>ML682066.1:12420811-12617121 GCA_007922195.1 Podocnemis expansa
ATGACCTCGTGGGGTCCCTTCCAACCCTATGATTCTATGATTCTATGAATTGTAGAGATGTGGAAAATGTTGGACTCATTCAGGATTAAAGTATATTAAACTCATAGTTATTCAGTACCTGCAACAGACGTTATGTTTAATGCACGAAAATTACATTTTCAGTGTCACTCAGACTACCATTTTGATTTTGACTTTTCTGAACAAGAAAATTGGGGAGATCTGGATCTGTTAAAATATGGATGAAGTTTTAAAGCTACTTTTCTTACATTAAATGCTAGAGTAATACTCTTATATGCATTTAGGCTTCAGAGAGAAAAAAGGCAGAAAATATAAGCTGAGGGTTTTCTAACAACTGATTATTCTTCCACCCAAAGGAGAAAGAATTTAGTTAATACAACCCTGTGGCTCATAGCCAGCCCACAAATGATTTGCAAGGAGACACTCTAAAGTTATATTCATGTAACTCTGGAAGATTTTGGCCTTATTTTTAATAGTAACTTATACCATACATGGAAGGTTTTCATATTCTGTGCCATTCAATTTGTTATCTAAATAACAGGGAGTAGGACACATTCAGTAATATAGCTAATCCTTCCTGGGCTTTAATTCAGAAGATTTGTGAAGAATGTGCTAGGTTTTAAGCATGTGCTTAACTCCATCCCTGACAATTTTATTTAAGTGCATACTGACTTCTACTAAAGGCAAGTTAAGTGATGAATTGGGGACACAATGTCCCTTCAAATAAATATATTAAATAAAACTAGCTTGAAGGTAAAAACACACCAGGAAATACTACATTATTAGGTTCTTTCAACAAAAAGAGAACTGACATGGGAACAATAAACTTCTTACATCAACCATTGCATCAGAGAGGTATCTCACCCCTTTCCTGATGAGAACCACTTAAAATCTTATTTGTACTCAGAAGCTTTGCACATCCCACATTTTCAGTAAAAGAAACCAGGAGTCCTGTGGCACTTAAAAACTAACAAAATTATTTAACGCATGAGCTTTCATGGGAGAAAATCCCATGCTTTCAGACATTGTTAAGTCTCTGTCTCAGGTGCTCAAAATACTTGGTCACCCTTTTCATCACCTACCATACCTGAGTTTTCTGCAGGATGGCCTAGACAACTGCTAGCATAATAAAAACATTAGCAAATTGGAGAAGAGTTTAAAAGAGCTAAAACATAAAAAGTTGTTTAACATTAGGAGACTAAAATGGCATATTCATTTGCCTGCAGTACAGTACCAATACATTTGCTTATACTGGATTAATTTAAAAACTGTCTATCCCAGGAGTAAAAATAGGTCAGTCTTTCATTATTGATTTATTGTATTTCATCTTCTTTCCTATTATAGAACAGTATATTATTATCACTTTAACACTGTGAACCAGAATCTGAGCTCATGTAAATAGGTTCCAATGACTTGAGTGGAGATATGGAAATTTACTATGGAGGAAGATACCTAGGATATACTACTATTGTGCTACAATCAGCATATAAATATACAGTAGGTGGGTCTGAGCCAAAAAAACCCAGGATCCAGCAAAACAGTGCATCAGGTTTTTTTATCCTTGTCTATGATTGAAGAAAAGTATCCACTCTTATTTGGCAGACTGTGGCTTGAGAAGCTTAAGATGAACTGGTCTGAGATCAAGAAGATCACAAATACACCTCAAAACCTTCAAGAAATGCTGGACAGACACTTCAGAGTTTTGAAATAAAAACTTAGACAGATGATCAGCATGTTAGTGAAGTTCACTGATAAGTCTCATAGCCAGCCAAAATATTGAAAGCCCAGAATTGTGTCTTCTGCTCTAGAGTTTCTAACAGAAGCTGATTTGAAACTATTAGTAAACAATAGAATCTTGTCACAATTTTCAGACCATGATAGACCACATGCAGACATCATACCGGTGATCAAGAAAGATGGCATAAATTCAAATTTGTGGAGATTTCAAAGTGACACTGAATCAAACTTTTTTGTGCCCTCTATTGATGATTTGTTTGCTGTTCTAAGAGGAGGAGTGTGTTTCAGTAAATTGGACTTGCACAATACATATAAATTAAGATTGATCTGTCATTTTGCAAATAGCTCACATTTAAACTGGAAAAAGGCTTATTTTGTTACAATACATTTTCTTTTGATATTACATTAGCACCTGCCCTATTCCAGAAAACCATAGATGAAATCCTGAATGGAGCTCAGTGCTATTTGGACAACATCCTAATTACAGAAAAGGATCCAGAGGACTATCTTCAAAACTTGGATGCCATCCAAATTAGAACAAGGACTAGGGCTGTGTCCACACATACATTGTTATTTCAAAATAAGTTATTTCGAAATGAGTTATTTCAAAATAAAGTCCTTATTTCAAAATAAGTTAATTCGAAATAAGAAAATGTTAATTCGAATTAAGGGAAAACCTGCTATCGAAACGGCTGTTATTTTAAAACTGTTATTTTGAAATAACAGCTGCTTCAAAATGAATAGGGTTTAAGCTGTTTCAAAATAACGGTTCTTATTTTGAAATGACAGAGCCTGTCATTTCAAAATAAGAAAATGTCATGTGGACCTAATCTTTTTTATTTCGAAATAGCCAGTGTTATTTCGAAGTAAAAGAGATGTGTGGACATACCCTAGGGCTATGTTCACACGTAAATTTTTATTTCAAAATAAGTTATTTCAATGTAAGTTAATTCGAATTAAGGGAAAGCCTGCTTTTGAAACGGCTGTTATTTCAAAATGGTTATTTTGAAATAAGGCCATTCGGAAATGTTGTTTCGAAACAATGTGTCCGAACACCATTGTTTTGAAACAACCGTTTTGAGACAACGGCTATTTCGATTTCCTGCTAGGTTTTACTGTTTCAGAATAACGGCCATTATTTCAAAACAACAGGACCCGTTGTTTCGAAATAACAGTACGTCGTGTGGACATGAGAATTTTTATTTTGAAACAACGGGTGTTGTTTTGAAATAAAACTGTCATCTGAACACAGCCTAGGAGTATATTGGGACAAATATGAGGGTTTTTTTAAACAATTAAAAATGAATATCTTGGCATGTGATTAATGCCACAGATTTAAGGAAATCACTAGAGAAAGAACCACAGCCAGACAACATGTCACAGGACTGCTTAACTATTATGGTAGATTTCCATACAATCTGGCAACAATACTGGCACCTTTACATGAACAGTTACAAGTAAGGAAAAAATGGAAATGAACTAAAGAATGGGAAAGTACATTGAAGGCAGAGTTCTTATGCACTTTGATACGTTGCTACCATTGCAATCGGCTTGTTAGGTTTTACCATATAAAAGAACTTCTATCTTTCTAATCACGTGATAAATGATTAGTTAATGACCATCACCAGAGATGTGACTAGGATGTCAAGACTTCAAAGAGAAACAGCTGAACTAGAATTAATATGCAAATTAAATTTTGTGAAAGCAGGATTGAATGGAGACTATGGGTTCTTTTCCCATTACAAAAGGTAATTTGACTTCAGGATTCCCAGGGTTTGAACCTAACAACTGTTCTGATTTGCTGTTACTATATGACCTGATCCTATATTTTACACCCCCTTGCATTTATTTTCATTCTATTCTGTAAGTTCACCATCTTTGAATCATCTGACGAAGTGGGATTTTCTCCCACGAAAGCTTATGCAAAAAATAAATCTGTTAGTCTTTAAGTGCCACACGACTCCTTGGTTTTTTTTTTTTTTTTTTTTTTTACTGGACTAGACTAACACGGCTATCCCTTTGGAAACTGACAAGAAATAAATTGCCTTTACTTCTTGAACACTCATCAACCCTGAGAAGAGCTATGCATAAAGAGTGAAAAGTTCTCACATTATCTTCAGTATTTGGAAGTTCCATCGTGATCTATAAGGCAGACAGACAGTTGACCTTGCTGATGTATCACTGTCTGTTCCTTTCAATTTTTGAACTAAAACATGAAATTCCATCATTAGCTACTGCTTATCTGTAGCAATGGGCATTCCTACTTTCCACTCACTCCTATATTATTCAATTTCTTAAAGGGACTCGGCATGGCAGTATTGATAAGCTGCCATGTGCCATTCCCAATCTCCTGTACCTCCCCAAAAAACTTCAGCCAAAATGTTTTATTTCAGTCTGATGAATAGGTTACTCATCACTAATGCAGACATCAGTGAAGAAACTGCTAAGGATGTTGTGTTTTCTCTTTGAAGTACCGATACTCCAGGGTACACTACTAGAGCATAGGATATCCCAGTTTGCACAATTCACATTGGATCAGCCTCAATTATCTGTAAAGCAAGGTTACATCCTATGGGATGTTCAAGTTACCATGTTGAAATCACTTCAATCTCACCTTTTGGAAGCTCTTTATAAAGGTCATTTTGGCATTATCCAGATGAAGACCATAACCAGGAGTCATGTGGTTCAGGTTGTCTATAATCTTAGCTGTAGCCTTCAACTCCATCTACATGTATTCATCTGGATTTTGCCAGGCCATCAGCAGGTTATATGATTTTAATTGTTGCCTATTCAAAATTTCTAGAAGTTTTCAGTATGATTTCTATTGCAGCTAACAAGAACATTGGGCAGCTCCATACCTTGTACACAATGTTCCCTCTAAGGGGAGAGGGCAGCTGAGCAACTCCAGTTGCTCGCTGTGCTCCCCCCCCGCGGGGCCCGCTGCACAGCCCCTCCCCCCGCTCCTGACAGCCCTCCCGCTGCTCCCGCTCAGCCCCCCCGCTCCCGC
Organism: Podocnemis expansa; assembly: GCA_007922195.1. Lineage (NCBI taxonomy): Eukaryota > Metazoa > Chordata > Testudines > Podocnemididae > Podocnemis > Podocnemis expansa. Next base: position 12,425,574 of record ML682066.1, read on the forward strand.
TCGGCCCCCCCCCCTGGCAGCCCGCTTGCCCCCCCCACTGCTCCTGACAGCCCCCCCACTCCCCCTCGCCCACCCCACTGCTCCTGACAGCCCCCCCTCCCGCTCGCCCCCCCGCTCCCGCTCGCCCCCCCCCTTACCTTGGAGCTGGACTGGAGCCAGATGGCCCAGCCATAACTCCCGGGCCAGAGGAGCTCTACGGAACATGCCCAGATTTTCTGGGCATGCTCCATTGGAGCTTCTCTGGGCGGGAGTTTTCAAAACTCCCAGCCCCAGAGGAGTTCTGTGGAGGCTGCTGGCAGTGCGCTGCCGGCAGCTTTCGCTGCGCTGGCGGCTGTGCCAGGCTGTGCCACAGCGCGCCAGCGCAGCTTAGAGGGAACATTGCTTGTACAGGTGCTGAGTAACCATGGCTACCAGTTTTGTTCTGAGTAATTTCGGAAGTTCTTAGCTTTAAGTGGAGCAACACATATATTCTACTTCAATCCATCCTACTACAAATGGATTAGGGAATAATTTGTACAGATAGCTGAGCATGTCTTAAGAGCTAAGAAGTCTAATTTCAGTCATCAGCAGAGATTCAACAATTTCTTGCTTGTGTAGAGGAAGATACTACATACTACTATCCAAAAGTGACCTGCAGCTTTTTTGTTTTGGTCTTGAAGTGATCTTTGCATATCTCTTGCCACCCACTGCATCCTGCTGTTGCCTCACATGTAGCCAAATTCCAAGCAATGAAAAGAGATCAACATGAAACTCATCAGTATTATTCTCAAGTAGGAGCCAATATGGACTCTCAGCTATGGTTGTGAAGTGAAATTGGTATCTTGAGGAGTTTTCAAATTCATGATACCTGTGTCATTCATGGTAAAACTATCCAATGATAGTTTATAGAAATGACACGTAGATCAGCTGCAGTTAAAAAAGTATTGTAGTCAGATGTTCCAGTAGGATTTTCTGTATCTCTGATCAGACCTTCTCCTGTTACAATGACTCTTTAATAATGAGGGTAATTAACCATTTAAATCAGGATTAGATACTTTTTTCTAAAACATATGCTCCAAAAAGTCATTTTGGGAAGTTTTGTGGCCTGTGTTATACAGGAGGTCAGACTACATTATCTCAGTGGCTTTGGAACCTATGTATTTATGTTCATAAATTTTCTAAGAGAACAAAGTAAAAGTCATGAGTTTGTATGTATGTGTTGTACTCTGATTCAATGACTTTTGCTCTTACCACTAAGACTGAACCCTGCCTTTTCCCAAAAATTGCTAGAACAAAACCGAAGTCCTACTCATATTACCTTATACTGTATGTGTTCTTCCACAATCCTATCACAAAGAAATTAAATAACATTCATTTTACACATGTAGAATTGTATTAAATTTATATAGTTCATGTGGACTATCTGTAGCGGAAACATCAGAAACTGTGTGAAGTGCAGAAAGTGAGAAAAGAATTGCATATATACGACATCATGATGATGATGGCAGAAAATGACCATTCTCTGTTGTTATCAATCGTTCATAATGATGGTATATTAAAGTTCAGAAATGTATTGAGGCCAGTGCTGTTAATGTAATATTCCATTTTCAAGCTGGCTAACTGCCACTGGAAGTGCACAATACTGATAAGATGCAAGAGATTTGGAATTTAAACTGTTGGACAGCATAAAAAACATTAAGAAAATTAATGTGGACTGACATTATCCTCAGTCTGCTGAAGATATGCTTGGATTCATATCTTCCTTTGTATTTAAAATGTTAAAAGTTCAAACAGTATTAGTTTGAGAAAGTTTCAGATAGATAGATAGATAGATAGATAGATACTATCTGGTTAGTGAAGTGATGTAACTTTTAAATCTAATGGTTTTCATAATTTTTTTTCAGGACTTTCCTCTTAAGTTTATTTATTATGTTTGTGAAAAAATCTATATTTGGCTGCTAAATTATTCCTTAGTAGCCCCTTTCATAATATTTTTTGTACGAATCTCTTGAGTAGAAAAATGACAACATAGATATAATATGAGATGAGAGAGAGACATCTATTTTTTACAGGACATTCAATATGAACATTTTTTGATTTTAATTCAGGACCATCTTATGACCCAGAATTGCAACCCCCCCCCCCCATGCAAGCAATTTTTTTTTTATGAAATGTCCATTTTCACAATGGACGTTCCAACATCAAATATTTTAATGGACTTTTATCAAAAAGAAATTTTAGTTTTTCAATTTTGCAGCCCCATTTTACTATCTGTCTATCTATCTATCTATCTATGGTGTTTTCTGTTCACACTGGGAAGCTCACTTCATTTCCCCGTTCTTAAAACTGTAACTCCTTTCTGTAGCCCTCTCCTCCCTGTCATCTGTTCAGAATTACTCTCTGAACTACTCCTTTCTCCATCCACATCCAAAAATCTACTCAATTCTTTTGTTTGTCCTCCCAGGAAACTAAAACTGACTGTATCCTGTCTACAAAATCTCATTTAAGATTAAAAAAAATAATAATCTTCCCTTCCTTAATGTCATGAGACCAGATTCTGATCTCAGTTACACAAAATGTATTGTCACTGAAGTAATCTGAGCTAGTTCAGTAACTAATGAATCCATTGAAAGCCTGGATTTACATATTCAGTCCAATTAATTATGTTGAACCCAGAGGATTAACTCTAAAGTTACTTAGTGTAATTGAGTTCAGAATCTGGCCTACTGTGTTCAAGCAAAGGATATAAGGCTTTTATCAACAAACCAAAATCCATTCCTGTGAGTACTGTTTTGGTTTTCAAAGCCAAATTTATTAAACTTGGGTTCCTTAAGTTAGACTCCTAAATCCACCATTACAAACTAAAATAAGTGGGCTCCCAGTCTTTATGGAGTCTGTCTATACCTTTTAGTCAAGGCTGTTTCCCCACTCTGGTGCTTTGAGTGCAGAAGGCGGGGGCCTGCAAAAGGTGGTAAAACCCACTGGCCCTAAAGCCTTCTCTTAAACTCTCCAGTGCTACCAGTTCCTTGGCCTTGGAGTGGTATTGCTGCCACCACCCAAATGCTAAAACCTCTAGAAAACCCAGGAAGGCAAATTTTGGAATTCTTTCCTGTGAGGTACCCTTAATGACTTTTCTTCCTCCCTTACGAGAGTGATTAAATACCAGCTGTGCTATCAGCTGAAAATGGGACCAAATCCCCTTTAGCAGTTGCCTCTCCAATATGAGACACATGCACAAAAAACCTCTTGCCTTTTTAGGACACAGAACCAGAGCTTATTTTAAAAAGGGTAAATTCTTTAATTAAAAAGAACAGATAAGAAACACAGAGAGTTGATTCTATGGGATTTCGGTTAGGTAGATATAGAGTAGTGGGCAGGGGTACATGTGCTCAGCACAGAGGAATCCTGAAACAACCAAAAGAAACAGAACAACCTGACCATGTCTAGGTAAACATTCTGTGTTTTACTCACACCTGGTCAGTTGCAGATGTGAGCCTATCCTGAGAACGGATGTTGCTGGATCCTCCAGGCCTTTCTCCATGGCTTCATCCATTCCAGGAGCTCTGCTGCCACCAAACAGAAAATGGGCTGGATGCTGCTTCAATTCAAAAGCTGTACTTTGTTTCTATTGGCTCTCCTGGGACTCAGTGACCAGGATGTTAACCCCTTCCTCCCCAAGGTTACTACACCTTTAAACATAGAATATTCCTTTTGCTGCCTAAATAAGGCCCAAGATGCTTAAGTCAACCAGTTTTCTTAGTTTCTGTCAGCTGCTGCAGCATTATCTTTATCTAGGGAGACAGTTAAGAAGTAATGGAAAGGAAGTTGAGATTAATGGACTGGAGAAGAAACATTGTTTAGAGAGCTGAAAATGAGTCAATGAGTGAAAGGGAAAATAGCAACAGCAACAGTGTTTTAACCAATATATAATAAGCACACCTGGAAAACTGCCTTTAAAGACACACAAAATGGAGAAATCAGGAGTACATACAAAACATGAAAATCCCACCTACCTTTTTGTTCTGTTTTCTGTATTGTATTCACCATTTAAGTATGAACTTTTTTGAGAGGGGATCTGTTAAATTAGATTAAATTATCTATCTAAAACCTAAACTGCTCCCCTTACTGCAGTAGATAATGGTTTAAAAGTTAATGAATGTGAACCTATGATCTTTTGCCTTCCTTCATGTGTATATAATTTTGTTGGAATTATTGAAGAAGTGCTGTTTTGAATTTTAATATAAAGGCTCTGAAGTTTAGGTTAATTCTAATGTGAAAGTGAATTTCATAGTCAGGATTTAATTACTGAAAAATCTTGGACAGATCATCCACCATTCAACTCCAGACCTAGCTATGCTACGTTTATATTCAGTGTTGCTGAGGACAATGGAGAGAGATGTCTTCGTATGGATTTTGGACCAATTGAAGATTTTGCAAAGGAGCTATTGTGTTCAGCTGATAGGATGCTGTGACCTTTACCCTACCTTCTCTCCACCTTGACGCTCCCAGTCTCTTCCATGCTAGTCTTACCAAGAAATCCTCTTTAGGCCATTTAGGACAAAATAATTGCTTCCCTGCATTAGTAGGACAGTGCAGTGAAAGTGGGGCCAAGAATCTGCTATATGGTGCTTTATTCATTCTGCAAGATAGGGAGAAAAATATCGTTAGGGTAGAGTTAGGTCTTAACAACTTTGTCAGTTACTTCCATTAAAAGTATAGCTGGCTGGAAAAAACTTAGATGGAATTTCCATCAGAGAATATAGTTGTGTTTTAATTCAAAACACCTCCTAAAATCACATTAATTTTCCTGATGCTTTGTTTTGAAGGGGAAATAGTTGCAAGAATGTTCAGAAGTCATCATTCAACATTTTTAAAATGAAACATTTAGATTGATTTTTCTCATCTGAAATGACTTTTTATTTTTGTATTATAGTTTACATTATGATATAACTGTTTTGAAAGTCAAAACTGAAACAAAACATTTTATTTTGTCAAACAAACATTTCAAACAACCCAAAGTGATTTTTTTGGAATTTTGTTTCACTGAGAATTTTGCAGTTTTGGAATTTAAGTTCTAATATGAACAAAATCAAATTTCAAACACTCAAAGACCTCTGTGAAGTAGATATTTTGTTCTCTGCACAAATATAACCAAACTCTCTTGAAAATTGTAAGCTTATTTAAAAAATTCTAAAAGCTGGAAGACTTCTGAGTAAAATATGAAGATGTGAAAAAAAAAAAAAAGACTAGTTGAAAGTCAGTTCAGATTAAAAGTAGATATATAATCTTGACTCTGCTCCATGTTCTGCTCTACCTTACAGTAAGGTGCACTGTTCAGATAGCTTGTCCATTAATAGGAGACTCTTCCTTAATTTACTCTCTCCAGTGGGACTTCTTTTCCTTTGCAAAATTGTTCCATATCTATATATCTATATCTATATGTGTCTCTCATTTCTAGTTTGAGCAGATCATTCAGTTATAATGGAGAGTGTGAACACCTCACTTGTTTAGTACTTAGTCACACTAATATACAGAGAACTAATATTTTATCTTTTGCCATTTAACAAGAAAGTCCTCATCTGTTGCTGAAGTATTGGTTGTGTGTTAAGAATCATTGTGCAAAAACAGGCATGTCAGATATTCTTTTTTTTCTTACATTCTCTTTATCAGATTTGAAGAACACCTTGCACGTCCAGAGTATGTTTTAATACGTTGATGGAATCCAAACTTTCACAATGCCATTCCCACCACTGGTGGCCTATATATGAGACTCTACCAGACTCCCAGTAGGTTGGGGTAATAAGGAATGTAACAATATGTACCGGTCTGACCTGGTCCCATATTGCTGTTTTAGGGTTTTTCAGTGAGGTCAAAATTCCTGTGGGGTTGTAGCTTATAGATGGAACAGCTACACTGAAAGGGAACAAGACATACACTAGAAACAAAATATAACTGTTACCCACTGTTAGGGCACAGCTGCAGAGGGTAGCAAGCTCCTGGTGGTCTTCTGAAAGATGCAAACCAGGATATGTGCCACTTCCCTGAGGAGACAGAGCCAGAGAAACACCCTGCAAGAGGCTTTGGGGAGATCTGTCAGAAGAAAGGCCAAAGACAAGGAGACAGGAATTTTAAGAAATGGCCCAGAAGAGTAGGGTTCTCTGTGTTTTAAAGTAGACCATGGCCTGACGATTTAGGTTGCAAGGATGACCCTTATAGCAGATGAGGAATAAGCACTGAAGACAAAAGATCTTTGAAGCTCAAAGAGAGTCAAGGACATAACAGTCCTGCACTGGGGGCTTTAGTCAATCTGATGCAATAAGAGAAGAGGTGTCCGTGCAATGAAGACTAAAGGACTTGCTCCTGGAAGGTCTGTTTGGTTTGTTTGTTGAGACACTTTTTTTTCACAGAAGGAGAGGACTTTTCATTTTAGCTAAAAGGCCAAAGCAAATAATCTTACTAGTCTCTGGAAGGAATACACTGAGCAAGGAAATCAATGGATAAATGCTTATAGATGCCAGAAATATATGCCATACACTTAACGGGTATGTCCACGCAGGTCTTTTATTTCGAAACACTGGTTGTTTCAAAATAAAAGTCCCTATCTCCACACAATGTTTTCTTGTTTCGAAAGGAGGGAGCTCCTCATTTCGAAACAAGAGCCCTCCTTTTAAAAAGAGGTTAAACCACTTTGCTTTCAAAAGGAGGGTTATTTCAAAACCAGTTGTTTTGAAATAACGCCGTTTGGACACAGTATTTTGAAAAAAGGATTGTTTCAAAATAACAAGGACTTTCCTCCCAGGGTGCATAGCACTCTGCGGGGAAGGTTCCCCCCCCCAGCACCCTGGCCAGGGTGCTGAGTGGAGTGCAGGGGGTTGGAGGGTGCCCCAGCTGGCTTCCCCTCGCTTCCCCTTGCTGGGAGCAGGACGGGATGGGGGCCTCAGCCCCCTTTGCCCCCCCACCCCTGGCAAGGGGAAGCAGGAGGAAGCTGGGTGGGCACCCCCAGGGCTCTGCCCCCAACCTGGGCTGCGAGGGAGCTGCTGGCCCTGCAGGCCGGTCAGGGGGGCTGCAGCCCCCATGGGGTTGCCACTCCAGGGGTGGCTCACCCTGCCACTGGGGCTGCCCCCATGCATGGGATGCCACACCCCTGGGGTTCCCCAGCCCCTCCACCGCTTCTGCCATGGGCGGGGCCGGGGCCACCTTGTGCCTGGGATTCCCCAGTGCCCCCCCACCTGCTTCTGGCAGGATCGGGTGCGGGAGACGCCAGGGAACCCCAGGTGGGAGGCAGCCCTGGCCCCACCTGCAGCAGAAGCGGCGGGAGGGGCCGGGGAAGCCCCCTGCCCCAGCAGAAGTGGTGGGGGGGTGGGGAAGCCCCCTGCCCCTGCAGAAGCAGCAGGGGGGGCACCAGGGAACCCCCACCCTTCCCCTCCCCATCTCAAAATAGCATGTCCACTGTGTGGACATGCTATTTCGATTTCTGCTTTTTTTCTTATTTCAAAATAAGACGTTTCAAAATAAGACATTTCGAAATAAGGCGTTATTTTGAAATGGCTTGTTTCGAAATGGCTTGTTTCAAAACAAGGGCTTGTGTGTGGACATAGCCAACAAGGGAGATTGAAATGAGGGAATGCAAAATACATGATTTTTGATGCACATTTTAAATGCCCAAAGATCAAGATCCCTTCTGAATCTGGTTCTTTGGTGTTCTAGATGATAAGGTTGCTGTCAAAACACTGAATGGAGCAGTCACTTTCTATTCTCTAATCTTTGTTTTTTGTTGTTGTTTTGTTTGACTGGGAGAGAGGGACTTGAGGGTTGCTTTTCCAATACATACTCATTTAACTTCATTGTTTTTAATCTTTCTGCAAGTTAATTCATCCCCTTTATTAGGCATCTCGTACTTGGCTAGAAGTGGCACAATTGTCATTTACGTACTTAAATGAAGAAATGTGACCTATATCATTTATTTCTTTTGAGTCTTGAGAACTGTGGTTATAATTTAATGTCACAGAAGGTATCAGTTATTTTAATGAAGCTTTGCAAATGGCAAACCAGTGTTATATGTTATCTTCAATTACTAGCTGATTGTTAGGAGCATGGGGAATATAGGAGTTAGCTGATGGCAGTATTTTAGCAGCTTCATAGGGGTATCATTTATTAATGACATAACTAATTAACCCCTCCCTCTCTCTGAACTCAAATCATATTAAAAGAAACATCTGTAAGACAGCGATCTCAAGAGAGATTACTGAGAACATAATTGTTTAATATAACACAACTTTAAACTACTAATATTTTTAAATAAAAGTTATTAAAAAACAAAAACAGTATTACTTTACTCACTAACAGTCATGGAAGAAATCACTTATTTGTCCACACATCAAAGCAATACATGACCTGTTGGTGGCAAGGCTCATTTTTCAGGACTCTTGGCAGAATGCTGGAAGAAATTTTTCTGTACTTCACAGCTCCTTTGAATGTAGAGTGTGAATCTGGTAAACTCTATATTAAATGGAGACCAGTTTAGTGTCTACAATTTATTTTCAGTTCATTAGTAAGCCTTTCTAATTGAACATCCCATAACTTCCACAGAAATAATTGCAAGATCTGACAGTCTCTTGGCCAACCTTGTTGAGAATCAGCAAAAATTGATCCTTGTCTCTGTCACCTATTATATTTCCTGGTTTTATTTTCTTTGGTTTTTGGTCTACTCTTATTTTTCAGTACCTGGGCCAGATAGATTCTAATCTACATGTATTATACCACAGAAATCCAGGTACCCTAAAATGTACTACTTTGCTTATACACACAGTTGCAAATATGCACTGATGGATGTCATGCATTTGAGATTAAAATCTGTCCCCTTTACCTAGAGTCAGAAAGGTAAATAAGCAACTTTTTCCAGAACATAAATGAAATTCATAAATTGTCCTGTGTAGGGTGCAGTGAAAATTAAGTGGGCAGAAAGGGAGTTCAACAGAATGCATTTTAATGTTAGAAAATTGAACTAAGTGCAGGGCCGGATTTTGGTGTTCATAGGCCTTAGGCATTTTCACTCTGAAATGTGCAAAAAGAGGGGTATATGCCAGTTGAATTATGTTGATTGACATGATGCACTTTAAACTATTCTAATGCTAAACCATGTGATTTTCCTTATTTTTTCTACTTTTTTAATTTTTTTCCCCTCCTTTGCAGACCCTAGTCACTGTGCCTACAGTGCCTAATGGGAAATCCAGCACTGACTAAGTAAAATAACATGATTTAAGTTTTCTTGTCAATGAATTAATATATTGAGACAGTACCCAGGTCTTGTGATACAGCCAAAATATATCAGCAAGCAGGCTGGTAGGTTGCTTAGGCACATCTGAATAAAGTTTATTATCAATCAAAAGGCTTGCTTACATTTATGCTTTTTTTCTCTCAATGTCATTTTGATCTTAATATAGTCACGAGAGACTAACTGAAGCTTTAGGCTGTGATTTTCAAAGGAGGCTAAAGGATTTAGGAGCCTAACTACTACTGAATTGCACCAAGAGGTGGTTTCCTCCCTTCCTTAGCTTTTTTGAAAATCCCAGCCTTAGTGTACAAGTATAAATTAAACTGAGACAGAGACAATTTCATCAGATTTCATACAATGTGCTGAAATGTAACCAAGCTTTTTCCATGGGTATTAATGTGAGTCCCTTGTCTGAGTCTCTCATCCTGGTATAAAAACATACCTCCTATGCACAGTTGGAAAATTATCATCCCTTGCCCTTTTGCTCTTTAATCAGCTAGTAGGTGTGCATTGTCTGACAGCAGGCATTTTCCTGACATCTTTTCTATACAACTTGAAATCCTGAACTGATAAATGGGACATAGTCTTTTACTTATTTTTTTTAATTAGATGTGATAAATGAAGACTTCAGCATATTGTTTCTTTCTTTTTCTTTAGAGCTAATAGCTATTTCATGCTCCTGGACTTTTGACCAGAATAGCATATCAGATATTTAAAAAAAAAAGGCTACAAGAAATTTTTTTGCTCCTTTTCCTTAAGAAGAAGGTAGAAAAGTTTTATTAGAACTGAAAGCCCTGAAACCCCACATAAGAAGCAAAAGTTCGTCCTTTCTTTCTCTTTCTCTTTCTCTTTCTCTTTCTCTTTCTCTAAGAACTTGAGCATACTTAATTATATTCAGTGGATAAATAAGAAGGGAAAGCACACTGCATAAAGGATTGTAATCCTCTTGGGTTCTCTTTTACCAGCAAAAGGATGCAAGTCACTGATTTTTACTAATAGACAACAATTACAGAAGGAAATAAACTCTGTGGTGGCAGGCTATAAAAAAGCACATTTAGTTAAGCATACTTTTTAAAAATCTAATGCTCTTAAATAGTTTTGAAAACATTCCTAAGATTTTCAAAACTCTTTTGATGTAAAATAATATATATTATCATCTCCATTTTCTGGGTACTGAGTGGTAGGCCCAAGGTCAAATAGTGGAAGGAGCGCGGAGAGAATCGATGGGTTTTGTCTTTTAACTCCCCAGCTCTAATGATTAAATCACATTTCTTACAGGGATAGGACATATGAACAATATTTCAAGGTGTTCTTCCTTGAAGACTCTTAGCTTAGTCTTTAGACATACTGTCTAACCTATTTCAGTCTGCAGCCTTTTAAAATTGCTTATTCTTCATTTTCAATGAAAAATAGAGATTGATGAAATATTTTTGAATGTTGACATTTTGATAACATATGTGAAATATACATTTTGACAAAAAGCAGAATATAAATATATTTTAAGAACATTATCTTGCTTTTAATCTGTTGTCATGTAAAACATATCCTCAGTTGTTCTCATTTTACTTTCAGTTTTTATATGTAATATCCCAGTTACACTGTTCCGTTAACATACATGAACTAGAGAGTGAACTACAAACACATAGATGCACATGTAACTGATTTCAAAGTAAATGCAGGGGAGTGTAAGTCATGGGAGCAGGTCACACTGTAACAGCAAATCAAAACAGTTATATAGATTCAAACACTGGGGAGTAGCATACAGGGGAAGATGAGGTCAAATCACCTGTTGCTATGCGAGAAAAATCCAATGTCCTGATTAAGTTCTGAGGCAATACCACCAAATTTGCAAATAAATTCCATCTCAGCAGCTTTGCTTTGAAGCCTTAATCTGGTATTCATCTGTGTGAGCACAGAAATTAGTAAATCATTAATGGAGTGATCAGGGAGATTGAAATGCTGACCCACTGATTTTAGAGTGTTATGATTTCTGATGTCAGATTTGTGCCCCCTTACTCTTTTGCACAGAGACTGTCCTGTTTGTCCAATATATAAGGCTGAGGGGCATTTCTGGCACATGATGGCATAAATCACATTGGTGGGTAAGCAGGCGAATGAGCCTTTGATAGAATAGCTGGTTTTATTAGGTCCTGTAATAGTGTCTTTTGTGCAGATATGTGGGCAAAGTTAGCAAAATGGTTTGTTGCAGGAATATGTGCCTGCTTTAATGGTTCTGTTGTGAGGTCTGTAGTTGCTGGTAAGTATATGCTTAAAGGTTGGGGGGCTATCTGTAAGCAAAGAGAGGTCTGTATGCCAAGGCTTAAGAGTGTGAGGGATTGTCTTGTAGAATAGGCTATAGATGTCTGAGGATGTGCTGTAGGTCTGACTTGGGGGTTGTAGATAATGACTAGAGGTGTTCTGTTGTTTTCTTTCTTGGGCTTCTCTTGTAGTACGTGGTTTTGGAGTGTCTGCCTTGCTCTGTCAATCTGTTTTTTCACTTCCGCAGCACCTGCCTTTTACTTACACTACACTGATGACATCTTCATCTCTGGACCCATGGTAGGGATGCCCTTGAAGATTTTCACAGAGATTTCAACAATTTCCATTTCACTATTAAGCTTAGCCTGGAACATTCCACACAGGTAATCCATTTTCTGGTCACTACAGTATGGATTAGGGATGGACAGATAAATACCACCCTATACTGAAAACCTACAGATCAGTATAGTTACCTACATCCTTCAAGCTTTCATCCAAAACACACCACAGGATCCATTGTCTACAGCCAGGCCCTAAGATATAAGCACATTTGCTCTGATCCCTCAGATAGAGACAGAAAACTTCAGGATCTCTAGCAAGCATTCTTAAAACTATGGGCCCAGTTGTGGAAGTGAAGAAACAGATAGAGGTAGATGGGCAGCCCAAAGTCAACTACTAGAGAGAACCCCAAGAAAGAAAACAAGAAAACACCTCTAGTCACTGCCTACAACCCTCAAGACAGACCTCTACAGCAGATCCTCAGGGATCTACAGCCTATTCTACAAAATGATCCCTCTCTCTCAAGCCTTGTAGGACAGACCTCTCCTTGCTTACACACACCCCTCCCAACCTTAAACAGATACCAGCAGCTACAGACCTAACAACAGAACCACTAAAGCAGGCAAATATCCTTGCAAAAAACCACTTTGCCAACCTTGTCCACGTGTCTGTACAAAGGACGCTATTACAGGACCTAATGAAATCATCAAATGCTCATTCACCTGCTTATCTACCAGTGTGATTTATGCCATCATGTGCCAGAAATGCCCCTCTGCCTTATATATTGGACAAACAGGACAGTCTCTGTGAAAAAGAATAAGGTGGGGGGGCACAAATCTGACATCAGAAATCACAACACTCTAAAATCAGTGGGTCAGCATTTCAATCAGAGGTAGCTTTAGGCAATTGCGGTCCCTAGGCGAAGGCCTTTTACTGGGCCCCCAATGCTTCCCTCACTGAGGCTCTGGGCCCCATTACCTCCCTAACTGCTCCCCCCAGAGTCCCAACTCCCGTGGGGGGGGAAGCAGGGGACCACGGACTGCCAGGTCCAAAAGCTTTGCCGCTCGCCTGCCAGACCAGCCTCTCTCTAGTGGGGGGAGAACAGTGCTCACCGCCTACTTCCAACAGCTGCATCCCTCTTGGGGGGAGGTAGGTGAGTGGCCAGTGTGGTGCTGTGGCTTGCCGGGAGTAGGGCCCCCTGGAATGGCCTGCTCCAAAGAGTTCGGGCCACTTCACCCCTGGCCACTAGAGTCCTGGAAGCTGCCAGCACTCTTTGGAGGGGGCAGCTCCTGGGAGCCCCACTCCTGGCAAGCCACACCACCATGCCAGCCACTCTCCCCCATCTTCGGGGGGGGGGGGTACAGCTGGCTGCGAGTAGGTGTGGAGCATTGTCTGCCCCCACTGGAGAGAGGCCGGTATGGCAGGCAGCAGCAAAGCTTCTATTCCTGGTGATTTGCCATGGTGGTCTGCTGCCCTCCGCTTCCCCACTATCCCATGAGTGCAGGGTTAAGTGAAGCAGGTGGCCACTACAGGTCCCCCTTACAGCTCAGGGGCCCTAGGCGACCACCTGCTTCACTTACCCCAAAAGCTGCCTCTGATGTCAATCTCCTTGATCATGCCATTAATTATTTGCTAATTGGTCTGGTCACACAGATGAATGTTAGACCAAGGCTTCAAAGAGAAGCTGCTGAGACTGAATTTATTTGCAAATTCAGTTGTATTGCTTCTGGACTTAATAGGGACACTGGCTTTTTCTCTCATTGCAACAAGTGATTTGACCTCAACTTCCTCTGTATGCTGTTCTCCAGTGTTTGAATCTTTGCAACTTTTGCTGTTACAGTGTCACCTTTTCCCATGATTTACACTCCCATGCATTTATTTCCTCTCATTCTGTAAGTTCCCCCATCTTCAAAGCATCTGATGAAGTGGGATTTTCTCCACGAAAGCTCATGCAATAAGTAAATTTGTTAGTCTTTCAGTGACACAGGAGTCTGTGTTTGTTTTACTGAACTAGACTAACATGACTGCCCCTTTGGAACTTAAATTCAAAGTGACTGCTCATGTGCCCAATATTTATTCCCATACAAAAAGATATGCAAGGCTGGCAAATAAATGTAGCAATTCATTATTGCTACATTCTGAGACCAAAGAATGTGGACTTACCCCAAATTTAGAAAGATGGACAAACATCCAGGCTTGCTGGGATTTTCTCCCTTTTCATTGTATGAGTAAATTGGTGGAGAGGTGGGGCCTGTCTGTTTGTTTTTGTTGTCTTTGGTGGTTTGTTTTCTGCTTTGTTTTGGATGTTTCATCTTTATGAAAGGAAGATGTTTAAAGTAAATTTGAAAATTTTACCATATCTAACAAATAGCAATTATAAAAAATGGTCATGTTGAGGTATACAGATATACAGCAGAAAAAAAATAAGGCAATCTTAGTTAGGAAAACAGAATGGAAATTCCCTGTTCATGGATCAACATGAATTTCTGAACTACATCTGTGCTTGTGTTTCATTAATATAGTCTGAAGAACAGTGCATCTTAATTACAAAATTAATGAAAAAGCCACTCAATGAAGGTAATTGTATCCTACACTCTGCATCTTATAGCAAAGTATTTATATATGATGAAATTATTGTCAAATATATTAGTTTCCAGCTTGGTAGTGGGAAGAAAGGTCTGTTTGCCTTTTGGTACATAATAGCAAGGGCTCAAGGCCTCTTACATATAGCAACATTGCTATGTTTCATAAACCTATGCTTCTCTTTCTCCATTTATTATGATGCCTACTTTCCTTCCATCCTTTTGACAGGGCTACCCTACATTGCCATCAAAATACAGCAGCAGCTGATGCAAGTTACGTGAACTATGAAGAGAAACTTGTGTAACTCCCAATAACTTCATAATGTCCCTTTCATATGACATCACTCCTGCACTGTACTGATCGGAAAGGGGTTCCCATCACTACCCTTTGTATAGAGTTTTTTTTTTTTTTCAGTTGACTTCTGGATCGATTGACCATCTCTTTGCTGCTGATCAATTGACCAGGAAAAATCAATCCAATGGCAGTGTAGTTGCTGCTGTCAGTGTAGATGTGGCCTTAGGTTTGGTTTTATAAAATAGATTCCATGCTATTAGTCAAATTTATAAACACACATGCAGAAATAAATACTGGTATTCAAAATTAACTATAAATCTTGTGATCTTAATTGTATAATAAAAGAAGCCATATATGGACATTTTGTGAGCAAATGTATTTAATACATATACAGCTGAACTTCAGAATTATGTAACTCTGAACCAAATTGACTTAATATACCTTTGAAACTTTAGGATTCAAAAGAAAAAACGCTGCTTTCCCTTCTTTTAAAGTACATCAAATTTTGCACAGTTCTATACTGTATTTGCCTTTTTTTTTTTTTTTTTTGGTCTCTGCAGTTGCCTGATTGTACACTTCTGGTTCCAAATCAAATGTATAGTTGCCAAGTCAGCTCATAAGTCTCGTATTCAGAGGTTGTACTACATGGGCATAGCCAGAAGTGTTTTTTTGGTAAAGCCTTCCATTGACTTGAGTGGGCCATTTGAAAAAACAAGTGCTTCCCAAACTTCCTGCTTCCACTCAAGGTATAGGAAGGTGTTTCAGCTGCCCAACACCCCATTTGCCAAGGCAGTTTAAGCAGTGTCAGCAGCAGAACTTCCACAACCAATCGGGTGGGCCTCCATTCAAAGTGGGTAGACCATGGTCCTACTAGGCACACCAGCAGTTTCACCACTGTTCTATTGCATGCTCATACTTTGGGTCTCAAGTTGAATATAGTGATGTTATTGATTAGGTTAAGCCTCCTTGAAACTGATGTGAGTCACAGCTGACCTTCAGTATTGATAAACTACAACTAAGCTCCTTTGTGGAACAGGTGATTGAAACAATAGCAGAGTCCACTCAAGACACAGGCACATGTCACTACATAAACATAAGAACATGCAAGACGTGTGCAGAGGGGTCTCCCTCTGCATTTTTAATAGTTGAGGCTGACTGTGAAAACCAATGGCACAGCCAGAATAAGCACTAGGCAATACGACTCTAGAAAGAGAGCTTTTTGGCTTAAGTGTTGTTTGGACTTGAAACTGTGAGCAAAGGAATTGTTTTCTGATGTGTTCCAGAAATCAAGTCTTTGTATATCCTTTGTAAATAAACAGGATTATATCAAAGAAATACCTGATTCCAACAACAATTTCTCCTCCTCTCTGAAACACTCTGTTAAATGCCAAAGTTTGGCTAACTGCTCCAGTCAGAACAAATCTCTCTCTCTCTCCATATTACTATACATTCATTTTTTTAAAAAAGACACGTGGCCTACATTATCACTAGCCATATAGATTCAAAGTATTTGGCATTTATGTACACATAACACTATATTTGCATGTCACCGGTAATGTAGCGCCCCCCAAAAACCTACATGTTTTGAATTACTAAAGTACTGAGGGTTATAGATCATTTTTCAATAACAATATTAAGAGGTACCACAGGATTTCCTATATGTATAGCTACATGGAAAAGTTCAAAAACCAATTAATTGTAAGTTCCTCAATCAGAAGATCAAGTTGGTAAAAGCTTTAGCTCACAAACTGAAGTCTCTCTGTCTTTGTCTCATTCTTTTCTCTTTTTTTAATCCCATTTGTTGATCAACTGAAAGAGTAAATGGTAGTTTTAATTATTTTACAGCTCAAATGCAAGTAGTGATAAGTGGTTGTATAATCTGTTGTTTTAAGCCCTATCCCAGGCATCTCAACAGGTTTGATAAAAGATGGCATTTGTCCCATTGGCAAGAGCAATATTTTATCAAAAATTGGAGTGCTAAGAAACATGCAGAGGATGGGGAAGGGTCATGCACAATAGGGGTGGTGAGGCTCGGGTGAGGGGCAAGGAGTGATACCATCCCCAGCCTTATGTGGGAAGCAGGCAATGACTCTACCCTTATGGCAGGAAAGCAGGCAGTGCTTGGGTAAGCAGCTTGGCCCAGCCCAATGAAGTGTGCAGGAGAGGGCTTAGCTGGTTCCACATGGTGTCCTGCTTTCTGTTTGAGAAATATGGTCACCCTTGCCACAAGGGTGGGCCACCCGGGTGACCACCCAGGGCACTGTCATCAGAGAGGTACTGTGTGGCAGCACAGAGGTGCACATTGCTTGCATAATGTCAGAAACTGCTCCTTACTGGCAGAAGACTCCCAGAAAGTCACAGAGGCTATGTGACTGGTGCACCTAGATTTCTCTCTGCTTTCTTCTGGTGTAGGAATGGAAGGGAAGTGACACATAGATTTTGTTCATCCTCCTACATTCCTTTACATCCCCTTGTGGGTGGGAAGGGGAGCAAGGAGCAATGCCAAGGCTTTCTGCATCCAGGTCACTTTCTCTTTCTGGACTGGACTGTGGGGTGAATGCTATAAGGCGAGGAAAATTACGTGGATGCAGGAAGCCCTGACTTTGTTCCTCACAGTCTTCTCAGCCTCCTAGTGAGATGCACAGAAATAACATTTGGGGGGGGACAGACCACTTGCTCCATACACCTCCACCCAGGTCAATTTCATGCAGGTGAGGCATACAGAGCTTAGGGGCACAAGAAGGAGGTGTAGGTCTTAGAGGAGGTGCAAGAGAGAGGAGCAGGGATTAGTGAAGGAGTAACATTGCAAACATTAAGGGAATGGGGGGCAGGGAAAAGGGAGTCAGGGAAGTCTGCAGGGAGCAGTGGCAATGGGGCAGTGCTATTCCATGGGGGCCAGGAGTAACAAAATATACATTCACCCAGGATGTCAGTTTCCCTAAGGTTGGCCTTGTCCACCCTCTAGTGTTTGCTGTCTACTAATCAGCATCCAATGTCATCTCAAGGCCTTGGTCCTAGTCGTCAGAGCAGATCACAGTACAAGACTAAGTGAGGGAGAGTTGGAGTGGGAGGGAGGAATCTTTGTTGAGAGGATCCAGCTGTGTTACAATCTTAGAAGATCAGGAGAATTCAGAGTCTGAATATCATTACAAAACATTTGAGGAAGTTTTTCATCATATGTGACTCTCAGTGCTAACATAACTTTTATTATTATATCTGCATTGCAAGCCTATTAGTGCAGGGTGTTCCTACTATTCTCAGATACCCTGAAACACAGTCTCCAGCACACAGTCTGTCATACCTTTGTTTACAGATTAATCTTGCATTCAGATCAAGCTATTTGCAAGTTTACTCACAAGTTTTCTTACTATTACCCCACCGAAAGAAAGATACCAAACCCCTCACTGCAACTATAGAAACCAACCTATCCCAAGCAGAGTTTTTATTCCAAAGAGGGAGAAGGACCAGTCTACTTGGGACTTCACTATTGCTAATGATTTGATATGGAAGACACTCAGATACTATGGTGTTAGGCAGAAGTATGAGACTCCAAGACAGAGGGGGCGATGTCTACAGGCCAGGGACATCAGGAGCCCTTTGTGGAAAAAGCAATGGGATGTTGGTAAAATTATATATTTTCTAGAATGTCTGTAGCAGGATTTTCTAGAATGTGGCTTATGTCTCTGTGCAAGGCAGTGTCAAGTGATGCTTACCATTTCTGGGTGTCTTCTAACTTCTCAGTCAATGCTTCTAGCCCAGTTCCAGTGCCCAAAGGTCCTGGGCTTCCTGATGAGTGAAAGCCACTATAGCCACAAAGTGTTCCAGTCTTTCTTTCTGAATGGGCTGCAGTCTGTTGGGTTGAGGTCACAACACTGAACCCAGATGGAAGCTACTGTATTAATTGTAAGGTTCCCTAACAGTACTCCCAGGCAAAACAGTGAATGTATGAGTATAGTGATTGGCTATAACATTATCTTTTGATGCTGCATTCTGTTGCCATTTTCCTATTGTCTGTGTCTATTATCTTGCCTCATTAGTGTTTGTCCCACAGTAGTGTAGAATAGTATGTTCTGCATATTTCTTGAGAAGCACAGCTGTTGATTTAACACTGCATGCATCCTGTATCTTTTTCATCAGCTATGCTCTGGGGCTGACATATAACTATTCATACTCTCAACCTGCAAAACTGAATTTAGGTAGATGTATGGATGGATCTAGTTCTAACTTGCATTTTTAAAGTGTTTAGAGTACATCATGCCTATTTCATATCACATTCACACACCACTTCTTTTTCACCTGCTGTTATAAACATGGAATAAAGTAACTGTAGGACACAAGTGAAAACAAAAAAAATAAGGGCACTGTCTTGCTCCTTTTGAAGACAAAGGATGTATAGCAATTGCATCCTGAAGATGAATGCTTGGCTGCAAAGATGATGTCATCAGGAGGGCTTTGGCTTCCTTGACCATGGGTTGCAGTTTCAGGAAGAAGGACTGCTAGGCAGAGATGGACACCATCTTTTGAGGAAGGGGAAGAGCATATTTGGACACAGACTAGCTGGACTAGTGAGGAGGGCTTTAAACTAGGTCTGAAGGGGGAAGGAGACCAAAGCCCAAAGGTAAGTGACAATGTGGGAGAAGAAGGGGAAGGGATGGAACTTGGGGGATGCTGGGGCTGTAACTACAGGGATAGAAGAGAGGGTAGTTGGAACATGCAGGGGGAATCAAACCATCTTAGGTGCTCTAATGAAGCACTAATACCTGAGGCAAGTGGGGAGGTCAACACAGAGAGAAAATGCAGGAAGGGAGATACAACAGAATTGAAAATCAAAATGGGGAAGTAGGGGAATCAGCCTAGTATCTTAGGTGCCTATACATGAATGTGAGGAGCCTGGGAAATGAGCAGGAAGACTTGGTAGTACTGGTGCAGACAAAGAACTATGATATAATTGGGATAACAGAGACATGGTGGGATAGTTTGCATGACTGGAGCTCTGCAATGGATGGGTATAAACTGTTCAGGAAGGCCAGGCAGGGAAGAAAAGGGGGAGGAGTAGCATTATATGTAAAAGAGCTCTATGACTGCTCAGAGCTTCATTATGAAAGTGGAAACAAGCCAGTTGAAAGTCTGTGGGTTAAGTTTAGAGGGGAGAGCAACAAGGGGGATGTCATGGTGGGTGTCTACTATAGACCACCAGATCAGAAGGAGGAGGTGGATGAGGTATTCTATGGACAACTGGCAGAAGTCTCCTGACCAGGCCCTGGTTCTTATGGGGGACTCCAATTACCCTGACATCTGCTGGGAGGACAATACAGCAGTGCACAGGCAATCCAGGAAGTTTTTGGAGAGTGTTGAGGACAACTTCCTGGTACAAATTCTGGAGGAACCAACTAGTGGCCTTGCACCTTTCGACCTGCTGCTCACAAACAGAGAAGAATTGATCAGAAAACTAGAAGTGAATGGCAACCAGGGTAGCAGTGACCATGAGATGATTGAGTTCAAGATGCTGATTAAAGGAAAGAAGGAAAGAAGCAAAACACAGACCCTGGACTTCAGAAAAGCAGATTTTGGCTCCCTCAGGGAACTGATGGGCAGGATCCCTTGGGGGGCTGATCTGAAGGGGAAATGTGTCCAAGAGAGTTGGCTGCATTTTAAATACACCCTGCTAAGGACACAGGCAGAAACCATTCTGATAAAGAAAAAGTATAGCAAGTGTGGAAGGCATCCAGAGTAGCTTAACAGAGAGCTCTGCATTGAGCTGAAGCATAAAAAGGAAGCTTACAGGAAGTGGAAGCTAGGAGAGATGACTAAGGAGGCATATAAAGACATTGCTCAGAACTGCAGGGATAAAATTAGAAAGGCCAAAGGACAAATGGAGTTGCAGCTAGCAAGGGATGTGAAGGATAACAGAAAGGGGTTCTACAAGTATGCCAGCAACAAGAAGAGGATCAGGGATGGTGTAGGTCCCTTACTGAATGGGGCAGGTATCCTTGTGACAGAGGATGAGGAAAAAGCTGAAGTACTCAATGCTGTCTTTACTTCAGTTTTCACAGGCAGGGTCAGCTCCCAGCCCACTACACTAGGTACACTAGACTGGAGAGAAGAAGAGAGGCCCTTGGTGACAGAAGGTCAGGTTAGGGACTACTTAAAGAGTCTAGATGTGCACAAGTCCATGGGGCCGGATGAACTGCAACCGAGGGTGCTGATGGAGCTGGCTGATGAGATAGCAGTATGGTTGGCCAGTATCTTTGAAAACTCATGGTGAATGGGGGAGGTGCCAGAGGACTGGAAAAAAGCAAATATAGTGCCTATCTTCAAGAAAGGCAAAAAGGAGGATCCAGGGAATTACCGACCCATCAGCCTCACCTCAATCCCTGGAAAAAGTCATGGAGCAGATTCTCAAAGAATCCATCCTGAAACACTTGGAGGAAACTAGAGTGATCAGGAACAGTCAGCATGGATTCACCAAGGGTAAATCATGTCTGACCAACCTCATTGCGTTCTATGATGAGATGACTGGATTTGTGGATGCAGGAAGAGCCGTTGATGTGATATACCTTGATTTTAGCAAGGCTTTTGATACAGTTTCCCACAGCATTCTCATTGGCAAATTAAGGAAATATGGGTTGGATGTGTGGACTGGAAGGTGGAGGGAAAACTGGCTAGATCAATGGTTTCAGCGTGTAGGAATCAATGGCTCCACGTCAAGTTAGCAACCAATAACGAGTGGTGTGCCCCAGGGGTTGGTTCTGGGGCCAGTTCTGTTCAACATTTCATTAATGATCTCAATGATGGGATATATTGCACACTTAGTAAGTTTGTGGATGACATCAAGCTGGGGGGAACGGCAGACACCCTGGAGGGCAGGGACAGGATTCAGGGAGACCTAGACAAATTGGAGCAGTGGGCCAATAGAAATCTCATGAGGTTCAACAAGGACAAGTGCAAAATCCAGCACTAGGGATGGAAAAATCTCATGTACTGCTACAGGCTGGGGAGTGATCAGCTAAGTAGCAGCACTGGAGAAAAGGACCTGGGAGTCATGGTGGATGGGAAACTGGATATGAATCAGCAGTGTGCGCTTGCTGTCAAAAAGGCCAATGGCATACTGGGTTGCATCAGAAGAAGTGTTGCCAGCAGATCGAGGGATGTGATCGTTCCTCTCTATTCTGCACTGGTGAGGCCATATCAGGAATACTGTGTCCAGTTTTGGGCTCTCCACTACAAAAAGGACATGGACAAATTAGAGAGTCCAGCAGAGGGCAACAAAAATGATGAAAGGGCTGGAGCACAAGCCCTATGAAGAAAGACTGAAGGAACTAGGCTTATT
Source organism: Podocnemis expansa (assembly GCA_007922195.1). NCBI lineage: Eukaryota > Metazoa > Chordata > Testudines > Podocnemididae > Podocnemis > Podocnemis expansa. The sequence goes on from ML682066.1 coordinate 12,447,572, forward strand.
TAGCCCACAGAAGAGAAGACTGAGGGGGGATTTGATAGTAACCTTCAGCTACTTGAAGGGATGCTCCAAGGAGCATGGAGCTCGACTGCTCGCAGTAGTAACAGAGGACAGAACAAGAAGCAATGGTTTCAAGTTACAGCTGGGGAGGTCGAGGCTGGATATAAGGAAAAACTTTCTTACTAGGCGAGTGGTGAAGCATTGGAATAAGCTAGCTATGGAGGTGGTGGAATCTCCATCTTTGGAGGTGTTTAAGGCCCAGCTGGACAAAACCTTGGCTGGAATAATCTAGTGAGCGTGGTCCTGCTTTTTTGGCAGGGGGTTGGACTAGATGAGCTTGTGGGGTCCCTTCCAACCCTATGATTCTATGATTCTATAATTGACTTTGGTTCTACTATATTATCTGACATTCTCTCAGTGGACAGCACAAACCATCTCATTATTATGATGATAAGCATCTGTTAGTATCTTTAGTTTTTAATGTGGAAAACTTCCGTGAGGGAGTTCAGGTTCCTAATCCATTTAAATTTTCAAACATCTAAACAGATATTTGTTTTGATTTTTTTTTTTCTGTTCCTGGACTTTACCTGGCAATTTCTAAACCAGAGATATATTTGTGGTTAACTAAGGTGCCTCCATTTTGATCAATAGAGTTTTTAAAAAAAATCATATTATTCTTGATCTCTTAGTGCTAACTCAATAAAATCTCCCACTGACTGAAATGGGAACTTCTCTTAAGTATTTATGTCCTAACACTGGACCTCAGATTGCAATATAGACAATGTCGCACATCCAGATACCACATCTGTATCAGTGGTGTCCTGCATCCACATAAAAATCACTGATTTAATTCAGTCTGTACACCTGTACAGGGGAACCTGTACACTAAAGCAGTTGCAGAAATGCAGTTTCAATGAGAGAATACCCTGATCCTGTAAAGACTTAAGAACTCACATCAAGTACATAGGTAGTCCCATTGGCTGTGTCTACACTAGGACAAGTTAGTTTGAACCTGTTAGTTTGAACTAGTAAGTTTGAGGTTAGTTTGAACTAACCTCAAACTTATTAGTTTGAATTAACAATGTGAACTAGTTCAAACTAATGTTAGTTCGAACTAGTCCACTTTGTTAGTTCAAACTAACTGCCCTTAGTTCGAACTTATTAAGTTCGAAGTACGGGTTAGTTCTCATCTCCACTGTGCTTAGTTCAAATTAATGCTCAAGGTAAGGGCTTAGTTTGAACTAACAGGTGGTAGTTACTGGCTCGAACTAAGTATTCATTAATTCAGATTAAGGAATTCCCTAGTTTGAACTAATGAAAGCCTGATCTAGACAGGCAAAAAGTTAGTTTGAATTAAGCCTCCTTAATTCTAACTAACTTGCCAGTGTAGAAATAGCCATTGTGTTCAATATGCTTACTAAACAGGATTTGCACACTCATATGCTTAAAGTTAAGCTTGTGTAACAATTTGCAGAATCAGTGCTTAAGGAAGAATGTATCCAGAAACTGAATGTTCAAACTTTCGGATAAAACTTCACAGCTAGTACAAGACAATAAAGAAGGTTTTCACTGGGAACAATAATAGACCTTTACATATTACGGTACCTGTGGTGACAATGTAATCTAGAATTTTATATTAAAATAATAGAAAATTGTTCCTATATTGTTTCATTAGTTTTTATTCTTCAAAACTTCCAGATACCAAATAAAATAAAGTATTAGTTTGTGCTGCGTGCTATTTGGAAACACCATGTCAACTCATTTTAGACTATTTGATTTTACCACAAATTTTAATGGTATGCCACATTTCTCGACAAAGCAATACAATCATTTCATTGTGGTTCACTAAATCAAGCTATAAAGATTATGGCAAATTGAAAAATACAATGATTAGATCAACCAATTTGCAAATAAATCATTCCAAACAAATGTGTATTGCTACTATGTAAATTATGCAGCAGACACTCTTTTCTTTGCACTTGCTACAGGAGATAGAAATAAGAGATGAAAATAAATAAACTGGATCAATAATGACAGGGTTTCCAGTGGAGAAAGCAAAAAGAGAAAAATACCTTTTATATACATGTATATTTCCATAGAAGGTTTTACTGCAACTAGTGATTGTCAAAAATGTCATTCTGAAAGGTTTTTGTTTTAAGTGAGTGAGTTTCCAAAACTACTTTTCCCTACCTGTCAGTAGCTTATCTTCAAATTTCAGGTTTATCATCATCACAAGTGAGGCATGTCAGCTAAATGCATCTGAAGGAAATTTTTGCTATATCATTATGTGCATGTGAAATTCATCTTTATGGAATCAGATGCCTGTTAACAATATTGTATTGTATATTAGGTATGACTGACATCTACAGTAGTAGGTAGAGTAATGGATATTTGAGGTGTTTATCTTGTGTTATTTATTCCAGTTAGGCAGAGGCTAAACTTTGCTTTATTAATGCTTGCTGACAAAAAGTAAGAGAATGCAAGGAGGTTACCAAACATTTTATATGAAAACCAAGATCTGCTGGGAGCTTTCAAAGTGTAGCTTTTTATTAATAATATTTACATGATGCTTTAACTTTATTCAGCTCTTTACAAATTCAGATTAATATATAACCTATGCCCCAAATAATTTATCTTTGAAAAGGTCAGATTCTGCCATTCTTATTCACTGAGTAGTAACTTCACAAGTACTTCTGTTGGTTTCAAGGGAATAACTGGTACTACTTCATATGAGTAGGAGTGGCAAGATCTGACCCTAAATTAGGTACAACAAGCAAACACATGACATGACATCAGACAACGGTCAGAAAAGGTAAGATTGTGAAGAGAGGGCTGGAAAGGAGGCAAAGGTAGGGAGTGTTCTTCCTGAGGACCATAGCAAATGAATTTTTCAATTAAAATAAACAAGCTAGCTAATAAAACTGTGATGTCCTGCTTGTTTCTGCATTTTTCAGAAAGTCCCAACTGATGCACAGTTATCTTTTACACAGTGTTTCCCAAACTGTTTTCTGTGGAACACTGGTGTTCCATGCAATGTGAGTAGGTGTCCCATGAAAGAAATGTGATTCTAGCAATACCGTTTTTCGTGACAACCAAAAATAGATAATAATTCTTGAAATAAGTAAAGTTTAAATAGCAATATGAAGGGCATGACAGAGAATACTTTCTGGAAAAATAGCATGAATCTGTTTTAGATGTTAAAGTGCAAAACATGGAGAATGCCAAATAGACACAATAGGTCAGTCTCTGGGAACTATATACTATTTTGATCTACTTTTGGTTGATAAACTTGGGGTGAGAGTGGCTGAATGATATTGGTAGCTTGTGATATAGAGTAGCTCCCTTCTGACCTTAAACTCCATAAAACTGAACTGTATTGAGAAGTATATGTCTAATCAAAGACACGTAGCAAATTTAATCTGACTGATGTTTAACCCTTTATATCAGAAAAGAATCAAAGATAGCATGAAGACTGAAGAATCAGAGGGATGGGAAGAATATTGGAGGTGTCAATGGTGAAATGACATGTGAGAAAGACTAAGTGAAAATTTAAGTGATTACATTTTGAAAAAAAAAAATTGAAATTGTGTCTCCTCTAAGAAGAGAAATAAGACAGGCACTTTTATATACATAAACAGAAAGAAGAGCAATAGAATTAAACCTTAATGGTTACTAAACAAATAATTTGTTACACCACCTCTGCTAGATAACAATCCATTTAATTTTGTGAGCCATGCAAATAAGTTACTTTTTAAATGAACCCATTGAGCTTTTGTGTTCCATGAGGTCATGCTAGCTGGTACGTTTGCAACATATGACTTGAAATCAGTTATGCTGGTTTCAGATACCAAGGCTATGAAAATTTTAAGTATCACATTACAAAGGACAATTTCGTGTGTTTCATTCAAATTGTTCCCTCAGTCACATATAAAATGTTACTGATTTAAATTGAAAATGAATATGTGTCCCCCTGGGGACAGAACTGGACCCAAGTGTGATTTATTACAAAGACAAATTAAATACTTCCATTTCTTTTTCTCACACATCATGATTCTAAACTGTTCAGAGAAGAGCATAGAAAGTCAAGGAAAAAAAGGGTGGTTTTGAAAGGAAAAAAGCAAATACTATTTGCCAGTTAGATTTGATTGTAGGTTTTGTGCAGGAAAAATCAGATTACACATGTAGTTTAGATCTTCAGATACCACTTCATGAGACTACAAGCAGACAAGTTTCAGTTAATTTATTTGTGCAGCTTGTTATTAGTATTTGTTATAAATCAGAGCATCCATGATGTATGTGAAATTATAACTTCAAGTGAAAGTGACAGTGAGATGGCACTGATAAAATCTGGTTGTTACATCGCGCTTAGTTTGGAACCAATGACTGTTATTTAAGCTGATTTAAATATATACATGTGCACTAGACTGTCTTTAATCTGATAAGGGCAACAGATGTGCTTAGAAAACCAGAAGGCTCATTTAAAATATGTCTGGATTAATGGGAATGCTGGCAGAGTGTTTTTTTTTTTTAATTATGGGCAATGGTGGTTCAATTGACCGTCATGATGGTGGGCTGATTCTCATCTAATGGATTGGCAGAACACCAAGAGAAGTGGGTGCACACAACAGATCAATCTGCAAAATGTTTTACAACTCAGAATATCAAGATCACTTTGGTCATAGGGACCTGATAAATCAAGGATGAGAACTCATGGAAAACACATGCGAACACAATTATCATTTTATTTTAATAATGAAAATATGGGGGAGAATCTTTAGAACCATTTGAGGAGTATTTCAGAACATTTTGGTACAAGTGGTTACCTCTAGTGTTGTATGTAGAAATTTTTAAAAGTCTGGAGGAAAGCTGATGAATATTATTGGTAATTTAACATTTGCTTGTCTTTTTCTTTGTTTTCTATTTTCACTTCTTTTTCACACATACTGGTACTCCCTTTCTTTGGCCACATTTCATTTCACTGACTCATGATTCTGATTTCTTTTTTCACCCTGTTTCCCTTTCCATTTTTCTTAGTGCTTGTGGTTTCCATTTAGGAAACAAACAAATGATAGCTCCACTGTCTTATGCTGACAATTTTATCAAATGTATTTCTAACTAAGTTCTATAAAATAGTATTTTACTATTTCTGCATTTTTCTGTCCATTCACAAATCCAGATGCATGGACTATGAGGTCTGGGAAGGTGCAAAAACTGACCAACTATATAGAATGAATTAGTTTATTATGGGGAAAGGTAATATCTTACTAATTAAGAAATCAAATCTATACACACATATACACGCTAAACCAATACAAAATATGTTTTGCTGACCAGTGGCCACAAATAACACAAGTGAACTTGATGAGGAAGGTTACTTTTGGAGATGATTTTAGCAGTATGGACAAAATCGGATTTATAATTGAAAGCAACATTGTTTCCACACCTTAAAAACAATTATCTCTGTCTTAATTTTACTCACACGAGTAGTTCCACGCTTGTCTATCTTTACTTCATTTATTTTCAGCAATATCCAAATAAACCAAGATTTAAGAGGCACTACTAAAAAAAAAAAAGGAGTGACTGTATTTTTAAAAATGTGTATGTGAAGAAGAATAATCCAGTAATTGGAGCTGTATCTTGCAATTTGGGACACCAAGCTTCACTTCTTGGCCCTGCCACAGAATTTCTGCTTGTTGTTTAAAAAGTCACGTATGGTAAATTTAGAAGCCTGAGACTCCTTTTCAAAAGTCACTTATGCATCTAAGTTGCACTGACTTTGAAGCATAAGGCCCAGATCCATAAAACTGTTTAGGTTCTCTCAAGGAAGATGATCACTTCTTAGGGGTGGTTTACACTGAGGGCTTAAGTTCACTTAACACTGCTTACATCAACCTTCTTCAGCTTGCCCTCTCCTTTGAGAGGCCCCCCAGGGCCGCACCACTGCCCCTCCAACACCAGGGACCGGCTGAGCCAGCCAAAAGGACAGCCTGGTTCAGAGCTGCCGGTCTGGCCACCCCTGCTCCCTGCCATGTGTGCTGCTCTCAGCTCAGTGCTGGCTAAGGGGCAGGAGGCAGCACAGAGCCGGTATCGCTACCCCCCAGCCGCACTACATCTAACCCCCTCCCCGCTGTTCCAGCACAGAGCTGAGAGCAGCGCACATGGCTGACGGGGGGGGGGGGTGACCGGCAGCACTGAACCTGCCACTCCACTCAGCCAACCGGCCCTGCCCCCCACTGCTGGAGTTGGGGGTGGGGCCCGCAGAGTGTAATTTGCCCATGGCCCTGCACCCCCCTAGGGACGGCCCTGTCTGCAGTCTGCAAATGCACATGGCTGCAAAGTCAAATTAGAGCACCTAATTCGACTAGAGCTGGGCAGGGGATACTTTTCCCTGTGCCGGGCTCAGAGTGCTTGAGCCCAGCAGGGGATTGGGTGGTGGCATGGCCCTTCCAGGGGACCATGTTGCCACACCTCCCATGGTGGCCCTCCTCCAATTTAACGCTCTAGTAGGATCTACAGAACTCTTGCTTGACTGCTGCCAAACACCGTAGATGCTTAAATTCTCTAAGGCTATGTCTACATTTAGAGTGTTCTGCTTCTTTCTTTTCTTCCTTTGATCAGGATCCTGAACTCTACCATCTCATGGTCATTGCTGCCCAGGTTGCCATTCACTTCTACTTCTCCAATCAATTCTCTGTTTGTGAGCAGCAGGTTGAGAGGTGCAAGGCCCCTAGTTGGTTCTTCCAGCCTTTGTACCAGGAAGTTATCCTCTACAATCTCTAAATACTTCCTCGATTTCCTGTGTACTGCTATATTACCCTCCCAGCAGATATCAGGGCCATCCTCAGGGTAGGGCAAGAGGGGCAGCTGCTCATGGCCCCATGCTCTGGGGAGGGGGTGTCCCACAGGGCCCACACTACTGCCCCCCCATACCAGGGACCAGGTGAACCAGCCAAAAGTGGCAGCCTGGTTCAGCACTGCTGGTCCACCCCCAGCCATGCATGCTGCTTTTGGCTCTGTGCTGGAGCAGCAAGAAGTGGGCAGGAGGCAGCGTGGGGCTGGTATCACTGCTCTCCCAGCCATCCTACCTCCAGCCCCCTCCCCACTGCTTCAGCACAGAGCCAAAAGCAGTGCATGGTGGCGGGGGGGCAGACCAGCAGCACTGAACCGGGCTGTCACTTTTCACTGGCTCACCCGGTCCCCAGCATGGGATGGCCGGAGCAGGGGCCTGCCACTCCCCTGGGCTGGCTGGCCAACCCTGCTCCCCAGTGCTGGAGGAGTGAGAGGGGGCCCCACAGAAGGCGACTCACCTGGGGCCCCGCATCCTCCTAGGGATGGCCCTGGCAGTTGTCAGGGTAATTGAAGTCCCCATGAGAATCAGGGCCTGTGATCTGGAAACTTCTGCTGGTTGTCTATAGAATGCCTCATCCACCTCCTTCTTCTGGTCTGGTGGTCTGTAACAGACACCGACCATGACACCCCGCTTGTTTGTTGCCCTCTCCTCTAAGATTAACCCACAGACTTTTGATTGGCTTTTTTCCACTTTCCTAATGGACCTCCAAGCAGTCATACAGCTCTTTTACATATAGTGATACTCCTCTCCCTCTTAGTCCCTGCCTGTCCTTCCTGAACAATTTATACCCATCCATGGCAGTGTTCCAATCATGTGAACTATCCCACCACATCTCTGTTATTCTAATTACATCATAGTTCCTTCTCTGTGTCAGTACTATCAATCCATCCTGCTTACTTCCCAGGTTCCTCGCACTTGTGTACAGGCACCTAAAATACCGGGCCAGTTGCCCTACTTTCCCCTGTCGATTATCTCTGTTGCATCTTTCTCCTTGCAATTTCTTCCGGTGTCCTCTTTCCCCGCTCACTTCAGGTGATCTTATTTCCCCTGTCAGTTCCAACTACCCTCTCTTTTATCCCTGCTGTTACAGTCCTGACACCCCCCAAGTTTCATCCCTTCCCCCATGTCTCCTTCAGTGTGACTTACCTGTAGACTTTGGTCATCTTCCCCCCCTTCAAACCTAGTTTAAAGCCCTCCACACTAATTTAGCCAGTCTATGTATAAAAATACTCTTCCCCTTCCTCGATAGATGGAGTCCGTGTCTCCCTAGCAGTCTTCCTGGACCTGCACCACATGGTCGAGGAAGCCAAAGCCCTCCTGACGACACGATCTTCACAGCCAGGCATTCACCTCCAGGATGCATCTATCTCTGCTCAGGCCGCTACCCTTGACTGGATGGATCAAGAAAAATACCACCTGTGCACCAAACTCCTTCACTCACGCTTCCAGAGCCATGTTGTCACTTCTGATGCAGAGGGTCACCTCTTGCAGTATATGGTTCCTACGTGCTGAGTAGCATGGGGTAGTAGTCAGAGGGGTGGATGATTCTCGACAATCCCTTCATAACATCCCAGATGTGGGCCTCTGGCAGGCAGCATACCTCCCAAGAGGCCTTGTCAAGGCAACAGATGGATGCCTCCACCCCTCTCAGAAGAGAGTCCCCAGTCACCACAACCCAATGTTCCCTCCTGGGTGTGATGGTTGTGATCTTCCCAGCCTCGGGAGTGCATGCCTTCTCTTCTTCCACCTCATCATACGTCTCTAGTGCCACATAATGGTTCTTCACCACAATGGAGAGTGGGGTAGGAACAGGGGTGGAGCACTGTCTGCTGCCAGAAGTAACCAGCTCCCAGTGTCCTCCTGTAGGTATCATTGTAGGATCTTAGACTCTGGAGCTATGTAATGTAAAAGCAGACTCTTCCTCCTGTGGGGGGTCACAGGAAGATTTGGCCATTGTGGAAATAGTGTTAGAATATCTGTTCTTGTGGGATTTCTAATACTTAGATTCACAACCAAATTCAAGCCATGATCACTGGTGGAGATTTGAATGAAATCTAAACCTGGACTTTTTTGTTGTCAGTATCTAGAATTAAATACAGATTAGATAGCTGTTGCATCAGTCTTTTTCACAGTCATGAATCATCTAATGTAGGCTGTGACATTCTTCAAACTGTGTCACAGCACAGATTAGGTGGCATGTTGTAGCCCCTTCATAGAAGTTTGATAAACCTTTTAATTTCATTGTCACGTCTAATAGCTTCAGAAGGGCTACTTTCCCTACTGCTTCACTTTAGGGAATCAAATTCTTAGTAATCGTAAAATTGATTTGAATCTTGTCCTTGAATTACATGGTTTTGTCCTTCATGTGATATTTGACGTTAGTGGAAAATATTACGCATGATCATCCATAATCATGAAACATCTTTCAGTCTGTTTGTTTTGACCATTCTTTCCAGCAGAAACATAAATGTATTTTAAACATCACTGAATCCGTGTTAAAGGATAACTGGGCCTGAGTGTTTGGCAGAGCACCCTAAACTAGCACCACAAAAAAAAAAAAACATAACTCAGATATGGAATTCTAATTGTTTGAAAACAAACCAGAAGCCAGTTTTGCCCTTTGTGTAACTCCAGTGTAGTGAATAAATAAATAGATGAATTTATCCCCTGGTGTCTGAGCAATATGACTCTAAAAATCATTTCCACAGCATGCTAAACAGTAGGTGGGCATGGTTCTGTGGGCTGTGGTGTACTGGAGGTCAGACTAAAATGATGATGATGGTCACTTTTGTCTTAAAGTGCACAACTAGATCTTTATTATCAAATTAGGATTATGGGTGGGGTTGTGGAGAAGAGGGTAGGATTCTTTTCTGTGCCCCTACAATGGACATACTGAGTGACTTGCATTTGTCAGTTAATAACAAAATACTCATTGGTATGTCCTAAAATCCAGAAACTGTAAGGGACCATGATAGGTTATCAGATCCAGTTCCCTGCATGCATGACAGGACCAAGTATCCTCTTAAACCATCCCTGACAGGTGCTTGTCTAACCTGCTCTTAAAAAACTTCCAGTGATGGAGATGTCCTGTATTGCAATTTCTTTGGAAAAGTTTTTTTTTTTAAACATAAAATAGTGGATGCCTGGATTTTCACTGTTCTGACTTATGTTTTTTTGATCAGGAAAGGTTAGGCCATTTGGCCTTGCATAGGTCGCTTATGATTTCAACAGTTTCAGAACATAAAATGAACAAACAAATAAATAAATGAGAAATTCATTGAAAATTGACCCTTTCCTGTGAAGCAAATTGGTTCTGTTGAGCTGGCATTTTGCAACGAAAACATGTTTTGTTGAAAAATTCCCCAGCAGCTCGAGTGCTCTGGTCCTATGGTGATGAGTACCCTAGAAAATGCTATGAATAACTAAAACCAGCACACATTGTTAAAGGGCATAGATTTAGTTTTCTAGTTCATATTAACATTTGGAGAAAATGAGAAAGGGGGAAGAAATAATCAGAAGAAAGAAAGTGAGCATGAAGACTGGATTAAAAACTAATGGGTAATAAATGGATTTTTGCAGAAGTATGTGGTGCAAACCTGGCTAATGGCTGGGTAATTTTACTACTGCTATAATTCTGCAACTGACTCAGCACCCTCAGTTCTCATGATTTCATTATAAGGTGAGGACACACAGTACAGTATCAGTGAGGCCCTAAGTTTGCTTATTTCAAGATGCCCATAGGCTCCAGAAAATCATATATAAAAATTACTTCTGACAATGCACTCATACAAAGGCTTTTACTTTGGGACAAGTGCTATGTTCAAAATGCCACCTAGTGCAGTACAAAATGCTGCTACTACCACAGACCCAATAGTAATTTTGAAGCAAAGCTGCAGCATTTGTAGACAGCTTATCTGTTCAGCTCTATTTAGCACAGGCAATTTTGTGACCACCAGAACAAAATGTGAATTGTCACTGTTTGTTCTGTTAATAACAACAAGGATAACTGAAGATGTTTTTAATGTGAAAACAACGCTTCCTGGCATTGCCTGAATCAACATGTTTAAACACTGTTTAACTCATTCTTTTTGGAGTCACAGCAATTTCTCAGCTAACATCAGAGAAGCAGTTCATGCCTTTGAGACAAACAGGCTTAAAAGTGGAACATCAGAATAGAACAGAAGATGAAACTACCTGTTTAGTGTAGCCAGAAGTTCATATCAATGTTGCTTAGTTTAGGCAGTGCTTTAGAGAGATCATCTATGATGACGCTAAACACCACATACTACATTAGTCAGTCTGGAAGCAGACAAGCAAAGAACAAGACAGAACAAGAAGAACAAGACATTATGTATCCTCAAAACTTAAAAATCTTTGTATTTATTACAGCAAAGTCCTGGCTCTCTTTCCTAACACAAGAAACGACTACATTCAACTAGAAAGATTATCTTTGGATAAGGTCGATAGAGTATATTGTCCCAGAACAAAACCACAATTAATAATTAACCTAGGCACAATCTGGAGGAGAAATAACCATTAATGCGGAGAATACAAGGTAGAGCAGTAAACACAATTCACAGAGAAAATAAGGAATAGATAAAATAAGCATTGCAGCTAGAGAGTAAAATACTTTCTCAGTTACCTTATGAACCTACCCAAAAACTGTTTGACAACATGAACATGTTTTGTCACCTTATTTTACTCGCATTTTATCTGTTTGTTTTACCAAAATAAACATTAGGGGGAGAGACAGTCTGGTTGTCCATGGAAGTCAGATGGCACAAACTCTATTTCGTAATGTGCCTTCAGAGTCAGGAAAGTTATCTACAACCTATTTTTGTCTAACCATGACAAATGAGTGCTGGCACTATTTCCAGGTGTGACAGTTTTTGTGGATTTTGGCAAAGTTCATTGGTTCTTTGAGAGCAGGTAGAGGAAGACAAATCATGCATTCCTAGCATCAGTATTTGAAAGAGGCACGTACTGAGCTCATGAATGCAAAACCTGTGGGATACTGTCATGCAGAGATCCAGTTATGGACATCACTGTCTGAAAAGAATTATCTGGTCCACAATAATAATATGAGGTCTGGAGAGGAGTTTATCATCATATGTGATATTCTTAAGCCCTACAGCTTCTCTTTGAAGTTAAAAATGCTGTAAGATATTTCCCCCTCCTCATTAAGACCAACCTCGCATTAATAAGATATAAACAAAACAAGTGACCAAGTTCCATTTCTGGATCACTGGCATCAATAGTGTCAGCAGCATTTAATTTTCATCATTGTACAGCAGTATATTGGCACAATGACAGCGTCCAGAATTTGTTTATATGGCTCTGAATGCATCTGATGATTCATCAGACACACTACAGTTGATTGATTCTGGCAGAGTCAAGGAATTGTTTTTTACATCTGAGATGAAAATCATGCACATTTTGATTTCAAATTATTCTTTTTACACAATCTGTTGTGTATTCCCACATGTAAGTAAGAATTTAATACATCCAGACATGAGAGAGATATGTCACATTCATTTTACTGAATTGTTTTTGAATGCACTATACAGCAGTGGCAGGAGAATTAGAAAAACTCTGACCTTTATTTTCTGGCACAGTCTAAGTTTCTGACAGAGGCTCATAGCAGGGGCCATCATGAGCATTTAGCCTGACCTCCTGCAAATTATAGGTCAGAGAACCTTACCCACTCCAGTGAGAGGCCCAACATCCCTGACTGAATTATCAACATCCTCAAATCTTTATTTAAAGACTTCAAGTTATGCAGAATCCACCATTTATTGCACTGCAAACTGGAAAGTGACCTGTGCCCGATGTTGCAGAAGAAGGCCAAAAAAACTCAAGAAAACCCAAACCAAGCCAAGCCAAAAACAAACAAACAAACAAACAAAAACCCTTCTGGGTTTCTCACAATCTGACCTGGAGAGAGGAAAAATTCGTCTCAGCCCCAAAGATTGTGATCACTTAGAACTTGTGCATGTGGTAAAGATTCACTAGCAAGACAACTGGTAAAGAATTCTTACTTTTTTACCATTGTTTGTCTTGTTTCCCCCGTGATACTGTTTCTGGTTGTGGGTTTGGGTTTTTTTTTTTGTTTTTTTTTTTAATTTGATTTATTTCTAATGCCTGTATTTCTCCATTTCTCTCACCCTCTTTTTAAAGACTCATTTTGACAAACTCATTTTGCCTAATTTCCAAGGCATTCATACCTCATGGATTTAAATGTTTGCCTCAGACTCTTTTGGATCTTGAGCTGTGTAGGATATACTGTGCAAGAGAGAAAAAAATTAAGTTGAAAGAACTTGGATGAAAAATAGGAAGTCAGTTGAGTGAAAAACAAATATAGACAGAGGGTAACTTTTTCAGGCTACATGGAATGAAACAACAAAATCATGCACATAAATCTTGAGAACACTCACAATTACATATACATATTTCCCTCAAAATGTTTTCACCACTTGGGCTATGTCTACACGCAGCCCATTATTTCAAAATAACCTATTCTGAAACAAGTTATTGTGAAATAAGAACGTTATTGCGAAACAATCGGAAGTGAAATAAGGACAAAACTAGGTGAAATAAGGGGAAAAGCTGGAAAAGAAATAGCATGTCCACACAGTGGACTTACTATTTCACTTCAGGGGCAGGGCACCATGGGAGGTGTGGCAACATGGCTGCCGCCCCGGGCCATGTCGGCGGCCATGTTGGTAGCCAATCCTATAAAAGGCCAGCCCCGACCTCACTTCCCTGTCCATTCTGGCTAGCAGGACTCTGCCAGCAACAGAGATGGACGGTGCCTGGCTGCCTAGCCTTCGACGGCTGACCACTAGGCACACCACACATCTGCACAGCGTGCTCCTGGTGGGGGACATGCTGTTCAGAGACCCCGATGCTGACCAGGGTGTGCCCCAGGTTGCCAGCACCCTGGGCCTCAGGGCCGCCCTAGTGCCCCTTCCCCGTCAGTGCCTCCCCGAGTCTGGGCCCAGGAGACGAGCACTGATTGGTGGGATCACGTCGTGCTCCAAACCTGGGATGACGACCAGTGGCGGCACAACTTCAGGATGGCCAGGGCCAGCTTCAAGCAGCTGGTATCTGAACTGACCCCACTGCTGCATCGCAGGGACACTGCCATGCGTCTGGCCATCCCTGTGGACAAAGGGGTGGCCATAGCCATATGGAAGATGGCCACCCTGGAGTCCTACAGGTCCGTGGCCCACCTGTTCGGGGTTGGCAGGGCCACCGTTGGGGTCATCCTCGGCCAATCCACCAGGGCCATTAACAAAGGCCTGCTGCGGCGCCTTGTCACACAGGGGGAGCTGCAGGCCACCATGGATGGTATGACAGCGCTGGGATTTCCGAACTGCATGGAGATCCTGGATGCCACCCACATCCCCATGAGGGCCCCGGACCACCGAGCCGCAGAGTACCGCAACAGGAAGGGCTACCACTCAATTGTGGTGCAGGCCCTCGTGGACCACCGGGGGATCTTCCAAAACTGCAATGTGGGTTGGCCAGGGAGGGCACATGATGCCCGCATCCTCAGGAACTCGTCCCTCTACTGGGGCATGTAGGCAGGCACCTTCTTCCCCCCGCAGAACATCTATGTTGGGGGGGTAGAGGTGCCTGTCCTCCTCATGGCAGATGCGGCCTATCCCCTCCGCCCGTGGCTGACGCGCCCCTACACAGGGCCCCTTGACCCTCGCCGCCAGCTGTTTAACCGGCAGCTGAACCGCTGCCGCCAAGTTATTGAGCGGGCCTTTGGACGGCTGAAGGCCCGCTGGAGGTGCCTCCTGACCTGCCTCCACCTCGGAGAGGAGACAGCAACCCAGGTCATCAGCGCCTGCCTGGCCCTGCATAACTTCTGTGAAATGCAGGGTGAGCCCCTCACAGCTACCTGGGAGGCCGAGGCCCAGCTCATTGGGCGCCAGTATGAGCAGCCCGCACCCGTGCCCCTATGGGAGCGGGCCTCCAGGAGGGCCCTCACCATCCATGAGGCACTGACGGACAGCTTCGCAGCTGCAGAGGACCCTGAAGGCCAGGCCTGCCCCACCACACACCTCCCTCTTCCCCCTTCTAGCACAGACAGCCCCCACCCATCCACCCACCCTGTTGCAGCACCACCAATAAAATACACCGCACACACCAATGACACGTGTTAACATTTTTATTTATAACGAACAGGGGGATGGGGGTCAGTGGGGCTCAGGGCAGCAACTGGGAGATGGGGGTCACTGGGAGGCATTCACATAGTATCTTAACTTCACACGTAATAGCTATAGAACTACTGTTTAAAGCATTGACATAAATTTATACCTAGGTCTGCACACAACTGCACAACTTCTCAGTGGACAATTTATATCAGATTTAGACAGATTGTTCATTCTTATTATTTCCAGTGAAATGAAAAAACAAGAAGACAACCGTACTGGAAATGAAAACCCAAATGAAACTAAGAACAAGTGAAAAGAAACAAAATTTAACAGAAAAAAAAAGTAGTGCATGAGAAAAGAAAATCAGGAGAAAAATTGAAAGAATAAAGACTTACAGCTCATCTTGATTAAGCCTGAACATATTTAGTTTACAATCATTCATTATACAGAATTATTTGAAACATTATTGTGACAAGGTTCACCTGGCCTTGTCCAAGGGTGGGCTGTCTACCTGTGGCAGGTGGACCAACATAGTTCTTAATTTTAGTCCCTTTCAGGTAGCGAAAAGAGGTTTTGGGGACACACTGTCCAATAGCCTATGATGTGGAGATATGGTACGCCATCAGTAGTTCAAATGTCTTTCACATTGGATGCACAGTCCACAAATCGTCAAGCACAAGGGGGGTAAACAATGTGCAGTACCAGATGGGGTTGCTGCCTGAGAAGAAGGGGAGAGGAGGAGTGGGATACAAGCCCACCCTACTCCACTGTGTCCCAGCCCAGAGCCCTAATAGCAGCCATTGGTTCAACCACAGGGTCAGGGGGGATCTGGCCGCAACATGGCGACCCTGTTATGGGGCTCAGTCCCGGGTATTCAGGACACAATTCCCCTGGGCTACGGCCTTCCCCTCTCCCCTTCGTACCTCTTTGGCCCCTTTGGCTGGGTACTCTGGGTATTCACTTAGGGGCAAGGAGTAGAGTCCATCCATTTCGTCTGGTGGGGGTAGGTCGGGAAGCTCCAGTGGGACCTCCATCTCTTCTGGTGGAGGTAACTCAGGAAGCTCCACTTGGTCTGGTGTGAGGGGCAGATCCTCCTGGTCCTACCCCCCAGGGAGGTTAGCTTCCTGCATAGCAAGTGGCAGTTTATCCAGCTCACAGGAAGACAGCAGCAGGGCTGGATCATGGCAGTCTGGGCCTTCTGGGAAAAAGTCGGGGTTCCCAGCCTCTGGCTGTCCTCCCAGTCCACCATCCCCAAGCAGAGTTGGTTCCTCCTCAGGGGCACAGGCCATGGGTGGCCCAAGCCAGCCATCCTGGTACTGAGAGGAAGGCCTGCAGGTAGGCAAGTGTTCCCTCTGCTAGAGGAATGGTCGGGGCTGAGGAACCAGGGGGAGCCATTCTTCCTTTTCTGCGGCCAGGGCTGGACTGAGCTCCCTCACCTGGCTTTTATGCTTCCTGCCCTGCCCCCTGAGCTCCACTTTGACAGACAGCTACCTGGCGGCCATTTTGCCTCTTTATAATTATCTATTAAGAAGCTGTTTATTAAAGTGGTTTTCTTCTTCATTATTCTCGTATACAAATACACACAACTCCCTTCAGCTGTGTCTACAAAGTATTTGCAATGGTGTTAGGGTATGTGTATGTAAACGCTATAGTGAAACAGCAGGCTGCAACTGTAGCTCTGTGTACCGTGAAGCTACGTGTGTCAGAGAAGGCTCTGGTAGATGGAGACAGTGGAGAAAGTCTTCAGTGGTATTCCGTTGCCAGAGCCTCTTAGTTCAGAAAGAAAAGGCTCTAGCATGGGGGAGCTGCTGGAGTCATTCTATGATGCAGACTCCAGTAACAGGGAAACAGGTTCCAGCAGCTCCCTATTCCTGGAAACTTTCTCCACCACAGGGACTTGTCAGAGGCTTTTCTAGCTACCGCTCCATCGCTGGGGTATGTCTACACTGGAGGCTTAGTTAAGCTTGTTAAGTCAACTTAGAGCATCCACATTCCAAAGTCCTGTAGACTGCCCACATCCAAACTGGCAGGTGCTAAGTTAACTGAATGCTTAAGTCAACCTTATTAAGTTCACTTAAGCCAGCGTAGATGGGGCATAACCCTTAAGTTGATTCAATAAAGGCAATTTAAGGGCTATGCCCCATCTTTATGGGTTTAAACCAACTTAATAAGGTTGACTTAAGCATTCAGTCAATCTTCCAAGGTGGTGTTATTAAGTCAACTTAAGGAAGCACTTAAGTTGACTTAATAAATTTCCAGTGTAGACAGAGCTTTCCTTAGGTCAACTTGAGGAAGGTTAAGTCAACCTAAGGCTCCACCATGGAGTCTTCCCCTGTTGTTAGCGCCTTTCCTTGAAGAGGGGAAAGACTCCAGAAGCAGACTCTACCTGTGAGGCCATGGAACAGGAGGTTGCTCAAATAGTAATATAGGTGGGATAGGCACGGTATGGACAAGTTGAAAGATATATAGGATACTTACCAAGTACAAACCCACAGCTTCAGGTCTGTCTTTACTCACATAAGCAGAGATTTACTATCTACTCTATTATTTCTACTCATATTGTGAGGGAGGGCAAATTGTTTAACTATTCTACAGGCCATTGAAAGAAGCATCTGTTATCTCAGAGGCAATGGAAAACCTGTACGTATGTCCACACATACATTGTTATTTCGAAATAAGTTATTTCAAAATGAATTATTTTGAAATAAAGTCCCTATTTTGAAATAAGTTAATTCAAATTAAGAAAATGTTAATTTGAAATAAGGGAAAGCCTGCTTTTGAAACAGCTGTTATTTTGAAATAAGGCCGTTTGGACATGTTGTTTTGAAACAGTTGTTGTGAAACAATGGTGTTGTTTTGAAACAACATGTCCAAAATGGTGTTATTTCAAAATAACCATTTCGAAATAACAGCTGTTTTGAAATGAATGGGGTTTAAGCTGTTTCAAAATGACGGTTCTTATTTCAAAGTGACAGAGCCTGTCATTTCGAAATAAGAAAACATTGTGTGAACATTCAGTTTTTTATTTCGAAACAACCAGTGTTGTTTTGAAATAAAAGACTCGTGTGGACATATGTATATGTAGACTCACCATAGTTAGGGATAAAGAGTTACACTATTTAAGGAAGGTCATTTTTTGTTTCTTTATTGTGATTGCAGTCTAGTAGAAGTCAGAACAGCCTGAGGACTTCTCTAACTTAACACAGGGAGATCCACCATGCATGGAGAAGCCATGGTTTCAGGAGAGTGCAAAGTAAGTTTTAAGCAATGCTGGTCAATAACATACTGAGTGTTTAGCTGTAACTCAGGATCTGGCCTGGAGACTCATGAGTCCATTTGAAATGCTTAACAACAAACAAACATAGGATCTGATCCAAAGTCCAGTCAAAAATCTCCTAAAGGCTTTGGATCAGGTTCATCATTTAGGAATTGTATTTGCCAGCAATCTCCCTTAAAAGAAATTCAAAGGGTTTTCCAAGATGAAAAAGTCTTTTGCTTGATGTTTTCTTTATATTTAGAAATTTGGACATTTTATGTTTCCATTCAAGTTTTGCTTGTTACATAGAGTTAGAAAACCTGTTGATTTAAATTCTGATTGTAAAACATTGTCTTTTATGAGGTATTTCATTGACCAAAGCACTTAAAAAGCTTCATATACTGCTCATTTACTGTGTGCAAATTAATATTCTTCTTTAATTCCATAAAATATGCTGTAATTCTTATTGACTATTCAAATCATGTACTCTTAACTTTTAATTTTTCAGGCCAATGCCACTGACCATCCATTGTTAAGTGGTGTAAATTCTTTATTAACTATTATTTTTCTACTGAGATGCCCTTACAATGTTAAATTAAGATACATTTCCCCTGATCTTTCACAGATCTCTTAGATTAGTAGCATATAAAGTTGTATTGCTGAATAGAAGACGGCTTTGGTGTCATTCCAATGTTCCATCAGTCCAATCACTGCTTTAAGTATGAGCTATTATGCTGTCTCTAAACCCAGATTAAATAGCAACTGCTTTAATCAAACAAGGGTAAAAAAAAATCTATTACTTTCTAATGAACATAATGTGTTACAATCAACTAGATTTGTATTATACAGGGAATTACAGTTTTACCCATTGTTACTAAGAATGATATATTCCACTGCAGCTTCATAAAGGCCTTGAAGATAAGAAGCTTTAGAAGTTTAATTAGAAAGGTTTTTATTCTTAAAGATATGCAAAGAAGATTATTACTGGTGGGTCTGACAGCTACGTGTGATGTCTGGTGACAGCTACTGCCTTGAGGCAAATACTTGTTTCTAACTAAAACTTGCAATAGTAAAAAAATGTTTGTAGAGACCTACATATCTATTCATATGTATAAACAACAATGATAATCAAGGTTATTGGAACCAGTCCCTGAGTTTTACAATTTGGTGAACTGACCAAAAATAGTCCAGAGGAAGGTAATAGAAATTTGCAGGAAATATCATCTGCGGGAATTTTTCTCAAAATCTAGAATAATGCAGCAGAATACAAAATCCAAGACATTCTCTGAGGAACCTCCTGTATTTTTTGTTCCCCTGGGGCACAGTTTGTTTGTTGATGTGGATCCTAGCACAATAGGATAGTACCTAGAAGCTGTCCAAGTCTATCACAACAATACTTGGCTCAAAACTTATACAGTGGCCATCACTATAAATGTCAACATTTACCATTTGTCTCAATGGAATCTAAGACCCTATAGTTATGTCCAATATTTTCAGCATGTGGTTATAATTTGGGAATTTGCTCAGCTCTGCTCACAACCTCATTGATGATAGGGAACAGCAAGAAAGTGAGGACCTAGATGTAAAGAATGTAAGATTTGTATTATTCATTCTCCTTACTTCTTTAAATCATTCATATCTTGGCAGCACAACTCAAGCAGAGGACAAGCTGTCCTTGGCTTTTGCACAATAGGTAGTGTAGAGGGGACTATAGAGGACGTAATGCTGTCTAAGATTTCTCTAACTTCTAAAGGGCATATCTGCATGCATATTGGTGTGAGTAGCTGCACATGGTGCAAATGAACTTGTCTGCTTCCACCTTGACAAGGAAGACCAAATAAAAGCTGCCCCCTCTCTTTATTATTCAGTCTGGTACGAGAAGCTCATAATGTTAAAATCAAAAGGTTGGACATCACCAGTTCCCCCACTAGATATAATTTTGCCTTATGACATATCGTTTTCATCCTCTACCTCCTCTGGATAGCTTCTTGACCTTTGAGATTATAAAGTTTTGAGAACTTTAGGAATACACACAGGAGAGATTGAATTGTACTCATTTAAGTAAAACAGTTTTCTGTAGCACTTGGTGTACTCTGTATATTGGCTTGGATATACAGTTCTTCCTTGGCTGTCATAAAGAATCAAAGTTTCTATCAAGAAACATCTTGATCATTGCCAACTTGGCAAATGAACAATGGGCAAAAACTGACCTTTCAAATCAATGAAAATGTCAAACAATAATTATTGTCTCTTTCAGTCTAGGGAGAAATTTAAGAAAGAGCTACCCAGTAAAAATAGTTAACACAATTAATTTAATTGCAGTAGTTACTAACTTCAGAGAAGAAAAGGGAAGGGGATGTCCATTGCATCACATACTGTTACGAAGGGGATTCAAATTTGTGTCTTAGGCAACTTTGTGATTCCTTGGAGCCAGGAACTGAAGGACTAACATCCACAACGCACAGTCTTTCCCATAACAGCTCTATAGCACTGCCAAACTATATTGCTGGGGATGCTTTAGTAGATCTTTAATGGGAAAGATCTATCCAAGCACTATCATATAGAAGATAAGTAGCTACTCACTGCGCTCCCTAGGTACACTGGCTAAGTCCACCCTGACAGTGTCAAATTCACAGCCATCAGATTGGTTTATCTGTTTCAGTTGAGCAGCAGTAAAGACATGCTCAAGCAATCCACAAGCTGATTTAGTAAAGCCACCTCCTGAGGTGGCATAGCATTCATCAACAGGAAAACAGCTCAGTGAAGACTGTGTGTGGAACTGAAGTTCCAAAGTTGATGGGAATTGTGTAATCTATGAAGAGTAGCTTGTGTAACTCCCATTGACTGCTATCAGATTTTGTTGCCTGTGTAGACCAGGTCACTCTTTCTGTCCAACCCAAATGACATATATGGACATTTGGAGAAACTTTAAATAAAGCAGCCATTCCATGCTAGGACTGATTCCTTGTGACTAATATATATAATACATACAGAC
This sequence comes from Podocnemis expansa, assembly GCA_007922195.1. Lineage (NCBI taxonomy): Eukaryota > Metazoa > Chordata > Testudines > Podocnemididae > Podocnemis > Podocnemis expansa. Next base: position 12,468,835 of record ML682066.1, read on the forward strand.
AGACTGGAATAAGTCTTATAGGCTATGTTTACACTAGAGGGCTCAGTTACATTGACTTAATATGGTCGACTTAAAGTCAACTTTATTACATCGACTTAGAGAGTCCCCATTTGTTTAAGTCAACTTTATGAGGTCAACTTAAATGGCTCTCCTGCCTTAAGTCAAGTTTATTAAGTCAGCTTTAATGGCCACACTTTGTTAAGTTAACTTAATAAAATTGATTTAACCCTTCAAGTTGACTTTAAGGGTGAGACTTATTAAGTCAACTTAAGCAAGTGCTTAAGTTGACTTAATGAACTCCAAATGTGGCCAAAGAGCTGTTTACATTGTCTTAACCTCCATTGCAGACATAGCCATAGTTCAAATAGATCCATTACTTAAAGTTTTAAATCAAAGATTCTCCTTCCACATATAGCAGTTGTGGGTGGTGACTATTTTATTAGCAAAGAATGAATTTGAATGCAGGTTAAGTTGAAGAAGAGGAGCTTCATTAAGTCCCCGGGATGCTCTGTCCATATGGCTTAATTGTCTCTCGTGTAACTCACTAAAGTTTCTTTTCCACTGGTGTCCCCTCAAGAACAGCTCCTCTAGGAAACACTGATTCTCTGACTCCAATTGCACTAATCAGGATCATCTTCCTTGTTTTAAAAACATATAAATTTATATATAAAATTGATTCCTGAATCCTCAGCTTATGTTCCTTTGCCAGAGGATGTTTGCACATTACTGAGTTGGAGTCTCATACAAAGATTTAGTTCATCTGAGATGCTAGATCACTCCTGTTGTGGTTGCCTGTTGAGGGGACCAATCTCTGTCTTCCTGCCATCTTTCCTTGAATTTAGCAAACTGTCTGTCTGTGGGTCTGCTCTCACTCTCAGTTTGGCTTCTGGATATTTCTCTGTCGCTGTGTTCTGTAAAAATCTCTGACAAGTTTCTCTGACTGGCATGTCTGATTCATAGACGTCTCGTGATCACTTGTCTGTAGTCACATCATATAACCTGGGTGTCACTGTGCACCTCATGACTCCTTTGTTTACAACATACCTGCTGATGACTCGCTATGGCTAAGTTATCATAGGAGTGACTGCCCTCAAGGCTGATGTTGTCTTAGCTGATCTGTCATAATCTAGTTCCTCTTTTCTTTGACTGTTGGCATCTCCTTCCAGAGATATTTCCATGCTCCAACAGATCTCCCCCTTTTGGTAGCAAAATTTTGGTTGCTGTCCCCTCAATGATTACATTGTACAGTTTTGACAAACTGTGATGGGATATTCTCATGTGCCAAATGCAGGATCTGAATCAGAAGAAACCAGCTAACAGTCTCTTAACTATTTTTATAGCTGATTCTACCTTACCAATACTTTGGGTAATGCTGGGGAAGAGGTGCAGTGGTCAAACTTTCACGTGTGTACAAATCCCTTGAATCAGTGGCTCCTCACCTTTTTGACTCCAGGAACACAAATAAATTTTTTACAATCCCGAAGGGCTACCATTCTAGTTAATTTTAATTAATTAATTAATTAATTAATTTCCAATCAAATTGTTAATTAAATAGACTGGTGGCTTCTCAGGTTTGTAAAAATTATATTTGTGGCCCTCAAGCCAAAAAGATTTTTAAAAATATTTTAAGGACTGTGCCAATGATCTGCGTCTTACACAATCCCAGCCCTAGGTGGATGTGAGCCCTCCTTTGCTCCACTCCTCCAAGTGCATCAGGGTGGGCAGTGCCAGACACTGTTTAGCCTGACCTGACCCCAGTGCAGTAGTCTTCACCAACTGGGTCTGGTCAGAGTCCCTCCCACTCAAGGTGTTCTGCCCTGCTCCTAGTGGGATTGGGTGTCCAACTGGGCCCTCACCTTGGCAGCAGCATGCTTAGCCATGGACACAGCCAGGATCTGTCCAGTAAGGTGCACCCCCAGTTCCTCCCAGCCAGCTGAACCTCCCTCCCTCCTCACCAGGGAGAGGCTGGAGCCAGGGGAGGGTGAGTGATGGGTGGCTGCAGCCCTGCTCCCAACAACCACAATTCAGGATTGGGCAGGAATCAGGTGGCTGCAGCCTGGCTCCCAGCCAGTACTCAGGGAACACAAAAAGCCCCTGTGGGCCACCTTTGGCCCATGAGCCACAGTTTGGGAATCCCTGCCTTGAATTCTGCCAAGGAAAATTGGTTCCATTTCCAGTGACTACACTGTCTAGAATGCTATATGTCACTAATGCACCTTTAATTTGCCAGTCACTGATTGCCTCTTGTATCAGACCTCCCAAAAGATTCAACAGTAGTCCACTGTAATTGAACACTGCTTTTCACTGAAAGTAAATAAAACTGGTCATACCTTTTCCCATGGTTGGGTGGGCAGCTAACTTGGAAACAGTCTCTTTCTGCTGGTGTTTATCACATGCCCAGCAGATATCACACCCCTCTACAAAGCAGCATAGTTGTGTTTTCATTCCTGGACTCTATACACACTCTCCACTCACCCTGAGACAACTGTAAATGCCCAGATGTGAGATATGTATTTTTGCATTACATTTCTATGCAATGAGGTAGGCAGAAAAGCTCTCTGTCCTCAGAATATGTTTTCAGCCTGGATTCAGCTCATCTTTAATTTGAATATAAAGTTCTTCATTGATTTGAATATATGGTTGAATATGTGTGTTCTGGATACCCTACTCTTCACTACCTTTAGCTGGATTTCCTCCTCCATACCCTGTTTGATTTCCATTAACTTTGCAGTTGAAACTGCAAAATAGTGCAATGTCTTCAATGGAGTGAATGTCCTGATCTCTTCCCTCAACGGACTAATGATGTGTATACCTACCCTACTCAGGATGTCAGCTAACAGCAGTAGTCACCCTGTATAATAAATGATCTCTGTAGCTCTGTAAGTGGATCAGTGTATGCTAAAAACTCTTTGGAGCTCTAAGAAGGGGCTCTGCAATGACCATCTTTCAGACTTGTGGTCTGATTGCACTATTTCCGGGTATACCTCAACTATCACAGGTAGAAGCTATTTTTTCTGTTTGGGTGTATCCTGCTCAGTTTCTGTCAGTGCTTTTGTTGCATCAGGAGCTGTGTGTTCCCGCAGAAAAGCTACGTTCAAATCCTTTATCCAGTGAATCACATGGAATGTCAGTGGTTGTCCTGGTTGACAGCATTTCAGAACAGAAGCATTGATAATCATTTGTTTACACAGGTCAAAGGCTTGGTGTTGGGGACTTCCCCAGTTCAGATCCACGTCTTTGTGACTTGATGTTTGGGTTCTGCTACTGCAACCAGGTGTGGATAGAACTTGGAAAAAAATTCATCATTCCTACAAAGCACTGTTCACATCTTTCTAGAACTAGTATGTCTATTATTGTCTTGATCTTTTGGGGATCTGCTTTCAGTCCCTCTTCTGTGAATAAATGTACAAAATAATACATTTTTTTTCTGGCTGAGTTTTAAATTCTTGTCTGTGCGCTATTGTAGCAAACCTTGTTTCTGTCATGGCTTCAATCAGCTTCTATATCATTGCTCCCTTCAGCTATGATAAGGATATTATCTGTTTTCACCCAAGGCAGCCCTTTTAGGCTATGTCTACACTGCCAAAGATATTTCAAAATAGTTATTTCAAAATAACTATTTCTAATTTATTCTGAAATAATTATTTCAAAATAGAATTATTTTGAATTTATTATTTTGAAATAGGAGGCCAGTGAAGACTATTTCAAAATAAGGTAGGAATTATTATTTCAAATTAGAGGGTCTTCACTAGACTCTATTTTGAAATGGAGGAAGGCAAGGAAAGGCATAGGGCCATTATTTTGAAAAAAAAGAGCCAATTCTGAGGTTTGGAATAACTTTTTTTTGAAAATAACTATTTTGAAAGAATTGCTCTTTTGAAATGAAAGCATGTTTAGTTATTTCAAAATAATGAAATGCTTATTTCAAAATAACAAAAAGCCTGCTTGGACAAGTAAAAAGTTGTTTTTTGGAAATAAGCCTCCTTATTTAAAAAAGGGGGGAAAAAAACCTTTTCAGTACAGACCTACCCTTAGAGCTTGGATAAATCTTCTCTTCAATGCCTTGGGGTTGGGCTGATGCCCACTGTCATGAAAAACCATGTGTAGTAAGCAAATGATATCATAGAATGTGTTAGATACTGTACTGTTTATTCCAAGCTTATACGCTTGAGTGTTCCTACAATCAAAGACTATAAAGATTTTGGCTATAGAAAATTTTGGCAAGATGTTCTCAATTGAGGGCACTAGATTGTGGTATATTTTCAATGCCCACTCAATAAGTTGGGTATACACAGATGCATGTTACCCGATATCTTCTTTACCACTGCCATGCTGATGATCCAAGTTGTACAGGCTTCTAGAAATGGTATTAAATCACTGCACAGTTCCACTGGCATTTTCTGTTGTGGTTACCACACAGGTTCTACAGGGAACATTACTTCCAGTTGCAGCTTTCCTTCTAGGCATGTCTCCTTTGAAAACATCCCCAATATACTTTTGAAGTTGTCTTCATCATTCACAAGACTCTCCTGTTTGCTTTTTGCACTGCAGTTGTAAAATTCTGATTCTGCACCTTAATCAGATCCATCTCTTATAAGGTTGTGTTCCTCACAAAGGACCTCTGGTGCTTCCCTTCCCTCACGGCAAACTTCAGTTGTTATTTTTCAGCTTGACTACTGTGACATCACATTGTCCTACAAGCTACATTTTGTTACCAGTGAATATTATGAGACTGCACCTGGTCCTCTTACAGCTGGAAACAGTCATCTCATATAACAATACTCTTTCCATTCCACTGACACCTTAAGGAGGATGTTAAACAACAGCTACTGAAGTCAGATATTTTAAAATCAGTAGGTCCAGATTACTTGCATCAAAGAGTTTTGACCATTAATGTTGATATCCACTAAGTCTTAGAATTCCAGGGAAGTTCCAAAAGACTGGAAGAAAGCTAATGTTGAACCAATATTTTAAAAAAGTAAATGGGATGACAGATCTGGTCAGTGTAACATTACTCCTAGAGTGACTGATATGGACTTTAATTAATGAAAATTAAAAAAAAAAAAAAAAGAAAAAAAAAGAGATAATATAATACATGCCAATCAACACAGGTTTATAGCAAACAGTGCCAGCTAAGCTACACTGATAGCTTTTTTTAATGAGATTGTACATTTGATTGCTAAAGGCAACAGTGCTGATGTAATAGATTTCTGTAGGACATTTGGTATCAAATGACATTTTGATTTAAACTAGAATGATTTAAAATTAAATCAGTTAAAAGCTGACTAACTGATTGGTCTCTCAATGCAATTGCAAAATTATCATCAAGATATGTTTCCAGTGGGATTCTGCAGGCCCTACACTATTCAACATGTATCATTGCCCAGAAGAAAATCAAATCATCACTGATAGAGTCTGTCACTGACACAAAAATTGAAGGTGTGGTAAATAATGAAAAGGGCAATTTACCGATACAGCAAACTTGGTACTGGGTACAAGCAAACCACATGTTTTAATACATTTACCTGTATGCAAACAGAAATATAGAAAGCAGGCCATGCTTACAGGATAAAAGACTATGTTGGGAAGCTGTGATTCTGAAAAAGATTTGGGGGTTGTAGTGGATAATCAGCTAAACATGAATTCCGGTGAAACACCAAGTATGTTTACACTGCAATAAAACACTCACAGAAGGTCCAAGTCAGCTGACTAGGGCTTTCAAGGCTAGGGCTTTCCAAGCCCCAACATCCGTATGGGAATTTAATAGCCCCTTGGCCCAAGCCAGAGTCAGCTGACATGGGTGTCATGCTAGGCTTGAAAAGGCCAAGCCATCTTTGTAGAATACATGACCTAAATCTAACCTTTGACGTGTTATAGGAAAATATAATGGTAGTGTTACAAGTAGGCTGGGGCTTTGATATGCATTTGTATCCTTAGTGGTTTCTTGATGATATTTACATGTATCCTGTTAGAGGTTAGCAAGGTGAATGAAGTGCTTCCCATCTGTTACCATTGTTCTATTGGAAGGGGTCAAGAGTGCACATTAACATCTAAAGGGACCTTTGATGTACCAGTGTAAACTGTCTGTTAATGGCGCTAATGCAGTTGATTATCTGGGGTGCCCAGAAGGTGAAGGTTTTCCTTCAAAGGACAATATGTATTGCTATGCTCCATGTAAGAAAGTACCTGGGAACTGTCATCAAAGCCCACATGAAGAATTGACCAGCAAATGCCCACCTTGCTAGCTACAACTATAAAAGGGCATTGGGAACAGAATTCCTTTATCTCACATCTGTCCGAGCTTCTCAGGGAAAGGTTGGGCCGCAGGACTGAGATCCCAGCCAACACTGGCCTGGGAACTGCTCTGCTAATTCTCATAGGGGAGAATTAGAACAAACTCTACACTTGGATTATTTGGTCTCTATTCCTATAAACTGGATTACTAACAACTGAAGCTGTGAAACAAGGACTTATCTTCTTTGGACTCTAAATCATTTGTATGTATGTGATTCACTTTGACCCTATAACATCTCTCATTTTGTTTCTTTTCTTTTTATATTAAACCTTTCATTGTAGTTACTAAAGGATTGGCTGGCAGTGTGTTATTTTGGGTAAGATTCAAGCCTATATCATTCTGTGCAACGTGGCTGACCCTTTGGGGTCAGAAGAACCTATTTCTTTAACAGACCTAGTGGCTGTACTGGGGACCAGTGACTGGAATGCAGTAAAGGGATCTGGCTATACGATATGGTGGCTTCTTGATATGCATTGTGGGGGATCAGAAGCATTGTTTGTGACTGGTTGTGGGAGTTTATTTCCAGGTAACCCACCAGTGCTGGGAGAATCCTGCTCTCTGTTTTGCAGCTTGCCCTGATCTTTGCATATTCAGGTGGTTATCCCAGGAGGCCCGGGTCACAATGGGTCGACTGTAGGCTTTTATTTGCATTACAGATATACTCCAAGGGGCTTCTGATTGAATTCTATGGGTCATTCTGTCAGCTGCTGAACTTCAAAGAACTCACAGCTCCACAGGAAGATGTAATTCTGCAATTTCCTAACTCATGTTTGTATTATCTTAATAGTGTTCTTTTCATGGGTGTGGGGTGGGTTGATGTGTACACATGGGAGAGACAGAGAGAGAGAGAATAGAAAGTGTGAAACAGTTTGGACTAGATATTAAAATGGCATTAAATTGTTTACCAAATTATGACTTACAATTTGCGGAGCTTGAAGTGAGCCACTTGTCTGAAACAAAGATTATGAAAGATGTAAGCAGAACCTCAATGTTTCATCAGAGCCAGTTGCCTCCTCAGTGTAGGTGAAAGCTTTATTGTGTTGGCAAAAGGATTAAGCTATCAATTGTTATTGCCCATAGCAGCCATTATTCAAAATATGCAGACAGTCTCATAAAACCAGGATCTGTTTTATTATAATAGCAAACTTGGTGCAGTAACAATACCTCTCTCTCATTAAGGATAACATTTGTCTCTGTAAGTGTAACTTATATCATAATGAAAATTCTGTGCATGTGAAACCTATTATTCTGGGAGATTTTCACACAGCTACCAACATACAGCATATTTGGTAACTGGTTCTTTTTTTTTCCCTCTGTTATACATCTGATGTAAGTGTATAGCAGTCAGTGACAACATTAATTTGATACTACCTCGAGTTTTATAGAATTAGAGTGTAAGGGACAATCAGAAGGGACAACCAGATCATCTACTCTGACCTCCTGTATATCACATGCCACCAGCATCACTCAGTACCCACAAACTAAACCTCACAACCAAAGTTATCCCAAAACATTACAGCCCACATGAGACTCAACTTTTACATGCCCCAGGCAGAGACTAGGACAGAACTATCCGTGCTAAAGGCCACTACAACAGCAGAGAAGTAATTAAGGTAAGCACCCCTCATATGCTGCAGAAGGAAGTGAAAAAGAAATCTCAAATTCACTGCCAATCTAGTTTAGGGGAGATTGCTTCCTTGTCCCACATATGGCAGTCAAACAGACAGAGCTTGTCAGCAAAAGCAAGCCAGCCAAGTACCTGAGAGAGAATACTCCATGCCACCTGAGAGTGATGGACCTCTTTGTCCAACATCCCAGCTCCAGCCATGGACATTCTTGATGCTTCAGAGGCAGGAGATTAAAAAATAGTCTCCCAGAATACACTCAGTAGGAAAAATCATCCCTTCCTTACTCCTGCTTCCTCATTCTTCCAGTGACAAAATGAAACTCTGAAGCATGACCTTTCAGAAACATAATGCATAAACCAGAAAGGAGTCTCAAAGTTGTTGAGCCTAGAGCCCTACCATTAGGTGCAATTTCATCACACAATTGCACTCATACATTGTCCATCTCACTTTCTAAATTATTTTATTTGTCCCCAGGGTTCTACAGCATTTCAGAATAACACTTGCTATTTCTGTATGAATCATGCATATTATTACATCCATTTCTGACATACCGCATATTGCTGAGATATACATTATTAGGCTGATTGGTATGCACAAGCAGTGTACGAACACTGAAAGTACCTGCTTAAGGCATTAGTGGGCTGGAGAGTAGCCACACAATACCAGTAGCAAGACAGAAGTGAAATATCAAAAGGAGAAGGGGGACCTGTGAAAGATCATGTGAGTCAAGACTGTCATTTAAAGTGAGCACTAATGTGCACACTGATGTCCCTAGGTAATCATCAGCAGCAGTCAGATTGCCTGAATATAAATGTAGCAGGTGAAGTCAATAGACCTATTTTCAGATTGGGTTTAGTAAAATGGGAACTTGGGCCAGGCAGAGTCACATCCTCATCTTCAATACATTTCCCTTGACTTTTAAATATTTCCAAACTGTAAATATCACTAAGCATTAAAACAAAACAAAAACAAGATGAAATGTCCCAATCCTACCACACACACTCCTTTGACTTTAAGTAATGAAGGGACTACTCATAAGCGTAAAGTGAAGCAGATGGCTATACACTTACTGAATCGGAACCATGTATTATAAGCTTATTGTGACAGGACCATCCTATTGTCATTAAATATGACTCAATCATTTTTATATAGTTTTCCATTTTTAAAGATCTGTCTTATATACACAGAAGAATGGCAAATTGGAAAATTTATCTAACATCTTTAGTTTGTGAATAGATGTGTACGTGTGTATTGAATCATGAATAATCTGCAGTGAGAAACTGTTCTCTAGAAACATCTGCATTCTGATATAGAATACTAACGTGCGGAGGCCACATTAGCAGTGCTGGTAAAGACAAATCATAACACTGCTTCCGTTCAAGTTGCTGGGTTCTATGTTTTCATCCATGGACTGTAGTTTACATAGCAGATGAACTATTTTTACTTTTGCCTGAAATAAGTAGTTTTAGGCAAGAGGCTTACAGATCATTCTTACCATCATTTGTGTACATAACTCATCAATATTAGCAAAAAAGAATAATCAAGAAAGGGAACATCGATGTGACTGTACAGACTCAATCTGCAGTTTCTAAATACATATTTAAAAGTCATGATATCTTTTGTATGAAGTTACTGGTTCTGCTCTAAGTATTGAAACCACAAACTGCTTTATAAGAAAAAAAAACAAACCTTCAAATTCTTCAGAGGCAGAAACCCTTTCTATTAACCTTTGTTAAAGTTCAGTTGAACTTGAGTAGCCAAATAATTAAATCTTACTATGGTAAACAGGAGTGTTGCTGCCTCGAGGAAAGACCCAGGGCAGAGGAACAGACCCTGCCCCCATGCCCCCAATTCTCTGCCTGGGCCTGATCTGGCCTTGGGTTCCTGCCACTGCCAGCCTGGCCCTGGATCCCCCACTGGAGCCGGAGCCGGGGCCGGGGCCAGGGCCGGGAGAGGCGGGTCCTGCCACAGGAGGCCCAGCCACGAAAGGCCGGGGAGTGAGCTGGGAGCAGCAGGCTGCCACTGCAGGCAGCCCAGCGTGGAATGGGGCTGGGAGAAGCAGGGACTTCCCCGGACATTCGGGGCACTGGTGCTGGGACTCAGGGCACGTGCCTCATGTGCCAGGTGCCAGCAATGCCCCTGATGGTAAAATCTTACTGTTGGTGAAATACATGGCTTTAATACTATTTAAATATAGTTTAGCATAGTACCTTTTCTACTTATATAAACTGCTGTTATTTACTAATTCAATCAATTTTTGCCCTTCCTCATTCCCACTTAGGCATATTTCCTAACACACATACCTAAGCTGCACTAAATAAGAAATATTCTGTTTGATTCCATAGGCATTGAAATGGTTCAGGAAATTCAAATCTAACCACTCACCTATCTTTGATGTCTTTTTTGTTTTGTTTTTGTTTTACTTAGTAAAGACAGCTATTGTACTGTCTATTTACATTGGCCCAGATCCTCAAAAGTATTTAGGTGCCATTGATTACAGCTGAGTTAGGTGCCTCAAAACCTTTTAAGAACTGGGTCTTTTGCTGGATGAGTTTCAGTACAGGTTGTTAAAGTATATCAGAACTGCAAACACCAGGCACATCTGTCTATATTAAGGGACGGGGCATAGCAGAAAGTGAATAGGGAGGGAGGGGCCACCTGTAAATCAGGGGTCAATGGGACTTGAAGAAAACTACACTACTTGAAAGCCTAAAGTATTTTATCCATGATATTTGGAAAAAAAAAAGGACAGGGTAAATTTGAGCAAGGAGTATGTATATTTGAATAATACATATTCAAGACAGAAGGAATTACAGGCATTGATATACAAATGTCCAAAGCCAGTTTCCAAAGTTGCATCCACAATTCTGGCACTCACAAAAACCCAATTTGCATGGGGAAATCATGTAGTAACCATGTGACTTTTCAGTCTCACATTTGGCTTTTTAAAATATAACATCTGAAGGCAGAAACTCAAGGTTTAAAGGGATACCACCAAATTAAAAAAAAATTACATTTCTCTCTTTTTTTTTAATTTCCTATTTTTATAAGCCACATCTAAAGGAAATATCTCTTTCTTTCACTTTATTTATTGCTTATATTCGATAGGATGATGTAAGATTAATTCTCATGCAGTTTCTCATGATTCCAGCTTTCACTCTGTAGGAGTGGGGGAGGCGTAATTTCCAAAAATCAATAAAATTGAAATTGTAAGATCACAAAAAACAGGGAGCAGGATTGTGGGGGAGGCATAAAACATGAAACTATTTAAATTCTTTTTCAATTGACTATATTTCAGTTTGGAACTGTTCTTTCAATTTGTCTTTAAAGAAGTTTCTTATCAGCTGTTTAATTCTAAGAATTCTCAAAATAAAAAATAAATCAGTATATCAGTAACCACTGCAAATTTTAGTTTTTCATCAGGGGGATCAATGAGCAGAACTATAACTCTTAATGACTGGATAATGCTATTGAGACATTTTACTGTTTCTCAGAGACTGCTTTGTTTGAACAAATTAGGTGCCACTGCCATTCACAAACTTTTGCTCAGCTGCCACCTAACCCGAAAGTAGCTAAGCTTCCACCAGTGAAGTCCCCTAAGCATGGGGCAAAGTCACTTAAGTCCTTAGTGAGCTTGTGAAAAATGAAGTTCAGTACTTGTGAGTGGTGTAAAAAAATAATTGCAAAAGTACCAACACCACTGAGCTGATTGGCTCCCAGCTAATATTTAAATGCCAGCAGGATCCACAAACTACATTTATCCTCTTTAATTTGTGGAATTCAATGCTGAAGGTTTACCGTGAGCAGGCCTATCTTGCACAAAAGAATGGCAAGGATGGAGGCTGTGGTTGTTTTGAGCTTATACTCACCCAAATTCTAGTTCCAGTTGGAACCATTTATCAGGTTCTGAAATGTTCAAGATAAATATTTTGTGCTTCTTGCTTCTGTTTTCTCTTTAACAAGGAAAATGATGGAGCCCCTCCAATAACTTTATTTAAAAATAGATAACACACAATACTCAAGTATGTACAAAAAAGTGGATGAACTTGATAGACAAAACAGATCTTTTCAATCTTTAATTTATATTAAATTCTTCACAGCAGTGGTAGCTTTCATCAACACTTCCAAATGAGTATAGGAAAACACTTTTGCCAGTCTTTGAGCTCCTAGAGAAGAACTCTGAGGTCTCCCTCTACTCCTTTGTATGTCTTTATTTATTTTTTTTTATTAGTGCACTGCAAGGGACCCAAAAGAAATAACTAACACTCTTTTTAATAAACAGGCAAGCTCACCACCCTTGATCCTTTCAGGATGTGATTAACAGCCTCATTAGTAACATAATCACTTGCTGAAAAGCATTAACATCAACACAAACCAAGCTGCATTCAATTTAAACTGAGATTTCCCCATGGATTGTTACAGGATTTGGGGTTTTGTTGTTTGTTGTTTTGGTGTGGTTTTTTTTTTCCTTTTAAAATCCAATATAAATCACACTCTGATTTTCAGAAAATTCAGTTGGCAAACTATAGGTTTTGAATATATAAGTATAAATTAAAGTGTTGACCCTTTCAGACTAAACATGGTAGAAGACTGAATAGCTCCTAACAATTTATTGAAGTTGGTGTTTGGATAGGAAACAGCTTGGAATGGGACCTTCCACTTTGGAGGTCAAAGAAGTGGCCAGTGGATAGTGCACTGAGAGAGGGCTGTTGACTCCTTTTTATTTGTGCAAAACACTGAACTCACTTCACATGGGGAGTACCACAAATTAAGCCAACCCATTCAGGGTCAGTTGGCTTTTAGCCCAAGAAAATGCTAGGCTACAAATTAAAATAAGAAAATCTTGAGGGACATTTATGTTTAGATTGAGGGTACACTATAGTACAGCTAAGGGGAGCCTCCTTTCTAAGCTGATCATCCAGCTTTAGAGAGTATTCCTTATGTATAGCTGGGTGTTAGCTTTGTAATACCACTAAACTATTAGCCAATCAAGCACTTACCACAGCTATGGCCTTACCTTTCCTTATAGTTTAAAAGTGGGTGCATTCTAGTTCTTAAGTACCTTTGAAGCATTTTCCTATAATATCCAGTCCCTGAGACTAGTTACTCACAGAACTGCCATGTCAACACTGTTTGCTCTAAGCTGTGTGCATGTGCACACATACACAAGTCATGAAATCCCCACACACAACAAAATAAAGCACACGTAAAAAAATTTCAACAATGCTAATATTAGCACACACAAGGAAATTTTTTGTGCACACAGCCTACAAGAAATTAGAGGGAACACTATATGTCAACAATTCACAAAGAAAGAAAACATGTATGATTCAATTCAGGATCATCAGTTAGATATATTTATAGCAAAAAATGGAATAACTTGATTGTCAAATAGTCAAATAATGCAAATAACGGAAGTAAATAGTTAGATAAACAAAACAATCATAACAACATGCTTTCTGGAGACTAAACTTAATTGGCAGGCTAACCTCCTGTGGAAAAGAAATGCATCTGACTCTCACACCTCTGCAACATTTTTAGCTAAGATTGGCTGAGATCCCATTTTCACAAATGCAAATATGCTGTCAGTTTACTTCCAACAGGATACCAGACTATATTTTTTCCCACCTAGAATTACCTTCAAAATACACTTTCTTTACTCTTAGCCAGGAAAACTCCCACTTCCCTTTGTTTGCTATCCTGTGAGCTCCTTCACTGTTGACTTTTGATCTCTTTGTTACCATTTGACTTTATGTGAAAACGAAGTGTTAGCTTACAATGTTTAATTTATGTCCTGAAAGAGATATGTATTTCTTATTTTCTGTGTGGAAGAAAGCCTGTTTTTCACCTTTCCTGGAAACTAATACCATGATAAAGACTTTAAAACATATTTTCAGCATATAACTCCTGCCACAATATTTCTGCATATATTTCACAGAAGTATGAGTAACCAGTGTGACACTGGCTTTCATTTTAGGCCTTGCACAACATTCAGGGCAAATTAAAATGTACACACCAAATTCATGAGATATTGGTAACCCCTCTGTACTCTCTTGCCCAGTGGCATTAAATGATTCTTGAGTCACACTGGATTACCGATTGGATTACTACAATGTAAATAAATTCCACAACTAGAAGGAAAAATTTTGTTAAAACAGGATAGAGAATAGCAGTTCTGAAAAATGCTTCATGTGTACTGTCGGAGTTCCAGAAAGACACTTAATTCATGTCCTAAATTACGTATAGTAGCCACACATCTTAATGTAGCTTTCCCTTTGCTATTTGCTCATCTCTGTGTTGTCCAAATCAACTCTTGCCTAATCCAGGTTGTGCTTCAACCAGAGTCCTCCTGTATTCCCAGTACTTCCTGGGCACTGTTAAGAAACAATCCATATGGGTCTAATGAACTAGAAACATAGAGCTCAGCAATTTAAGGAAACTAAGGGCAGTATGACCCACCATTCCACTATCTCCTGTAACAGCATCATCAACATATTGAACAGGAGGGTGACTGAATAGTCCTCTGATTCAGAAAAGAGTGGATCCTCACATAGCATAACTCCCCATATTCCTTCTGGGTCCTGAAAATGTAACATCACAAGTCTGAAACCAGCTAAGATATTCAGCTACTACAGGGATGGGTGTAGAGTGATTACTCATTGAACTAAAGTAGAAAAATACCAAGAAATCTGATTCAGAGCTGCCTCATCACAACTTTCCCAAAAAGTTTTCTTCAAAAGTGGAAGGTTACAGAGACTAATTTTTATTGAAGAATAATATCAGTTAGTACTTACCATTACACAGCTGAGCTGCTCAGAGTTTTAACTGTTATGCCTCCAAAAGATGGCAGCCAGTTCAGGTGCTGATTACATATCTAATTACTAAGGGATAAATGAAGCCTCAATTTGTTTTAAAGATGTAGCACCTCTTTTGCATTTCCACTTTACCCTGAACGTTACACTATGACACAGGTGTTAGCTTAAAATGAATTCTGTATACTCAATTACATCTAAGCATACCAAATATACCAGTCTTCTTCTGAATTCTCATAACAAGTACTGTCAAAATAATTGATTTTTCAAACATCAGAGGCTCTTGGCAAGCCATTTATGCAAACAAAATTGCTTGTGTTCCCAAATAACCAGTGATTTAACAAGGAATCCACAAGAGATGAGGTATCTAAAGCCCAGTTTTGGATTCCACTCTGATCCACAAAATGCCCACTGAATTGTAAGTGCCAAAACTCATGCAATCTCTTTCTCTTTTCAGGGTAAAAGTATCCTGAGCACCTATGTTCCCATTTCAGCACACATCCACTACTGTTTCCTCGTGGGGATTGGAAGTCATTCTTAGCTGTACCTAAGCTAAGCTCCACACTGATTCATGAACTGAGGAAAACAGACTTTCTTCCACCCAGGTGGGGTGAATGGGGCAAAGCCTCAGGCACAAATTTGAGAGGGTGCCAGAGTAGACCCTTCTTGGTGTGGAAGAGGAATGTGAATGGGAGCAGGGGAAGGTGCACTCCTCCTGGCTTTAGCCAAACGGACCCAGGCAGTGGAGGGTGCTTTCCCTGCCACCTGGCTCAGCATAGCTAGAGCCGGTTTCGGGGGGATGCCTAACTTGGACACCTGTCTCAGAGTGCCAGGGTGCCCCACACCCAACACTGGCTGCACTTGGCTGTTGGAGGGTGGGAGATACGCCCCCTTCTGCTGGGACAGATGGGCCCTGGATCAGGGCCAGGGGGGGAGCTTTGGGGCTGCGAGCCATGGGCACCCAAATCCATAGTTATGGCTCTGCTTCCACCTAAACTGTGCACGAGGCCTAATCTAGTAGGCATATTCAGAGGCCACCAACTGGAGCAAGTCAAATTCAAACTCAACCCAGAGGAGATGGTGGGCCTATCTATCTGTCTTAGTTCATTGGTTAGACATGGGAGATCCAGACTCAGTTCCCTCCCTCTCTTCCTAAGAGAGATAAAGGACTCAGACAGATAAAGGATAAGTTCCCTCTCTCTCTGCTTAAGGGAGATAAAGGACTCCTACCTCTCAGGTTCATGCTTTAACCACTGAACTATGGGATTTTCTGATGCATCCCTCAGTTCTCCTCTCACAGTCATTCCAATGGATAAGTAATGAAGGCATAATAGGAACAGGGAAATTAGACCCATTCTTGGGGGACAGGGGTTGCTCTAAGTCATTTCTCTCTCTCTCTGGCCTAATAATTATTCCTCTGTGGTTAAGGACTTAAGTATTCTTTGGCCATAGAGAGAGAATGAGCATAACTGTAGTCTAGGGGTTAAAACATTCCTTTAGAATGTGGGGATCCAGTGCCCTGTTCTAGTCACTCTTTCACTATTTATCGACACTTGAAATAACTTTTGCAGGAGTTACTGAGGTACTCCACAAAACAAAATCCAATACCTCAGTCATTAGCACACTTTCCTATGAGGTGAGAGGCCCCTGTTCAAATACAGGAATTAAATTCTGGTCTCCTGTGCCCAAAGGGAGTGCTAGCACTATTGACATAAAAGTCATAAGATGAGCTGTGACACCTCTGTCTCCAGCCCATGTATATTTAAAAACAAACAAACAAACAAACAAACAAAAAAAAAACACTTCATGCCTAACTAATTCCTTCAATAAAACAACTAGGTTGCCTGACTTCAGGAGATCTGTTTCTATTTGTGGATTGCATACAAGTGCCTCCCTAAAACCCAGACATAGGCGCTCATTTCTGTGACAGTAGTAGGATTTAGGACAGGCCTCTCATCAGCATCTCCCATTAGCTAATTTAGATAGTTTCCTATGACACATGAGAGCTTTTTTTCATATCACATTGTTAGTTCTTGTCCATCCCTGTCACGATATGAGAAGACAGCATACTTAACTCTACTTTGTGTATCTCAGTGATGTTCCTGTGATTTTCTAGTTCTAAAAGTTAGGTGTTACAATGCTTAATTCCCTCTGTGGATCTAGCCTTGTTGCAGCTTAACTCATATTGTTCAAAGGCATGGTGGAATGTCCTACACAATTCTTGCTTGCTAAGCACATTGTAAAAGATAATCTCAAAATATACATTAAAGTTCAGACTGTTGAGTAGATCCTAAATTTTGGAAGAAATACTGCTAATGAACAACTGCCACTGAATGTCAGCTGACTGGGATCAGGGCAGCCTAGTCTAGTGGTTGGAGTAGGCATATGGAACCAAGGAGTAGGGTCAGAGCTGCACTCAATCATCAAAAGCTAGAGCCAAGGGTCAAATGAAAGGACAAGAACAGGAGACCAGAACTGAGGATATCAGAACTGAGAACCAAGCTGGTGTCAGCAGTCAGAAGCCAAAGCCTTGGCTCAAACTAAGAGACCAGGAACCAGAGCAAGCAGAAGTGGGCAAAGAAGGATTCAAGGCTAAGAAAGGACAGAGGCAAGCCTGGTGCAAGGCAGCAGTAGAAGGAACAAAGTCACAGTGGTATCAGTAAATGGGGAGTTTTACAAGGAAGTTCTCCCAGTGAAAAAGGATAACTTACATACTCCCTGGGGTGAGTTTGTTGCATGGTTATCACATGCAGAGTAGCTAGATGTCTGTTTTTTTGATTGTTCGTTTGTTTTAAATCAGAAAGTCCAGTAAAAAGGGGGATGAATGGTATATGGTCAGATCTACTGGCCGGACAGTGGTAACCACCCACAGGGGAGGCAGGAAGGTAAGTCTAGTAACTACCAACATGGGAAGCAGGGATGTGTGGGTCATCATCCGCATAGCCACCACTCAGCTGGGATGACCTCCTACCTGCATCTGGCAACTTGTAGCTTCCAGCTCCATTTCTGTAAGTTTGTCTCTCTCAGGTTGGGTGGCTGCAAAGGAAAGAACAATGAGAGACAGGGGGAATAGGTGTGAATGGGGGTGGTATTTCAGAGGAATGTCTGGGGCCTCAGGGGATGAAGAGGTGGGGCTGAGTGAGGGGAGGTTGCAGCACTCCTGCTGGAGTGTCCATTTTTAAATATCACAAAGTTATTCAATCAATCATTCATAGGGCTGGAAGGGACCTCATGAGATCATCAAGTCCAACCCCCTGGGAATTGAACCCAGGACCTTCCGCATGTTAAGCAGAGGTGCTAGCCACTACGCTATTTGGTCTTCCCCATTGTGTACCTGCTTCACTGAAGTTCATAGTGTGGCATCTTTGGGGCTATGTACCAAGCCTAAGGGCCTGCTAGAGGGTAGGGCTGTTCATGGAGAACTGTGGCTTAAAAAGTGAGCTTCTTAGCAATCAATGGATCTTGTGCACAGGAGAAGTGAACAGGGCGCAAGATACACCTTATAGTCTCAAAACATAGGACAATGAGCCAACCCCATCCCATACCCACCCACTCTGCAAAAACCACACAACCAAACAAACAAAACACTGCAAGAGCAGACAGAAATCCTGTAGCGAAGTGGAAGTTATTTTCTTTATTGTGCTGAATGTAGCATGTATGTTTACTTGTCTTGTGCATGTCTGCATTCAGTGCAAAGAACCCATGGCCCTCAAATACCTAGTAAGGGATCTTGAGACCATAGTGGCTGAACTGGAGGAACTAAGGGAGACAGAGCAATACACAGATGGAATTTTCCAGGACACAGTAGATTTGTCCCACACCCAGTCTGCCTTGCTAGCATGCAAAATTAAAAAGGTTGTACAAAAGTTTTTAAGAGCTAGGGGCAAGCCAACAAGTGGAGAGGAGAACACAGCTGAGTCAGAAACATCCCTTAAGATACGATCTATATTAAAGGGATTAGCTATATCCTAGTAAATAAGAGAGCATAGAAGTTGATAAACTATAGGTGGGAGCTGCAGAGAAACAGTCAAATGAAAAAGAGTCCCGTTCTATTACATCACATGGCAACAGACAACTAAATATTGCCAAAGTTTAGAAATACTTGTGTACAAATGCGAGAACTCTAAATACTAAGATGAGTGAACTTGAGTGCCTAGTATTAAATAAGGATATTGACATAATGTTCACTACAAAAACTTGATGGAATGATGATAATTACTGAGATATGGTAATACCAGTGTACAAAATACATAGAAATGACAAGGCTGTGCTGGTGAGTGAGTGGCACCACATACAAAATAAAGCCTAGAGTAACATATAATAAAAACCTTTAATGAATCAAATCGTACAATAAAATCTCTATGGATAGAAATTCCATGCTTGAATAATAAAAAATACAGCAATAAGAATGCATTACAATCAACCTGAACAGAATGGTGATGGGGATTCTAAAAAAAAAAAAAAAAATAATAATAATAATTCTGGGAGATTAGAAAGACTAGAATTGAATAGAGAATAGAAAACTCAGTCATAATGGAGGGCGGGGGGACCAACTATTCCCATATGGACTAGGTGCATGCCACCTTAAAATGGGATGCAGAGATAAAATTTCTAGATTAAATTAATAGATAAATTACCCCTCAGTGACAGTGACCATGATGCAATTAAATTTAACCTCCTTCTGGGGAGGGAGAGGAATACCTAAGAAGACTATGCCACTAGCATTTAATTTCAATAAGCTGAACCACACAGAAACAAAGAAATTAATTGATCAAAAAGTAAAAGAAACAGTGACAATAGTGAAATATCTGCAAGTTTAATTGATTAAAATAAAAAAAAGAAACACCAAGAGAGGCTCAAGTTAAATGTATATCCCAAATTTTAAATAAATAAATAAAAACAGTAGGACGATCCAAACTACTACTATGCCTGGACAACAAAGTAAAAGACGCAGTCAGAGATAAAAACAACCTCCTTTAAAATTAGAAGTCGAATTCTAATAAGGAAAATAGAAAGGAGCATAAATTCTGGCAAGTCAAATGTAAAAAATATAATTTGGCAGGCCAAAAGAGAATTTAAAGATACAAAAACTAAAAGCAAAAAAAACCCCATAAGTACATCAGAAGGCTGCCAAACAGTCAGTGGGGCCATTAGATGATAGAGTTATTAAAGAAATATTCAGGAAGATAGCATTGTGGACATGCTAAATGAATTATTTGTGTAGTTTTCACTTCAGAGGATGTGAGGGAGATTCTTACACATGAGAGATAATTTTTAGATGATAAACCTGAAGAACTGTCCCAGATGGAGGCATGAATAGAGAAGGTATTAGACAAACTATTAAACTAAGTATTAGCATATTAAGCCCAAATAGTATTCATCCAAGAGTTCTGAAGAAAGTAAAATATGAAATTGCAGGAGTACTAACAGTGATGTGTAATCAGCCTCTCTACCAGATGACTGGAGGATTGCTAATGTAACACTGATTTTTTTTTTTTTTAAGTCTGCCGGGAAGATCCTGGTAATTACAGTCTGGTAAGACTAACTACACAACCGTGCCTACTGACTGAAACCATAGTGAAGAACAAAATGATTAGATCAGTCATGGGATAAGTGAGGAGGTCCTCTCCTGGATCAGTAACTGGTTAATAAGGTTCCAAAGGGGTAGCCATGTTAGTCTAGATCACCAAAACAAATGAGGAGTCCTGTGGCACAGTTAAAAACTAACAGATTCATTTATCACATGAGCTTTTGTGAGAGCAAATTCCACTTTGTCTGACTCCTTGTTTATTTTGGTTAAAAAAGAGGAAGCAGGGTAGGACTAAAAGGTCAGTTTTCAGAACAGAGAGAGAAAAATAGTGGGGTCCTCCAAGAATTGGTACTGGGCCCAGTGCTATTTGACATATTTATAAATAATTTGGAAAAACAGATAAACAGTGAGGTGGCAAAGTTTGCAAACCTTATTTGAGATAGAAAAGTCCAAAACAGATTGAGAAGAGTTACAAAAGGATTTCAGAGAACTAGATAACTGGGAACAAACTGAGAGATGAAATTCTGTGTTGAGAAAGGCAGTATGCACACTGGAAAACAAAGTCCCATCAATAAATGGAACATGATCGGTTCTAAAATACCAGCTACCATCAAAGAAAGACATCTTGTAGTGACTGTGGATAGTTCTCTGAAATCTTCAGCTGAATGGGCAGAAGCCATCAAAAATGCTAATTGTATTTTAGGAGTTCCTGGGGATGGGATAGGTAATAATACAGTAAATATCATAATGTCACTATATATCAACAGTTCATCCACAGCTTAAATATTGGATATAGTTCTGGTCATCCAGTCTCAAATGAAATGTATTAGAATTGGAAAAAATATAGAGAAGGGCAACAAAAATGACTAAGGGTATGAAACAGTTTCTATATCAGAAGAGATGAGAAAGAGTGTGGGACTCGTTAGCTTGGAGAAGAGACAACTAAGGAGGAATATGATAGCAGTATATAACATTCCAAATGGTTTGGAGAAAATGAACAAGGAAGTCTTATATATCCCTTTGCATAAAAGGCCCACCTGATGAACTTAATAGGCAAAATGTACTTCTTCATACTATGCACAGTCAAACTCTGGAATTTACTTGCAGGATATGATGCCTATGCAGGATGTGAAGGCCACACTGGATTCAAAACAGAATTAGATAAGTTCAAGGACAATAGATACATCAATAGCTATTAGCCAAGATGGTCACGGATGCAAATTTATCTTTTGGATATCCCTAAGTCTCTGGCTGCCACATGCTGGGACTGGATGACATGTGAAGCATCTGGCATTGTCCCACTGCTTGGCTAGCTGGACCATGATCACACCCAGTATGGCTATTTTTATGAGCATGAGCTTTGAGAAGTCAAAAAGCTCCTGCTAGCTTAAGAGCTGGCCTCCTGGCCCTGAAGCTAATCCTGTGGCATAACCAATCAGGCAGCCTATTGCAGGCTTGCTATACTGAAGATGCTGGAGACCAGCTGAACCGCAGCTCATGATTCCTAACACTGAAAACCAAACGCAGTAAACTATCTTGTGCAGCACCATGTCTAATTACAAAGTGACAAACATAACATTTATGTATTCATTCTTTTATGTATCATTGAAATTCTACTTAGAGTGTAGTAATCTAA
This sequence comes from Podocnemis expansa, assembly GCA_007922195.1. Taxonomy (NCBI): domain Eukaryota; kingdom Metazoa; phylum Chordata; order Testudines; family Podocnemididae; genus Podocnemis; species Podocnemis expansa. The sequence goes on from ML682066.1 coordinate 12,490,736, forward strand.
ATTGTTTTACAATTATATAACAGAAAAGTATAAACTTCCAGAAATATACATTCTTACAACTATCTACCAAAGATGAGAAAGCAATGTATAACTATGGTTTTCAGTGAAATGAAGCTTGATATTATCATCTTAGAAGGATTCAATTTTTAATTGATAAATGTCAGTAGGCATTAATTTTACCATAGCCACACAACACGTAACCATCAATATTTAATAGATATAGATTCATAGATAAGCAAAGTAAGAAAAATGCTGCTTGAGAATTTATTGTACTTTGATTTAAAGTTCTTTACTTTGTATTATAACATGATGTGGACAATTTGCTGTTTAATGATTATAAAAGTTTAAATTTTAGACTTAAATAATTATTGTCTGACCCCCTCACCCTCAGGTTCCAATTTGTCCTTGCATAATTTCCTACAATGATGAAAATTTATATTAATAAAAAATAAAGTTTCTTAAAACCCATACTTTAGCACAACTGTGAAAATTCAGGTTGATAAAAATAGAAAAAAATGCTTAGACATAAACATCAATACTATTGTAAAAAAGTTTTTTTTTTTAAATTGAATTCTGCCAAGCCTATTCATACAGTTGTTAAATTATAGAAACATAGAAGTTTAGGGTTGGAAGGGACTTCAGGAAATCATCTACTTCAACTCCCTGTTCAATGCAGGATTAATTCAACTACATCAGCCCAGCCAAAGCTTTGTTGAGCCAAACCTGAGAAACCTCTAAGGATAGAGGTTCACCACTTCTCTAGATTACCCATTCCAGTTTTTCACTATTGTCCTAGTAAAAAGGATTTTCCTAGTGACCAGGCAAGACCTCCCCCACTGCAACTTGAGACCCGTGCTCCTTGTTCTGAGAACAGTTTAGCTCTGTCCTCCCTGAAACCCCATCTTCAGGTAGTTGAAGGCCCCTATCCAATCCTCCCTCAGTCTTCTCTTCCCCAGCCTGAATGATACATGACCTATAAAATACAAAAGCTGCAAAATTTATAATGAACATCTGGGTACAAAAATCACTGAATACACACTGCATTATGTGCAAGGATTTCAGGAGAACTTTCACAGTATAGTTAATTCTATTTTATCACAACTCTTGTTATTTTTGGCAGGGAGTGGGTGGGAAGAAGAGGACGGAAAGGGCATAGAGGTTTTCATGAATTCCTGGCTTCTGGCAAGCATCACCATGCATCTGACAAAGTGGGATTTTTGCCCAAGAAAGCTCATGCAATCAATAAATTTGTTAGTGTTTAAAAGCGCCACAGGACTTCTTTTTGTTTGGCTTCTGATGTCTTTGGACTTTTACCAGTTCCCAAAATAGCCACCATTTTAATGTGACTGAAGTCACAGGGGACAGTCATCAACAACATAGACCTTACATGTCTTTAACCTTTGCAGATTCCCTCATTAGAGATGTCTGCTACCTTCCAATAGGGCTGAAGGGAGGGTGCTTTCAAGGAAGATGGTCACGTCTTAGGACTGGTTTACATTGAGGGCTTAAGTTGACATAACACCGCTTACATCGACCTTCTTCAGCCACCCAGGATCCCACTTTTGAGGGGCCCCATGGGGCTACACCGCTGCCCCCCATGCCGGGGACCGGGTGAGCTGCTGGTCTGACCACCCCTGCTCCCTGCCATGTGCTCTGCTTTCAGCTCTGTGCCAGAGAAGCGAGGAAGGGGCAGGAGGCAGTGCAGACTCAGTATTGCTACCCCCCGCCCAGCTGCACTACTGCCCACCACCCTCCCTGCTGCTCCAGCACAGAGCTGAGAAGCAGCGCATGTGGCCGTGGGGCTGACTGGCAGCATTGAACCGGGCCGTCCTTTTGGCCTCTTGCCTGGTCCCCAGCATGGGATTGCTGGCGCAGGGGCCAGTCGTTCCCCCCCCCCCCCAGTGTGAGGGTGGGGGTCGGACCGAGGCCTTCAGAGGGCAATTTGCCCGGTGCCCTGCACCTCCCTAAGGATGGCCCTGTCTGCAGTCTACTTATGCACATGGCTGCAAAGTCGAATTAGGCGCTGCTGCAAATCAGTGTCATAATTCCATCCCCCGCAGGAGGTGTATCATTTAGGGTATGTCCACACACACTTCTTATTTCGAAACAACAGAGGAAAAAGTTTTTGTCCTGCGAAAAAAGGTGTTCCAAAATAACATGTTATTTCGAAACAGCTTGAGAGAGAACCCCCAGGACAAGGCTACCTGTGGCTCACTGTCTTGGGCACTGAACCCACCCCATTCAGCAGAGTCTGGCAGCTATCCAAAGGGGTCACTGTCCCAAAGGGCAGGGGGAGTGGGAAGCAGGGAGATGAGCATGGAACAGCAGCTGCTGTCAGCCTGCACTCCACACTAGCTAATGAGGGAAACTCCTGTTCTTTGCTTCCATCCTGCAGACCCTGCAACCCTGATGCCAGTTGCTCCCAGGGGGCACCCAGCCCCAATCAGGTGGAGGAAGGGGAATTGCTCCAGGAAGAAGATACAAAGATCACCTCCAGCTGTCTGAGCGTGCCAAGGCAGATCTCTGAGCCTGGAAGGAGGGCCAGGGGGAGGAGGAGAATGCCCACCACAGGGTCAAGCAGGCCCAGATGAACCGCCTGATCAACCTGCTGGAGCCAGACCATTGCCCTGGAGTTCCTGGCATGGAGTTAGGGCTCTCTTTGGGCTGAGGTTCCCCCAGGATGGGACCCCAGCAGCAGACCACATCTCTGCAGGTCCTGTACTCCGGGTGGCCAGGTGCAGGGCCAGGACCTGGTGGGCAGGATCCCTTGGGAGGCTGATCTGGAGGGGAAAGGTGTCCAAGAGAGCTGGCTGCATTTTAAAGAAACCCTGCCAAGGGCACAGGAAGACACCATTCTGATGAGCAGAAGAACAGCAAATATGGAAGGCGCCCACTGTGGCTTAACAGAGAACGCTTCACTGAGCTAAAGCATAAAAAGGAAGCTTAGAGGAAGTGGACGTTTGAACAGATGACTGAGGAGGGCTATGTTCACACACAAAGGGCTTGTTTCGAAATAAATGGTTATTTCGAAACACCTTATTTCCAAAGACAAAAAGGGTGTCTTGGAAATAAGGGAGCGAAATAGCATGTCCACAGTGTGGACATGCTATTTCACTTGGGGAGGGGACTGCAGGCACCTGCAGGTGCCTCACCCCGCGGGTGTCTGCAGGGGGGGACTGCAGGCAAGGGTGGAGAGCCAGGCAGCTGGGCACTGCACCCCCGCCAGGGCTGCCCCCAAAGCCCACCACGGGGTCCGGGGCACATGGCTCAGCCTGCCGCTGCAGGGGCTGGGGTGAGTGCCACCCTGGGATTCCCCAGCGCCCTGCTCCTGCAGTCCCCCTCTGCTGGCCAGGGGACTGCAGTCCCCCTCTGCTGGCCAGGGGACACCCCTCAGCACCCTGGCCAGGGTGCTGAGAGTTCCCTGGCCAGGGTGCTGAGGGGGCAAATGCTGTTTTGAAACAGCCATTGTTTCGAAACAGCATGTCCTGTTGGCGTTGTTTCGAAACTAGCTGTTTCGAAACAACGCTGTTTTGACGGGAAACCAGGTTTAAGCCTTTCCAAAAGAACGGCTGCCATTTTGAAACAAGGGGTTTCCTTGTTTTGAAATGGCCATGCATCATGTGGCCATGGCAATTCTTATTTCAAAACAACCTCATTGTTTCAAAAGAATGCTGTGTGAACACACCCAAGGAGTATAAAGATATTGCTTGGGACTGCAGGGATAAAATCAGAAAGCCCAAAGGATCACTGGAGTTGTGGCTAGCAAGGAATTTGAAGGATAACAGGAAGGGGTTCTACAAGTATGTCAATAACAAGAAGAGGATCAGGGCTGATGTAGGCCCCTTACCGAATAGCGCAAGTATCCTTGTGATGGAGGATGAGCAAAAAGCTGAAGTGCAAAATGCTTTTTTTACTTCAGTTTTCACAGACAGGGCCAGCTCCCAGCCCTCTACACTGGGTATGGCAGATTGGAGAGAAGAAGAGACGCCCTTAGGGACTACCTAAAGAAGCTGGATGTGTACAAGTCCGTGGGGCCAGGTGATCTGCATCCAAGAGTGCAGAGGGAGTTGGCCGATGAGGTAGCAGTACCGCTGGCCATTATCTTTGAAAAATCGTGGCAAACGGGGGAGGTGCCGGAGGACTGGAAAAAAGCAAATATAGTGCCTATCGTCAAGAAAGGGAAAAAGGAGGATCCAGGGAATTACAGACCCGTCAGCCTCACCTCAATCCCTGGAAAAACCAGGGAGCAGATTCTCAAAACATCCATCCTGAAACACTTGGAGGAAAATAGAGTGATCAGGAACAGTCAGCATGGATTCACCAAGGGTAAATCATGCCTGACTAACCTCATCGCCTTCTATGATGAGATGACTGGATTTGTGGATGTGGGAGGAGCTGTTGATGTGATATACCTTGACTTTAGCAAGGCTTTTGAAACGGTTTCCCACCGCATTCTCATCAGCAAGATAAGGAAGTATGGGTTGCATGTGTGCACTGTAAGGTGAATAGAGAACTGGCTAGATCAACGGTTTCATCATGTAGGAATCAATGGTTCCATGTCTAGTTGGCTACCAGTAACAAGTGGTGTGCCCCAGGGGTCGGTCCTAGGGCCAGTTCTGTTCAACATTTTCATTAATGATCTGGATGATGGGATTTATTGCACACTCAGTAAGTTTGCGGATGGCACCAAGCTCAGGGGAACGGTAGACACACTGGAGGGCAGGGACAGGAATCAGGGAGACCTTGACAAATTGGAGCAGTGGGCCAATAGAAATCTCATGAAGTTCAGCAAAGACAAGTGCAAAGTCTTGCACTTGGGACGGAAAAACCCCATGCACTGCTATAGGCTGGGGAGCGATCAGCTAAGTAGCAGCAGTGTAGAAAAGGACCTGGGGGGTCATGGTGGCTGGGAAGCTGGATATGAGTCAGCAGTGTGCCCTTGCTGTCAAAAAAGCCAATGGCATACTGTACTGCATCAGAAGAAGCGTTGCCAGCAGATCGAGGGATGTGCTCATTCCCCTGTATGCTGCACTGGTGAGGCTACATCTGGAATACTGTGTCCAGTTTTGGGCTCCCCACTACAGAAAGGACATGGAGAAATTAGAAAGAGTCCAGTGGAGGGCAACAAAAATGATCAAGGGGCTGGAGCACAAGCCCTATGAAGAAAGACTGAAGGAACTAGGCTTATTTAGCCTGCAGAAGAGAAGACTGAGGGGGGATTTGATAGCAACCTTCAACTACCTGAAGGGATGCTCCAAGTAAGATGGAGCTCAGCTGTTCTCAGTAGTAACAGAGGATAGAACAAGGAGCAATGGTTTCAAGTTGCAGCTGGGGAGGTCGAGGCTGGATATTAGGAAAAGCTTTCTTACTAGGAGGGTGGTAAAGCATTGGAATGGGCTACCTAGGGAGGTGGTGGAATCTCCATCTTTGAAGATGTTTAAGGCCCAGCTGGATAAAACTCTCGCTGGGGTAATTTAGTGGGAGTGGTCCTGCTTTTTTTGGCAGGGGGTTGAACTAGATGAGCTCATGAGGTCCCTTCCACCCTATGGCTCTATGATTCTATGACCTGCCGGTCTGATGCTGCTAGGAACCTACTACCCACCCTCCTTCCCCTTTCTTCCTTCCCATTCCCCAACCCCCGCATGTCCCCCAACTCCTTCACTCCTCGCAGTTCTCCCCCCCGTAGGTCCTCACCATTTTCCTACTGTAAATAAAACACATCCATACCAGCATTTCATGCACAGTCCATCATTTTATTGTGTTGAGGTCAGCGGGGAAATGGGTGGGAGGGAGTGGGGGACAGGAATGGGTGGGTTGGGATGGTGACAGCTGCTAGACAAAATTGCTCTCTCGCATCTGCAGGTTGTGTAGCCACAGTTTATTATCCCAGGTGGTGAGAATTATTTGGTGCCACCAGTCACTGCTGGTTTCCTATGCCCAGCTGTGTCGGTGCATAGAGGGCACCCTTTCATGCCACCTCCCAGGGAGGGCAGGGGTGTCAGTTTGATGTGGCCTGCCCCCACATGAGAACTTGCTCTGCAGTGCCTGGTCCAGAGCCAGACTAATCTGACCAGTGCTTGGAGGGTGTGGAGTACTGTACTGGCACATTGCTGGGGCACATCTGGGTCCCTGACCTCCTCAGGCTCCCATGCACAGTACCGAGGGTGATGTGGTCACTGACTTCCTGTATTAAAGGGGTAGGCAGGAGAGAAGGGTACTACTGCTGTGGTGGACTTAAGGACAGGCCTCTACAGTGCAACACTCTTGGGCTGACCTAGCAGCTGCCAGTGTGGACATGGGCTGTCTCCTGGCAGTTTGAATGTGGACTCTCTAAGCCAGCTTAATAAAGTCTACTTTAACCCAGCTTAAAGGAGACCTTATTAAGATGGCTAAACTGAGCCCACTAGTGAAGACATAGCCTATGTGAGGGCCAGGTAGGGTTCAGAGGAATGTGAAGGAGCAGAGACTGATCCAGGTTGTAGGGGAGAATGTATATAAAAGAGGACAGAAAACTATGGGAGTCAGGAGAGAATGAGGGGAGCAGAAGGCAGTCTGAGGGCAGGTGCTGGGGAATGTGATGTGTTAAAAATGACAAATGTAATGGGTACAAAGCTGTGAGAGCAAAGGAAGGGAAATATGCACGTGAAAGAAAGTAGGTGATGCACTGAGGGACAGGAAACTATGGTGGAAAATAGAGGAACCAATGGAGGGAGTTGCCTCTCCTGTTTAGGTAGAGCAGAAGTCAGCAACACTTGGCATGTATGCAAAAGTGGCACAATAGCTGGTTTGGAGTGGCACAAGGCATGCATGCTCTGAGCATCTGCTAAAAGTGCCACTCTTACTTTTGGCCCCGAGGGCCAAGAGTAGTGCTTCTCTCCGAGGTGCCAGCTTCAGCCACCATCTCCAAAAATGAAACTGCTCTTGGCAGCAATGGGTGGTGTGAAGCCACCACTGAGAGCAGCACCATCCTCAGCACCACCCCACTTTGAGCAGCTTTGCTCTCAGGGGGCAGGGTGTTGTGTGGAGGCACCACAGTGGGGAGCGGTCAGCAGAGTCATCACTAAGAACAGCACTGCTTTAGGTGGCATCTCAGTCCCCAGCTCCTGAGAGCAGCACTGCTGTCAGAGATGTGGGGCGGGGGGAAGAAAACTTGCTGTGTGGAGCCAATATGTTGGTGCCTCAGCTATCCTTCCCTGCCCCAGCTGTTGCGCTGGGTGGGGGCATGTATTAAGCTGAGTTGCTGTGGAATTTGCTTCCAGCTGGAGGTTTTCTCAGTGAAGAAGCCATCAGCACTGGGGAGGGGGAGGGAGGAGGGGCTGGCGCAGGGGTCAGAAAAGGTTGCTGATCCTTGAGGTAGATACATGTCAGGTCCCCACAGTCTGTATGGTAAAAGAGAATAAGTGGCACTGCCCCCATTCAGTGAATTTGAACCTGATATTATCACACAGATTTCCCAAAATGTAAAGGAGGAAAACAAATCAGAAGGCAAGCAACAATATGATTGTGAACTTTGTTTTTTTTTTTTAAATCTGTCACTTTTTGAGGAACTGACTTATGATTTTTGGAGCTTTGGGTACACCAGGGATCTCAAACTCAAATCACCACAAGGGCCGCATGATGACTAATACATTAGCCTGAGGGCTGCACCACTGAAACCTTTTCATACAACAATATTGCAAATGTCAATAATAATAGTGTCCTTGCAGGCTGCAGAAAATAACTTTAGGGGCTGCGGGCTGCCCACAAGCCATGTGTTCTAAAGTACATTCCCGTGTTACAGTGTAAACATGGCAGCATGAACAGCAGAGGGTCTAGCTGCCTCAAGAACAACCCCATCTGAGACCACAGGCAGGAATCCCTTTAAATTTTGTTCATTCCATATAGTATGAGAAAAAACACTTCCTAATTTTGAAATTCATATCAGCCTCCTTATAAAAAAGGCTTAACAACTGATGGCAACTACCATCTCGTGGTAGTTGTAGAGATGCTACTATCATGCTGTGGCTCAGGCTAGAAATGAATTCAGCCATCTGGATAGACATAACACCTTAACACACAGTATACTTGAAGAGCAAAGTAAATGTGCATGTAGCGGCTTTCACTTTGAAACCAGAAGCTTTGGCTGGAAGTTCCATTGCTACTCATGAGCACCCACCTATCACAAATTCCATGAAGATAACATGTGATATGGTAGGCTGAGATATTTTACTAGGAAAACACAAGGGATATGTCTACACTGGAAGCTCTGTTAAATCAACCTAAGGGTGACCACATTCCAAACTTGTGTTGACTGCCCATGTCCACACTGGCAGCTACTAGGTTGACTTAGTGCTTAAGTCGACCTTAATAAGTCAACTTAAGTCACTGTAGACAGGGCATAGCCCTTAAGTTGACATAATAAGATTGACTTAAGGGCTATGCCCCATCTACACTGGCTTAAGTTGACTTCATAAAGTCAACCTTAAGAGGCGGGGGTATAAATTCCCACTATGGGCAGAGCTTTCTTTAGATAGACTTAAGGAAGGATAAGTCATCCTAAGCCTCCAATGTAGACGTACCCAAGGAGACTACACCATGTCACATAGAATGTCATGAAGGAGGTGTAAATAAGATTGTTCATCCCATCTCTGACTGAATGACAAACCAGTGTGATTTAAATGCTGACTTGACAGCACACACTGGATATGTCTACACTGGAGGCTTAAGTCGACTTAAGCAACTCCCTGGACACATCTGGAGTTCATTAAGTCAATTTAAGCACTTGCTTAAGTCAACTTAATAACTTTCACTCTTAAAGTTGACATTAAGGGTTAATTTCCAAAGGGATAGCAGTGTTAGTCTAGTCCAGCAAAAAAAACAACAAGGAGTCGTGTGGCACTTTGAGACTAACAGATCTCCTTGTTGTTTTATTAAGGGTTAAGTTGACTTAAAATGTGGCCATTAAAGTTGCCTTTATAAAGTTGACTTAAGCCAGGGGACTTTTACTAAGTTGACTTAAATGGGTCCCCCAGTTTAAGTCGACTTAATAAAATTGACTTTAAGTTGACCTTATTAAGTCAACTTACCTCAACCCTCTAGTGTAGACATAGCCACTGATACTGGCATATTGCACCAGCAGAGGTTACCACTGAGCTTGCTATTATGAATGAAACAGGAATCAAACAAAGTTTATGGAAGACAGATAAAATTAAAGTACCATTGGATTGTCTGAACCACTGAACAAGGTCAACATCAAGACATTTATCTATAAGCCAAAAAATCAAATTGAAAGTTAGTAGTGATATGGCAGTGGCTATTGATGCAGACAGGGTGTTATTTAGTCATCATTTAGTAGCTGCACAAAAAGGAATGACTGATCTGAAGGAAGTTTTTACACATGAGCTTTCTGCAGTTCCATATGCTCTAGCACCTCTGTTAGAACACAAAACTTCAAAGACTAAGTTATTTATAGAATTAGAAAAAGAAACAGAGTAAATGTATCAACTTACAGCCTTCCACATACCCAGAGCTTGGATAGTCAATGTTATGGTGATTATTCAGAGCCGGTTCAGAGCAGATACTTTTGTAGACCTTGCTAAACTGGCCTTCAGAATAGTAGGTCAGCCTCTACAGTTTTGAGAGCTGAAAATGAATAGATACCATCTTTGATAAATATATCAAAGATTCAATTAAATTTGAGTGTGTACAAAGGCAGTCCTCACAAATACAATGAAGTCAAAGGCTATGTCCACACACAGGAGGTTAAATCAATTTAACTTGAAGAGATTTAAGTTAAATCGATATAACAATCATTAAATCGATTTAACTTAAATTGATTTAACAGATCCCCACCAAAAAAAAAAAAATCAAACTGGCATGTCCAAGGACAGGACTTGCTAGTTCAGTTTAGGAGAGGGGCACCCTGGGCAGTGTAGCAACATGGCTTTTCCCAGGACAGTCTGTGACAAGGGGAAAAAAGCCCCTACTTGTTCCAGGTTTCTGGTGCCCAGTGGGGGAAAAGACACCTCCCAGACTGGCTGCAGCTTTCTGGCTCAGCCAGGCAAGGGGGAGATGGAACCATTGCATGCCCAGCTTCCCCTGCAGCTGGCTGGGCACACAGGGGAAGGGATCCCTTCACACCCCACTTCCTCACAGCTGGCTGGGTGTGTGGGGGAAGCGAGGCACAGAGGGATCCCTTCCCCTGTGCACCCCGCCAGCTGCAGAGGAAGTGAGATGTGCATGTATCCCTTTCCCCTGCCACCTGGCAAGTGCAAGGAGCTGGGTGCCACCCCTGCATCTCCCCTCCCTGGCTGGGGTCCTGATCCCCTCCCTGGTCAGGAATCTGAGAGGGGGGGTACTTCCTTCCAGGGTGCCACACACCCTAGGAGGAAGAAGGTAAAACATCTTATATCGATATATACTTATACCGATATAACAGATCCATACAGGGTTATATCGAAATGACAATTTCGATATAACCCTCATTTGGTTATAATACTAGGTTTCATTATATCAAAATGATTTTCCTTACTTCAAAATAAGGGAGTTTCTTATTTGAAATAAGAAAACATCTTGTGGACCTAAACTTTTTAAAATTGAAATAACCAGCATTATTTTGATTTAAAACCTGTGTGTGGACATACCCATAATGTATGGTCCCAAACTTCACATCGCAATGTAGTGGAGTAAGTTAACTGGAAACCCTAAGAATAAATCATATATGGTAAGATTTTATCAGAATCGTGGTGTGATATGGCAGGCACTTTACCTGGTCTGGATCAGAAACTATTTATTGCTGGCGGATTCCAGAAAAGCTTCACTTACATATGATTACTTCAGGCAGTGTTGTATACCAAGATCTATTCTTATTGCACAAAGAAACTGATACTTGGCTTCTGGTTCATGTTGCACATACTTCACAAAATACCTGATGTAGTTTCTAGACACTGACATTGCAGTTCTCAGAATACCTTTTATTCACAAGTTGGAGACAACTCAGGAGCTTTGGTTTCATGTTGCTGTGAAAGACAAAACCAGGTTCATACCAACCCATACCACAGCAGCTCAACTTGACCAAAAACTATGCAGAATGTTGCCAGCAGCATGCACATGGATGGAATGTGAGTCAAAAATTAGTGGCAATGATTGGTAAATTAAAACCATCAAAGCTTGTGAGGAAGAAGCTACACAGACATAGAAGCCTTACCAGTTTTGACATTCCAGTGAATAGATTCCTGCACAGTTGGGATCAGTAAAACCTATGATAACCCCTCTCCATGACGCAGTGACTAACTCAGTGGATGTAAATGGTGTGTGATATAAGATTCTCTGTTGCAAACAGGGCCAGAACAAGGCCCTTTGCCAATTTATTATAGTCTTCTGTAACACACCAAGGCTATGTCTACATTAGGAAAAGTTAGTTTGAATTTATTAATTTGAACTAATAAGTTCAAGTTTAGTTTGAAGTAAACTTGAACTTATTCATTCAAATTAACAAAGTGGACTAATTTGACTTAAAGTTAAGTCAAATTAATCCACTTTGTTACTTTGAACTAACTGCCCTTAATTTGAATCTATTAAGCCAAAACTAAGAGTTAATCCTATCTATACCATCCTTAGTTTGAACTAAAGGCTTAGTTCAAACTATCAGGCAGGTCTTACTAATTCAAACTAAGCTTTCATTAGTTCTAATTAAGGAATTCTTTAATTTCAACTAAAGAAAGCCTAAAGTAGACAATTACTAAGTTAATTCAAATTAAGTCTCCTTAATTCAAACTAACTTGCAAGTGTAGACATACCCCAAGAAAGCAAATTACCAGATCTTTAACTGGAACCAGGCCATGGAGGCACAGCTTGACATTCTTGCCCAAATGGAAATGGCTGACATTACAATAAGAATGAACATATTTCTCCAACACTAATGACACAGACAGCTATCCATGAAGCACTCCTGGAACTCATTGTATGTGGGTGTAAACAAGTCAAGGGTGAGTTTAACCACAGTTGTTGAAGACTGAGTATGGCATGCACACAGGCTTGCTTGTGTACTGGTGATGAAGACTGTTATAATCCCCAAAGCTGGCAGTATTGACTCAGATGAAATTTAGACCACAGAGGGTTCAGATTTAGAAATGTAACACATGACAAATACACCGGAAAAGCCTAGACATAGTGTAGTAGGGTGTAGCCCCAAGGCAACACTTAAAGGGTTGAGTTAGGCCATATGGACCCAATTAACCAATCAAGCAGCAAACCATAGAGATTTAGACTGGGTGGACAGCCTTGATTAGAAAGAAGCTCACCTGTGAGAGAACATATGAGGCTTACATGAAACCAAGAGAACAGCAACGAAGAGAAACATGAAGAATAGTAGTCATTCTACACAAAGAAAGAGAGAGGAAAGAAGGGATAGAAATTCCTGAAACATTGAATCCTTGGAGAAAGAAACCTGAGTAGAGTAGTAGAAGCAAGATCAAAAGTAATCCAGGATGACAGCAACAAAATTAGGGAACCTGCAAACTTTAACTGTTCACTAAAGGGTCCTGGACTTGATCCCACAGTAAAGGGATCGGCCTGGTTTACCATATCAGCCACTGGAGAATGGTATTAGTAAGGGCAATGGATATGAGGATTGTCAGACTCATTGCTTACAGTGAAATTTTGCACCTGTATTTATTTGCGGTGCAAAAGTACTTCATATACATTTCAGAACCTTTTGAGAAGATTTTAAACCTTTATGCATAGTGACACAAGCACAGTTTTTATTCCATTAGGTAGCATATTGAATCCAAACAACATGTGATTACTTTCAGCTGACGTCAAGTCAAAATATTTCAGATAATATATACCTGAAGAACATTGGCTTTTCTAGCAGTTTTGAAATTTAAATAGATTATAAAGCAATACCAGTAGAAACTGCACAATAATACCCTGTCACCTTCAAATGATAAACTGAATATTTTCTATTCAGAACTGATTCTGTCAGTCAAATAGTGTGCTCATTCTTCTGTAATTAGGACTATACAAGGTATTATTTTAGTTTCAAATAGCAGATTGAAATCTTTAACCCAGGTTTAAGGAAAAGAGTGCTTTTGAGTAAACCAAGGCAAAAGAACAAAAAGAATTCTAATGAAATCTACCAAATATATTGTTAATGTAGGGACTTGTTAGCAATATTTTTATTACAATCATTTGGTGAAATAAGTTCTCAAATGCCATCTAGTTTGCAATTGAAATACTTTTGAGAAACACCTTGAAAATCTTTGACTGGCAGTTGCAACATACAGCTAGGCAAAATTTTACAGCTGGATCTTTTTTTGGTAACCTATGTAGAATTGTTAACACCAAAATTTTCATTAATTCATGTCAAATTTTTCTAAATTGTTCATGTCAAAACAAATTTCTTGGATTCAAAGTAACTTTAAAAAGTATTTTGTTCTATTTCATTTTAAAAACTTAATAATTGTTTTAAAAATGATCAATCAAATTGAAATATTTTTTCCACCAAAAATGAATGTTTATTCTATTTTTCAATTCACTGAAAATCTTGAAATTTTTGGTCAACCCTAAATAATTATTTCAATTTTTAGGACTTAATAGTGAACTGAGAAATCAGTTATTCATACCAGCCTAATACAAGTGTTGTCTCTCTCAGCAGTTTAAGGAATTCCCAACTAAAACATCATATAGGTTAAACAGTTCCATTCACTTATTTACTACTAATAACCCATTGGGTGATTAGTACTAGATGCGTTCTAGATATATATCTCATACTGAAATGAAGTTAATGGAAGTCTAAGTTTTCTGGTTCAGTTGAATAATATACCTTTAATCTACCATAGAGATAATATATGCTGCACTTTAAGAAAGAAAAAAATACAATAGAAGATGCATGTCTTTGGAATTATTTAAATCAACTATCTACAAAACTCCAAAAAAAATTATGCTGAGTTTGTACAGTAAATAATGTAGCGTGACAGTGTTACTCTGCTGGCTGGATGCATGGCACCTTCTGGAGTTGGGGCAGAAGGGCTCCTACTCAGGAAGCACTCCGTGCCTTGATCTTCCTTTCAGGATTATGTCTCAGTCTGGAAAAACTGAAAGTGGTTTTGGATTCAGCAACATGAAGAAACTAGCTTCGTGCTCTCTTACATTAATAAAACCAAGTTCTGTTGTTACTGAGCACATTACAGTGATATTGTTCCACAGACTGCCTGTTTTAGCTAATCGGTCAAAAGAGACTGCAAGATCACAGAACAGTATGTTTGGTCTACTTTTCACAACCATCTAAATTCATGAGTTATTTACAATTCTGTTCCAATAAAAAAATAGGAAGCATTAAATAACTGTTTAACAGCAATACATGATATAAGCACTTTGGATATTCATAGAATAATCTACTCAAGGACCTCAAGATGCGTTATAAATAATTGATTTGGCTTCTAAAAATCCACGTAAGTGGTAGTATCCCATTTTTTAAAAAAAATTGGGGAACAGATGAGTAAGTAACCTACCAGGGTTGCATAGGAAATCTGCATCAGAGCCAGAAACAGCTTCTTTCTCCTGACTCCCAGTTTTGGGTCATAACCACTGAAAAGGGGTGTTGAATCGATTTAACAAGTTTTATTTTGGTTTGATTAAATCGATTCAAGTATAATCCATTTAACCACCTAGGTGTGGACATATCCTTGAAGTATATGGGTATATACCAGCATACATATCTTACACAGCTCTCCTCTTTGCCCATACTGCTATTTTTAGTTGGGTAGTATCCTGCTGTCATGGCCAGGCTGGAGCCTTTCCCCACTGCAATAAAAGACATCAGGACTCTGCCAGGTCCCCAGTGCTGGAGCTCCTCCTCACCACAAGGCAAGTACAGTAGGAGGGAACATCTTAATCAGGCAGAAAAGGACTCCAGCAGCATAGGGAGGAAGTGGGGAAGAAGAGCTGAAGATTTCAATGCTGCGTCCCCCATGCCAGTTTTTCCTCACTGTAATGAAAGACTCCAGCATCAAGGAGCTAATGGTGACTTTCCTTACTGCTTCCCTCTACCAGAAACTTTCACTCATACACACTGCAGTGTGGATGTAACGGAATTTTCACAGTGTTTACGTCTACACTGCCAAAGATATTGTGAAATACTTATTTTGAAATAATTATTTCAAATTTATTTCACCATAACTATTTCTAAATAGCATTATTTCAAAATTAGGAGTCTAATTAAGACTATTTTGAAATAAGGTAGGGATTATTTCATAATAGAGAGTCTTCACTAGACTCTCTATTTTGAAATAGGGGAAGGAAAGGAAAAGTATAGGGCCATTATTTTGAAAAAAGCCAATTCTGTGACTTTGAATGGTTTTTTTTCAAAATAACTATTTTGAAAGAATTCTTCTTTTGAAATAAAAGCAAGTTTAGTTATTTTGAAATAGCACTTCATTTTTTTTTTTTTGAAATAATGAAGCACTTATTTTGAAATAACAAAATGCCTGCATGGAGAGTTTTTTGTTTTGTTTTGTTTTCAAAATAAGGCATCTCATTTCAAAAAGAAAAACAAAAAAAACTTTTTACTGTAGACATACCCATTGATGTGTAGCTACATATGGATTGCATGATGACAGCAGTGGTGTGTAGAGTAGACATAACTATGAGGATGCAAATCCATCCCCTGTGGAAGTATTTACCCGGAACTACAAGTGACACAAAAATTTACCCTCTCGGGCATTGTTTCATGGGAAGAGAACAAGGAGACCCTGTTCCAACAAAACCCCTAGTTTCAATCACATGAGTTTCATACTAAAATCCAAAAATTGCCTGTGTTTAAGGTTTTATACATGCTTAAGTGCACATCCTTTGATCATATCATATCAAAATAATTGAGGCAAAAAAAATAGGAAGTCCTAAGTATTTAAATAGGGCCAGGCTGGTGAGAAACTAGGTAATGGGAGGCAGTCAGGCTGTTGGAGAACTGTAAGTTTCCAATTTATCTTTACATAAATGTCCCCTTTGTAATCAGACAAAGGTCTGAAATTAAAAAAAAAGTGGTGTTTGAACAAAATTGAACACCTTCTTGCATGTGGTCTTGTATGCTCATGACACCAGACCAGCATGCAACTGAGGGATTTCATAGTTGTCTAGTCATGTAATCGTGACTTGCTCATACACATCAGCTGTCTTATAGGCTGTGTTCACACACAGGGAGTTATTTCGATACGGTTGTTTCGAAACAACTTGTATCGAAATAACGCCTTATTTCAAAATGACTTATTTCGAATTAGCAAAAAAGTCACTTTGAAATAAGGAGAAAAGCTGGAATCAAAATAGCAATTCCGGACAACAGTTATTTCGAAATGACTCACCATCATTTTGAAACAACATGTTCAGATGACAGTTGTTTCAAAACAAGTCATTTCAAAACCACCGTTGTTTCGAAACAACACATTCGCACGGCATTGTTTCGAAACAATCGTTGTGAAACAACGTTGTTTCGCCCACAGACTAGGTTTAACTTGTTTTGAAACAACTGTGCGTCGTGTGAACAGCCAAAACCTTATTTCGAAACAACCTCCATTGTTTTGAAATAAGGAGGCTGTGTGAACACAGCCATAGAAGAAACTCTGGGTCATGCTAAAGCACATGTACACTTATAAATAGGTTTGTTCAGTGTTTACTTCACACAATCTACTGCTCAGTTTCATAACTTTTGCAAAGTACTTAGTCTGATTGTGCCTAGAAAATAAAATATTTTGTCAGCTAGAGACCTCCTTCCAATTAGAATTCATAAATTTTGATAAGGGCATATAGACTAACTTGTACTTGCTCTATTGTGAAAAGTACCTTAATAATCTTTTACTAACATCCTGAAAAACATAATTAATATTAGGAAGACAGAGAAGAAAGCAAACTCTTCTATTTCATAGAATTGATTTCAAATATAAAAACTGTGACACAACATTCTCCCAAAAGAAGCTCAAAGACTATAAGGGAAGAAAACCTTACAGAATAATTCTTTGACTTTAATATCCATGAATACATTAAATGAAGCAAGCATACCCAGTTCTTATTACCTATTTAAGGTCAAATTCAGAGCAGCTGTGCAGACACTTGGATCCTGCTGTTTGCAGTAGGAACCCTGTGCTGGGCTAACAGCAAAATTTGACAGAATAGCAACTCTATATTCTTGCTCTGATGCCAAAATCATGTATTCTAATTTACAGAACATATCCATTATCATAAAAGATAATGTATATGTTGATTGTCATACTTATATTAAACCCATTTAAACCTCTGACTACTGGAATGAAAATGTTCATTGTTTTACAGATCAGATAGAGCAGCTTCCAAAAACCCATGTAAATGGCTTAATTCAATTGACTGTCATTAATGCAGGCTTTAAAACAATTAACAAAGTTCTTTATAGAGGCAGATCCCATGTTGCTACCTTAGCATTACTGCTATTGGTTCATAAGTTTAAAAAGTAAAATGTTATGACTTTCCTTTTTCCCCCCACACCCCTTTTGGCTGTGATATATTGTTAATGTTTTATTTAATGGGAGCTTGGGTCTTTTTTAACATTTTATCTGGGAGTCAAACTCCCAGATAAAATGATTCATGCCGTAATGCACATTTATCTTTACATTGCTTTAGGAAGAGAAAGTTAGCTTGCAGGTTTACTTATACTCATGTGCATATTCTGCCTGACTACTTGAGGAGCTCTATTAATCTTTATCCTGTGCTCCATTTATGCTTTTTACAAGCCTGGAAACATATAAAGACTCTGGGACTGTGTACGATTCACAACTGACAGGCAGTGAAGAGAACTTTATACTTATAGGTAGCTTGGATTTATTCCTCTGGAAAAGGCAATAACCCTGTATTAGTGAAGATTTCACCTTCATAAATTCTTCACAACATCATTCATGAATGTAAAAACTCATAAAAACACAGGGAAAACATGATATACCTTCAGATTAAGCACAAAAGTTTCGAGGAGCAAACTCAAATTCAACATGTTTTGCAAGAGTTCTGAGAACTTGAGGAAAGGAATAACCCACCTGGACAACTGAATTTAAACCATATTTCCATTTACATTCACATGAATATGCACACAATCCCTACTGATCTTGTAAGAAAAACATTTAAAAGGTCAGTGGAGAGCCCATCATGAGCAAAAGTAAACATGTTAAGGCTGAGGCTATCTAAATAGGTTGGATGTGCTGTTCCAATTTGAATTGGATTTAGTTTTTGTGGGGACTGGGCATCTAAATTACCCAAGCATCTTTCAAAATTTTCATCCGATCTATTGTGTTTTTATTCTGGTCTTTTTTTTTTTTTTTTTTTGGTTAGTGATTTGTTTTGGATATAAGTGAAATAAATTTTGAACGACAGAACAGTAATAGGACAACATATCTTATCCACATATGTCACAAGGCATTTGATAACTGTCTGGAGATTACTTTCTCAACTGTGCTAAACAGACACCCCTGAGGTGTAATGCTGCATCACCAATATTACACATCAGAGAAGTATCTTCTAAAATGTGTGAGAGTGGTTGGATGGTTTTTTAAAGGTACATAAACTTCATCCTTTTTCCTGCCTATTCCACTGATTTATTTTGTTAAGGATCTGAGGATCATTCACATACAGAAGGGTAAAATATAGAAAGGCTTTATTAACTTATGCTCACTCACTAACTCGTTCTAATTTAGGGTCACTAGCTGCGTGTTGCTATTCATGATGTGTAAGAGAGGAAATTTTTGATTTCCTTAAAATAACCATGTTGATGTAGAGTGTTTTTTTTTCAGAAGTGTGTGGTGTTGATTTAACCCTGCTTCTATTGAATATAATCATAGGATCATAGAAATATAGGACTGGAAGATGACCTCAGAGGGTCATCTAGTCCAGTCCCTTGCATGCCAGGCGGTACTAAGTAATAGCCAGATCATTGAAGACAGGTGTTTTCTAACCTGTTCTTAAAACCCACCCAATACAGAGATTCCATAATTATTTTAGATAATCTGTTCCAGTGCTTAGCCAACTTGATGGTTAGGAAGCTTTTCCTAATGTCCAGCCTAAACCTCCCCTTGCCCCAATTTAACCCTATTGTTTTTTTTTCTATCCCCGGAGGTTAATGAAAACAATTTTGCTTCCTCCTTCTCCTTGTAACAGTAAGTACTTGAAAACTGTTCTTATGAACCTCCCCAGGCTTCTTTTTTCCAGACTAAATAAATCCATTTTTTTCACTCTTTCCTTATAGGTCATATTTTCTAGACATTTAATTTTTGCTGTTGTCCTATTGATATTCTCCAATGTGTTTACATCTTTTCTGAAAGTTACAATACTACAAGTAAGGCCTTATGAGTGTGGAAGAATTACTTCTCATGTTATACATACAACACTCCTGCTAGGACATCCCAGAATAATGTTCACTTCTCTTCTTTGCAAAAGTGTTATACTGACATATTTTAACTACTGATTCCCCAGCTCCTATTACGCAGTACTCCTTCTAAGGAAGCCATTTCCCATTTTGGATGTGCGTAATTGATTATTCCTTTCTAAACAGAGTACTTTGCATTTTTTCTTATTGAATCCTATTTACCTCAGACCATTTCTCCAGTTACCCCAAATCATTTTGAATTTCAATTCTGTCCTCCAAAGCATCTGCAACTCCTCCCCACTTCATATTGTCTGCAAACATTATCAGTGTACTCACTATGTCATTATCTAAATCATTTGTGAAGATATTGAGCAACTGAGACACAAGACCAAGCCCTGTAGACCATACTTGATATGGCCTTTCACTTTCAGTATAAGCTACTGATAACTAAACTCTGGGAATGGTTTTCCAACCACTTGTGCATCCCTTATAGGGTTTTTTTTTTTTGGCTAGTTTGTTTATGAGGTCATGCAAAACAGTACCAAAGACTTATTAATCAAGATATACGACATCAACCATTTCTTCCTTACCCACATGGCTTATTATCCTGTCAAAAAAGCTATTACTTTGGTCATACTCAATTTGTTCTTGGTGAATCCATGTTGACTGTTACTTACAAGCTTATTATCTTACATACTTAGAAATTGATTATTTGCTTGGGCTTGATTATTTGCACCATTATCTTCCTCGGTACTGAAGATCAGCTAACTGGTCTGTAATTGCTCCAGTTGTCCTTATTTCCAGTATTATAGATAGGCACTATATTTGCCCTTTTCCAGGCCTCCAGAACATCTCCCGTATGCAACATATTTTCAAAGACAATCAACAATGACTTGTATCTCTTCAGCCAGGTTCTTTTAATGGCAAAACTTAAATTAACATCAATGAAAGTCTTTTTTCCCCCCCATAAGTCAGAGTTTGAAAGGACATAGATTGCAAATGCTTTGAATTCTTAATCTACATACCTGTTTCATAGACAAAAATCACCTTGCAAGAACACAAGAGTGTTTCATTTGACTAGGAGGTGACTACAGTTGTACTTGTATTTTTTCCAGTGTTGGAAACTTACACTTGCTTTGATTTCCTATTACAGAATGTCTAGATCTCACGACTGATACTCCTCTGCATTTATTTTCCTCCCATTCTGCAAGTTTCCCCCACCTTCAAAGCATCTGATAAACTGGGATTTTCTTCCATGAAAGCTCATGCGATAAATAAATTTGTTAGTCTTTAACTGCCACAGGACTCCTTTCTTATTTTGCTGAACTAGACTAACACGGCTACCTCTTTGGTAATTAATTTAAGTATTACTGATGTAAGAAAATCATGGTTTTTTTTCTTCTTTTTTCAAGTGATTTATATAGGTGTGAGGTACACTAATGACAGCGACTGATTTATGTATGGGCTCACTAGAAGTTATCAGTAATAGGCAGATGGTATAAATTATAGAGAAGCATCCAAATTTTAAAGTTATAAAGTAATTTATGTATAGAAGTGTTGTGAATTCACACATTAACTAACAAAAACATTAACATTTGTGAAGGCTGTATAGCTTATGCAAATGATAATTAGTGTAGAACTTTATATTTGATGCTACATTCCTGGACAACCAAAATTAAGATCTGTTATAAAATAATAGTATTTCAGTGATTGATGGGAAATGAACTGATAATCCTGGTGAATCACCTCAAACATGACCACTGTAATTAGCATTAATGGAACCCTTAATGCAAATGTCAGCAAAAACCAAAATCTCACATATGACCATGATGAACTATTTATGCTTTTACAAGGAAAGGATGAGGTCTATTGGAAGAGTGCCTATTGTGAAGGTAAAATTTGTAATTTTTTTAAATAGCAGCAGTCCCAATTGAGAATTATGACTTCAAACTCAAATGTGTCAATGGGCCAGAAAGCATTAAGAACAAGAATGTTCCAAACTCAATCTTCAAAAACACATTTAAAAGAAATACTGTTGGTAATTAACGAGATTTACTGTAAAATAACTAGAACTTTGAAATTTAAACTTAATTATTAATAGTTTGATAAAAAAATAATGGGTATATATATATGTATATATATATGTGGCTGGATAGCATAGTGGTTAGGCGTGCTGCCCTTGATACGGGAGACTGGGGTTTAAATCCCAGTTAGTACCTACCTACCTTTCCAGTAGGGGTCCTTGGGCAAAAGACCCCCTAACGCCTCACTTGCCTACCTTGAATATGAGAGTGACACAAACTAGGAGAGTCATGCTGGCTCGGATGTCGCTCGGATTAACAAGGGTCCGTGCCAGATGTTAGGGAACCAGGACAATCTGATGATAAGTGGGCTACTGGAACAAACCATACATGGATGAGACAAGAGAACCTGGAATTGATGGAATGCTACTACAACAGTAGACCTAATGAGAGGGGATATATGAAGCATATGAGGGAACTATGGATGGACAAAAGACCTACATCCACACTAACTGAGAAACAGCTAGTTACCCAAAGCTTCAATGTAGTAAAGAGGAAGCTGCTCTCACAACTTGAGACAGACCAACTCCACATTACATCCCAAACTCAAGAAGAAGACCCAGAAGAACAACTAGATGTGCAGCCAACACCTGAAGCTGGAACTTCACTACCACCCCCTCCATTACAGAGCACAGCAGCTGATATGAGGCATAAGATCATGGATAAACTAGCTACAGTCAACCCTTGAGACGGATTACCAAGGCTCGTTGGAGAAGTACCATCAGATAGTATGCTAGAAGATGCCAATAGAGCCCTAATGACAATTCCTACTACCACCAAAACTCAAACCAATGAATTGGTATATGCTACAGCCTCTGTAATCCTGGAGATACTTGGCTACATGATCAAGAAGAACAGCAGTACATACCCCACCTGGAAAATGAGGTTGGAGGATAAGATCAAGGCAACCCGGAGAGAAGTAAGTCAGCTGGTGGAACTACAGAAGGGTGTAGAGATTAAGGATAAGACTGGGCTACTGAAAAAATACAAGGGCCTGACTCCATCTGAAGTCCTAGGGACTGCTAAACAAAGGCTCACAGCACTGGCTACCAGGCTAAGGAGATACCCTAGAGAAGCAGAGGCCAAAAAGATAAATGCCCTGTTCTCCAAAGAACCATCCAAGGTGTACTCCATCCTGCAGTGCAACAACACAATAACAGCAGAGCCACCAACAGCAGAAACTGAACAGTACTGGAAGAACATCTGGGAGAAAGAGAAAACTCATAACACCAGTGCAAAATGGCTGCAGGACCTGAGAACAGACCACAGCAATCTCCCAGGACAGGAACCAGTCACCATCACAGTAGCCGACATCCAACAGCAGGTCAAGAACGTGAAGAGCTGGACAGCACGTGGACCAGACATGATCCACACCTACTGGCTAAAGAAACTAACAGCAGTGCATCAACGCCTAGCAGCACAGCTGAACCAGCTGCTAGCAGCAGGCTCTCACCCAGACTGGCTAACACAAGGAAGGACAGTGCTAATCATGAAAGACCCCCACAAGGGAACAGCACCGTTCAACTACCGGCCAATAACCTGCCTCCCCACAACATGGAAAGTCCTATCAGGTGTCATAGCCACCAAAATACAGGACCACATGGGCCAGTACCTGAGCACAGCTCAGAAAGGCATTGGGAACAACACCAGACACTCAAAACACCAGTTGCTCATAGACAGACCGGTCGCCCAAGACTCAAGGTCTAGACGGACCAATCTGAGCACAGCCTGGATTGACTACAGGAAAGACTACGACTCAATGCCACACACATGGATCTGTGAATGTCTGGCGCTATACAAAGTCAACAGGACACTAAGAACCTTCCTCAAGAACTCAATGGGACTGTGGAAGACAACACTGGAAGTCAACTCAAGACAGCTTGCACAAGTGGCCATCAAGTGTGGCATATACCAAGGTGATGCGCTGTCCCCGCTGCTGTTCTGCATTGGCTTGAACCTCCTCAGCCAGATATCAGAAGGATTGGATATGGATACAAGTTCAAGAGTGGAACTACCATTAGCCACCTCTTCTACATGGATGACATCAAGCTGTATGATAGGAATGAACGAGACACTGACTCGCTAATCCACCTGACACGGATCTACAGTGAGGATATTGGGATGTCATTCAGACTGGAAAAGTGTGGCCAGATGGTAGTAAAGAGAGGGAAGGTAGTCAAGGCTGATGGGGTGGAACTACCAGCAGGCCACATAGCAGACAAACAGACCAGCTACAAGTACCTTGGCATCCCACAGTCACATGGGAACCACGGAGAGGAGGCAAGGAAGACAGCAACATCCAAGTACCACCAAAGGATAAGACAGGTCCTGAATAGCCAGCTCAATGGGAAGAACAAGATCCATGCTATCAACAGGTATGCCCTGCCAGTCATCAGATACCCTACTGGTGTAGTGAGCTGGCCAAAGGAGGACATGGAGGCTGCCGATGTGAAGACCCAGAAGCTCCTCACAATGTACGGAGGTTTCCACCCCAAATCCAACACCCAGAGACTGTACACCAGCTGGAAAGAAGGCGGGCGGGGTTTGGTGAGTGTCAAAGCCACTGTTCTGGACGAAATCCAGAGCACCGAGGAGTACATCAGTAAGATGGCACCCAAAGACGAGCTGCTGAGAGAATGCCTGAGGCAGCAGCAGCAGACATGGGAGAAAGATCAAGCAGAAGAAGTGCCATGGCAAGACAAGACCCTGTGTGGGATGTACCATCGACAGACAGCTGAGGTGGCTGACATTCAGGGTATGTCCACACAGGGCAGGCTTGTTTCGAAACAACATGTTTCGAAACAAGCTGTTTCGAAATAATATGTTATTTCGAAACAATTTATTTCGCTGGACAAAAACCATGTCCGCGAAATAAGGGAGTGAAATAGCAGGTCCACAGTGTGGACCTGCTATTTCACTTGGGGAGGGGACTGCAGGCACCCACAGGGTGCAGTGCAGAGGGGCACTGCACCCCATGGGTGCCTGCAGAGGGCTGCAGGCACCGGCGGAGTCAGGCGCAGGGCTGCGCCTCACTCCGCAAGTACCTGCAAGGGACTGCAGGCACTGCGCCTCACCTGGCGGGTGCATGCAGCCCCCTGCAAGCACCCGCCAGGAGCGGGCAGCGGGGCACTTCACCCCAGGGGCTTTAAAGCCCCTGCTGCCCCCCAACCTGGAGGCGCGGCCCCGGCGCGCGGCTGCAGCCCGCCGCTGCCGGGGCCGGAGTAAGCGCGGGCCGGAATCCCCGGCCTGACGCGCCGACAGGGGGCGTGTCGGGGCATTCCCCCCCCCGACACGCCCTCGGGAATCCCCGGCCTGACGCGCCCCCTGCCAGCGTATTTGTATTTGTATCTGTATTTCAACTTCTAATTTGTTTCTGGGAGACACCTCAGAAACAGTGACTGTAGCTTAATGGCCCATTCAGGGAATTCACAGGCACAATAGGTTCAGTGGGGAGAAGCTATGTCCACACCTGATGAGGCACCAGGATTCATATGGGGCCTCAACTGAAGGATTGTGTCTAGTTCTGGGCACCTCATTTCAGAAAAGATGTGGACAAATTGGTGAATTTCCAGAGAAGGGCAACATGATGATTCATGGCCTGTGGAGACTGAAAGAGCTGGGTTTGTTTAGTCTGGAAAGAGGAAACTGAGGGGGACATGATAACAGTTTTCAATTACCTAAAAGATTGTTATAAGGAGGAGGGAGAAAAAGTATTCTCCTTAACCACTGATGATAGGAAGAGAAGTAATGGACTTTTTATGGGAAGGGAGGCTTAGATTGGCCATTAGGAAAAAAGGATTCTAATTGTCAGGGCGATTAACTAGCGGAATAAGTTGCCTAGGAAGGTTTGTTGAATCTCCATCATTGGAAGTTTTTAAGAGCAGGTTAGACAGACACCTATCAGGGATGGTTTAAGGTGGTACTTGGTCCTGCAGAAGTGCAGGGGACTGGACTCCATGACCTCTCATGGTCCCTTCCAGTTTCTATAATTCTATGATTCTGGATTCCATCTTATTCCTGTAAATCCCCCTGGCCATCATGAAAATGGCCAATGGACATAAAAACCAGCTGCAGTACTTGCATCTTGTCTTAGTCTTCTGCCTTCAGCCTGCACCCATCTCTGGGTCTATTCATCTATAGCTGAAGATGAGAAACAAAGGCCTGAGTCCTGTCCAGGTACTGGATGCACACTGGAGGAACTATGCAAGCCAGCAAACTACAAATTCAAGTGAGCCCCTGATGTATATAGACTTATAAATCACTTGTATGCATGTGATTGCTTTAATCCTTTAACAGTTCTTTCACAGTTTTTTTTGTTTTTTTTTTAAATAAGAAACCTTTAATTTCATTTACTAAAGGACTGGCTGGTAGCATGGCATTTTGAGTATGAACCAAAACTTTTATTTACCTGGTAATATGGCCGATACTTTGGGCAAGGCTGGCTTAAGGGGCTCTGGAGCCCTGAATGAGTTTTGGTTTTGAGGGGCGGGGCCCTGGGCTGATTGGCCTATGTGGGCCCCCCCACACTAGGGGACTGTCTCTGCTGAGGGACAGCAGGGATGAAACATAGGGGCACCAGCCTGGGCTGCTGTTTTGGGGCAGCATCCAGCACCCTTCCCCCTGCCTGCCCTCTGTGCAGGCCAGAAAGTCAAGCATCCATGGCCTCAGGTGCTGGAATGGGTGGCTGATGCCACAGGTCACCCTCCCTCTCTGTGCAGCAGCATTCTTCTGGGCTCACCCTATGCCCTGGGAAGGACCGGCCGAAACAGTGCCGCACAGAGAGGACAGCAGCACATGGAGGGAAGGCAGCCTCTGGCCCATGATCCCAGCCCCCCCTCAGTTCTGAACAGGGCCTTGAGGAAGCTGGGAGAGGTGTGGGGCCCGTTGAACAGTGGGGCCTGGGATGATAGCCCATCTTGCCCCCCAGCTGGGGTGACCCAGTGTTGGGGGGGACAGATGAACCCAGCCTCCACTCTGGGATCTGCAGAACCCCAGCCACATGCTGCCCTACCCCACCCTGTGGGACGGACTGGCCAGGGGAAGGGCAGGCCAAAATGCTGCTGCAGAGGTGACAGAGCAGCACAGGAAGAGAAGGTGGCCTCTGGCCTGTGGTCCCAAGCCCCCCCTTCAACTCTGGATGGGGTCTGGAGGAAGCTGGGGGTGGCATGGGGCCCCCCAAACGGTGGGGCCTGGAGTGATAGCTCCACTTGCCCCCTCCAGGATGGCCCTGGGATGGGGGATGGACAGAACCTGGCCTCTGCTCTGGGCTGGCTTGCCCCACCCCTAGGGCAGGGAATAGCCAGCCCAGGGGTGGAGCAGACCAGCTCAGAGGCTGGGATCTGCTCTCCTGCCCCTCCCATTGCTTGGCTGTTCCACCATGGGGGCAGGGAGGACTGGCAGAGAATAGGGGCACTGCACACTGAAGCTTAGGGGTGCTGTTATGGCACCAGGACCCCCAAGTTTCAGAACCCCAAACCAGTGCCTCACTGACTTATGGGCAGAGCCAGTTCTGCCTTTGTGGTCAGGAGAACCCTTTTGGTAAATAACATGGAGTTTTAAGTACATATCTTTACTAGACCTACTGGCTGTTTGGGAGCTAGTGGCTGAAATGTAGTAAAGAAAACAGGGAGTTTATATTTCAGAGTCATGATAACCACCTATTAATTGCTCAAGGAGGTACCTGCTATCACAAAATTATCCGTAAACCTTTAGATATTTGATACTAATGAATTGGCAGCAGCATGATTATTGAATAAGCTAAATTATATATTGACCTGGATGCATGGCTGATCTATTGGAATCAGAAGAGCCTTTTGTTTGATTATATTGTTTTTAAACAACAATTTGTCTTAAAGTCATGCATGGTCCTCCATGGGACCCCTGGTTTGGAGCCTGCCACTGCTTTTTCCAAGGTAACTGGTCTGCCAACCAGCCAGACTTCTCTTTGGGAGCTTCTAATGGTGACTGACTTCTCCCCACTGGTGGCATCCCTTCTTATATGGGCCTGCCTGGCCCCAGTTGGCTGTTTCAGCCTTTGGCCCTCCAGATTGGCTGCTATATCCACAGCCTCCTCAGGGCTGCTTTAATAACTTTTTTGCTGGGGTGGGCTACTTATCTGTCACACAGCTGTTAGAGAAAAGTTGTGGTTCCTACTCCTCCCATTCAGAATGCTTGTTAAGGAATCTGTCATCATTTCTGTTGCAAAAATCATATGTTTCAAGGTAAAATTCCTGTGCTCTGTAAGTTAAAGCTGTAAATAACAAGAGGAGTGTGCATATATTCCACCTATACTCACAAACATTCATTTTATAATGATTAATAGTACCAAATAGGGAGCTTGGGGGTCTTAGACTGTGTATTTACATATTTTTTGGGGTAAGAAGTCATGAAGTAGTTAGTTCAGGTCTCACTTTGTTAGTCACAAGGTGAAGAAGAATAAGTGGTATACATGATGTAATCAAATACATTGCTCTTTATCCCTCCATCTTGTGTGGATCTTCTCTCTCTTGACCTTGTAACATAAATCCGTGGCACAGAGAAAAAATTAACAGAGTAAAATTTTAAAGGTTCTATTGCCCATTTCACACCAATGGATGGAAGGCACATCTCTGCAGAATCTATTGAAAAAGGGAATCGTGTCCTCCCACCTCATCACTGTTCCACTGACACCACAGAATTCACTTCATAGGAGTCCCATGCCATTTGGGTTTACATATGGTAAAGCTTACTCCACTGCATCATTTCACTACAAATTTCATTTAACATTAACTTGTTCTCCTTTCATTGTCCCCTATCCTTGAAGAACAACTACAAGGTCAATGCCAATTGGACAAGTCCCAATTCACATTGCCATGTAGGCGAGAGGAACAATGAACTCCAAAATGAGCTCCTAGTATGGAAGCTCACAGGGATAAATTTGTTCCTTCCTGTATGTCCTGAGATCCAGGAAGATCTCCTGGAATATGCTTTTTTCAGAAGTCAAGAGCTAAAAATCCCTGCATCTCTCCTCCTTCAATAAGCAAAACTAGAATTAAATGTTGATGAGTTTCCGTTCCCTGAGACTTTATTTCCCTGTGCAGGTACAGGCTACAGTGGGGGATACTAAAGTCCTAGAAGGTCAGCTTTCAGTTTGTCAACACTGTGTGAAAAAAAAAAAAAATCAGCTGACTGCTAAAAAAAAAAATCCTAAAAAATCATTGTAAATAGTTCACAGCTAGAGTGTGCAAGCCCCTTTTCTTCAGTGTATTCAAAGAGGTCCAAACTGTAGTCAATGGAAAAACTCTCATTGACTTGTTTCAGACCAGTATTGGTTCCTTCCTATGTATATATCTAATTTCAGGTTTTTGTCTTAGAACTCGGTCTAAGCTATGAACTAACATATGACTTGTTTTCCAATGATACAGATTAAAAGAGGGTATTACAATATTTTACTCAGGGCCCACACAACCCTTAATACATCGGTGAATATATTTAGAACTAAATTATACATAAATGCATTTGTGGGATAATTCTCCATTAGATTAGCTGAAGTATGTCTGCTATCTTGGACCAAATGTTAAGATATATTTTGCTCTGAAGGGAGACTTGAATGAAGGGAAGTTAATTATCCTCAGCTGAAGTCTCATCTTGCTAATGTAGAGCACTGGGGGCAACTATCATACGCTGTAAAATACATCAGACTGCAATTGATCTCTCTCTTCAGGGCATGGTAAAGAGAGAATTGTAGCAAATATTAGAGTCTTAATTGAAATTGAAATCATTTTTCTCTTCTGAAATACATCTCTGGATGAAGTTTAGATATTAGGATCACCAGAAAATAACTTTCAAGGATTGCATGGTTTCTCTGAAGATTTAATGTGTTCTTCCTGGTCTGTCCCCACATTAGTTTTAGAGTGTACCTGTGCTCTATGAAAACAATTTCTAGGAGATTGGTTCTATGACGCAGCATCCCCTTTCTATAAAACCATCCACTAATATCTTTCCCCTTTATTACCATCTTTTACATTTTATATAAGATAATTAACATACCTTCTGGTAATGGTACACAAGGAATTTTCCAAACAGCCATTAATCATATATTTGATAAGAACAAATATGTATATGTTTAAAGAGTATCAAGAAACACAAGTAGTAAAAGAAGTTAGAACTAAAGATACACCTACTCTTACACAAATGACCTCAACCCTTAGGTCATTTTTAAGTTTATGGACCACAATACAAATCAAGACATTCATTTTAACAAGTTGTAATCCTTAAGAGAGATCAAATTCTATTCTAACTCCAAAATTCTTTGTCCTGCCAAAGTGGTTCAAAATGGCATTTGTTCCCAGAGAGCTGTATTCCATCATTTCAGCCTCATATAGCTGAAAATTCTCCTCATAAATAATGACATAAGCTTGGACAAGCTCTAGAGCAGCCATTTTATAGAGTAATTTAAACGAGCCTTGAAAATTGTTATGAAAAAGTTGTCAGCTGGGTTCAATATCTACTTGCACAATAAAGATCATGAGCAAAAAAAACCAGAAAAAAACAAACAAACCCTGAAGATATTTTATTGGGCTCTCCTAGAAATATGCTTCCCTTGGTAAGTGGATGAGCAGAATTTTAAGTGAAACAGTATCACTGCTATGAGTCTGGCTCCAAGAATACAGGCACTGAGAGATCCCTCATTTGTTGTCTGGCTGTCTCTCCCAGGGGTAGAGTCATAAAAAGTAGCTAACACACATGAGAAAAACATCCATAATGTTGTTATGCATCTCCTTTTCCATTAATTGCAATAGAAAAGAGAGGGCCAGACTTTTCATCTGCTCATAGACTTGCTTTAATGACAATGTGAAGGTGCATTGCCTAAACAAGAGCACTGTGGAGTCATACTGGCTTTTTTAACCATCCCATAAGAAGACATATCATGTTCTTCCCTCTACAGCTGACCAGCTCCACAGATTGGCTACAGGGAAGAACATGGACTCACTCCCACATGAGTGCAGGGGAGGAGAAGTCCATTATAGAAGATTAGAGTTGGATGGGACCTCAGAATGTCATCTAATGTAACCCTTTAGAGAGGGGATCAGAGAGCTGTCACTGCTTTCAGATGAAGACTTAGCTTGCAACTGTGCAATACGGCACTCAAAGCTCAATAGCAAGGAAAAACCCTTTCCTCATCCTGCACACCTTTACAAGTGCTAGACACAATCTGTGGGCCACAATGTATAAGCAGAAGAACATATCCAAACTCTTACTCTGATATGAAAAATACAATCACTAATGCTTTTTAACCAGATTCAGATTGGTTACTCCAGGATACCACAGACAACACTAGATCTTTGGTAATTCACTTTAAGATTAATGCTGGCAAATGAATTGGCATGGGTTGCACTTAAGGAAGTTTTTTTTAAAATTTGAATAGATGTCCAATAGTCAGTATTATATGGTAATTAATCCAGAGGAATGGGTATAATATACTGTCTCTAGTAAAGCAGAAACACCTAGAACTTCAGCATAAATTATTTATTTTTGAAGCAGTGGCTTAGAGAAAAAGATAAACTCTTCCTATTATATTTGCTATATTATGTCTCTCCAAACACCAGAGCACTGACATGAAACAACTACTTACTTGATATTGGTTGTGCACTATTTGCATAATTAATTATAGGATCTTTCTCTATCCTAACCTGAATGGGCTGGACCCTGAAGGATACTGAGAAACTCATGTGAAGTGCTGAGTGTTTTCAGTTTCCATTGAAGACTACTGTTTAGGGATTGCTCAGCTCCTTGTAGGACTGGGGCCTTGAAGACAATCTATGAGATGCCACTGAGATATGGTAAAACTAATGCAAAAAAAAAAATCATTGAGTACATATCCAACCTGACAAGGCTATTAAAATCAAAAGGTCAATATTTAGTACTTTCTGAAAATGAGGTCCTTTTAAAGGTTTAATAAGTTCAGAACCCAAAGTCACCAGTAACTTTTGAAAATGCAGGGTATAATATCTTCCTAAAAAAACCACATTAGAAAAGAAATAGCTATTTAAATGGACAAGATGGGACAATTTTTTTTTAAATTGTTTCTGTCTCTAGTACCTATGCTTTTTCATGGAAATTATGAACTGCAAACGGGTAGCTCAGGTTAGCTCTAACTGTGTATGGCTGGGAACTGGGTGGAAGGTGCACATATGTCATATGCTAAGTAGAACACAGGAAACAGGTGTGATGAACATAATCACCAAGGTTTAGTAGTTTTACATTGTACAGAAGGAGATTATTAGTAGCTAACATTCATGACATTCATACTGAGATCTGGACATTAGCCTAAAACAACATAAAACAATATAAAAATTACCCTTCATAAATTTAGCAAGGATGAACATATAAAGCTACTGCAGTGCCCAATTCTGCAAGATTCTGAGCTCCTTCAATTGCATTTGTCTACAGTGGGATTGGAAAACTCAGAACCCCCCAGGAGGAACTCAGACCTTGTAAAGTCAGAAGAACTAGCAAAATTGTAATCCCATTAAAATAGTACATGGTGTGATCAGGGATTAAAAAAAATAGAATAAATCAGATTTTGCTGAACCCTACTGTTAGCAGTCATAGCAAAACATTTATTTAATTCCAACAATGTGCTTTTTCTACAACTTATGTCTTGTAACTTACTAGCTATGGGAACATCATAGAAGTCTTGTGTTGAGTTCCAAGTAGCAAGTTCAACATTCAGCAAGTGAATTACTGTATTTTTAGCAGAGCAGTCAAAGATCCCAATTTAGGAACACAAGAACTGCCATGCTGAAACACATCCAAAGGATATCTAGGCCAGTATTCAGTCTCTAACAGTGGCCAGCATTAAATGATTCAGAAGGTGTAAGAACCCTGTGATAGGCATGTGGGATAATCTATTCCCCATATTAGGTCTCATACTGATTTCTAATAGGGATTTGTTTAAATCTCCTAAAAATGATGCAGTTACATGTTCATTTTGGGTAGGTTTTATATCTATAAAACAGGTGTTGTGACTATGGTGCATTGCAGACATCTGCACATGAGAGGAATCAAGAAATCTTTCACAAATTATTAAACTAGCTAGTTACTCATTG
The DNA here is from genome assembly GCA_007922195.1 of Podocnemis expansa. Classification (NCBI taxonomy): domain Eukaryota; kingdom Metazoa; phylum Chordata; order Testudines; family Podocnemididae; genus Podocnemis; species Podocnemis expansa. Next base: position 12,523,261 of record ML682066.1, read on the forward strand.
AACCTATAGTAGAGGACTAGTTCAAAAGAGGTATTTGGTTGAGGTAAGAGTAATAACCTGGCAGCTCACTATAAGAAAAATTCTGCAGCTGTGAAGCAGGAATGGCAAAATTGGCAGTCTCACTTGCAGAATACATGATAAATAGTGAGTCAATACTGGTATCTCTTATAATGAGAAGGGAACAGTGAGCCATAAAAAATTAGTTAAACTTATTTCCAGATGATACAAAACTGGGAAGAGTTGATAGTGTATTGGAGGACAGGATTAGAATTCAGAATGATTTTGACAAACTGGGAAAATACTGTGAAATAAATAGGAGGGAATTCAATGACAAAAAATGCAAAGTATTACACTATGGAAGTAATAATTAAATGTACAAATACAAATTTGGAAGAGTCTGTCTAGGAAGTATTACTGGGGGGGCAGGGACAGATCTGGGAGAAGAGTTCTAATGTCTCACAACCTAAATATAAATTAAGGAGTCTTATGGCACTTTGAAATGCTAACAAATATATTCATCACATGAGCTTTTGTGGACAAAGTACCATTTCTTCAGATGCCAGCATGTACATTTTCTCAACTCTGGTGTCTGATGAAGTGAGACTTCACCCATGAAAGCTTATGTGAAAAAAAATGAATCTTTAAAAGTGCCACAAGATTCCTTGCTTGTTTTAGGGTTATTAGACTTGCTATATTAAAGATTTGCTTTATTAGTAGGCTTATTAGAAATAATCCTAAAGGTTGGGTTTTAGTTATAGTAGTATATATCTAAAGGAATGCAACTCTGGCTCATAATTTTGTACTGTCATCCAGAGAGAGTAAAAAAAACCATCACAAATTATGTAAGAAAGGATGTTTTAGCAGTTAGTTGCTAGGCAACAGATAAATAGTTTGACTGCACTGACTTATAGGATAGTTAGAAATTAATTGAGACAGGATTGATGCAAATGGTTAATAATTATTATAGCTAATTATGGATTCCCCTAGAATGCCACAGATGGTACAGGGACAGGCATTGATCTTATGGTAATTGGACTACCAGAATAAATATGGGAATATTCTATGACAGTTGTTTTCAAACTTTTTTCCTCAGGACCCAGTTGAAAAAATAATTGATGCCCATGACCCAACCATTACATCTTTAAAAATGCACTCTAGTCTTTTGACAGCAGCTGCAGGAGGTGCTGCGACCCAATACTGGGTCCCAACCCTAAGCCTGAAGAACACTGCTCTATGACATCTGCATAATGTGATATAAGACTCCATGCCTAGTTCACTTACCTTGAGTTCTCTTGAGCTCTGACCTTATGCCAAATGAATTTGTGACTTTTAGAGGTCACCTTTTGACCTTCTTCACTTCCTAGTGTTCATTCTTGAACCTCCTTCAACTTTTGTACTACAAGGATGAAATTTATTCATTAGCCTAACCCTACTAGATGTTTATTTGGATAGGTTTATTCTGTATAGGTAGTAGAATTATTTGGTTTCTTTATAACTTTATAATTGAATCTCTATTGCCAATCACTTCAACCTCAAAGAGAAAGAGAGTGGTTTCTAATGGAATCTGGAATGTTGCTTGATTTGGAAAAGTGCCAGGGACTGATTATTCCTGATAAACGTTGTAAGTGTGATAAATGAGTTTCATTATTATTGGTAAGAACTGCACCACTTGACCTGTCCATTGCTTCAAATTTTGCTTACCTTCTCTAAAATTGGGTGTTTGTAGTGTCTTGTATTCATTATCAACTCTTCAAGGCAGTGACCATGCCTTACTTTGCATGGTTACTGTGGTCAGTGCACTGTTAAAGCTACTAGAAACAAACAAGAAACAATAACTGTACCCCCAAAACACTTAATAGGCACAAGTTCATGAGTAAGATGGACAAATACATTTCCCCCATCTTGTGCAGATTGTAGGCTCTCTATTCTTTAGCGGCATCTTGCTACTCAAAAAGGACTCTCTCTGTTGAGCACAATAGCACAATTATATGCAGATAACCCCACTGTGGAAAGTGATGTTTTACACATAATATAACATCCACTTAACTTGGGAACTTCTCTGTTATCTTAATGGCTTTCTAGCTGAGACAACTTTTATCATGTGTGGACATCAATAATGATTCTTGTTAGAGAATTCCTTTCATCTTACTTTACAGAATGTTTAAATTCTATATTCTTGCTACTTTTCCAGTAGCTCTATATTCATGATGTGCTTTTGGGAAAAAAAAAAAAGTAAAAGTCATGAACAGTAAGAAAATTAGGAAGGTTAAAACAAAATGCTGTGCACTTTATTGAATTCACACTCGGGACATTATGTGCAGCTACATTTTACAGTTCAGAGGTGGCAGATTTGAATGAACAGCATAGCAAAGACAGGATAGTTCTCCATTTACACATTTCTATATAGAACATAAATTAAATGTCAAAAGGCACTGCCACACTGTTTTACTTCTTTATCTTTAATTAAAGAATGAAAGAATTCAGAAGGACTGTTTTGTAGGTTAAGAACACTAAAAGTAAAAATGTGTATCAGAAATGAATGTAGGAGTAAATACTAAGCTCAGTGCATGTATCTTAATAGATAACTTCTCTTAAATTCCCTCATTTAAATAGTTATGTTTCAGTTTTATGTTAGAAGGTAATGAAGCAAATAAGAAAACCTACATATTATACAAAAATGGTTAATAACTTTACTAGAATTCATGCTTAAATTACTGTATTCTGCCAAAATTTTCAAAATTATTAGTTGCTCGATTACCATTTGTCAAATTTGATAGTGTTTTAAATAAAAAGTATATTAAATATATATTGAATTATCTGGCCATAAACTTTTTATGCCTAAATAATCTGAGTTCCAAATACCATGTAAAATGGATTTTTTTTCCTCCTGTATTTTATGGCTTTCTCAGATTAAATCTTTTTGGACTGCAATTTTTCATGAATGGTAAAAGAATAAAACTATGTTGCCAGAAACAGTGATCAGCATCTTAAAAAAATAAAATAAAAAAAGACACTTAAAGTGGTATTTAGTTACCTGAGAATGAGAAAACATTTTATCTATTCCTATTAGTTATGCACTTTGGTCTGGATCCTTCAAAGAAACTTATCTGAGCACCAAGGTATGACCACATAGAACTCTTTGCAGGATAAGGTCCATCATAAGCTAGAAAAAGGTTGAAGATATATACTTCAAAATTGGCTTGTTTGGTAATTTTAGCATCTGTTCCATGTGGATTTTTAATGTGAAATTATACTTGGCAATGACTCTGTGATAGGTTGTGATCCTGACTGAAAGGTTACTGATGAATAGGAATTCTGCGCAAATAAATCCACTCTTTTTTGGTTTTTGTCACATGTACCTGACCTGAAAAAATGTTGCCTACCCTGCTAATTTACTGCATCCATTACTATGAAATTTAGCAAAGGTGGAAGATCAAGAAATTTCAGTCTATAGGAACAACATACGTTTTTATACACCTTTTTACATATTGGTGGAAGAGTAGCAGGTGTTTGCCATACAGTCTGAGTCAGATCCAGGAGTGCCTTGTTGATGCTCAGTGTCACTCTGTAGGGTGCTGATGATTGTAAGATATCCAACAGAAATTATGTTGTGAATCCTTGACCTCTGTGAGTGCAATTTAGCCTCTTTCTGAGGTCTCCAAATTGCTAAGAATTATTGGTAGTAGAAGCATACATTTTTCATCAGAAGATGAGAATGAGGTGGGGGATTGAGTGATGGCTATTTATCTATACTGGCCTGTTCCTCATGTCTCCTCTTACAGGTTTTCTAGCTGGGGACGAGATGACAGAACATCCCTACTTGCCCTTTGACATGGTCTTACTAAATCTGGAGAATTGCTATCAGTAAGTATCCCAGGAATTCCCTATGACCATGTCAGGGTGGGAGTTGGGTATCGTGGGGGAGTGGGATGGCATTCAGGGTTGGTTTTTGATATTTTCTATGACTGTAACAGAATGGGTTCCTGACAAGATACATTGTTTAATCCTGAACTGCATAGAAGAAACTGATTGAAAGTCCCTTTCCTTCCCCTAAACAGCTTCCAGTGGAGGACACCCCACAGAACAGGCTGGAGACCCCTGTGTTACCAAGGGATGATGATCATCTGCAAATAAGATTTCAGTACTGAAAGATGTGTGGTACACTTGAGAAGAGAGGATGCTGGCTCATTCACTATGAACAGATCCCTCACACATCTAAATGTGTTGGACCAAGTAGGGAATTGGTATCAACAAAGTACCAAGGATACGTTAGCCAAAGTTGACAGTACTGTCAATGGCAGGTGTACCAATGTTGGTACTGATGTGGTGTTTGCTTTGTACTAATGGTGCCAAACAGGTTGAAATGAATCTGATTGTACTAGAGCAGAGGGCTTATGCTTCCCTTCTTGTGTCTCAAGAATATCAAAACCCTTTCAGAGCCATGTCTTTCCCTCAAACTCCAGAGCTTTCCAGCTGTGCCAGTACAAGAGATAGAGTCTTGATTGAACAGTACCGAGTCAAAAAGTTGAGACTTCTGAGATAGTAGATCCTGAAGTGGGCCTGGGCTTTTTGGACCAGGCTTTTCCAAATGTGTCTCCTTAGCCCTGGTATATATAGCTTTGTTGCCTGGCACAAGTGGCATAGGTCACGTACATAGGCCTAAAAGGCACATCTAGTAGAAAAATTTCTGATTAAGGACTCAAGAAGTGCATGTTCACCTGGACTGAGACACCCATAGGGATGTTATTCAAGGAAAATCATATAAATTTGAGGGACATATTAAATGGATGCCAGACTTCATTTATTCCCAACATTTTTTATCAGAATGTTTTTTTTTCCCATCAACTATGAAGCACTCAGCCAGAAACATCTGGAGGACATGGAACTATTCCCATTGCAATACTTTTCTTGATATGTGCCTAAATGAAGATTATTTCTGCTTAATAAAGGAGGAAGATATAGAATTTACATGCCACTAGAATGATCTGCTGGGATTCTGTCAAATGATCTTTATTATTCTTTGCTAAATTTCCTGACAACTGTTTCATTATATAACTCTGCTCCACAGTCTTTAGAATCTAGCTGTTAGCACTTTCTCATTCATCAAGACACCCATTGTAATAGAGGCTGCTTTGCCAGGACTTGATATCCGAGTTTCTCTGACTGGAAGAATGGTGCTTAACACCAGCTGACAACCCAGCTTCAATCTGCTATGTCATCAGTGATCCCTTCCTAACCAATTTTGGCCTGGGCAAGTCCTCTCTACAGCAAGGCAGCTCTTCTGGGGTCTTGGAGGCAATCCAGGCTGGAGCTTCCACACATATCAAACAGTGATGATACACATAATTTAGGCGTGCCTGCTAATGTAATCAGCAGTGGCCACTGAAAGTTTCACTTAGACAGGGGTTTTGCTTGGCTTGGCGAATACAAACATTAAATAAATAGTATTTATTTTGGTTACTAATTTTCCCTATAGATGGAATGCACTTACAGAGCAAAATGTTGATGTCATTAACCAGCTTTTACTTCTGATTTTAAAATTTTTTGTTCCTGTGTTTAATAAGCTTGCTTTTATTCGTTTTCTGCAAATCTCAGATAAGGTTCTGCAGAAGACTCTAAAATGAGATTGTTTTTGGTTCAATAACTGTTGCTGAATGTGAATAAATGCAGTGAGTCTGATTTAAGATTTTGATTTATTGATTGATTTGATTTACTAAAGAGACTTGTGTTGAGCTGAAAGAATAAGTAATCACCCCGTTCTATATTTTATGTCTAGCTGTATGGCCTATGTTATGCAGAAGGTCAGACTAGAATAATGATAATAATCCTCGTGAATGTATGCATACCAAAAGATTTATTTATTTGATTTGTTTAAGAAGCAAGTGTATATAATCCAGTGCAGAGAATTAAAAACACAAAACTATATTTAGGCATCCTTCCTGCTGTTGAGTACTGTTACGTTTTCCCTCATGAGTTGCTTCATAGACTTGAGTAGGGCTTTTCATGGAGTAAGATATTGTTCTCTGTTTCATTAGGTCTTATAAAAATTACTTGTATCAAATTATATGGGATCAGACTCTGATCTGTTTTTTGGGAACAGAAGGAATGGTAGATAGAAAGGACACACAAATTCTCTGATTATCCTTGCATTGCCATTACAAGAGCAAATCACAACAGTACCTGTAAACAGGGACCACTTTCTCCTCGTTTCCTTCAGGGAGCAAGCTACCCAGAAAAGGGAGAGGTGAGGAGGAAGAGGCAGGGTCATGACTCTGTATTGGCCCATAAATGAATAGACTAACACAGCTACTCCTCTGGTTCCTGCAAATTAGTACCTTTGCACCTGGGACCAAATTGTATGATCTGTATGGATGAGAAGCCTATGTACACCAAGCAAGTAATTCTAGAAGTGATTGCTTTTTCTAAGACAACCTCCTTCAATTAAATGTCATCCCAAGATGATATATTTGTTGTGCTTCAAGGAAAAAATGTGGCCAGTTTATAAATAAAAGAATGCTGTTTTTTTCTTAGCTACTCATCCTCTAAACTTGACATGGGATCAGAAATACAAATTCTTCTCTTTCTGACTTATTCATCATGATTAGTAAAATTAGTTTAAATTTTTTTCCTCCTTAAGACCTCCATATTAATGCTGTTTTCAGTTCAGTATTTAGCTACCTCCATGGGTCAATGAACACTGCTGCCCAAAGATTCCGATCTTGTGCACATGCACCCAAAGAGTGGACTATATAAAGACAAACTTCATGAAGAATCAGAACTTAGCTAACAATGATATTAATGATGCATAAGACAGAAAAGAATCTAGTTTATTGTTTCATATTTCTCTTTGTTTTTTAGTGCTGACTATTATAATTGTTTATGTTGCACCAACATTAACAAAGCATTTGAGAAACTTATAAAACTGATTCTTTTCTGGTAGAAAAACAGTAACAATTCACTGTTACTAAATTTAATAAATTACAAAATACACCCACATGCAGATCTCCCTCTTAAGAAGTTGCCATTATTACATAGTCAATATTTGGATTAGAAACATTTAAGATGGACACCTTTCCATCCAAAAGTAAGAGACAAAAAATGGATAGACTTGGAAAATACTTCAGAGGATAATGAAACCATGCTGTCATAATTGCTTAATTTTAACAAGACACTAAGTAGCCCTCGGGAAGAACAAAAGGACAAGATTTAAATCTAAACGAGTTTAGCTAGAGTCTCTGAATATATCAGCAAAATAGAGAATTCCAGAGGGTTTCTAATTTAAAAAAAATAAATTTGGGGGCTTTTTGGCTATTGCGACCCATTATCTCATCTCCTGGCAAAGATTATATGCTACCACAGTTACCTACTTTTATACAATTGATTATCTTATTCTTTTCTATTAATAGTAATAATAATACTTAGCTTTTATGTAGCACTTTTCATCAGTAAATCTCAAAGCACTTTACAAAGGAGGATAGTGCCATTATTCTCACTTCACAGATGAGGAAACTAGAGTACATTTAGGGGAAGTGACTGCCTATAGTCATACAGCAAATTATTCCCTTAACCAACTGAACCACGTCTTCAGAGTCCCAGTGCAGTGCTCTGTTCACTAGCATACTCATTAAAGCTTGTCTTAAGACTGAATACATTATATTGCAAAAGACAGTGTGCAATGAGCATAGTGGTTTTAGAAAATAATAAATACCTTTTTCTGAGACAATATTTTCTGTACTAGTACATCCAACATAACAGGTGAGGGAATACAAATAACTGATATTGTAGAAAAGACCAAAATAAATCATCATGATCATTATCTGAACCTCCTGTGTAACACAGAATCTTACCCTAATATTTCTTCATCAAACCTAGAACTTCTGTTCAAGCTGTAGCCTCCCTTTCACAATACCATCCAATCTTGATTTAGAGACTTAAAATGGAGAACCTACCACATTCACTAGGTAAATTGTGTCAATGGCTAATTATATTTAGTGTTAAATATTACACCTTATTTCTAACCGGAATTTGTCTAGCTTCAGCTTTCAGCTATCACAATGAAATATGATGGGAGATTTCATAGTGGAATAGTCCTTATATGGCCAAGTGTCTTAATAAAGAAGAATAATTCTCAAAAACTAGTGACAGTTGTTACAAAACCCCAAGAATGTCTGTAGATCCTTGACAGTATTCAGTCATGGTCCAGTGATTCAAATGTCAGTTTTGGCTATACTGATGCTTGTATTAGCTCCAGAAGCATAGTGTTACCTGCCAGAACTGGAAACTTTTTAGTGAAAAAGACTTGACTTAATGTGACATGCTGCACCCCTGTAATGTGATCTGTGCACCTTTCCTGTTCACCCTTACAATGTAGCTGCATATGATCTAATGCAGAGTATGGCATTTTTGGTGTTTTTGGAAAGCTCATGGCACAATCTTCATTACAATTACGGTATCACATTTCCTGCAACATCATACATGTGTACAGATGTGAAACATGTCCCCAAATGTATTCCATCTGGCTCAAGTTGGGGTAGGCAAACAGAGCTGTGTTCACACACCCAGAAGAAGCACACATAAAAGAACAATGCAGCTCAACTACCTTGGCCCAAGAAGAAAGAATTACTTGACAAGAAGGGGGATTGAGGGGGCCTGAAAAGAGTGAAAAGGTACACTTTGAAGTGGATAAGGCTTCTTCCCTGCAAACCAACTTCTAAGCAACACTTAGAACTGAACCCTGCCTAAAGGATTGGGGGCAAAGACTGAATAAAAATAACCAGAGCCAAGTTTATTGGTAAGCTGAGCAGAAAGTGAAAACAGTGCTCTTAGTTTAGAATGTGGCCTTTTCTTTTATTTGATTGTAGTCATCTCTTTGACTGATTAATTATCTGAGTTTATGTTGCTTTGAAATATGACTTAAAATAATGTTTTAATCAATAAACCTATGGTTTTTTTTTAAAGCAGTGAAATGTTGGATGAGTATGTGTGAAGGGCCTACTGAGAGCAAAGCTGGAGCATATTGATTTCTTTGTTAAATTGACAGACTGGTGTAAAAGAAATTGCAGTGATCAGTGATGTGTACTGTGCCCTGCAAGATGGTAATGACCAGGGTACATCTGAGACTGTTTTTTTTCTTTGTTTTGTTTTTTTCCTGGGGGACCATCCCATGGGTGATCAGTGAGACCACACTTACACTGCCTAAGAGACTGATTGCATGCTGAATGTTGGATATGACCATGAGTGTGTGTTTATGCAATAAGGCAGAGTAAGTCAGGGCCCTGGAATGGAGCATTGGGTTGACATAGCTGCACACCAGTCCAGATTGCAGGAGGGGAACACTAACTTATACTTTGCATAATGAATAGAAGTGCTTTATGAACTGCTTTTTGCACTCTACAACATGTTGATCTGAACTGTGAAACCTGCAGCGTGAGCTTTATAGTTCTCCAACGCTACCAGGACTATCCTACTCTGAGTGGCAGATCACTGAAGCCAGTTTAAGAGATTTTTTTTTAATGCTGCAAAAATGTATATTTACATACACAAATCAGGTAATTAAGCATCTTCTTCCATATAAGAAACAGGTTTTTGTCGTCATATAGGCAAAATTTTGCAGTCATGACTACAGCCTATGCACAAGGCTTTGCTTTATGCGGGAAGAAACCAGGCAGAGTCGTGGATCACGGCAACGAAGCGTCCCGGGAAAATCCCGGTGTCCTTTATTTATACAGTTTAGCATATCTCTAGCATATCTTTAGCAGACATTATAATGATGAATATACTTGTTTACTTCCTCTGAAAGGGGGGTGTGAGCTTTTTCAGATCCCTTCTCCCACAGGCCAGGGGCGTAGGGTTAACATGCTTGTACTTTCCCATAGTACACAGAATTTTGGGGTCATGCTGCGAACACAGGCGTGGCCTGCCAGCGTCCATGCTCCCAACAGCTTTATCCATAAAAGAAGAGAGGAGCCTACATCCAGAATTTAATGACTATGGACAAGGAAAACAAGTAGGCAGTCAAGGATCCACAATGTGTTTAGGGAAACTCATTGCTTTGAGTTCACTGATAGGATTTTTTGTTTGTTTGTTTTATTTTTTCCAGGTCTTGTTCATTGGATAATAGTTTGGTGAAGAGGAAGTCTTGTTATGTGTCCTGAGAAAGAGATGCAACTCTTCCTTGCATAATTTTAGGTCTTTCATTTTAACTTTCCACCTTTCCACTGTGTGAACCCAAAGCATGCCTGCATCAGGAGACTAAGTCACATTTTCAAAAGTCACTGGCTCTTGTTTACACACAGTTCACACTGATTTAAGTTAAATCAGTTTAGTTGAACTACTCAAAGCAGTGTGACATTCATATATGGGATCTCTTATAGGATTGTAAGAGATCTTAGAGCTACTATCTGATTATAGTACTTCAAGTTGTGCCCTCAGATTTAGTCAATAGCATGAGTGTTTGTGTGTGTAGATCAGGCATTAGGCACACAAGACCTGGCCAACAGGAAGGCACCTCAGGTGGTGAAAACTGTCATAACTCCATTGAGTTTGGTAGCTAAGTATGTGTCAGAATGGACCTTAGGCTCCTAAGTCCCTTTGAAGATTTTTCTTTTTCTACCTAAATTACTTATGCACATTTTAATTTTTTTCTCAATGTGATCGATCTTTTTTTTTGGTCTTCCTTGTCCTGAGGAAAATACCAATAAATATAGTAAAGACATTATTTGACAAGTTTTAAGAAACTCCCAAATCCTTTGAATTCATAATAGTTAGTTTCAGTGCCTGCTTTTTGGTACATATTAATAGCTGGACAAAAGCCTGCACTTCTTTTCTAGATAAAAACTATATTAACAGAACATTCTTGTTACAAGGAGGGATATTATGTGTGTGGATTTGTTTAAAACTAAAAGTCTGTATTAACAATCCACCTTAAAAATCAGATGGTGGAATTCATCTTACTTCTTAATCACAGTAGAATATAACACACAAGGTTTGCTGACCTGCAAATGACATGTTTTATTTGAGAAACTGTTCAAATTCTGAATGTAATAGAGTTTATTGATTTAATAATTTGAGTCAAAAGTTTTAAAATGTCTGTTGAAAGAACAGCAAAGTTTTGCTTCTTCAAACTGAGCTTAAGGTCTTACTAGCCACCATTTTATGGAAACATCCTTCATTGTCATTTATACAGTATTTTTGTTCCCACATCATTCAAATCATGCTTTCCACAGATGTAGCAGACCAATGAGATGCAATTGTAAGCAGTTTAGTGCTCCTATCCAGTGTGGCTGATATGGGCTATCTTTAAAGAAAACATAAATACCTAGACTCTTTAGAGCTTTATTTATTTAGGACTAACAGATACATTTTCTCTTTTTCAAAAATCCCTCTTCATTTTTGTTGGAAAAATACTAATATTTTACCAAATAATTTAAACATCATTATGTCCATTCATACAAAGATACATCTGTTACAAGGCACATACATTTTAATCACAAAGCAGAAATAATGATAAAATGTTCAATAGGAATTCTTTGTTTCATGTTGTTCCTCAAAAGCTCTCAAAGAAAATAAAATTCTTTATTGCCTTCCACTTGTCTGTTCCACATGAGGTCAGATTCATTAGAGGGATTTATCATACTATATATTTACACAAGATGTGTGTTTTCCATACCTAATGACCACTATGTTTGAAATTCTTCCATGGCTTCAGTACATAACTGGATACATAATTTGTATGAGAAAATAAATATTTGAACAGAAGCTGTGCAAACTTGGAAACATCCAAGTTCAAAGAGAGTTCAGATTTTCATCAGAAAGTGAATCTCTCTGCATCTAATTTGTGCTCACATTTAAATTGAGCAAAATCTGCATTTTTTTAAGACTTTGGGTCAGATTGGTGGGAAAGACTTATCTTACTTTTCTAACTATTATCTTTTTGCATTTCATGTGATACCTTCTGACCAAACAGTCAAAAGGAGAATACCAGCTTCTAATGCCCGCACCCTGATTTCTTCATCTTTCATCAGAAACCCAAACTTAACTGTCTGAATATATGTACCACTTCACTGCTGTGGAGTTAGAATAAGTTTGGAAAGGTCTTGGGCACAGACATTTGTGGGTTAGTTGCAATCACACCTTTGATGAACTGATGATTAACTAACGGTCTTTGCTCTTACCTATTAAGCCAAATATACTACATCTATAACCATTCAAGTTTTCAAATCAGATTCATTTGGCATTTTACAGAGAAAAATGCAGTGTGGCCACAGAGTACATCATTGAAACGAGTCATTGCTTTGCTTGATTTGCTTTTAATTTGTTTAGTTTTTTCCAGTAAAAAGAAAGCAAGAGAACCTATCTTCAGGTATAATCGTATGTAAAAAAAAATATTTCATCAAATTAGCTTTTGAATTATTTTCCTTTTAAATATTTTTGAAATGTTGTTAATCCAAAGGTATGTATGTTGTAAGGAAATGATGTACTTTGTAAGCCATACGTTGTGATTAAAGTTAACATTATACTACAGCTTACTCAGTGAGTTAGAGTAGCATTTTGGCTTGATTCTCATTTTACAGTAAAAGCCACCTAAGGCCAACTTAGTTGCATAAAAAGGCTTAAGTATGTAAACCCTCTGCCAGGCAGAATGGGTTGCAGCAAAGGCTCAGGTTCTATATCTAAGGGTTTCTCTCAGTAATACAACACAAAACCAGCTCAAGTCCTTGCCCAACCTCCTGAGAAATCCTGGGCATCCTAAAAGCAATACTTCCCCTCTCAAGCACAGAGCATATATCTACAGTGGAAGCTTAAGTCAACTTAACCAGGCTTAAGTTGACCTAAGTAACTCCAGGGCCACATTTGGAGTGTGTTAAGTTGACTTAAGCACTTGCTTAAGTCGAATTTATTAAGTCAACTGAAATGTGGCCCTTAAAATCAAGGCAGGAGAGCCATTTAAGTCGACCCTATTAAGTCCACTTATCTGAGCCCTCTAGTGCAGGCATAGTCAGAATGAGTATAGAAGCTAAATCTTTTAATAAAAGGAGGAAAACATCAAAATGACACTGGTTTGGGAAAACAGTGCAATGAAGAATTCAAACACAAGCAGAATCCACCCCAGCGCAGATTATGGGGGTCATGTCCTTCACTTCTCCCTTCTTGCTTTCCCCTGTACTGACCATTGTACTTGCAGTGTTTGCCTCTCATTGTAGGTGTGGGGAGGCTTAGACAGTTCCCTACTGCAGATTCTTGCCAAATGCAAGCTTGACCAGGCCCACTCTGTGGCTGCCTCCTGCCACCTCTGGGCCTCATCAAGTCCCCATCAGCTGGCACTGACCACCGCCAACTCCTCTCCTCTGTATGTCTGTCAAGGTTTCCCAGTTTCCCTAGTGATTTCAGCTCTTAGGTTTTCCCATGAGGTGAAATTTTCTTTCTGCTAAGATTGCAAAAATGGCCCTGCTTCAAACAGAAGATTCCAAAAGAAATCATTAACACTATTTTTTTTAACAATGGGAGAAGAGGATTAAGCAATGCCTGAAGTTAGCCCTTTGTCAGCACTAGTGCAAGCTCAGCAGAAAACCCCTTCAGCCCCTTTTGTTCTCTTATAATGCTGGAGCATCTGCCCACCACCCTTTTGAGTTCTGTTTAGGGGAAAGTGACTTTTTCTTCAGTACAGGCTAAACAGAGTTCTGCTGTCATTTGTTGGTATGATCAAAGGACAACATTTCACTGACCCTGAAGTTAACACAAAAGCAATTTGTAACTGAAAAATAGCCATAATATCCATTTCCCATCGTGGCCAACATGTGGGTGGGTGTACCCATAAACAGTGAAATTATGCTAAGTACTTAAGTGACTCATACAAATAAAAAAGGCCATGAAAATAAGGTATCCCCCTTTCAGCTGACTGAGCAGGAGTGCCCTCAGAGAGGCTCAGACCTTGCTTACAAGTGTATATAAATAAAACTGACTTCCACCTGAAGGTTCCTTTACCTTGCTCAAGCACTGGTTCCCAACCACTGCGTTAGGACACATTGTGTCACCAGACAGCAGTAAGCATGTCACAGAGAGCTGGAGAAATTATTGGATTTGGCCTGGATGGAGAGGGTTAGTGTGTCCTGTAGAGTCAAAATGGGTATATCTACTATGGAGCCTTGAGTTGACATAGCCTTCCTTAAGTCAACTCAGGGAAAGTCATGCCCACACTGGGCTTTTATTAAGTTGACTCAAGCACTTGCATAAGTTGGCTTAACTCCAGCCATTAAAGTCAAGTTAAGGCATTGTATATAGGGTCATCAACACTGTAGGCTTTGTTAAGTTAACTTAATAAAGCCCTCCTATGTGGATGTAGCCTTTAAGTAGATATAGCCAATATACTACCAAGTGTGCTGCGACCCACTAAAGGTTGAGAACCATTGACTATGTCTGCACTACAGGGCTCAGTTAGGTCAACTTAAATAAAGTAGATTTTAAAGTAGACCTTAAGTCAACTTAGTGGGGTCCTGTTTGTTGAAGTTGACTTTATAAAGTTAACTTAAGCTGGGGGACTCACTTAAAGTTTACTTAATAAAGTTGACTTTAAATGGGTCCCCTGGCTTAAGTTTACTTTATAACGTCAACTTAAAAGGCTCTACTTCACTAAGTCAACTTAATGAAGTCGGCTCAGCCCTTAAAGTTGACTTTAAGGGGGAGAGTTATTAAGTTGACTTTAAGCAAGTTCTTATGTCAACTTAATGAACACCAAATGTGGCCAGGGAGTTGCTTAAGTCAATTTAAGCCCCTAGTGTAGACATAAGCACTGCGCTAGAGCACCACAAAGTGGCTTTAATGTGAATGGGAAGATGGAAGTTTAATATGGAATTTCTTGTACTTCAAGTGAAAACACAACACTTCAGTAAAAACCTCTTGACTGTAAGCTAGCTCCCCATCCAGTCTCTAATTCTGTGAACAGAACTTGAACTGGTAGCCCCTTTATCTACCTCTCGACTGTCATTGGTGATTGTTAGAGACAGGATAGTTAACTAGTTGGATAACTGATCAATATTTTTTATGAAAGTAACCCCAGTCTGAGAATATTTTTTCATTCTTGCTAATCTTCTGCACTGACTGTATATTTGCCCCATTTTAATGAACTTCTTATGAAAAACGGAACAAGTGACAGAACTCCTAGGTGCTACGGTAACAAATTTTTTTTTTAAAAAAAGGCTTATAATAATCCATTGTCAAGTTTTAAAAATCTCAATTTCAGGAGTCAGCACAGTCATCTCAAACATCTTTGAAACAAAGCATGTGTGTAAATGTTAGATAACTGAACATGCAACAAAGGCTGATTTAATCAGGCTACAGCGGAAATGTTTTTGTCTACCTTGAGAATTTATTTTATACTATTATTCATGTTTTTTTGCAATTTTTATGGTATGACAATATTGTGTTTCATTTTCTCTCTTTGTCAGAAGAAATAATACTGACAATTTTTTCATGGTTATATAGCTTCTTTCAACCATAATTACTGCACTAAAACTCTTAGAATCATCTGTTATAAAGGCTCTTCACTTTGCTAACTGTCCACAGAAGCCCAGAAGATACTGTCAATGCAAGATCTGAGGCAAAAAAAAATATTTAATAAAGCTATTTTCCCCCCTTGTATCACATATTTCACAATATAATATTAGGTAGGAGAGTCCTGAAAATATATAAATCATTACAGGCTAATGCAATTTTCTATGTAAAAATTCAAAACATTTAAAAATTCAGTAAACCAATTACATAATACAAAAAATGGTAACAGCTAAAGAGTTCTGAGCCAGCTGGCTCTAGTGTTCACAGCTATGAGATTATGTCCTTTCATAAAAGAGCTGATTCATTCCTTATTTTAACTATCTGTAACTCAGCTGACAATAAACTCTAACACAGAAATAATCAAACAGGCAAAAATCAAACAAAATTAAACAATTCTACACTATTCAAAGCTTTAAATCCCCTGTCACCATCTTAATCACCGAAATAAAGTCATAAAAGGAAGCAAAAACATCCTAGTGTTGAAATAACCCTTTCCACAGGCCAGAAAATATCAATTCTGCTGTTGGCCCCGAAACATAAGAAGTATTCAGTGTGTGACCCAAAGTATAATCTTAACAAACAACACTCTCCCCCCCAAAGGGCTCTTTATTTTAAAAATTCAGAAGACTCCTAAAATACTATACTGTATCACAGTTGACACAATATGCCTACAAGAAAGATAATTTGCAATTGATTATTGGACATTTTAAGTAAAACTCCTGCCAGAACTACACATGTGTAGCAATATGGAGCAACAGTAGGATTTGATCCAGGACCTTCAGTGTTACAGTACTTGACCTAACTCTGAAGTCAGTAGAAAAATTCCAAATTCCCCAGTGACTTCAAAGGATAGCAGCTCAGAACTTAGGTGCATTATGTAGGACTAACAAAGGATAGCTGGGGGGGTGGGCAGCCATAGACTACAATTTATAATACACATTGAATAGTGGTTTATATATGCCTGAAAATTCCAAATACCAGTATGAAGACGGACACTCATGCACACATTAGCTGATTACATTGGATGCAAAGCAGGCCTTTTATGCATGCAATTAGCCTGTTTCTACAAAAGGCGGTCTAAGCATGTGAATGTTAGTTGAGCTCAAGCATATAAAAAATTAAAAAGAAATCAGTAGAGAGTTTAATCTTTTTTAGCTACTAATATTTGCATATCACCTTTCAAAAGGCAACAGATTCTACATTTAGATGTTCTTTGATCTGGACAATTCATCAAAAGTTTATTTCTTGAAGGCTTGAATAATGTTTTCTGGATAGGTTCACTGCATGATTGTACTTAATTTGTGGATTAAGGAGATAAACATATGTATATGGCAATTCTTCAATATTAACATTGAAATATCAAGCAATTGAAGGGCTCTCATCTAACAGACAAAAGAATAAGAAGTCAGTAAAATGCAAAATCAAAATAACCTGACAAACTTTTGCAATTAATTAGAAGAAAGTACAAGTGGTAGATTCTCCATTAAATGGAGCCTTTGAACCATGATTAAGTCTCTTTTCAAAAAGAGTATGCTCTAGTTCTATTAAACATTACTAGGTCAAATGGAGGACTCAGTGACCAAAATTATATAGCCAATCATGTTATGCTGGTCTTAACAGCTTTTGGACTACCAAAGTGTTTGCAGTGACCAAAGTCTAGACATGATCTGAGAACTGACAAACACATAAACGGAAGTCAGGTCAATTCACTTGTTTATTAGTATAGATCAAAGTGATAGTTAGTTAAATGTATAAGAATGTAGCTGGTGTTTAAATTTTGTAGAAACTAATGGGATACTGCAGGCATTGTTTTCACTTTGCTATATCTTGTTATAATGTACCTATCGCCTTTCCCTGAACAGAAAAAAAGTGTGGTTAGAAAGAGACATTCTTTGCCTGATGGGTTCTTAGATGTACAGGAAGCCATTTTTTATTTAGTATTATTTACAAAGGTTTCTAGTGGAGTTTGCTACAGTACACATTTTCTTGAGATCAGGTCCCTATTGTTTCTATTTCTACAGTGATAGAAAAGGAGATTATGGACTTACCAGTGGGTATGGTAGAAAAGTTCTCACTCATATGGGTCTTACACAAGTATAATTCCAATGATGTCATCATTATTATTTCTAACGTACACAGGTTTACACATGAGGAGAATCAGGCCAAACAAGTCCAGCAGTGACTTGCACCTTGAACTAAAAGTATGAGCCAAATCCTGACCCAACAAAAGTTAGTAGTCATTTTTGCCAATGACTTCAGTGAGACCAAAATTTCATCTTACAATTCTAAAATAAATTAATAAACCTGCAAAAGACAGGGGAACTTCTGTTTAATACCATCCAGAAAGTCAGAGACAGACTCTCATCTGTTGTAAAGTGGGACACAGTCTCGGTTTATTCCACAACTTTAGTGAAGTTACCACTGTTTACATCAGCTGAGAATCTCCTCATGTGGTGATTGTACTGATACTGTAATACAGACATACATTATTTGAACATATCTGCAATAAGTAGACTTACTAGAGCTTTCCAATCACATCAGTGGATACTTACAGAGTCCTTGATCCATGGATCATTGGCACAACAAAACATAATGGCTCTTTTGTTGTGAAGGCCTATGGCAATCCAATACATACCCTTAAGGATGCATGAAATATTGATGCATTAGATTGTAATAGCTCCTCTGGAACTCTGATGCTCTATTTGGGAGATGTAATACACGTGTTTTAAGAGTGACACTAGACAGCCTGGAAAATGCTTCAAAACCTTATGGAAATACCAGCTAACTTCATATATAGTAGCTTGTCTAAATACATTTGTACAATTATAAAATAACCAAAATTTCCAGCTCTCTATCAGGCCTACAAATATTTTGTACATGCTCAATTTTTTGGGACTAGAATATTATTGCACAAAGGAACCATGTTTCCACCCTATAATTTAACAGCCCTACTTTAAGACAGTTCTAATCAACTTAATATATATTATTTTCTCCAAACCATATTTTTTTACCCAGTGCCCATTTCATAGTTGAGTAATAAATTCAAAATAACTGGTCATAATGAAAATCCATGCAGACTTTTTACAGATCCCAGCAGACATCACTATAATACTGTTATTCCATTTATCATATTTCATCAGTTTGCCAGAACCTGATTCTTACTGTCCCTAATTGAACTCCATACTTTAAATGTAAATACATTTATGACACAATTCTCAGAAGAGCAGAATGGAAAATCAGTTTCTTTACCGTAGATGTATTATTTTATCATATAAACAGTTTTGAAATTAATATTTTATGTAAACTGAGCACTCAGATATCAGAAAGGCTGTGAATTAGGAGCTGCATTCTTATAAAGATACATCAAATGAATATGATACAAGAAGCTTTTAAGGAAAATTTTTGTAACAGTAAGTGATGCTAAAATAGTGCTACGCTGTTGGAAATTTATAGTTAAAAGTCATGCTTTAAAATAAAAAAAGATTAATTTCACCATGAGATAATGGTGCATAGGGAAAGTAAAGTTTTAATTGGCTATATTTTATGCAACTCTTCTTTCATGCCAGTTCTTGGTACAATAAGATTACATTGACTGATTAATAAATGTTGTATTCATCTTAGCTAATTTTCAGGCAGATTTCATTGGGTTGCATTCCTAACTGGAATTAAAGGAGAGAGTCCACAAGAAATGAGTGCTTTGAACAACAACAACAACAACAACAAAAAAAACACACACACACACACACACAACGAAAAATAGAGAATATATCTGGAGACTCTGCATTGCAAGTCACTGTACAATGGCAATGATAACAATAGTTAGGACCCCTTGCTTGTAGTACTACTTAGTTTTACTATGCCTTCTGCCCAGTTATTTCTTAATGTGTTACAGAGAGACAGTTCAAATTTTTGGCACAAAAATATCTGCTTCTAAAATATATAGTTTTGTCCAAATTTCCTTTTCTGGCAAAAAAAATGTAAATTAGAAACAAAAAAAATTTGTTTTGAAAAAAATTAAAAAAAAAAAACAATTTTTGTTCTTGTTTTCATTTTAACTCAAAGTTGTTTTAGCTTTTGATTTTACCTTTTTGTCTCACTGTTTCATCTACCCAGACCCGCAATCCTTTTCCACTGGAAAGTGGATGTATTTAAAAGTGAAAGACACCATCATTGCTCCCCCCAGTCACACACTTCATCTTTGTCTTAGAGTTATCCAACTGGAAAAAGTTGCAAAACTTCAAATGTGGTGTTGAGTCTTGCCCTCATGCTCACGGTTTAATTGATTACCATACTGGGTTTGGGAAGAAATTTTCCCTCAGGACAAGTTGGCAAAGGCTCTGGAAGTTTTTCACCTTCATCTGTAGCATGGGGTGTCACTCACTTGCTGGTGGATTTTCTATACTTTAAATTCTTTAAATCTTGACTTTGGAACTTTAACAGCTCAGTCATAGATTAAAGGTTTATTGTTTGAATGTGTGGGTGAGATTTTGTGGCCTGCATTGTACAGGGGGAGGGTGTTATGTGAATTGCCTAAGATTTCACAGTAAGTCAATTGCAGAGCTAGGAACAGATTCTAGAATCCTGAGTAGCAATTTACGAAGCAGCTTTGAGTAGAGCTGTGTAAGTAGTCAATTTATTGATTTGGCAACCCAAGGGTGGGGATGTAGGTTGAACCCTTTGACAAACTGAACCAGAGCCCCCCAAATGTCTGATCAGGCCAAAGCTGAAGTAGAAAACTACTGCCTTAAAAAACTACAGTTATATTAATAATGATGCTTCAGGGGTACTTTTTCATAGAAAGAATGGAATTGTACCAGACTGGGAAATTGGGTCTTACAAACAGATATATTTGTGCATGGTGAATAATTTTATTTCTGAAACTACAAGTGTGACTAAAATTTTATTTCTGAAACTACAAGTGTGACTAAATAAGGTATATTGTGCAACAGAGATGAGAAAGCAGCTAGTAATGAATAAATAGGATAGATACTAGCCATAACCAATAAAAATTGATGGGGGACCTCAAAAGAGAATTTATGAAATACTTATTTTAATTAATAGCTCTTTAATTACAACAATTCTACAATCAGCTAACACTTTTCCTTGGCAGTTCATATCCTTTATGTGAACTTTCAGATTTGTATGCTTTCTTCCCTGCGTGAGTACCACATACAATTGTTTGAAAAGTCAGTATAAAACATTGGAAACAGCTGAAAACATAGCTGAGAGCTTTACAATTTTGACAAGTTCCAAAGGGGCAGCCGTTTCACCAGAGTGAACCATCCCTGGGTTTCACTGGCTGTTACTGTCCAATTTTTAAATCCTCAGACATTTCACCTTTATGAATTACAATGAGGTATGCAGCTACAATCAGGTATACATCTGTGCCATGCCAAGGCTCCTAGGGCATTGTGATATCATAGGTGACTCTGACATTGCCTCTGATATCACCATGGTTTGTCACATGGTACACTTCACATCACACATGCACATAGCAAATTAGGAGAGTTGATTGAGGTGCATATGTATATATTTTGAACGGTTTGCATTTTTGCTAAATTGCATATCTATGAATTGTTTTCATGTTAAACTTTTCCCAGAATGTTTTATTATATTAATTTATGCTAAATTTTTAACCAAGGGGAAGTGTAAAGTGTTATAATTTTAGTGCTGGGGCAGAAACATACATTATTTTGTTGCTGTTTAATCAACATGTGTATTGTACCAGCTGTTGAGTAGTTCAGATGTCTCTAAGTTTTTCTGACTTCTGTTATGCCGTGTTTGAAACAAGATAAGAAACTGGTAACATCTGAATAAACAAGGAGTCCTATGGCACTTAAATAAATCTGTTAGTCTTTAAGTACCACAAGACTCCTTGCTTCTTTTGCTGAACTAGACTAATATGGCTGCCCCTTTGGAACTTGGTAACATCTGGTGTTTAAATCATGGGCAATATGTAGAATGTTCTATTAATCATACATAAGCATAATATCTGAGTAGAATTTTAGCTCACAGTTGAGGACACATTAAACACCACATTAAATGTCTTCCAGATTGGTTTATTAATATATTGGCCATTTGGTATGGTGCTAAACTATCTTTGATTAACAACTGATGGATTCCGGGTTATCTGATATCTTACCAATAAAATTATAGAATGATAATGATCCAAAATGAACTTAAAATATTTTCATGAAACAAAAAAAAATCATTGTGGATTCAGATGGTTCATTATACATGCAACAAACTGTTTCAAATTGAGGTTTTGCAATTTTTAAAAATTAAAACATCCTTGAAAGATTCCAAACCAAAATGTCATGCTGAAGTATTTCATTGTAGGAGTGACAACTTAAAAGCAACAAACAACTGAAGTTGACCACAATTTGATGATTACAGTGGGGACCCGTTAACACGTGACCGGTTAGCACGCAGATCCGCTTAACGCGCACTCCAGTCATGTCCCTCAAAGGCAGCAAGTTAATGCGCAGGACTCAGTAACGCACACTGCCTACAAGCAGAAGTTGGCTGGGGCAAGAAACACGCGGAGGGAGCCTTACCAGTGCTGCCTTTCTTTTCAGGTGCCTTGGACAATTATCAGGCTGGCAAGGAGCAGTGGGAATGTGGATACATCCCCAGCTGCTTCTGGATGAGCTGGGAAGCTTCCGTCGCGGGGGCCATCCGGATCCGCTCCTCCCCCCCCGCCCCGTGGCTTGCCAGTGTGGTGGAAGCTCCTCCACTTGTCTGGCGGCAGATGGGGATGAATCCAGATCCCTGCAGCCTGCCAGTGGTGGCAGAAGCTTTGCACCATCACCGGCAGGCTAGGGGAATCTGGATCTCTCTCCACCTGCCGGGACAAGCGAAGGAGCTTCCACCGCACTGGCAAGCCATGGGAAGGGGGCGGGGGAGCGGATCTGGATGGCCCTGGTGACGGAAGCTTCCCAGCTCAAGCAGAAGCAACTGGGGATGCATCCGGCTCCCCGCTGCTCCCTCCAGCGCTGCCTAGGGTCCGTTGGTGCCGGCTCTGTGCTACCAACACTGATTTGTGTGGGGGGACTGGTGCCTGCTGCGTGCACATATGCAGAACTTGAGGCAGCCTTGGACCCTTTTACCTGCGGTCTGCTTAACGCGCGGTCGCTGAGGCTTGTCCCCCAATGCCCGCGCGTTAACGGGTCCCCACTATATTTCAATTGGCCACAAAGGGCACAAAATATTTGTACACACCAAAAAAAAAAAAAAAAAAAAAAAGTCACCCAAGTTTACTTTTGTGGCTGTAAACATTTTTTCACACAATTTTCAGTGAAAGAGGTGAGCATGTAATAGTGTAGTGGCTAGCCCCTCTGCTTACCATACAGAAGGTCCTGGGTTCAATTCCCAGGGGGTTGGACTCGATGATCTCAAGAGGTCCCTTCCAGCCCTATGATATGATATATATGCTTGATATATATGTGCATCTACATCACTTGCACTATTCTGAAACTTTCAGCTATATCTCTTAGAATCCTTACTCTTTGTAACAGGCATACTTCATCATATTCATCCTAGGATTCATCTGTTTGCTTTAAATGTAGCTAAGAAAGTGGATGTATGACACCCAAGTGGGTGACTCATGGTTGTCCTGTGATGTGTCTGTGTGAAACTTTCATTTGGATAAGCCAAAGTCACCCATTTGGCTTTTATTTTAACTTGAAACTCAGCTATTGGTAAGTTCTGCTCACATTCAAAAGACTTTCCAGTAAACCTTTACCAATTTCTTACTTCAAATATCCTTGTATCTTTATATATATATAGATATAGATATATATCTATATATATATAGATATATATATAAAAAATTCCTCTCTCACCCCCATGGGTGGTATGTGTCATCCTCAACCTTGGGTCCTCTACCAGAGGCCTAGGAGTTTGAGGGTTCTGCACAGTATCTTAGCTGTTCCTAGCACTGCACTCTTCTGGACAGAGAGCTCTGATGTTGTTCCTGGGATCTGTTGGAGCCACTCTCCCAGCTTAGGAGTCAAAGCCCCGAGTGCTCCTACCACCACTGGGACCACTTTTGTCCTTACTTTCCACATCCTCTCTAGTTCCTCTTTCAGGCCCTGGTACTTCTCCAGCTTCTCATACTCCTTCTTCCTGATGTTGCTGTCACTTGGCACTGCTACATCTATCACCACCGAGGTCTTCTGGTCCTTGTCTATAACCACGATGTCTGGTTGATTGGCAAGTACCTGCCTGTCTGTCTGGATCTGGAAGTCCCACAGGATCTTAGCCCTGTTATTCTCCACGACCTTCTGTGGAATCTCCCATCTGGTCTTGGGAGGGTCTAGCCCATACACTGTGCAGATGTTCCTGTACACAATGCCAGCTACTTGGTTATGCCGTTCAGTGTATGCTGTTCCTGCCTGCATCTTACATCTTGCTACTATGTGTTGGACTGTCTCTGAGGCCTCTCTGCACAGTCTGCACCTTGGGTCCTGTCTAGTGTGGTAGACCCCTGCTTCAATGGATCTGGTGCTCAGTGCCTGTTCTTGTGCTGCTATGATCAGTGCCTCAGTGCTGTCTTTCAGTCCAGCCTTTTCCAGCCACTCGTAGGATTTCCCAATGTCTGCCACCTCAGCTATCTGTCGATGGTACATTCCATGCAGGGTCTTGTCTTGCCATGGCACTTCTTCTGCTTGGTCTTCCTCCCATGTCTGCTGCTGCTGCCTCAGGCATTCTCTCAGCAGCTCGTCTTTGGGTGCCATCTTACTGATGTACTCCTGGATGCTCTGGGTTTCATCCAGGACAGTGGCTTTGACACTCACCAAACCCCGCCCGCCTTCTTTCCGGCTGGCGTATAGTCTCTGGGTGTTGGACTTGGGGTGGAAACCTCCGTGCACTGTGAGGAGCTTCCGGGTCTTCACATCGGCAGCCTCCATGTCCTCCTTTGGCCAGCTCACTATACCGGTAGGGTATCTGATGACTGGCAGGGCGTACCTGTTGATGGCGTGGATCTTGTTCTTCCCATTGAGCTGGCTCTTCAGGACCTGTCTTATCCTTTGGTGGTACTTGGATGTTGCTCTCTTCCTTGCCTCCTCATTGTGGTTCTCATGTGACTGTGGGATGCCAAGGTACTTGTAGCTGGTCTGTATGTCTGCTATGTGGCCTGCTGGTAGTTCCACCCCATCAGCCTTGACTACCTTCCCTCTTTTTACTACCATCCGGCCACACTTCTCCAGTCCGAATGACATCCCAATATCCTCACTGTAGATCTGTGTCAGGTGGATTAGTGAGTCGATGTCTCGTTCATTCTTAGCATACAGCTTGATGTCATTCATGTAGAGGAGGTGGCTGATGGTAGTTCCACTCTTGAACTTGTATCCATATCCAGTCCTTGTGATTATCTGGCTGAGGGGGTTCAAGCCAATGCAGAACAGCAGCAGGGACAGCGCATCACCTTGGTATATGCCGCACTTGATGGCCACTTGTGCAAGCTGTCTTGAGTTGACTTCCAGTGTTGTCTTCCACAGTCCCATTGACTTCTTGAGGAAGGTCCTTAGTGTCCTGTTGACTTTGTATATCGCCAGACATTCACAGATCCATATGTGCGGCATTGAGTTGTAGGCTTTCCTGTAGTCAATCCAGGCTGTGCTCAGATTGGTCTGTCTAGACCTTGAGTCTTGGGCGACTGCTCTATCTATGAGCAGCTGGTGTTTTGAGCCTCTGGTGTTGTTCCCAATGCCCTTCTGAGCTGTGCTCAGGTACTGGCCCATGTGGTCCTGTAGCTTGGCGGCTATGATGCCTGATAGGACTTTCCATGTCGTGGGGAGGCAGGTTATTGGCCGGTAGTTGGATGGTGCTGTTCCCTTGTGGGGGTCTTTCATGATCAGCACTGTCCTTCCTTGTGTTAGCCAGTCTGGGTGGGAGCCTGCTGCTAGCAGCTGGTTCAGCTGTGCTGCTAGGCATTCATGCATTGCTGTTAGTTTCTTTAGCCAGTAGGTGTGGATCATGTCCGGGCCAGGTGCTGTCCAGCTCTTCACGTTCTTGACCTGCTGTTGGATGTTGGCTACTGTGATGGTGACTGGTTCCTGTCCTGGGAGATTGCTGTGGTCTCTTCTCAGGTCCTGCAGCCACTTTGCACTGGTGTTATGAGTCTTCTCTTTCTCCCAGATGTTCTTCCAGGACTGTTCAGTTTCTGCTGTTGGTGGCTCTGCTGTTATTGTGTTGTTGCACTGCAGGATGGAGTACACCTTGGATGGTTCTTTGGAGAACAGGGCATTTATCTTTTTGGCCTCTGCTTCTCTAGGGTATCTCCTTAGCGTGGTGGCCAGTGCTGTGAGCCTTTGCTTAGCAGTCTCTAGGCTTCAGATGGAGTCAGGCCCTTGTATTTTCCTCAGTAGCCAAGTCTTATCCTTAATCTCTACACCCTTCTGTAGTTCCACCAGCCGGCTAACTTCTCTCTGGGGTGCCTTGACCTTATTCTCCAACCTCATTTTCCAGGGGGGGTATGTACTGGTGTTCTTCTTGATTGTGTAGCCAAGCATCT
This sequence comes from Podocnemis expansa, assembly GCA_007922195.1. Taxonomy (NCBI): domain Eukaryota; kingdom Metazoa; phylum Chordata; order Testudines; family Podocnemididae; genus Podocnemis; species Podocnemis expansa. Next base: position 12,549,329 of record ML682066.1, read on the forward strand.
CCAGGATTACAGAGGCTGTAGCATATACCAGTTCATTGGTTTCAGTGATGGTGGTAGTAGGAATTGTCATTGGGGCTCTATTGGCATCTTCTAGCATACTATCTGATGGTACTTCTCCAACGAGCCTTGGTAATCGGTCTCGAGGGTTGACTGTAGCTAGTTTATCCATGATCTTACGCCTCAAATCAGCTGCTGTGTTCTGTAATTGAGGGGGTGGCAGTGAAGTTCCAGCTTCAGGTGTTGGCTGCACAACTAGTTGTTCTTCTGGGGCTTCTTCTTGAGTCTGGGAGGTAATGTGGAGTTGGTCTATCTCCATTTGTGAGAGCAGCTGCCTCTTTACTATGTTGAAGTGTTGGGTAACTAGCTGTTTCTCGGTTAGTGTGGATGCAGGTCTTTTGTCCATCCATAGTCCCCTCATACGTTTCATATATCCCCTCTCATTAGGGCTGCTGTTGTAGTAGCATTCCATCAATTCCAGGTTCTCTTGTCTCGTCCATGCATGGTTCGTTCCAGTAGCCCACTTATCATCAGATTGTCCTGGTTCCCCAACATCTGGCACGGACCTTGTTAATCTGGGCAACGTCCGAGCTGGCATAACTCTCCTAGTTCATGTCACTCTCATATTTGAGGCAGGCAAGTGAGGCGTTAGGGGGTCTTTTGCCCAAGGACCCCTACTGGGAAGGTAGACAGGTACCTACCGGGATTTCAACCCCAGTCTCCCATATCAAAGGGAGTCGCTCTTAACCACTATATATATATATATATAAAAATGAGACTCAAGTTTCACTTAATTCATTTGCTTCCAAATCACAGAGTGGAATCTAATACTTTGGTGTTTGCATTTTTTAAACTCATATTTAGTTTGTGCAGGGTTACTACTAAAAAACTTGATCACTCAATTATAACTAAAAAGGTCAAAGTAGTCATATATCAGCCCCTCAAGCTGTTACCCAATTACATAAATCTTTATCTTGCTGACTAGTGAGAACATATTCTTTCATGATTTAAATGAAAAACTAAAATCCAAGAAAATTGAGTTGGTAGATAATGTATTGAATGCCATTCTTAAGAGTTACGAGTACTTTTAAAAGCTCACAGCAGCTTTTTAGCAGACTGAATAGATTTGATGTTTTCATACAAATAAAACATTGTGAACCTTCAGAAGTAGAAGACATTTATAATGTCAAAGGGCCTACATGCTCTTTTTTCCCCCACTGACATTAATGCCAATACTCATTTCCTTTATTAAGAACATAGACTATGTAAATAAATGCAAGAACAGGATTCAAAAGGAGGGATTCCAAATTTGAGTTGTCTGATCCTTGGACAAAAAGAAAGAGTCTTTGCTTCTGAAGCACAAATTAGTTGTAACTTTTATTGCCTATACATTAGCTGTTGTATTGTCCAGTAGATGTGCATTCTACCTACAGTCTCACAGAACCAGTTACATTGAGTGATAAATTGAGCCATCCAGCAGTAATATGATAACCTTAAAAATTAGCATAGCTAACAAGTCAACAAACTTCACCTCTCCCAATGCTAACAACTACTCCAGCCCCAAGTTCCTTCCCTTGTACCTTCCCAGGGAGTTGCTATGCTGGGGTGTGAGTTTGGAGACAAGTGCTACAGTACCATGAAAATGGGCCAACTTAAACAATAAGAGCTTCTCTGACTCTGTCTAAGCCCTTCAGTGGGGCAGGGTCCTCGCTTGTCTGGAGTCCTGTGGATGTCCTAGCTAGCTCTTGGTAGCCAGCACTAGGTAAGCTCTCTGCCACTCCAAATGCTATTCTCTGCAGAGCTGGCATTGCCTGATCCATGCACTGGATCCCAAAGCAGTTCAAATGAATTCCACTGCTATTCCCACAAATGGAGTATCAGAAACTCCCTAAACTGTTCTGCAAAAGAAGCAAGAAGTCCTGTGGTACTTAAAGATTAACAAATTTATTTATCATATGAGCTTTCATGGGAGTGGCTGATGAAATGGGAGTTCTCACATGAACACTCATGAAATGAATAAATTAGTTAGTCTTTAAGTGCCACAGGGCTCCTTGCTCATTTTGCTGAGCTGGACTAACAGAGCTGTCCAGTTTCTCTGAGCTCTAAATCAAAATTCAAAAGAAACTAAAATAGTCTTTGGGTATATATACAATGTCAGCGCAGCAGGGATTGATGCAGCAAGATCAATTAAGTGAGCCATGGAGACCACTCACTTGATCCCAGAAGTGCTCTCCAGTCAATGCTATTTATCCATGCCCTAACCAATTAAGGTGTTTGTATTTGCTCCCCCCCCCCGTTTTGTCTGTGCAGTTGCCTGATCACATACTTCCAGTTCCAAATGAGGTACCTAGTTAGCCAATTAGTTCATAACTCTGATATTTCTAACATTGAGATTCTATTGTATGATGTCACCACAAACAGCACCGATTTTTAAGCAGCTGGTAGAACAGAACAACAGGGTTTATGCAAAACACTATGATATTAAACTACAGCCAGCATTGCTACTGATAACTGCTGAGAGAGGTAACACAAATTAAAAATACTTAGCTATTTCAATACATTTTCTGACCATTTCTGCCTCCTGCATGTTGTGAATCCATCTACCTTTCCAAGGTAAAGAACTCATATTCTTAAGGAAGAAGTTTCCTTTCCTCCTCACCTAGCTCATATGCTAGGCCTTCAACTTTCTAGTGACCTCAGTGGAATTCCCACTACATTAGGTCTTCTGGTCATTTATTTACAAGAGAATGTTAGCACAACACAGCGCATAGCAATCATTTCTGCATACAGCCTCTTTAACCAAAATCAGTTTCACAAACTAGAATGAGAAGGTACAGCCTCACCAAGTTGCTTGTATCATCTCTTCATCTCATGCATTACCAAATCTACTTTCTATGTTAAACTATGTAAAAATGCCAATAAGTTTTAGCCAGTGATATAGAAAATATAAACAGGAAAAGGAACTTTAACATTCATTTTGAGAGGACAAATAACATGGGTTGCTTTACAGTCATATTTAAGAATGTCTTTTATATATTTTTTAAAAAAATGCCTTCTGCCTTCTGCGGTCTTTACACTGGCAGAAACAACATTGGGTGATGTTGATTCTGGCTGCCTGATTCAAAATTGGATTATCTCCTTCTTTGTGCTCAGGTTTTACCAAATCACACATGACTATGTGCTGTTTGCAGTAGATGGAGTCCTGGTGCAAAACCTGAGGCCTACACCATAAGCTGTGAACCAAAGTCAGGGCACATATAAAAGCAGAGGTTTACAAGTTCAAGGTCCAGTACATGAATTTGGCAAAGTCTTTCCTAGTGTATTTGGCACTAGATATTTATGTACATACATTCCAGCTAATACAGCTAATTCTCTAGTACAAGATGAGATGGTCTGACAACATAAAGAATAGGAATGCTTTGTCTAAGGCAAGTGTCCAACCTTTTTGGGTGAGGGGCCACACTGTAATTCTTTTTTCTGTTGAGGGGCAATGAGAAAATTTTTGATAGATAAGCCATACCAATCGATCATCCTAAGACACTTTAATAAAATGATTAGTATGATATTTGACATTGCCTTTGCTTGCACTGGATATAGAGGACAAGGGGGAGCAGTGGTGCCTGTGTGAGGGGGCAAGACAGGACAGGGGAACATGGCAGAGGAGGGTAGGTGAAGAAGGGTGAGGCAGGAAGAGCAGAGCATCTGGGTGGCAGGACTCAGCTACTTCCTGACAGGGACCCCACCAACTCTGCTCTCCTCACTCCCTGCCAAGCACTGCTCAGGGAAATCCAGTCCCTGAACAGCTCTCTGGCCAGGCCATGCCTCCCTGCAGCTGTACACAGGATGGGAAATTGACAAGGGCCCCAGCCAGCCCCAGCTCCCAGGCCCAAATGAAAGCCTTAGGAGGGCCAGAGTTCATCTCCTGGGCCACAAGTTGGACAAGCCTAGTCTAAGGTATCAGGGACAAGGGAAAAATGTCCTGAGAGGGTGTGGTCTCCCTCAGAAACAGACAGGGAGAAATTTGCCCACCCCCTGATGGGTGAGCCAGGACAACTACAACTGTCCTGCCAGACACAGAGGTCCAGGACAGCAAGTGGAAATATAATAGGCAGGCCCTCTAGCTCAGTTGGGCTGGAGTCACCAGAGGAGAAAGAATTCTCTTCCTCACTGCTAGAGCTGTCACAACTGCCTGCATCCTAGGATATGGGGGAGCTGCCAAAGCTACCTGCCACATGGGATGTCACAGAGTTTCTGGAGTTGCCTGATGCTGAGGATTTGCTGTGCTGCTGCTCACTATGTACACCAAGGGAGCAGACAATGACCCCCAGACCTATGCACCTGAGGGATGGGGGGTGCACAGGAGGAAAACCAGCAGATACTCTGGTTGTATTATGATCTGATTGCTAGGTCAGCGAATTCTGGCCAGACATCCACTGACCTAGTGCCAGAAGCTTCCTCCACTGTTAGGGCCCTAGCCTGGAACTTGATAGAGTATGATAGGCCCAGGTCCCCCTAACCCATCGCCTCCTGGCAACCCTATCTTTGGAGAGGCAGCTACCTCAGTTTAGGCCAGGAAGCCAGATTGCTGGATCTACCCTGCCAAAAGGCCAGACCCCTCCATACTGCTTCATAAATCTGCCCTGCCAAAAGGCCAGTGTCTCCTAGACTGTTTAGTGCTTTGTCTTGCATGAACCTCAAGACCATTTATGACCATACCCTGCTTGAGGGCCTGAGCACTCATGTTAGTACTCCTATAACTTTGCCCCTACAGAGGCATCATCATGAGGTCTTGTTGCCTCCCACTCAGATGGACAGGAATGGACACTTCTGATTTCCTATAAGAAGTAACAAAGATGTCATGAAATAGGTAAGGTGATATGCAAGTTGTGAATTTTAGTTGTTCATCTTAGCCTATAAATATGAGGATATTTGACACTAACTCTTTTCATGACCTAAGAACAGCAGACCCTCCTGCTGCTGACTGAGCCACTACTTACACCTCTGCTTAACATGCAGAAGGTCCTGGGTTCGATTTCCAGGGGGTTGGACTCGATGATCTCACGAGGTCCCTTCCAGCCCTATGATTTGATTTGATTTTTACTAGGCATTCTTGTCAATATACCTGTAACCATGCAGACAGGGCTCTCATACTACATCTACAGGGCAATAAACTTGTCTGAGTGCCTTTGCCACTCACCCATGCCTGTGATCTTTATGACTAACATCAAAGTCTGCTGAACTAACATAAAGCACTATCTCCAAATAACATTGAAACTACAAGGACAGAAGCACTGAGCAGTTTAAACAGGGCTACCAAGCTAACAACAACACTATAGCTGAACCAACTATCTGCTCTGAGCTGGGGACAGTACATGGAAAGAACATACACACAGAAGCCAACACACAATACTGGTTACTTTCAAAAACATTTTCTGCATTGTTTCCAGAAAAATCCTGCTTGCTTTGTTCACATAGAAGGGTAGCCTCTGGGACTATGCATATGAGACCAGAACTCATCAGCCTTTTTATTATAGTGGATGTTACAAGGCATCATTTTCTTGTAATGCAAAAATTGCTGTTAAATGTTTACATGGAGTTATGCAAGTATTAAAACATGGATATGTTACACACACCATAATAAAACCTTGTTTTGTTTTCAGGTCAGAAAGAAAAGTGACATACCCCTTTTTGTCTTTCACAGCAACAGTTAACCTGGTATTTGACAGCTTCTGTATGCACAGAGAATCTGCAGTATGTTCACTCTAGATTGATAGCATCATGGTATACTAAATAAGTGACTGATTATTGGCATAAGCTGCAAGCTTTCAGTATATGCCCAACAAGCCCTAGAACAGGGTGTACTCTGTTCTTGATACTCCCCAAAAACATCTCAAACACTGCACCTTTGTGTTAACTTACTTATATTTCCACCCCCAATACAGATTCAGATAGCAAAGTATTTACCATATTTCTTATCCTTTGTTTGTTTGTTTTTTTCCCCCTCCCAAAATGTCTGTGAAGCACAGAACTCTCATTCTCCCTTTAGTCAGCTCTTAATAATACCAAACTAAATTAGGCCTGATACACACCCTCATCACCTTCCTGTGTCTTCATTTATACCTGTCAGCTGATGGCTAATTGGCTTGGTCATCCCAGCTTGATCAGGTAATTAACCTCTTATTCCCAGTCAGTCTTCTCCAAGGGTACTGATTGGTACCTAAGTGATCAGAGTTCACGTATTTGCATTTAGCACTCTATCACAGGCCCCTTAGCAAGAGAGAAAGGTGTGTTTTCTTACTTCTCTTTTTTTATAAAGGAGATAGTAAGACAGAAAACTAAAGCTTCAGTTATGGTTCTTTACATTATTTTTCTTTACTTATTTTTTTCAACTAGTTTAACAAGAGTTTAATACACCAAATCTACTTCCTATTGTTATTATAAATGGAAGACAAGTCTCTGCTCCAGAGAGTGTACTAGCATAGCTCTTAAACATGTTTGGGAGGGACTGAACAAACAGGAAAGGGCTAAGGACTCTCTGTCTGTCAAATGGTTTAACAGAGGATATAAGGGAGAAGGAGGGCCTGTTTGGTCCTCCTGTTAGTGATAGGTGCCCAAAGGGGATCTAGCTAGTAACTAAAAGTGTCTCCCCCATTTTCAGAGGAGAAGGAACAGAAAAAGCACAGGGATCAACTGATTCCAGGGGATCACAGGAATAGAACGAGGGTCATAGGTTCATAATTAGGGTTCAACTGGGCAACAGGTATCAGATAGCCCTGGACAGGCCTCAGTGCTCCTCAAATGAGTCCAAGAAATTAGTGGACACTCCACAGAGAAACTTTTCTCAGAGATGTGACTTCAGAAAGGAATAGAAAGAGGCCCTACATTTACTGAGCATTTATTTACCACCCCAATGTGGGTTCACCATCCTGGTATAGTGGATGACAGCCATGGCCAGAGCCAAGAGGAGGGTGACAAGCTAATCCCATGACTTTGTGGGGCTATGATGGAGTGCATATAGATCAGGAGATGCAGGGAAAAGTGCATTTAGAACCTCAGTAAGAAGTTCTGGAAATATAAGAGAGACTGCAACCTGATACACTCTGTATAGATATGTGCAAGGGTCTCCTCATCACAAACTGGGCATGTATCACGGGAGTTCATGAACTGTACCAGGAATGTGCTTGTGTTCCATGAAGGGGCTACTACCTAATATCCTTGATGGTCTGTGGGGCTAGGGTGCTTCACCCTGGGTGTTGGGGCAGGACAGGAGGGTGAGGAAATGGATGACATGAAGCATCAGCATGTATAAATGTTTATTGGGTGCTGTCTGCATGATATTCAGACAGCTAAGGGCAGCTTGGGAGATTGTAAGGCAGGTGTCTGATGCTGAGGTCCAGAAGGTCAGGGGTGAGATGCAGATGGGAGAACCCTCCCTCAGGACCCAGTCAAGAAAAGCAAGAAAACTGGGATGCAAGGATACCCTCACCTCCTGGAGCATATGAGTAGGAACATGAGGGTCAGATATCCTCATGTGCAATCTCAGCATCTGGGGGTCTACCCAATTCTCCTAGTCCTAATCCAAGAGGTTTCCAAGTCTAATGGTATCAAGCAGAACCAGTCTCCAGTGCACTAAGACAGACTTCATCACCAGCACACTAAACTGTGGATATTATAGCAGGGGCTACACAAGGAAGTCCACCCCTTTGGTTGCTAGTACAGACCTGGTTTCTGAGATTAGCTTGCAGGTCCTGAGGAGGTCCTAGTAGGAGTGTGGCAGCTCAGACATTGGAGGGTGAAACTGGCACATTAAGAAGAAAAGTATGGGGGAGTGGGAAATTGGAGGCTGCAGACTATGCTGCTTAGGGGAGGGAGTTGCCTTGTTTTGAGTTACTCATGAGCTGTGTGTCTGAGCAATAAAATACCCTGTGCCTAGACCTGGTTTGGACTTGAGTATGGCCCTAATTCCTTCCTGCTCTTTAATATTTAAGCATGCATGTGGGTGCTATTGAAATCAGTGTTATTACTTATCTGCTCAAAATGAAGCCAATGCCTATGTGTTTTGATCAATCAAAGGCCAAGTAAACAAGGCTGGAGGGCCATGGAATACAACATGGCAACATTTATCCTCCGATTTGTTCTTGTTTAAATGTTTTAGGTATTTTGCCTTTGCTATTGTCTACTTTTGCCGTTTGTTTCTAGTAGGATAAAGAGTACAGCTGATCCAGGAAGAAGGAAAAAAAAAAAGAAAGACAAAACAATTTTCTGTCAGAAAATGTTCTTTTGTCACAACTGAATTTGGTCATCGGAATGAGTTAATTTTGACAATTTTTGTTGACAAAGCATTTTAAATGGTATGTTTCAATGTTCTCATTTTGTTTTATTTTGCTTATAATCATTTTACTCAGTATGTGTGGTGAGATGTACAAACCACATATGTTCCAAAGCAATAGCCTTGTTTGCCTAGTTCAGCAAAACAAACGAGTCTACTGGCACTTTTAAAGGCTCATAAATTTATTTATTGCATGAGCTTTCATGGGAGAAAATCACACTTTGGCTGAGGCTTGAAGATAGGTAGGGAAATCTTCTGGGCTCAGTCAGCCCTGCCTTACCATCCCTGCAACAAATGTCTTAACTAGAGAAGGTCAATGGCAAGGGAGCAGCACATTTGGGGGCAGGCCACAGAGGAAAGCAGAGCCACTACTGGCAGCTGCAGGAAAGATGAATGAGGAAAGGCAGACTGTCCCTAAAGAACAGCTCAAAGATATCTCCTTGAGGGGAGGGAAGGTGTCCAGAAGGGACCTGTTAGATTAAAGGGTGCTGTGTGAGATGAAGGGGAATTTAGCAAGATGTTGGTGATAGGGAGGGAGGATGTCTGTACAGAGGAACAGGTAGTGAAGTCAGGAATGGGAGGAGGGTTTTTTTGTTTGTTTGTTTTTAGAAAAGCACTCAAATTCTTAGATGTCAGTCTAACCTAGTGCTATATATCTCATGAGAAAGTTATGCTTCTGAAATTTCCAGTCTATTTTTGACCACTCAAGAGGTTTGAACAGTTTGAATAATTAAGGTAAGATTTGGATAAGCACAGAGAAATAGGAGTGCTACAGAAAGAATAGTTTCAGCTTTCTCAGTGCTGCTCTGAGGGAAGTGATTAGCTTTCTTTTTCCTACAGACTGTGATAGATGAGGCAGAGGGAAATATTGATTAAAATACTATTACAGTTTTAATGTGTGACAATTACAGAATCAATGGTAGATGAGTAAGAACAGCAGATCAAGCTGAAAAGAGGAAACTCGGGAACCTTGAAAATTACTGATTTCTGTAGATCCTTGGACAGTCACATTGAGGAAATCTTTCTCCAAATCCCATACTGGCCCTTTCCCAGTGGCAGCAAAAGTAACAAGGCTGCCTCTCTTTCAGGATTACAGAAACATTCTGTAAGTGGAAATTTCCAGTGCACAGCTACTTCCTAGCCAATGTGATCAGTCTTTTCTAGCTTAAAATTCTTACGATTCTTGAGAAATAAATCCTATTCTTTTGAAATAATTTTCAGTGAAAGAAAAATATAAAGAAAAAAAATGAAACAATGATTTCTGATAGAGACATGGCTGTAAGAGGACGTATTTTTATTCCACACTTCTGTAAATCTAGAGTAGAGGTGTCAAACTCATTCAATGTGGGGGGCCACATTGGAAGGTGGGATACCTGTTCCAGGCCATGTGTCCACAGAGGTTCTCCTACCCTTTCCCCTGACACATTCAGAGATGCATGGGCTCCCCTTTCCCCTTCCCTACTGTGCAGGTTCTCCAAAACCTTCCCTTTCCCCGCCCGGTTGGCTCCCCTTTGTCACACTGCCTCCCAGACTCCCCCCTTCCCTTGATGGGCAGCTCCTGGACTCCTTTCCCCTTCTCCTTCTACTTCTCCTACTATGTGGTGGCAGGCAATCAATCCCTCAGTCACAGCCACTGGCAGGCTGGTCTCCTGCCTCCTCTTCCTCTCTATTTCTGCCCACTCACTGTCAGTTATTCAGCATGCTGACCTTGGGTTGGACTCAGTCCCGGATGGCTTTTGACTTGCTCATTCCCACATGTGACCCTGCCCCTTTTTCCATTCTTAACTGTGATTCCTGCAATGTGCTGTTGATCAAATTAGCATTAAGACTGACTGACTGACAGCAAACAGTTGGGGTGGAGGATGGTACCTTGACTCTGCAGGATCCCAGCCTAGCCTGCTGTGACCAAGACTCTGATTGGTTGGCAGACCACAGCGGAGCTGAGCTGGGATTGGGTGGAGTGCCTCCTCTGTTCCCCTGTGCTGTGAGTTGGATCATGTGAATGAGCCAGAAACATGCCTACACCTGCTCTGCCAGTGGCAGCTTGTCTTTGCTGTTTGCTGCTCCTGCAGAGCTCCCAGGCACAGCTCAGGCAGCAGCTTCTTGGGCCATAAGTTTGACAACTCTGATCGAGAGCAATTCCACTGAAGTCAATGGACTTAACTCTACATTTACACTGCCTAAAGTGAGATCAAAATGTTGTCAATCAACTGTAAAGTTTTCCCATTGTTTGTCACTCATTCAAATGATATCCTGAATTCTTCATTCTCTAAGTGTATCATCCTGCTATCATAGTGGTAGCTTCCTCCTTGAATGTTAATTATCTTAAATTGTATTTGACACATATTTTAAAGATTTGCAGTACTTTAGATGCTGTCGTTATCATTTATATTACAGTGAAGTCTTCCTTTACAAAAGCCATTCAATCTGAAACTAATTTCGTATACAAAAAAATGTGGTATACACTCATACGCTATGTCTACTCTTAGGAATGCTAGCTGGAACTAAGTTAGTTTCAACTAATTAGTTCAAACTAATTTTGGTTAATTCAAACTAACTTAGTTTTAACTAGCGTGTCTCCACTAGAAACCTAAATCGAACTAGCATGTCCATGCACAGGACTTGCTAGGTTGGCTTAGGAAGGAGCACCATCAGAAGAGTGGCAATATGGCACCCAAGAAGGGCCATGCCTCCAGCCAGTCCCACAAATACAGGAAGTGACCTCAGCCCTCTGCCCGGTTTGGCTGGCCAAAGGCTGAACAAGGAGGTCAAGGACCACACTCAGTTCTCCCAGCTTGCCTGCAAGGTGCCCGGCACCCACTCTACCCTACACAGTGTTCTTGTTGCCTGGAGCATGCTCTTTATGGATGCTGACAGCACAGAGGCAGACAGCAACACCACCACCATGCTGGCCCTGCCAGCCGCCACACTCACCATGCTCCTCTCTGTGCCCCATCATTTCTGGGCATGTGAAACATGTAGCAACTGATGGGAACACATAATTCTCACCTGGGACAATGAACAGTCGTTGCAGAACTTCTGGATGAGCAAGCAGATCTTCCTCAAGCTGGTCTGTGAGGTCACCCCGGTCCTGAAGTGCAAGGACACCCAACTTAGACCTGCCCTACCTCTGGACAAGCGAGTGGTCATTGTGATCTGGAAGATAGCCACCCCTGAGTCCTACTACTCCGTTGCCCACCACTTTGGCATCAGGAAGGCCACCATGGGGACTGCCTTCCTGCAGGTCAGCAGGGACATCATCCAAATCCTGCTAGCCTGCCTCATCACCCCAGGCAACCTCCAGGACACCATCGATGGCCTCAACACACTCAACTTCCCCAACTGCACGGGCATCTTGGATGCCACACACATCCCCATCAGAGCCCGAGAATATTGAGCCATGGATTACAGAAACCAGAAGGGCTACTACTCCATGCTCCTGCAGGTCCTCGTGGACCACTGAGGCAGCTTCATGAACATCTGCATTGACTGGCCGGGTGCATCATGCCCGCATAATCAGGAACTCTGCCTTGTACAGCTGCATGCAGGCAGGCACCTTCTCTCGCCCAGGTAACATCACCCTCGGGACGTGCAGCTGCCCGTCCTCATCATCGGAGATGCTGCCTACCCATTGTTCCCCTGGCTGATGAAGCCATACACAGGCCACATGGACACCAGCAGGGAGCTCTTCAATTGCAGCCTCAACAGGTGCCACCAGGTTGTGTAGCGCACCTTTGGACAGCTCAAAGCCTGCTGGAGGACCCTCCTGACATGCCTCCAACTCGCCAAGTGCACCATCCCTGAGGTTCTCAGTGCCTGCGTCGAGCTGCACAACCTGTGCAAACTGTGGGGTGAGAGAGGCTGAAGCCAAATGCCTCACCAGGCAATTCAAGCAGCCCTAGGCCTTGCCCCAGATGGAATGAGGCCAGCAGAGACCATGCAGCATCTGGGAGGCACTGAAGGACCACTGTCTTGGTGAGGAGGGCTAAGGGCTGGGCCTGCCCTGAAGCACCTTCACCACCCCCACCCACCCATGCCTGCCCCCTAGCTGCTCCCTCCCTCTCCCCAAACCAATAAAAGCCACGACATACAAGGTAACTGTCTAATGGGATTTATTTACAAGGGAGGGGTGTTGGGTTCAGTGAGGGGGTTTGAGACTTGGAGGAGAACAGGGGACTTGGGGGAGAACAGGAGGCTTGAGGGTGGGAAGGTCAGGGTGGGCAGCTCTGCCAGTGCTCTAGGGGTGACGTGCCCCATGCTTCTCTACAGTCACTATGAGCTCTAGGGGCAACAACAGTGATGGACACTAAGGTCCCATGGGTAAAATGGCCCACCAGCCACTGGGCAGTGGCCACCAGTTGCCGGATGGCAGCACTTTGCTCCTTGAGGGCACGGCTCTGCACTTCTAGGGTGGCAGTCTGGTGGTCTTCCAGCTCCAGAGAGTATTGGAGCATGCCTTGGCTGGCCTGGTGGTGGGCATCCACCCACTCCCTCCAGGCAGCAAAGCGGTTTTCTCTCACCTGGCCCAGGTGGATGAGGTCCCCCAGGTGGTTGTCTCTGGTCTGGTGGCTCCTCTTCCTCCGCCCAGTGGTGGGTGGCAGGCTCCTGGGAGTGGGGATCAGGTGGCTGCGTGAGCTGCTGGAGGGAAGCAGAGAAAAGGGCTACTCCCATTAGCTAGCTGGCTAGTGCAGTGTGAAGCCTGACAGCAGTGAGCAGCTGTGCCCTGACTGTCCCCTTGCTTCCCAATCCCTGTCCTGTAGGATACGGCACCCAAGGGACACACAGCTATGCTGTGGTGCCCCCTGTGGTGAGCAAGCATTCAGTCCTGCCCTGCCCCCAGGACATCTCCCAAGGCCATGTGCCTCAGTGTCAGCTCCTTGCTGTCTGCCCTCGATGCTGCCATCTCTTTTTCCCCCTACTCCCTCTGCTGGCTGGCCCTGCCCCATTTGGGTCTGGGTCCCCCTGCCACATGGGAGGGCCTCCGCAACCTCCATCCCCTGGACCCTGCCTGTCCCTGGGCCATGTCTCCCCGCACTGCCTGTGACACAGGCATGCCTGGCCCTGCGTACACAGAGGGCAGGGTGGACACTCACCAACAGGTGCTCCAGATGGCTGTCATGATGTCCCCAGGACTGGGCCCTCCTTACCAGCGGGTGCCTTCTCCTCCTCCTGCTCCACCTCAGGCATGGCTGGTCCCTCCGTGGGAGGCAGGGAGCAGCTGTGGGCTGGCTGCAGGGGCAACTGGTGGGAGGCTGCCCTCTGGCCAGCTGGGATTGGTCACACCCAGAACATCCTTGTCCGCTAACTCGTCCTCCTGGTATTCAGCCACAGAGGACTCAGTGCAGTCAATGCTCCCGGCTGGAAGGCTGGTGCTCTCCCTTCCCAGGAAGGTGTGCAGCTGTTTGAAATAGAGGCAGTTAGTTGGTGGCATGAGCTGCCCCCCCAGTGCTGCCTCACCTGCTGGACCTGGGCATAGTACCTGCTCTCCAGTTCGTCTATGGCCCTTGGCAGCTAGAGCCTCGAAGATCTACACATAGATCTCCTGGATGCAGTGGCTGCCCCACAAGTGGGAGAGGATCTTCTCATCCCCTAAATGCTGAAGAGGCTGAGGACTTCCTCATGGGTCCAGCATGGAGCCCTGCAATGCCCTGGCTATCACTGCTGGAGTCTGTCATGACTGCAGGCGATGCTGCCACTAGGCTGTTCCAGCAAGGTGTGCCTGTGATGGTGGGGAGGGGTGGTGGCCAGAGCAGGCATTTCCCTCCTTCTGCCATGCACTCTGGGAGGAAGAAGGTCAAACCGCAGTTATCTGAACTAACCGTTAGTTTGAACTAACGGTTAGTTCAAACTAACATGGCTCCATTGGGTTAGTTAGAATTATAAGTTTGAACTAACCGTTAGTTCAAAATAAAGGGAAGTTTTACAAGTTTGAACTAAGCTTTCCTTAATTCAAACTGATGAAAGCCAGTGTGGACAGGCACACTAATTTAGTTCAAATTAAGCCTCCTTAATTCAAACTAAATTCCCAGTATAGACATAGCTTTAGTGACAAGGTAGGTGATGTGCCACATTCAGTTAATGAAAGAGACAAGCTTTCAAACTACACAGAATTCTTCTTCATGTCTCTGAATTCAGGAAAATTAGTCTATGACTCAGCAATAGAAATTGGTGCAATAAAAGGTGTTACTTCATCCACCTTGTCCCTCCAATATTCTGTGACTAATGAAGTTACACCACCACAAAAAACAAACAAACAAAAAAAAAACCTTTTGTATATCAAGCTGATCTAGAATGAGTCTTTATCATCATTACGTATATGCCAATGAAATATATGTTTGTGGAGGAAAATATACTATCAGTTACAACATTGCTAATGGTATCTGACATAAGACAGCACAAGAAGACTTTGCATTAAGTCTCAGTTATATATAAACCACCATTAAGGTTATTGGAATGATTTTTCATGGCCAACAACAAGGCCATAATGTGTGCCTTTAAAATGAAAAAAACATATGAACATCTTAATGTATTGCTTCACTGTTCTTAAAATCCCGAGATTTTGGATTAATCCCAAGAATCTCATTCCGAAAGAAATCTTTTTTTTCCCCCCAGAGGTCTGCACAATGCAAATGGCTAATGAAACATCAGCACTAATGTGGCTTACCATTTGAATGCTGTTGAAAGCAATAAACTCAGTTCATTTCAGTGGTGGAATTCTCATGATTTCTTAAAGTGAAGAGTAATTTTATATAGCATTTACACTTCCACATCTGTTTTATTCTGTGTTAAACACCCCTTTTATTCCCAGATTATTTCCTTGTGATTGTGTTTTTTTAAAATTTTGAGTGTGGTAGTTGTTGGGGTTTTTTTTTGGGGGGGGCATTCTTAATAGTATACTTTTGACCCTGTTTGTGGTAAAAATAGACATATCTGTAAGTGAGATTCATTGGCCAAACAACTCTATTTCAGCTTCTTTTATGTCAGTGTTGCTTGTAATTCTTCAAATACGAATTAGCTTTATTTATTGCTCATCATGGAACCAAAAAATGTGTTTCAATATTTCACTTTGAAGATTTCCATCTGCACTGGCCATATTGTTATACATTTCTTTCTAATGATCTCACTACATGATGTCTTATAAGACTTTATTTTTAACTTTACTGAGGGATAAGGAAAGTTTCATGCTCTAGTGTGGCAAGTATGCACTGAGAAATAGGGTATATTCAATTTAAATTAGCTCTAGTTCAATTTTCAATTAGGTACTTACACTAATAAGATATGTCATTCAATTTATTTCTGTAGCTTGGGTGCTTTCACCTGTTACTTTCCTTTTTGTTCTTAACCTTATCTTCAGCATAGCAGGGAAATCATCCCCTTTCACTTCAGACTTTGTTACCTTTCCTTGATTAGACAATAGTACGCAAATTTACTGTTATGAATAACTGCTCACTTCTAGAATGTCACACTGTAAATAGTCTAGAAAGTTCTGTCAATTCCCTATCTTCAAGCATCTGACAAAGTGGGATTCTTTCCCATAAAAGTTCATGTGATAAATAAATCCGGTAGACTTTAAAAGTGCCACCAGACTCCTTGTTTGTTTTGCTAGACTAGACTAACACAGCTAACCCTTTGGGACTTAGTCTGGAAAGGTAAGAGTAAATTCCAGTTCCAAAAGGAATTTGCTATCAGTTTTAAAAAAACATTTCATAGTCTGCCAATGTCCAAACACTAGCCAACTTCCTGTATTTGTTTCCTGTTTTGGACAGTTCTAAGATTCACACCCAAAGGAGATATAAAATTGACCTTTATGGGGATTATCCAATGGATTTCATATAGGAGCAGTTTGAAAATTCCAGAACATATGCCTGTGTCTGGAAAGTCTTTTAATTCTTGACCATTACATATTGTTATAAAAGCTGAAAAAAATGTTCTAGGTTTGTTGTAAAATACCTGATCTGCCTTGTTACATTTCACATCAGCTATCTCATGTCTTTGTTTATTAAGTATATCAGTTTATTCCACTACAGAAAATAATATGCAAGGTCCATACATTTTGGATTTGACTCAGGTCTTCACAAGATCTTTCTAACTTTTTATACCTCATACTGCATTTCTTTTTGATGTACTGCATTTATTTTACCAGTATTAAACAGAATTCCATTTGCTTCATCTTCATAAAATTGATTTTATTTAATCTCTACCATTCCAATGTATATTGGTGCTAATCTGTCCCCTCTGAGGCTAGTAGCAAAGCTCTTATGAAACATGTCCATACTTTCTTATTTGAACCCACACACCCATTACTGTCTAGGTATAACTTAGGAACATATTTTTGATCATATTGGAACCTTTAGTTTTTAATTTGCTGCAACTAGTGAGACCACAGTGCCATGTATTTAGTAGTCATTACTGAAACAACACAGTCTAATATTCTCACCTGCCCTTCAACTCTGTTGCCTCAGGTTCAATCTACACTATAGAGTTAGGTCAGCATCAGGTAGTTTAGATTTGCCTAATTCTATAAGCATCTACACTAAAATATCCCTTCTGCCACTGTAAGTCACCCAGAACATCAACTTAATAACTCTACCTCCATGAGAGGCATAGCATTTACACTGATATGGTTCTTACAGTTCTGTTCCTGCCCAGGGCTGACCATGCCCCACAATGCCCCACTTAAATCAGCACAAGCATTCGTAGTGAGAACATGCACTGCCAACAGAAGGAGTGCAGTGTGGACATGAAGAGTGAATTTAATTACTACAGTGACTGTTGGTCAATCTACTGACGTCAACAATTTTGCAGTATAGACATGACTTCATAACAGTTCTACTAAGCTCCACAGTCTTTAAAAAAATAGTTGAGGCTCTGGCACATTATCATTGGGGAAAACTCATGTCTGAACTATTTCTGGAATGTAAAATTTGAAACACTATTCCATATCAGGAAAAATACTTCAAGTTAGATATAACTGTGAAGCAACAACAGCACAATGCTTCAAAGAGGTTATGAAGGTTGTACACACAAAGAATGAAAACTTGGCATACAAAGTATAGTAAAGCTTTCAAAAACCTCCTTTCTACAATTAAAATTTAATGTTTTGTTAACAAGAAATATGAAAACAAATACCTTATAAGTCAGTAATAGGTACTTTTTTATGCTGCTTGTGAGGGGTGGGGGGTACAAACCTCACACAGGCCCTGAATGGGATAATGTGGGATTGAGAAGCCAATCAAAATATTAATCTGCACCTGGGTGGGGAATCAGGTTTGTCTGATCATGAAGTCTGACAGGGCAGGAGGATCCTGGGTAGTATAAAGAGAAGTGGGCTGCAGAAAGTAAATCTGCAGTCACTCCCTAAGGATGCAGGCACAGTGAGGAGTATATGGGGGTGAAAAGAAGTCTAGCCAGACTAGAAGAAGGCTAGGAAGAAATGCTAGGTAGCAGGGGAAGGGAACAACTCTGGGAAGCAAACATTCAAAGAGGATGAGGCTAGGAAATTTAGGCAATGCAAGAAGGCATGGATTAAAGAGAAAAGATAAAATAGAGCGGCTTGCAGGAAGAAATGGAACCCTGAGACTGTCCTTGAAAAAAGAAGGTACTAGGGAGAAGGAGACATCTAAAGAAGACCTGGGAGAAAAGTGGTCTATGGGAGAAACCTTGAGGGTCAATGGTTCAGGAGGAGCTGGTCCTCTAGAGGAAAGGCCCTCAGAGGTGGCCCTCTGTGATAAACCAAGGAGGAAATTCACACAGTCTGGATGGGGACAAGGAATAAGCAAAGGATTGATGACAGGGTGGGACAAAACCAAAGTTACTATTTGTGGTATGCCAGGCAGAGTGCTGTCTGACACATCAGGCAAAATGTGTTCTTATTAGTGTTCTTACCAGTGTTGCTCGTCATCCAGTGCTGATATCAGTTTGGCTGAGTGTGTGAATGCATGTGTGAGTCTCTAAAGGTGTGCTCTCTCAGGAGTACCCCGGCTCAGATGTCTAGTGACAACTCAGTTAGCCCAGTGATTGAGAGCCTGGGTTGGATCTTAAGCAGGAACTCAGCCTGGTGATCCTAAGTCGAGGTGTTCCTTTGGTTAACACTTTGGGTTCAAATGTCGAGTGGGTACTCAGTTAGCCCAGTGATCTGGATCCCAGGCATACACTGTGTGCAAGAGGTAAACTGAGGCAGCACTCACTATTGAGAAAACAAACATGACCATGGATCTTTGTAGAAACAAAGGTGCCAGGCTAGGCTTTATTGCAATGTAGCACTATGGCAAACAATTCATATATCAACAGATTTGTTAGCAGCACTGATGCTCTCAATGCAATGGAATAGCTAAGCCAACAGCAGGACTCGCTGTCATCCCCTTCAGTTGCACAAAGTTTGGGCTCTAGAGCTCCTAATCTTATACCCTAGTTGGACCTACTGACTTGGCCCCCTTTGGGATCCAAATTTACCTTGATTGGTCCAAATGCCCCTTTCTTGATGCCACCCATCAATCTGATAGGACCACGCATCACTGGACATCTCTATCCATCAAGATGTCAGGTTTGACCAAAACCATACCTTTAGCTCCTTGGCATTAGGCCAACCCAGCACCTCCCACCATTCAGGTTCTTTTCCATTTTTCATGCTTATTGCAATTTCCCTTATGTCTTGTCAATTCCAGTGAAGTTTAACTTCACAATCTGTTTCATGTCTGTACCTTCAGTTCAGGCCCACTGTACATTCTGTTCAGGCCCATTGTTGGATTACTTTGTTAGGCCTTGAGTCAACACCTAGATACTTCTACGTATTTGTGCTATTTTAACCTTTTACTTTCTCCTATATTATTCTTTTGAATTCTGGGGAAGTTTGACTTACTTGCAAGATGGCCAGAGGACAGACTCATTGGAAGACAGACAGCTCCACAGTGATCATTAGTTGGGCATGCTAAATGGGGTGATAGTCATAATACCAAGTCTAGTCAGAATGAGGCAGCCTTGCAAGGAATTAACATCTTCACATCACATCTAAAATGAAAGTATACAGTTAGCTTTGGCTCGATAATCAGAGAGATGGAATGCAAACCAGACTGGAGCAAAGGCTGAAAGAACTAGGTACGTTTTGTTCTGAATAATAGGGACACAGAATAGTGATCTTCAAATATTTGAAAATTCTGCCATAAAAATGTTAGAGAAAATTGTTCTCTCTTGCCCTAAAGGGCAGGATGAGAGGCACTAGGTTCAACTATAACACTGGACATTTAGAAAAAATCTCAGGGAAAACTTGCTAATGGTAAAAAAAAACAGTAAGACAATGAAATAAAGTGCCTAGGAAAGTCATGGAATCTTGTTCATTGGAGGTTTCCAAAATGAGTGTATAGCCATTTGTCTTAGATGGTTTAGACACAATAAATTCTGCATCTTGGCAGAAGGTTAAACTAGGTGACCCCTGCTGTCCCTTCTAACTCTTTTATCAATAGAATTTTTTTTCTAAATCAGGATGTCAGATCATCACATTATATTGGAGAATGTTCTTTAATGCAGCTGTCAAATACGGCGGTGACAGAAACTACAGCTTTAGTGAATGTCCTTCAAAAATATTTGTTTGTATTAACATTTAATTCACCTAGAAGAAGCAGCAAATAAAAATATTATGAGATAGATATAGCAATAACATTTTCCGGCTTCTTTCTTTTTAGCTAATCTATTATTCAGGTCAATGAGGGTTTGCTAGTTTTAACCAGGCATAGTATGAGCAAGTGCTATTGCAATATATCCTAATCCTGGATCCTATATACCAGTACTTGCTTTCCCTGTGATTAATAAAATCCGTCAATCATCTCCAACCATAGTGTGATTCTGAAACTTGTATTAACTCACTTTCACTTTTGACCTGATAGTCTGACTATGCAAGATACTTAGGTTCGGATCCTTTTACATGCACAGGCACTGCTCCATTCAACATTGCCTGCTTCCTATTGACATTCTCAGTTGTGAATTAGGTACCCAGGCTCCCCTTACATCCCATGGGGAAGAGAGAGGCACCTAAGGAAGTGTTTTTCAGAAACCAGCCAGCTGAGTGGGGAGCTACCTAGGGAAATGCCAAGGAGAAGGGCAAGGCTTAGGTGTCTAAGCAGCTGGCTTGGTGAACTTGGCTGAGGGACCAGAGAGAGGTAATTTCTTCCACTCAGGATATTTAGGGCTTGTCTACACTGGAAGCTGAATTGTAATACAATTTTAGGCTGTTGAATTGAAGAAGGCAAAGGCAAGTGATCACAGCAAATTGCTTGCTTGAGATTTTGCATCCCCACTGCTCACAATACTTCCTTAAAGGCATTGCATTGTGGGTAGTAGGCACAGGGATTTCTGGGGAGGCAGTCAACCTCTTCTCTTTAAAAAAACAAACAAACAAACAAACAAGAAAAGTTTTCCTTACTGTTTCTCTGCCACAGGCACAACAGAGAGGCACAGTGATACATGCAGAGAGAGGAATAAATTGAAAATGTTCCAGAGCTGCAGCTAGCAGAAGAGCTATGTTGCAATGGTGCAGCAGACTGGAAAAACAGGATTAGAGCTGCTCTCTTGGTACACAGACCTAAATTTGATTTGTAAATTTTGACCTCAGTGCTATGCTACTTGCAGGGGTGGTGTTATGAGACTGAATTACAGCACTATTTAATTTGAGCTGAATGCTCTGACAGTGGAGACACATAATGCAGAAGGCTGAGATAAGCTTCAGTATGTTGAATTTCATGGTAAGTGTAGACCAGGACTTGGTCAGTAAGTAGCTCATGCCCTAGAAGCTGAAACTAGATCTGTCTGTGTTTTCTACTCCTGCTCAATACCTCAGTCATGCTCACTGTACTTCTTTCCCTGTATTGTGTGGGTACTCTGCTGTCTCAACACCTGTTGGTGGTCTGCCTCTAGTATTCCTGTTGTGCTTACCTGCCAGTCACAGGTATTAAGGGGGCTCAAAGCATGCTTCTAGCATCCTTAGGCATCAGTGAGATTAGGTAGTAGCTGAGAAATGAATGAAAAATGTCAATGGCATCTAAACAGTAGAGATAGGCACCCCAAGAAGTAAACAGATGTTTAAACACCTTTAAGGATCATTAGGCACTTTTAAACCTTCCCCCCCATACAGTTGCACAGAAGAGTAAATTACAAAAATAATTATGTCACAACTGTCAGACAGAAAACAAACTGTTTGGTAATGCAAAGTAAGAATGAAAGTAATTACTCTCTCTTAAGAAAACACCAACAATCAGAAAGTTTCAGAAAAATTATAAGGTTAGTGGTGTCAGTGACTGGAATGTAGACAATTATGGCTAGTCATTGGAGCCAGCATTAGCACCTAGTCACATGAGTAAGACATAGCTTGCAACACACAGGCACAAAAGCCATCACAAATGCAAGCAAATATTTTGAAGGGGTATTCAACTGCTGCTGTGCTTAAGAGCTGGTCTGCTGTCTCTTCTAACCAACCAGCCAGTATAACCAGTTAGGCAGCCTTCTACAGTTGCACATTGGTCAGGTTGCCAGAAGACTGCCTCTCCTGCAGTCCTGGTACTCTGATTGTGGGAATCTGCCAGAAGAAAAGATGGGCTAGTGATGGAGAAATAGAGTTTAGGAACAAGTTTATGGAGGTGGAAAATGAAGAAGGGAAACAGTGGGTGGTTACTGAAGGTAGGAGGGCAGGGAAGAAGAGAAGAACAACTAGTTCTAAACGAAGAGCAGATGAGGCAATGTAGATACCAACAAATAAGTATCCCAGGAGGATACAGACTGTTGTAGAGGATTACAAAGGGGAACAGTGGACAGGCTGACCTGCAGACAGAAAGAACAGGGGTTATCCTGGGAAATTGTTCCATTACCAAGAAAAGGCAGGTCTAACTTCATTGGGAATGTCCTGCTGAACAGATAGGCCTATAACAAGAACTGATCTAGAAAAAAGACAGGTGTATTGTCTGCCAGGTGCTATGATACAGGATGTGGGTCTAAGGCTGAAGAGAATTCTAATGGGAGCAGGAAAGAACCCACTGATTGTCCTTCATGGGGGTACAAATATATTACCAGATTTTCACTGGAGCTTATCAAAGAAGACTATGCCAAGCTGGGAAGGACTCTTAAAGAAATGGAGGCTCAGGTAATCTTCAGTGGGATTCTGCTTGTCCATGGAGGAGTACAACAAAGGCATGTCAAGATTCTGATGATGAACAGATGGCTTAGGCAGCGCTGTTATAAGGAGGGGTTTGGGATCTATAGTGACTAGGAGGCATTCATGGACAGAGGACTGTTCTGTTGGGATAGACTTCACCTGAGTTGGAGGGGAAATTCTCTTCTAGGATGGAGGCTGGCAAAACTGATTAAAAGAGCTTTAACCTAAACTAGGAAGTTGGGGTAAATAGTTGGGAGATGCCAAGGTGGGGAGGGGGAATGCAGTAAGAAAGGCACAGCAGTGGGGAGCAGAAAGACAATAAGAGGAAGGTTAGTATAGACACAAGTCTAAAAGATTATATTGGCAGTAGAATAACTGTGCCAAATCAGGTAGAAGAAATGCAACCAGATGTTAGTGGGATAACAAAAACATGGTGGACTAGTAGTTAGTCCTGGTGTTCAAATATTGAAGGGTATGTGCTGTTAAGACAGATATAATGGCAAAAGTGGTAGAGTAGCACTTTATATCAATGATGCAGTAGAGTGCAAAGAAATTAGAATGATGGAGTTGCTAAGACAGACTCTGTCTGGGTAAAAATTGCACTGGGGAAGAAAACTATTAGAGTTTCCCCTAGGATAGTGCTTGTGGTGTATTTCAGATCACAGAGAATGGTGTGATTATAGTAGACTTTAATTTCCCAGATATAGGCTAGAAGAGAAATGGTAATAATAGGGCCCAGATATTCCTGGATGCAATAGCTGATTGATTACTTCACCAAATAGTTACTGAACCAACAAGAGGTGATGTAATATTAGATTTGGTATTGGTGATTAGTGATTACCTCATAGAACGGAGGTCAGCAACCCACAGCATGCCTTCCAAACCTGGACCTGTGGTGCGACAATTACTCCTCTCATTGGCCCCACCATACGGCTCCTGTCCCCTGCTGGCGCCACTCTCCAGCTGGAGAACAGGGTCAGCAAGGAAAAGGAGCGTGCAGCTCCCATCCCTTGCTGGCCCTGACCCTGGCACATTTCTGGCCATGCCCTTGGTATATGCTGAGGTTTCAGGGGGCAGGGCTGGAAGGGGGGCCAGCAAACATTGCTGTCCACTGTCATAGAAGAACTAGTTGTAGGGGACAACCTTGGTTCAAGGATCATGAGCTAATTAAGTTCAAGCTAAATGGAAGGCTAAACAAAAACTAACCTGCGCCTAGGGTCTTTGACTTCAACAAAGCTAACTTTAAAAAATTAAAGGAACTAGTTGGGGAAATGCATTCAACTGTACTGAAGAACTCATGAATCTAAAAGTGGTGGAGGCTTGGAATTACATCAAGTCAAAGTTGCAGGAACAATCTGAAGTCTGGCTTGCATGGAAGGGGAAAAATTCATAGGCAAGGGTTGTAGACAAAACTGATGATTACTCGTTTCAGACAGGTGAGTAAGCGAAAGCAGAAAGCCAACATGGACTGGAATATGGGAGGGATCAACAAGGAAAGTTACTTCTTGGAGGTTGGAACATGTAGTAGTAAAGTAAGAAATGCCAGAAGTCAAGTGGAATTGAACCGTGCAAAAGGAATTAAAACCAATAATAAAAAGTTCTATAGCCATAAAATAAGTGAGAGAAAAAAAGAAAAAGAAAAAGTGACACCTCCAATCACTGAGGATGGGGTGGAGGTTAAGGACAATCTGGGTATGGCTGAATATCTAAACAAATACTTTACCTCTGTTTTTAATGAGGTAAATGATGAGTGTGGAGGTAGTGCTAGGGAGGTAATAGGACTGAGGATACTGAGGTAGAAATTACCATATCAGAGGCAGAAGCCAAACTTGAACAGTTTCATGGGTCTAAATTGGGGGAGGAAGAAAAAATGGATAATCTCCATCCTATAATATTAAAGGAACAAGAACATGAAACTGGAAGCCCATTAGCAAGGATTTTAAATGAATCAGTAAACTCGTGGACTGTACTGTACAACTGAAGAATTTCCAACATAGTTTCTATTTTTAAGAAAGGAGGAAAATGATCCAGGTAAGTACAGGTCTGTTAGTATGGCTTCAGTTGAACAGAAGGTCTTTCGAAAATATTTGAAAGAGAAAGTAGTTTGACATTAAGTTTAAAGACAATTGGAATAAAATACAACATGGCTTTACAAAAAATTGATCATGTCAGACACACCTGATTTCCTTTTTTGAGAAGGTAACAGGTTTTTGTTTTTGTTTTAACAAAGGGAATGCAGTGGATCTAATTTACCTAGATATCAGGAAAGCATTTGATACAGTTCCACATGGGGAATTATTACTTAAACTGGAAAGGATGGGGATTAATATGAAAACCAAAAATTGGATTGGGAACTAGTTAATGGAGAGAATACCAAAGGTCATACAGAAATGTGAACTGCCAGGCTGGAGGGAAGTTACTAGTGGAGTTGTTCAGGGATTAGTCCTGGAACAATTGGATTTAATGGTTTTATTATTGCCCTTGGCACAAGAAGTGGGTTTGTGCAAATAAAACTTGCAGATAACACCAAGTTGGGAGGACCTGTCAATACAGAGAAGGATCAGGATATCATACAGCAAGATCTGGATGATCTTGTAAACTGGAGTAATAGAAATAAGATAAAATTTAATAGTGGAAAGTGCAAGGTCATGCATTTAGCGACTAATAATGAGAGCTTTCCATATAAGTTGGGGATACCTCAGTTGGAAGTGATGGAGGAGGAGAAGGACCTGTGAATATTGGTTCATCACAGGACGACTGAGTCACCAATGTGATGTGGCCATAAAAAAAATAGCTAATGCAGTTCTTGGATGCATAAGGTGAGGTATTTCCAGTAGAGATAGGAAGGTGTTACCATTATACAAGATGCTGGTGAGACCTCATTTGGAACACTATGTGCAGTTTTGGTCTCCTATATTTAAGACAGATGAACCCAAACTGAAACAAGTGCAGAAAAGAGCTACTAGGACGAATAACCTGAGGAACAGAAACCCTGCCTTATGAGAGGAAACTCAAGGATCTTGACTTATTTAGCCTAACTACAAGAAGGTTCAGGGCAGATATGATTGCTCTGTATAAATGCATCAGCAGGATAAATACCAGCGAGAAAGAGGAATTGTTTAAGGTCAGCAACTTTGTGGACACAAGAGCAAATGGATATAAACCAGTCATCAGGAAGTTTAGACTTGAAATTAGATGCAGGCTTCTATTCATCAAAAGAGTGAAGTCTGTAATAGACTTCCAAGAGAACAGTGGGGGCAAAAAACCTAGCTGGTTTCTGAGAAGCCCCCAAATAAGGGTCCTATGGATATGGTGTGAGGAGGGAAAAACACTGAGACCATCACTGGGTACAACCAAGCTTTTTTATTGAAGAAAAATTCAATTAAAACATTCTTTTAAGAATCCTAAGACAGAAAATAAACAGACAAGAGAGTAGACAACACAATAAAAGTGTAATAACACCCCTAATCCTCTCCCTATAGTTAGCCTTTTAATCAAAACTGGATTGCAATCTGTACTATTAGGCATTACTTAATTCACTTACAAAACCATGGCTTTATTCAAATTTTTTTTTTATTCAGTTTTGGTGCACCAGTCCTATCCCTAGTGGGACATTTCGCTCTCATCCAGCGATCTTGCTGGTGAAAAGATTCGTCGCTAGGGAAGGAACCTTGGGTGATCAGCCCTCAGTTCAGCCTCCACAGAACTCTGCTTTGCCTAGACTTTTTCAGTGGTTTATTATGTTTTACAGCCCCACTTTCAGTTTTCAGAAGGTACCATTCCTTTATTTTACCATATTGGGCACCCTTTGAGAAGCTACATCACCACCTTATTGGTTTTTAGACTGGTTACAGTTTTCTTGTTGACAGAACACCGTCACTTATTATCTAAGCCAATCAGAATTTTGTTGCAGGTAGACATGGCTTTGTAAGTAGAGCCCTGTCCGGATACAAAAATGCGGAACCGCATCCGATCTGCATCCACTCAGTGATAGCATTGATCCGATCTGAAATCCGCATGCCAGGGTTTAGCTGCATCTGCAACTGAGCTTGGGCTCACATGCAGCATTTCAACCTTTGATTGGTTTATTCCCCATATGGGTTCCACCTACTTTTCCTTTCTTCTTTGTGGTTCGCATGCTATGCTATCAATCAGGTTTCCTTGCCCACCAATGAAATCTCTGATTGACAGCAATGGCTTGCCAACTGGAAACAAGAAAAGGAAGAAGTGGGCAGGAGAATGAGCCAATCAAAGGCCAGCAGTGAATCTCCAGGCCCCACCCTGAGACTCTGATTGGCTGGCAGATCACAATCTAGGATTGGCCAGAGTGCTTCCTGGTTCCCCTGCACGCTGCCGACACAGATCAGCGCAGGGGCTTCAGCAATGGATTGCATTGTGAGAACTTAAAAATAGAAGCTGCATCCATGAGTCAATCCACAGCAATGGGTCTGTGATTATCTGCACCTGCATCTGGGGATGTGGATAACTGCAGATCTGCAGTGGATACTCACGGATTTGCAGGGCTCTTCTTGTAAGTGTAACTCTTCTATATCTAGAGGTCTCCAAATACTGTAACACCACCAACCGGCTCGAATCCCCATCGAGTTTTCTGGGAAATTATGCACTATTCCTTGGGCACCCCAAAAGAGTAATGCTTCCCTGCTCATATGCAGAAGTCTGAGTGTAGTAGACAGAACTTTTAATAGTAGTAAAAACAGAATGTACAAGGCCAAATAACAGAAATCAACACTGATCTAGAAAATCAGTACAGAGCAAGGTTCCCAACAACGCACACCGCATAACAAAACATACAAGACTTAATAGCAAAACCCACACTGATCTGGGGAATCAGTGCTAATCAGACTTCCAATATGATCCCACATATCATAACAGAAAATGTAAACTGACTAGCAAAATCAGCACTAATCTGGAGAATCAGTGCTAACGAGGCTCTCAACCAAACCTAGTGTATGTAGGATGTGTCTTTCGCACCAGATGTCCACTGGCACCAACCACTGGTCACTCACTCCATCCACTAGCACCCTTTCTTGGCTCTGCCTGCTGTCTGCCAGCTCTGCCCACCAGTCACTCATGCTGCTCAGCAGGCCACTGGCTGCTCTCACAATCCTTTGGCTCCACCCACTGGTCACTCCATCTGCTGCTCCTCTTCAGTGATTTTAGTTCAGAGAGAGAAGGTTTCCTCTCTCTAGTGATTTCAGCTCTTAAACCTCAATACCTGCAAACAGCTACTTCCAGTAAAATAACAAAGAAAGGCATCAAAAGAAGCCTAGCCAGATCTATCATTTGACAGTGGGGTCGGGGGGGTGAGGCAAATGCCTCAAGCATAGCTCCAGAAGTGGCTATGCAAACCCCACCCATCTCCCTTTTCCAGGCTGAAAAAGGCAGTGGCCTCTCTTACAAATCTGTTTTTAGCTAAGGGTAGCTTTTACCCTTTAACTAAGCCCAACCGATTTGGAACAATCAGAGAGTAGCATATCACCAAAGACAGTGTTTCATATTTGTCTACAGTAGAATTACAGATATTGACAGATCTGTGATCAGATCAACCCAAAATACCATTACCCATATTGTCCTGCACCCCCCAGTGTATTTATGCTAAAGTATTCTTTGTGCTCATGCACATACTACAGCCGTGCTGATTAGTTGCCCCCCCCCCGAAGCTGTTAGGCACAGCTTCTATGCCTGCCTTACATAAGTAGTTCTGTAACTGAGGTACTTGTATCTTTGCAAAACTCTCTTTATAGGACACTTTCCCCGCAGACAGGAAACAAGCCAGAGACTGCAACAAAACTGTGATAACCACAAAGCAAAGCAGAACAAAAACAAGACAAAAACAAAATTAACAATTAAACTATTATCTATCAAACTTTATCTTTTAATTCCAGATGGGTTTTATTGACATAAACTGTACCCCCTATTGACAGTTTCAAAACTGAGCTCGATAAATTCATGGAGCTGATATATAATGGGAAAGCCTAGTTTGGCAGTCTTTGGCTCCTAAGGTTAGATATATCAATAGGACAATTGATGGTGTGGGTTCTGAGTTATTAAAGAGAATTCTTTCTTCGGTTTCTGAATGATGAGTCTTGCTCACATGCTGAAGGCTTAACTGATCACCATATTTGAGGTTAGGAAGGAATTTTCCCCCAGGGCAGATTGACAAAGGCCCTGGGGGATTTTCACCTATAGCAAGGGGTATGACTCAATTGCTGGTGGATTCTCTGTGCCTTAAAGTTTTTATTGGCTGTGTTCACACAGCGTCCTTATTTTGAAACAATGGAGGCTGAACGCCGCCAGTGCCTGCAGCCCCCTGTGGAAGCAAAATGGCACGTTCACAGTGTGAATGTGCTATTTTGTTTCCCGCCTTTTGCCTTATATCGAATTAACATTTTGTTAATTCGAAATAAGTTGTTTCAAAATAAGCGTTATTTTGATATACGGTTGTTGCGAAACAACCGTATCGAAATAACCCACTGTGTGTGAACACAGCTATTGAGAACTTAAATAAGTTAGCCATAAGTTAGAGGTTTATTACAGGAATAGGTGGATGAGGTTCTGTGATTTGTATTGCACAGGAGGTCAGATTTGATGATCATATTGGTCCCTTCTGACCTTAGATTATACGAATCTATGTCTAATTGTATAGTTTTTTTCATTTTGTTACCTTAAGAGTTAAACCAAACAAAAAGATTATTTAAACTATTAAACTTTACAACAATTTTGAACCTTTTTGATATGCAATTATTTGTAATAGGAAAATGATTTCTTTCAAGCTCAACTTTGTAAGTCAAATTGAACTCTGTTTCTGTGTCATATGTTTTAAGACTGTGAGGGCAAATCACTTCCACTAACAGGCAATATGGGACCTAGTAGGGTGCAGCCCACATGCCCAAGGATATATGTACCCCTTGTATACCACAGCTGTGTTCCTTGTGTCTTAAAATCATGAACTACCTTAATTTTGGGAAAGAAAGAATACAGGTTTGTGTCATGCAGTATAGCAAACAAACAACTGGAGCACAAATGGCACTAATAATGAATGGACATAGAAGATCAAAAGCCTGATCCTATCATGAGTGGATCATACCAAACTGTGAGGGATGCCTGAAAGATCTGTCTCAGTTTTACACTTAAGAAATACTTTTAGAGAATGCTAATAGAGTGTTACTGAACTGACCTGTAAATTGTATCTGTATATGGGTATCTTACAGAACAAGGGGATAGAAAATCTGTGAATGGAAATCCATCTACTAAATCACTATTCGGTGGGGACTATTATCTATCAATAAAAATTCACATGCCAAACTTCCTGTCCTTTGGAGCAAAATGAGCACAGCAGCCAGAAGCTTTGACACTGACCACAATAAGCAATGATTCTCAAGATAGTTTTGAATTATTTTAACCATATGTTTTCATTTATTAAATATTCATGAATCTATCAGAGAAGATAGTATAATTAATCAATGGCATTTCAGTGCACATAAAAATGCTTATGTTCTATCTAATGCTATGAGAAAACTCACATAAGGCTGAACAAAGAGACCAACATTTAACTTTTCTGACACCGAACAAAGGCACAAAATATGATTTTCTACTCCATATAGAAACTCAAGTGTAATTTGTATTTAATTAAGACTCGTGTCAGACTAATCTTTATACAAATGCACTTTGATCATTAAGAACTGGAACTGATTTCCCCTTTTTTGAACATCTCTGAATCTTCATACATACAAACGCAACACATCAATTATACGTTATTATTTCTCCCCTGCTTGTAATTCAGGGTTTATTGACTTTTTCTCAAAGTCTGTGTTTTTAGTCAATAGTGTCTTCCAGAGCTGACTAAATGCTGAGATATATGTCCAGGGTAGCCTATAGATAGCCCCTGCTATTGTTGAGCAGATGTAGTAAACAAATGATATAAGGCTAAATGAGCAAGCACTGACAACTGTTGTGATTTACTGAGCCATTTAAAATGAGCAATGAGCCAAAGCTGGAGCCCCACAGACAAAGAATCAATAATGAATACATTATCATAGTTATTTTCAATGACAAGAATAATAATCATGTGATATTCACTTCAGTCACTAGGTAACCTTGAGTAGCATTTCTCATGGACTGTGATGTATTTGTTTCTTGCACAAACCAGCAATATCTCCACTGCAGTTAACACCATAATTCCATTCAATTTAGCTGCTCAGTATATTTTTTCAAATTACATTGGATCATTTAAACTTTCATTGAAGAAAGTGGTAATTCAGCATGTGGTTTATAGCACAGCAATATGATTTCACATGGTAGCAATGTGGCATTCATCAAATATATTGCTTGCTGGAATACAAAGGGTTATAAACAAACAAAAGCTGACCCCTTAAACCTCAAGCTGTTCAAACTCTGAAAAATAAGTCTGAACATAAAGCAACTCAAAAAAACAAGAAGGGGAGATGGAAACAAGAATAGTGCACTGATAAATTCAGTAGCCAGTAGGCATTTCCTTCCAAGCTAGAGCAGCTATATCACACAGTGAGTAGAAATGACAAGCAGAAGAACCAGAAGTCAAGAGGTTGAGCATGTCTAAGAGGCATGCTGAAATGCTTTCCAAATGAAATCCTAATGGGGGGAAAGGTCAGTATTTCCATCTTCCTGTTTACTATTGTTCCTCCCACAATAACCTTCATGTTGGTAGGCTATTGTCTTTTCACTGTGCTCATGGTCTAACTTTAGATTGTAAACCCCTCTGGGATGGGACCTATCCTTATTTTTATTAGTGAAGCAGTGTGACTACTAGTGCCAAAATATAAAAACACACGTGTACTCTCATTTTGAGGATGGGAGAAATTGATCCAAAGACATTAGATTTGAGCCTTGGAGGGAGTCAGAGAATAAAAGTCAGAGCCAAAATTAGAACTAGATAATTTCTAGCATCTCATCCTGTGTTCAAATTGTGCACCGATCAACTCCATTCCACTTTTATGGGAGCATATGAACACAAAAAGAGAGCTTTTCTATTTAAAGTTAGCACTTTACAGTTTACATTTGGAATGAGTATCTGCACATTTGATTTTTCAAACCCTAATGCATTTTAATATAAATTATTCACTAAGAATTTGAAACTGAAATGCTTTCCACAGAAGGTGCCTTTGAATTGTGTTTATTCTCTAGAGTCTATTGTCACAAGAAGGCAATTTCTTTTACACTATTTTTGATGGTGCCTTGATGAAGTGCGTTGGCTTTCCATAAATTGCCTATTATCCTCAATATGAGTAGAAACAATATAGCAACTTAGCAGTGGCACGCCAAGGATCTCCAGCACGTAGGGCCCAAGGCTATATTTCCATACGCCAGGGCTTGCAGGGCAGGTGGTATCTTGGCACTGCTGCCCTGGGGATGGGGTGTGTATCTGCATAGCAGGGCCCAGGCAAGACTTGGAGGGGTGCAAATGCATGCTTG
Source organism: Podocnemis expansa (assembly GCA_007922195.1). NCBI lineage: Eukaryota > Metazoa > Chordata > Testudines > Podocnemididae > Podocnemis > Podocnemis expansa. The sequence goes on from ML682066.1 coordinate 12,581,263, forward strand.
GTTTTGCTGCCCCCATTCTTACCCAGAGTGTGGTGCTCACACTGAGTGCTCTCTGCTTATGCCCGTGGGCTTTGCAGGGCAAGCTTTGTCCTGTATTTTTGCAGAAGATGTGATGTTAATAGAGAGAGTTCCTACTGGCAAATAAAAGTAGGGCAAGCACTTGTTTGGCTTTTTTAAGATACAAACTCACATTTGAGGAGTTATGAAATTCTTTTGCCTTCTATTCTCTCCTCCTTGCCAGGCAGCAGTGACCATTCCCATTGCATGCCACAACCGGGGAAGAGGGGTATCATGGCCCCAAGCCCTGACTTTGTCAGGGCTGGAGGCCACCTTTTCAGCCCGAGCCCCTGTAACAGGAGAGTTGGGGAGAACCATCACTCAAGGAGGTTCCACCCAGCCCTTAGCCACCCCCACCCCACTTGCAATGCTGAGGGAAACCTCCCATCATAGCCAGGTAGGCCAGTGAACTTGGAAGCCCTGGCTGTGGTGAGTGGGCTGGGGTCCCTTATGTGAAGCTGTAGAGGCTTGGAGGGAGGATATCGCTTCTCCCAGTCTTAACCTCCCCAACTCCTTCAGGGCTGGAGGAAGCTATTCAAGCCTCAGCCTCTTTAGTGGGAAGCCTGAGGGGCAACCCCCTTGCTCCCAGATGAATCCACGATAGCCTTTATCTTCTGCTGATATTCACACTCAGCTGATATCTGAGTGGCTGTCAAACAGCAGCAGCAGCTCACCAAAGCAGGGTTAGTGAAGGCCCACCCAGTGCCCCTTCCTAGGGGAGGGTCCCCCTCCCAGGCCCGTTGCTGCCACCCCCCTTGATACACCACTGCAACTTAGTAAAAAGGTTCTTACTGTATTTCTTTATTGACTTTGCCTTAAATTTACAGTAATAAAAGTGATTCAAAATTGTGAAGCTCAGCTGAGATAAGACCGGTACCAAAAAGTTTTCAATTTCCCATGCATTCCACTACTTCCCTTTCCCCCTATCCATTTTGTTACTTTGCAACCTTCCTTACAGTCACCAACTGCTTCCAGCACCATATCACTTCTACTTTCTTCCCAACAAGTTCTCTGTAACAGTCTCTTTGCTGGTGATCAGTTTCACAAAGTTCCCAAGAGACCTGCCTAAGTTAATAAAGCCATATGGCTCAGTAATTATGTTAGACCTTCAGTTGATCCCTGTTTCATTTGAATTTAGGATTTCCTGGAACTTCTCCTATCAGAGACATGCCAAAGTGCATTAGGCAGCACAATTTGATACGTTTTTAACTGGACCCTGCTTTCTGATGGTCCTGGCAGTTCTATCAAAAAGGAAGAGGTATGGGAGAAGTATTGTGTCATTCTTTCAAAGTGATTTGAATGTTTATAAAGAGACGGCTGAGTCGATTAAGGATTAGGCTGAAGCTCAAATCATCCCTGTTCAGTCTGAACTAGTGTACTCATTATTAATTTAAGATATCTATTATGCATAGATTCTGCCAGATGGTCAAAGGCCTACATTTAGGAGCGTCCAGATGAGTCCAGATCAGCACTACCCAAAGGGGGAAAACTGTGCCTCAGAAATAAAATCCCTTCTGAACCTTTCTGGCTCAAGAGAAGAGCAAGTGTGCGTACACACAGTCCACCTGTTAGAATCGTGCACTGTTCTCTTCTGTCAGTAACTTGGACAATTTTTCACTTCCAAGGAGTTTCATAAGCAAAAGTCTTGCTTCTATTCCTGAACTGAAGGTGGATAGAGGTATAGCTTCCTTGTATCACAGACACACATCACAATTTACAAGCATGCAAGGATAACATTTATTCCTATTTTAAAATGACCCAATAAATTCCTTTATTTGTAGTGACAAATTCCAAAGGGGTAGCCATGTTAGTTTACATCAGCAAAAGAATCAAAGAGCCTTTGGTACTTTTAAAGACTAACATGTTTATTTAAGACATAAGGTTTAATGGGCATAACCCAATTCCTCACATGCATGAAATGAAAACTGCAGTATGTTAGGTATATATTTACACACACAAAGAAGGGTGAGTCACATTATTATCTGGAGGGTTAACAAGGTCAATGCAGATAGTTCCAGAGGTATAGCCACATTAATCTATATCAGCAAAACAAGCAGGTTGTTTTAATTCAAACAATGCAGGTGTGGGCTTGTCTCTGCATGTGTATACTGTATAGAACTAACATACTGCAGTTTTCATTTCATGCATCTGAGGAAGTGGGTTATGCCTATGAAAGGTTATGTCTTAAATAAATTTGTTAGTCATTAAAAGTGCCATAGGACTCCATGTTTGTTTTATTTGCTATGTATTTCATATCCATTTGTGGGGGAAAGAAAATGTAACATCCACTGAAATACATGAAGCATTGCGGAGTCGTCCTAGAGCTACAGAATGATTTTCTGATAAGGGCAATTTAAGTATACTTAGAATTATATGCAGAACTCTTTCCCTTCCTACCTACCAGGAAATATACATTTATTCATTTCCCCATCACCCTGAATTTTTTTCACCCATTTTTTGGCTATTCAGGGAAGTTACAAACCTCTGTTTCATATCTACCTGGTCAATTTTTTTCTTTATGAGTCCTATATCTAGTCATGTGTAAAGGACCAATTCTGCTAATCTGGGTTGGGCAGCAGGAAATGACTCTTAGTTATAGTGAGAGTCTGACCCTCCTATTTCTAGAGTGCAAAGGTAACAAATATTAATCAACATCTATATAATTTTGGTTCCAAACTAGAGTTCAGAGTCCTATGTAATCTGCGAACAGCCTGGTCATCTTGTATTTGTCATTCATAGTTGTGAACATCCCTCACCATCTTGACAGCATTGTAAACTGACCTGGAATAGCCCAAAAATTTAGCAATTGACCTTGTGGAAAACTGGATTTGATTTTAAATTTCCTGCTGAAGTTGGTAGTTGCTACGTTGCTTCTTTAAAACATACAATTTAGTAAGAACTATGACAGAGATAAATACATAATACATGAGCACCATAGTACTCTTCTTTCTTTTTCCTCTTTTTTTTTGTTACAGAGTACAGCACAGACTGTTCTTCTATGCCCTTTCAAGATATTGAACCCTTCCAGAAAGGAAACGCCTGTCAGAAGCTTTTAATATCACTGTTTTTATGACTCTACTTCACCTAGACTGTCAAGTACTGAGATCTATAGAAACACACAACAGGTCATGTAACCTTCAGATATTAATTTTTGAAAACTGGGAAGCTGTAGATGTTTGTTTACTAGTGTTAAGAGAAAAGCTCGTTCTCTGCTCTGGTCAATGATGGAGCCGGACTACAGGAGGAAGAATCACAAGTTTATTGACACTCAGAGCTACTGAGTGCAGCTGGCCCCGAAAGACTGGTGCTAAAAGACTTTTATACCCAGGTACAACAACTTGATTCAAGGAAATCTAAAAATGGTTAATATATTCAATGTAAACAAGATTAATACATTTATTAGTACCATATAGGGATAGTTTTCATACATATTCATATAAGATAGGAGAATTTGTAAAGAAGGTCAGGCTGGCTCCTTGGAGCCTGGGAATGTAATAAACAAGAGAAATTGTTGATTAATAGGTGACCTCGAGACTGGTGCAGTTTCCCTAATCTCCTGCTTATAGACTGTTCAAGGATGTGAGGGGCTCTATACTTTTGTTAGTCAGGCTAGAGGTTAACATAATATTAAGGGAACAGTGCTAAGATGGAGTCACTTATGCTCACAAGTTTGTGGTCTCATACAAATCTCATAACACTAGGACAACTGTATTCTATATTCTTCAAGAAAGAGTGACTTGCTTTTTCTTGGGCACCTCAAGCTGCCTCAGAATCTCTGTTTTGCACTGAATTAACCCATGAACTTTGGAGCAAAGCAGTATATTTGAAAATGTATTTAAATAAAGCACAGCATCTATTTAAGGTCTTTCTCTCTCTGATTACTACAAACTGTCAGGCAACAATGACAGCCTGTAGGTTTAGCTGCATCTATTAACAGTTACTTTACAGGCAAAAAATATTTGTTTGTATTCATTACATAGTCCTATTGCATCTTTCAGAACTCTGTCAGATACCTTTTCTCTATGAAATGCAGAAAGCTTTCTGGAAGCTAAATGGTATTTCAAAATGGTAGGACTGTATAATTCTGAAGCTGTGTTCACACGTAAACTCTTATCTCAAAATAAGTTTTTCAAAATAAAATCCTTATTTCAAAATAACTTAATCTGAAATAAGAAAATGTTAATTCAAAATAAGGGAAACCCTCAAAGCGAAATAGCATGTCTTGACACAGGACTTGCTATTTTGCTTCAGAAGAGGGGTGGCATGGGAGGTGTGGCAGCATGGCCCCCTCCCTCGGCCATGCCCCACACAGTATATAGAAAAAGGAAGGCACCCTGGGAAGGAGAAGGGCAAAAGTGTTATTTTGAAATAACAGTTATTTCAAAATAACATGCCTGAATGGCGTTATTTCAAAACAACTATTTTGAAATAACCACTATTTCGATTACAACCTAGGTTTTATGGTTCCAAAACAATGGATGTTATTTTGAAATGACAGGGTCCCGTCATTTTGAAATAAAGAAATGTCATTCAGACTTGACAACTTTTATTTCGAAACAATGGTCATTGTTTTGAAATAAAAGCCTCCTGTGGGCATAGCCTGAATGTGTTATGACCCAACATTATCTTTCTTTATGTATTTTACTTGTGATGTGGTCATCTCTTTTTCTTACAAAAGACAGTGCAGAACAGTCTAATATTGTCTGGTGACTATAGTCATCATATTTGCTAAGAAAAAAAATCTTCTGGTATGGAAAAATATCTACATTCTGGGATACAGTTTACTTCTTCCTCTCCTCAATACAGGCAGCTTTGGTGTCTGATAATGGAAAGAGGAATAGAGGAATCATGGTCACATCTATTCTGATGCATATGCATATGAAGGACAGGAAGTATGACAAGAGACCTTCCAGGATTAACCAGTAGATTTTCAATCATTTAAAAATAAAGAAAGAGTTCTACAAAAAAGTGGAAACTAAGACAAATCACAAAGAATGACTAAAAACAAATAACACAATTATGTAGGGCAAAATTCAGAGAGGGCAAGGCACAAACTGAGATCAAACTAGCTGAAGGCATAAAGGGTAACAAAAAGAAAAATACATTAGTAACAAGAGGAAGATCAAAGGGCAGGGTAGGACCAATAGTCAACAAAAAGGGAAAAACAATAACAGAAAATGTAGAAATGGCAGAGAAAATAAATGATTTCTTAGTTTTGGTCTTCACTGAGAAGATTGGTGGTGATTGGATGCCTGACGTAGGATAGGGCAGTAAAAAATGGGATAGGATAAGAAGGACTTTATTTCGAAATAATGATGTATGTGTGGACATAGCCATAGTGCCCATCTATAAAAAGAGAAATAAGGACAACCCAGGGAATTACAGACCAGTCCATTTAACCTCTGTACCAGGAAAAATAATGCAGCAAATAATTAAGAAATCCATTAGCAGACCTCTGGAATAGAATAAGATGATAAGTGATAGTCAGCATACCTTTGTTAAGAACAAGTACCGTCAGATCAAACTGATAGCTTTCCAGGATGGGGTAACAAGACTTGTGGATAGTTGAGAAGTGGTTGAAGTGATATATCTAGATTGTAGTAGGACTTTTGACAGTCTTGCATCCCCTTCTCATTAACAAACTAGAGAAGTACAGTCTGACTGGAGCTGCTGTAAGATGTGTTGAAAAGCTGCTTGGATAACTGCTCCGAGGAAGTAGTTGTCAATGGTCCACTGTCATGTTGGAAGGGCGTAATGAGTGGGGTACTGCAGGGATCTGTTCTGTGCCCTGTTCTGTTCAACATTTTCAACAGTAAATTACATCAGCGGTTCAGAACCTGTGGTCCATGGACCACTGGTGGTCCAGAAGGGTACTGCAGGTGGTTGATAATGACAGAGAAAATGCATTTATAAAGTTTGTCAATGATACAAAGCTAGGAGGGCTTGCAAGTGCTTTGAAGGATAGGATCACAATTCAAAATGATTTGGACAAACTGGTGAAATAGTCTGAGGTAAATAGAATGAAATTCAATAAAGACAAGTGCAAAGGATTCCATTTACAAAAGAACAATCCATTGTACACATACAAAATGGGCAATGCCTGCCTAGGAAGGAGTACTGCTGAAACAGATCTGGGTGCCATAGTGGACCACAAGGTAAATATAAGACAACAGTGTAACACTGTTGCAAAAAAAGCAAAAACTAGTCTTGGGTGTATTAACAAGAGTATTGTAAGCAAGTAATTCTCAACTCTACTCAACCCCGATTAATTAGAGTATTGTGTCCAATTCTGGGTGCCTCATTTCAGGAAAGATGAAAACAAATTGGAGAAAGTCCAGAGAAGAACAACACGTATGGTCAGAGGTCTGGAACACTTCACTCATGAAAGAAGATTGAAAACGTTCCATTTGTTTAGTCAGGAAAAGAGGAGACTGAGGGGGACATGATAACAGTTTTCAAATATCTAAAATGTTGTCATGAGGAGGAGGGAGAAAAACCTGTTCTCCTTACCTGCTGTTGATAGGACAAGAAGCAATTGGCTTAAATTAAAGCAAGAAAGGTCTAGGTTGGACACTAGGAAATATTCCTAACTGTCAGGGTGATTAACCACTGGAAAAAATTGCCTAGGCAGGTTTTGGAATCTTCATCATTGGAAGTTTTTAAGAGCAGGTTAGACAAGCACCTATCAAGCATGGCTTAAGAGGATAATTGGTCCTGCCAGGAGTGTAGTGGACTGGACTCGATGACCTCTCATGGTCCATTCCTGTTTCTGTGATTCTATAATTCTGTCTTCCTATCATTAGCTATTCTTTAATGTCAGGGGATATGGAGAGCCCAATGCTGAATGCAGCAGCCGCAGTCCTGCTTGACCTTTACAGGTTCCACTCAGAATGCTTCTTATACTCTAAACTCACTATTGGACACCTGCATAAAGCCAAGCACAATATAATCTTGAGGCCTTAGTTCAGCAAAGCAATCACATGATTTAATCATGTGCTTAATTTTGTCCCTATTTAGCAAAGTATTAGTTCTCTCCTCCTGGTTCGTATTGGTGTAAGAGGACTATTTTCTGCATAATTAAATTTAGTGGGTAGTTTAGTTGGCCCTCTCTCAATACTAGGAGAAAGTGGAAGGGCCAAAGAGGGGTCAGGATCCCAGCAAGAACAAGTCCCCATGGCCAACAGGGAGAAGCTAGAACTCCAAATCAGCCAGACTTACAAGGCATGCAGGCCAATGCTGGATTTGCAGGGCCCATCCTCCCACAGCCATATTACAGCAAGGGAAAGTGCAGCAGCCTAGAAAGATCCAAGAAGAGTGCAACAGCTGAGAAAGATCCAGAGAGAATGCAACAGTTGAGCATCCACAGCCACAGCTCAGAGCTGGGGAGCCAGAGAAGCACCATAGAAGTAGAAGTGGTGTGTATCTCCTACTGTTGAAACAGGATCATATGCACTGGTTGAGGGAGCAAGGAAGAGATGAGCTCTTCCCCAGAGTCTGCTGTGTGAGCATGAAGTGCCGTATCCAGAGGGGACATGACATGACAGGAAGTCCAGAGCCAAAAGAGAACAGGTCTTGTAACATAGAGACTAAAGACATCCTGGTTGCATGTTATACCCACAGAATCACAGTAGCACATCCAGTCCAAGAAGAAAGCATCAAACTCATACATTTGTTGCAACTGTGAGTTTATTGCACTTTAGACACTGCTGAATTGAATCTGACCCATGCCATTTCCTCACTATGTTTATGCTATGATATGTTCTTTAATCCCCAAAATAAATGGTGGTAGGTATAAATAAACTCTCTATACATTTAATTGAATCATGATAATTCCAGGTTAAAAGAGTAGCAAGTGAGTTACAAATGTCCTGGAGTAAGGACACCCTCATACCTGCCCAGAGTTACCTATGGGAGGACTGAGGTAAATATCTAGGAATGCTTGGGCTCAGTCCTCCTGTGATGCAAGTCCTGTTCACATGGCGCTGGTATGGAAACTAAAGGTGGGCAACTAGTGGGGTGAATAGAATCAGAGTGAGGACTCAAAACCTTTTGTAACTTGGTTCAGTTGAGATACTGTGTACATAGAGATGTTCCCTACTTCAATGGGACAAATCCTCTGCTACCTCTGCATAAAACTCTTTTCACAGTAAAAAGAGGTGGGAAATTTTGGGATTTCTTACATCTAGTTAGCTTTTTAACTGGAATCAGACAAGTCTGAGGCTCTCATTAAAAAAAGCAATGAATCATGTGGCACTTAAAGACTAACAGTTTTATTTTTCGCATGAGCATTCGTGGGAGAAAATCCCACTTTGTCAGCTGCTTCGAAGATGGGTGAACTTACAGAATGGAATGAAAATAAATGCAAGGGAGTGTAAATCAGGTCATGCAGTAACAGCAAATCAGAACAGTTGTTAGGTTCAAACCCTGGGAAGACTGAAGTCAAATTTCCTTTTGTAATGGGAAAAGAACCCATAGTCTCGATTCAATCCTGCTGTCACAGAATTTAATTTGCATATTAATTCCAGTTCAGCTGTTTCCCTTTGAAGTCTTGATGTCCCAGTTACATGTTTGACGATGGTCATTAACAAATCTTTTATTGAGGTCTTCAAAAGATGGAAGTGCTCAGCATCTGTTTTTTTTGTTTTGTGATTTCTGATATCAGTTCAATGTTCATTTATTCTTTTGTGCAGGGATTGTCCTGTTTGTCCAATGTATAACGTGTTGGGGCACTTCTGGCACATGATGGCATAGACCACATAAGTAGATGAGCAGGTAAATGAGCCTTTGATGGAGTAGCAGACTTGATTAGGACCTACGGCTGTGTTCACACACAGGGGTTATTTTGATACGGTTGTTTCGAAACAACTTGTATCAAAATAACACCTTATTTTGAAATAACTTAATTCGAATTAACAGTTTGTTAATTCGAATTAAGGAAAAAAGCTCAAAGCGAAATAGCAGGTTCAGGCAACAGTTACTTCGAAACAAGTCACCGTTGTTTCGAAACAACATGTTCGCACGGTGCTGTTTCGTCCCCGCATGGGGTTTAACTTGTTTCAAAACAGCGGGAACCGTTGTTTCGAAACAACTGTGCATCATGTGAACAGGGTGTTTCTTATTTTGAAACAACCTCTGTTGTTTCAAAATAAGAGTGCTGTGTGAACACAGCCTATGATGGTATCTATTGTGCAGATATGTGGACAGACTTGGCAGCGTGTTTTTTTGCAGGGGTGTGTGCCTGCTTTAATGTTTCTGTTGTTAGATCTGTAGTTCCTGGTGAATAGCTGTTTAAGATTGGATGGCTGTCTGCAGGCAAGGAGAGGTCTGTCTCCCAAGGCTTGAGAGAGTGAGGGATCATCTTTTAGAATAGGCTGTAGGTCTTTAATGATCTGTTGCAGAGGTCTGACTTGGGGGTTGTATGTGGTGACTAGTGGTGTTCTGTTTGTTTCTTTCTTGGACCTCTCTTATAGTAGGTACTTCGGGGAACCTGTCTAGCTCTGTCAATTTGTTTTCTTACTTCCCCGGGTGGGTACTGTAGTTTCAAGAATGCTTGATAGAGATCCTGAAGATGTCTGTCTCTGTCTGAGGGATCAAAGCAAATGTGGTTGTATCTTAGGGCTTGGCTGTAGAGAATGGATCGTGTGGTGTGTTTAGGATGGAAGCTCGAGGGATGTAGGTAACTATACTGATCAGTAGGTTTTTCGGTACACGGTGGTGTTGATGTGTCTATCCCTGATTTGTACTGTAGTATCGAGAAAGTGGTCCACACTCCTGTGTGGAGTGTTCCAGGCTCAATTTGCTTCTGGAGTGTAATTTGTTGAAATCTCTGTACCTCATACTGATGTCTTGCATTATTGTTTATACATCATTAGTAGAATATACCATTAGCTCTCAGGTGATTTTTTTTCTTGGTTTTTTTTTTTTTTTTTGATAAATAGCCAATTCAGAAGGCATTTGGAACAAACAATTATTATTTGTGTTGTTTCCTCCAACAGGGTATGCAATGAAGAGTAGAAATGAAAGAACTCAACTATACATGATTTTGATATGTTAATATAAAATGAGAATTAAGTTTATATTCACAGTTACATTATTTTCAAATATAAGGACTATATCAACAGAGTTGTTTACATATGTAAGTTATATATGTGTGCAAGTGTTTATGAATAAGAAGCATAACATAAAAAGTGCTATGGAGTAAAATTAAACTCACTGCTTAACTGCAGTAGTAAATGCAAAAATGTAGCACCTTTAATGAGCTTAATCCCAAAGTCTTTAATTCAGTCAGAGTTTTTCCTATGAATAAAGACTTATCTAATACGTTAACATTTGTGGAGTCTTGTCCTGAGAAGTACTCAACACTGCACCTCATATTGAAAGATGGGGAAATTAAGGGCTATGAAAACACCACAGATCACAAACAGAACCTGATGCATTTTGGCCTCATCAAATGAAACAATACTACAGTATTTTTTTATTAATTATTATTATTATTTTATCATCCCAACCCCAACAGCTAGAAGTCTGTTTTCTGGGTTGGAAGGCTGGGAGTAAGTATGGCTTACAACAAGCATCAGTGTTTGATCTCTCAAAAATCTCTATCTCAGTAATACCACTCCAGTGACTGAAAGTTATTTTGAGGTTGAATTTTGTAATTTCTTTATGAGTTAACTGTCTAACTCACAAATATTTGGTTCCCTTTTTGGCAGAGAGTCAAAGGATTGGCATGCAGACTGAACTAATCTTTCTCTCCTAAGAGATGTCCTTCAAGGCTAGGATCAAGGCCCATGGAAGGAAGAATATGAGGATTGTATTGGTGATGTGCTTGTTCTGTGAAAGGAGTGGACCTTCTAATTTCAAAACATTAAAAAAGTACTGAAGAATTACAGAAGTGAAGAAGAAAAGGTAAGCACATGAGAAGCTGAAGTAAACTGAATCTGAACAAAGTACTCAACATAAATGTTAATCTATGAGCCAATCTGAAAGCCCACTTAAGTTATGGTCATCTTTCCACTGAGTTCAATGTTCTTTGGATCAGACTTTACAGAGATATTTGCCACTTATGCTTATAAGGTCTCTGTTTTAGTTTTTTATCATTTACTGGTTCAATATTCCAATGATCTGAAAAAAAACCCATATCACCCATTTTACCATAAAAAATAAAATCTAATTATATTACAGCACTTTGTGTTTGGACACATGTCAAATCATAGTAAAGAACTATATTCTACATGATTGTATCCCTTCACAATCCTTTAGTGTGTAAAAGACACCATATCATAAAGAAGATCACTGCTGTCTTCCAAACAATAAAACAGATTATCTAACTGCAGAGGGAGAAATAACTGAGTGATTTCACCTGTCAAGAGCCTTTTTGATTACCTAACTTTCCTGAATTAAATTTATATGTAAAGTGATTTAAACAAAATTAAAACTGGAAGTTCTAATATACACCAATGTTGAATTTTCTTCCTGCATTCTTGTTCAGTTGATAGCATCAAAGTATTTGAAATAAATTCTCAGTTGTAGAATTTACAAACAGTATAACTTGATTGTCTGTTACTTAGCAGAAAAATAAAAAGGGATCTTCCTGAATTTGTTAAAATAAATTATATTTCAAATACTTGACTTTGAACATATTTCCATCACCCTCCCCCCCCCCAAAAAAAAAGAATCAATAATTCTATTAGTGTTACTCGGGGGAAAAAAGCCACTACCCATACTCTTTAAAAATCAAATTGTCTTAAATAGAACACAGGCTTTGAACTGAATTCCTTAGAGAGAACTCTTAAAGATTACAGCTTACTGCTGAAGTAATTCAGTAAAGTGACCAAATGCCCCCATTTTTAATGGACTGTATCAGCCTCCCAGGGATTTTCACTGGAACATTAACTTGTTCTTTGTACAGCCACACACACAAATGACACAATGTTTGCTGACTTTCTAAAAGAGGCCAGTCTAAGGCATATTTTTTCTGACCCTCCTGAAGATTAGTAAAGAAAAGTATAGGAATCATTGCAGGGTTATTTTTTTGTTTTTTTTTTTGTTTGTTTTTTAAGTAGGCTAACATCAAGACTGAATAAAATTTGCTTCGGCATCATGGTTTACATTCACTGAAATTGTTGGAAGTGTGTATATAGTCATTAACAGTTATTCATCAACAGCCTAGACAACTAAATTATTCAAAACTCATGGTATGGTAAATGTTCTTTATCACACATAAAATCAAATCAAGATTTAATCCTATGAGGTGCTGAATGCCTCTGTGGGAAATACCATCAGTCCTCATAGGAAAATGACTGGAATATTGCCTGAATACAGCTTGAGTAATACCTACATAATGATGTCAGTATTTAGTCTATAATGCCCAGCTTAATTCTGACCTACTTACACAATATAACTGGTACCAATAAAATGCAGTTACACCAATGAATAATTTGTATTAGATTAGGATCAAGCCTGCAATTACCTGCAAGCATGATAATCAAAATGAGTGATAATAATGAACTTTCATGAATTTTTCACTCTCCATAAGCTTATACATTGTATTCCATCACAGTGCCATAAAAGGAATTATGTGTAGTGTTATGTTAGGCACTATCATTAACAAAAACATCCAAATTGATGCAGGCCTAACTAAGGGTTAGATTCTGAGCCCAAGAAAGATAATACCATTCTTTGCAAGTAAGAAACGCCAATAACAACATTCATGTTGTAAACTGCAATTAAATAAGAATAAGGAAATTAGAAGTTGACCTAAAATGAATTTTCAGGTGACCATACAAAACAAAGACCATGCATTCCCATGAACAATTCTTGGAGAAGTGATTTCTTCATCAAAAGAAATATTTTTCCAGAATATGAAGAAACAAATGTTCCTTGTTCAAAACGTATATGACTTTCTGTTTCTTAAGTACTCCTTATAACAGGCAGAACTCCCTTGCCACATCAGATACCATTTATGCCAGTTATTGTGCAGTTAAAAACAAACAGCATGTCATCAGTTTACCCAGAATGACAGAATGTGAAGCATAACAGCAGGCTTGCAGAGCAACTTTCCCTGCATATGTGTAAAAGTGTCATGAGAGACAGAGAATTTAAGAAAGAACCAAAAGAAACCGTTGGAGACACAGAATTGTTGAAAGGAATTTAATGAAAGGAATCATTAAAAAAAAAACCACAACCAGAACTGTGAACCCTAAACCATTGTTGTATAAAATCTAAGTTAAATATTTTGAGTCACATCCTATTAGGTATATTTCTAGGTACTTCAAAAGAACTACACTATTTATACCACCACAAGATTTGCCTAGTTATATGGAGAGATATTTTTCAGAATATATGTGAAGTACAGATAGAGATAAGTCAATGGAGCTTCTGGGCCAAAGCATTACTGTTCCAAAGCCCTATGCACATCTCCTACCTGCCCAATTTAGTTAGGAACCCTCTTCAAAGGATATCTTATACAGTATAATATGGTATTGTACAGTTTCAAGACAATGTCTAGAAAGAATAAATCTGGAGTGTTACACATTTATTTATGTATATGAAGCTTCTGGCCATTTATTAACAATAACCTGATTGAATTTTGTATATGTTAAACATAGAAAAACAGATGTGCTGTATTTCAAAATAATCTACAAGGTGTGTAGAAATATTAAATGAGCCACAAGAAAATAAAGTCAAATAGAACATGGCAATGTTTTCATTTGAGTGTTTAGGTTTTACCAACATGCAAACTAGCTGAGTGCTGAAGAAAAAGGTCTGAAAGAGCCATTTTCTGTAGACAGAGGTTGTTTCGAAATAAGAAAGACCATGACCACACGACATACAGCCATTTCGAAAAAGCAAACCCCTTGTTTTGAAATGGGAGCCGGTGTTTCGAAACGGCTTAAACCTCCTTCCGTTTCAAAACAAGGTTGTTTCAAAACCAGTGGTTTTGAAACAACCCTGTGGGGACATGTTGTTTCAGAACAAACTGTTCTGAAACAACTTTGGACCTTCCTCCCAGGATGCTTAGCACCCTGGGAGGAAGGGCCACCTCCTCAGTACCCTAGCCAGGGAACCCTCAGCACCCTGGCCAGGGCGCTGAGGGGTGTCCCCTGGCCGGCAGACGGGGACTGCAGACAGCAGTGGGGTGAGTGTAGCCCGGAGCCTCACCCCGCCGGGGTCTGCAGACCCCTGCAGACCCTGGTGGGGTGAGGCTCCCAGCTAGACTCATCCCGCCACGGTCTGCAGACCCCTGAAGACCCCGGCAGGGTGAGGCTTCCGGCTACACTCATCCCGCCACGGTCTGCAGACCCCCTGCAGACCGCGGCGGGGGTGAGGCTCCAGGCTACGCTCACCCCACTGCGGTCTGCAGTCCCGTGCAGACTCCGGCGGGGTGAGGGTCTGGACTGCGCTCACCTTGCCGCGGTCTGCAGTCCCCCTGAAGCGAAACAGCATGTCCAGACTGTGGACATGCTATTTCGTTTCCCATATTTCAAAGACACTTTTTTTGTCTTTCGAAATAAGGTGTTTTGAAATAACACATTATTTTGAAACATCTTGTTTCAAAATGTCTTGTTTCGAAACAAGCCCTCTGTGTGTGAACATAAAATTACTACTAGTGAATACAGACACAAAGTTCTGCTACACCAATTTAGAATGAATTAATGAAAAGTGAAGAAATAGAGGAGTAGTAAATAGAAAAGGTGAATAAGTAAGTGTCCTTGGAAAAGCATATAAGAAATGAAGGGAAAATGGGGATGGAAAAACCTAGGAAGCACTGTAGATACACAAAAGCCATTGTGGAGTTGAGGAAATCTATTTTTTGTTATCAGAGGAAGTTAAAAGGTGTGTGTGAAAAACTAGCAGTTAGAAAGAAATAATCCTGAATGAAATTCCTGAATGAAAATATTCAAGAAGCAAAGGCTATATGCTTTTCAGGTGCCTTGTGTAAGGAAGGCATTTGGCATCAGCTACAGTAAAAAGGTAGTAAGACATTCACAAATATGGAATGGTCAAAAATAGGAGGTTCTCTCTCTCTCAGGAGACAGAAGGTTCCACCCAGTAGTAGATGTATGGATGACCCACATTGTGGAGCTACACTCAGAAAGACCATCAAAGATCCATGCCCACTATCACAGAACTGTGGAGCTAATAGAGGAGTATGACAGTGAAATCATGGTAAACATGCTGGGAATACTGATGAATGTCATGAATTGGAAACATGTGTAAACTCTCACAGGGCTTCATTTTATCACCAGTAGTTTTTTATTAATTTGAAACAAAAATTCTATTCTGTGATGATGGTATCTGCACACCCTTTCATGTTATTAACAGCAGTAGCATTAATCTTTAGCTTGTTAATTGACAGTCCAATACATAATGTTACTTTTTAACAATCTGCCTGTTAAGCATGGTAACTGGAAAAAATTGTTTTAATCAACCCTGAACTCAGTGGTCTACAGCAGTAATAGTATATCATGAAGAAAAAAAAAACATTTTAAATGACTGCTATTAAGCTGAGCAATGTGCTAAAAAAGGGTCATCTTATTAATACCAGTGGCTAATTGCAGTGCAATATTTACTCTGTTACCTTTTTAATCATCTTGAGATAAAATATCATCTATAATGTTTGTTCAGGTTCTCGGTTTCCTTAAAGTGGAACTATTCATGCTAGCTAGGTAACAAAGTATTCAAATTCCAGAGGGGTAGCCATGTTAATCTAACAAAAAAAAAACAAAAAACAAAAAGCGTTTTGTGGCACTTTTAAAGACTAACAAATGTATTTATTGCATAGAAAAAAAATGCCTGAGCTACATGTGGAATGCTTGTGGTAGTCACATCCTAATGCCAGTGAACACTATGTAAATACCAAATAAGTAATACAAAAATAATTCAGTTTAGGCAAAAGCTGTATAGGCTAAATTCTTTAGTCCTTAGTCATGGACAACTCCCACTGACATAGATGGGAACTTCTTTCATATAGCTGGTAAAGAGCAGCAACTACAATTTCACTTGAAGTTGATCGAGCCAGGTGGTAGCAGAATTTATTGCAGGAGTGGCAGAATTTACTGCAGTGATGCCACCTTCATATTCATCAACTGGGCAGTAGATGGTTATATGTTTGATGGTCTGTCATGGGGAGCCACACTCACACACCAGAGAGCCCTATATTTTCCATTTGTGCATTAAATGTCCACATCATCGTGGGTTATCTTGGATTCAGTTCAGAGTTGACCAAGATGTCTGTGGTAGGTCAAACACAGGAAACTTCAGCATAGGGTCCAGTACAAAGTGCTTATTTTTTAAATTTTCCTTAGCCTCTTTGCTTTCCAGATCCCCTTCTGAGCATAGCTTAGTTGCATGAGTTTAAACTAATATTCCCAGAAATGCTTCAAAGACTTATTCAAGGTCTTGGTGGATAGGAAGATACTATTTTCCCAAATTCAATCAGTTTCACAGAATGTCAGCAGTTCAGCATGTTGTCAGGGGAACAACGTTAGCCTGAACAGGTAGCACTGGTCAGGGCATTCCTTAAGGGCGGACAAGAGGGGTGATCGGCCTGGGCCCTGCGGTTTCATGGGGCCTGCGCTATGCAGCCATGAGGAAGGGAGTGGGGGGGGGCCTAAACTGCTGGCCCCCTGTGGCAGAGCTGTCTCCCGCCCCCCTCCCTGCTGCTTTCAGCACAGAGCTCAAGTCAGCCGGGAAGGTTGGGGGGGCGGTGTACAGAGCCAGCCCAGGAATGGAGTGGGCCAGCCCAGAGCCTGGGTTTCTTTCTCTGGTCCCTCCCCTGAGCCAGCTGTTCTACCCTGTGGGGAGGGAAGGTCCAGCTCAGAGGTGGGATGGCAGAACAGAGCCCAGCCTCCAGACCAGCCTGCTCCACCCCCGGGGTCAGGGGAGGGACAGCAGTCCGGGACCAGCCTGCACTCTCAGGGCCCCACCCATGCTGATTGGCCGCAGCCTCACACCCTCCTGGGGATGGCCCTAGCCCTGGCCTGGTTTTAGAGTCCACTTAACGGTTCCACTGATGTACTGTGTCACTATATTCAGCTGAGTTTCACCAGACTATATATGGCTACATCTCCTCCACAATGGTGCATGATATTAAGCTACCAAGTACACAGATATCATAGCAGACATTCACACCACTGATGCTGTTACATTCGAGGTTGTACCTGTTAGTTTACAAATTATGTTGGCTTTTTCTGTCTTTGCAACTACCTTCTTGAAGCGGTATGGAAGATTAGAGTGCAGTCCAGTTTCACTCCAAGATATGAGCGAGCGTAATCATGTTGCATATATTTATCACCAAAACCGACTTTCAGCATGCTTTTGGCACTCCTGTTGTAAAGCTGAAATGTGCTATTATTGTTTGGGAATTGAATAAAACTATGTGCTCGATTGGGGTGCCGTCATTGATAATGAATAGTAGTTTATCCCACAACTGATGTCAATGGTACTGCTCATGGTGAAAGGTACTATTCAATGGGAAAAGATATCAGAATCTGGCCCATAACATTATGTCAGGAAGTCTCTATTCATATATGGTGTAGGACTGCAAGAATATACAAAGATATAGGGGAAAAGGCCAAACATTTTTTGTGAAAAGTTCATCCAAGATTGTGGTAGCATTTAACATTCATCTCTAATATTGAAAGCTTTGATGCTTTCTGTTTGTTTAGTTTGTGAAGTAAAGGGCATAGTGACAGTGTACTCAACTACAGAGACAGAATTATTAGTATTTCCTTTTCTCTCTGCACTGAAGCAGTATAAATGATTTAAAATACTTAATAACATCTTATAGGAACCAGTGGCTCTCCAACTTTTTCATACTATGGACAGTTCTTTGATCTGAGGGTCTTTTTATGGCCCTCTTCTGCTTCGGATGCCAAAATCACAATTCCACCTTTTCCTAATTAAATCTTATTTGCTTGTGAAAGGTAATACAAAAAGATTAATATTAAACAGAAAAAAATTAAAGGTAACCTTAGCTGAATGCAGTGGGTACAATTACTTCATTAGATCCTTTCCTCTTTACTTTATAAGTATGCTATTATTTCTGTTCCTGTGTGAGGGTTTTCATTCATTAACCCTGAATGTTCTCTAGTTGCTTACAGTCTTCATGGTCACTATGTGTTCAGATATTGTGCAGCTTAGCTGTCTCCTCCACTATGTTTACACCCATTCCAAATTTGGTAGCATCTTAAAATTTGATCACAGTGGAATTTCTACAAGAGAAACACTCAATGAAGTTGTGCATGTATGACATTACCCTCTGCTACCTGGAATGGAGTATAGTTATCTCACCCTAATCTCTCACTCTCCAAGCCTGTCTTGCACTTGCTTTGCTGTGTGTGCCTCCAGTCCATGCACAGCCTCCTTCAAGGAAGTAGCCCTTAAATTAGCAAGTGAGAGCTTCTGGCCATCCACTTATAGGATCATGCAATAGAGTGAACCCAACAAACAATCCCAGTCCCAGATGCAACCCTGGGAATTTATGCTTGTTTAGGGACTTCAGCACTGTCTTCAGTTTTTTCCCTGAACTATGCAAGCTTGTGATTAGTTCATCAGTTTCTGAGAGAAATTGATATGTACCAGTTTGGTCACTCTAAACCACATGCACAACTTTAGGGAAAAAAAACAAAATAAATTTATTTTTATGAAAGTACAGATAGATTTTAAGCAATTATAAGTCAGAGGAAAAGAAGTCAGATTTGATCAGGATGAAACATAGCAAATCACATTCTAAACTAAGCTTACACAGTCAGATAATGCTCAGAGCAGGCTGACCAACTCCTTCAGCCAGGCAGCCAGGCACTTCCCATGTGAGCAGTCCTTCAGTTTCTTGATATCGCTTTGTAAGTGGGAGTGGGAAAGAGAGTTACAGATTGCAAAATATCTCTCTTGTATCATCTTTCTTTTCCTCCATCCTCACAGGTCAGAAGACAGAATGTCCACTTGTAAGTTCCCCATCTTCAAAGCATCTGACAAAGCGGGATTTTCTCCCATGAAAGCTCATGTGATAAATGTTAGTCTTTAAAAGTGCCACAGGACTCCTTGCTTGTTTTGAGTAAAAGAGCATCTCCTTATCAATACTTAGGCTAGTCCCTTGTTCCTGGAAGAGCTGGATTGGTTATGCATACCTATAATGAGGCATGAACTACCTTTCTGCTTTTGGAGGCTTTTGCTTAGATTGCCCTCAAGCCATTTGGGGCACATAGGTGGGGATACTACACAACAGAGTTTCATCACTATACATATAGCATTGCAGCAAACACACTACTATAACAATAATGTTCAGTACGTCATGAGCATTCCAAAACCACCATATGCAACATTCTTTGCATTAAACTATACAGTTACACTAGAAGGGTAAAAATGAATCATACACAATCACACTATAAGGTTGTACATACAGTGCAGTGTGTCACAGCATGGAAGAAATATTAGGATATAAAAGTGAGGATTTTATTTACTTGGTTGGGATTTGCATTAAATTCAGTTCTTCAAGAAGCAATTTCTTCTGTACTTCCATGGGAAGCAGTGAGTAGCACATTTCTTGTTATGGATCCACTTCCTTCCCACTCCTTTTTGGTTCTTTTGCAACCAGGGAGTGATTCAGAAAATCATCCCTATGTCCAGCAAAATGTAGAAGGATAAAAGGTACAGTGAACTCTTTGCAGCATTTGGCCACAATTTAGCTATATATGGTTTTCATATTCTGCAGAAGTGACTTTTTTGCTGAATAATTTGAAAAGAAAACAAAGCTTTAATACAAATTTTAATAAGTTTTCTACTTTAAATGAAGTTTTAAAATATATATATGTACACATATATTCACATCACAGCCACTGTTTCTAAAATATTAATGTGTTTACAAATCATTCTGTCTGAACACAGTTCCATCCATCTGATATTGACAGCAGATCTTCTATTAAGAATCAGCATTATTTATCAAGAAATAACCAATGGAGGGAATCAAAGTTGGTTATTCTTGCAGAAAAAGAAGTGATTGGTTTCATGGGGTACTATATTGGACACAGAGCAAATATTTAAATGATGATTGCATTTTGTAGTTTTTATAAGCCTATTTTTATTATGTCTTATGAGAGAAAATGCTACAGCTGATCTCTGGGCCTACTTATGCTATTAATATTGAGATGTATGATTTTCCATTAGTAAATTTAAAGCCAGGAAAAGAGACCTTTGAACAATATGTATGAATATTAATGTGGATAGGCTTGAATCATATTTGTAAAGTGAATACATGTTGTGCCTATGGATTCTGCAACTTCTAATATAGTCCCTGCTAACAGTTCCACAGTGCTGTAACCTGATTAAAATAACTGTTTTGGAATTTTAATTAGATCTTTATTTTGTCTGAAAAGCATAGTATGGCAGTTTTATACTAAGGGAATATTATCACTACCCTCTGTTCCTCCTTTAATGAACTGATAAAAGTAACCTTCAAATCATTTATATTTTTATGTAATAAAAATTCCCCTTTATTATTGAAAAGTTGTAGTTGTGATTTTTCTGAAGTAGTCACATATGACAGGCCATATCCGCTCAGCTACCTGATGTAAAGACAACATATCATAGCTAGCAGAATCTGACTCCAAATCCTTTTAGGGGATGAATATTGTAAGCCTTCCTGTAGACTTTTTGTGTCAAAACTATGCACTAACAAAACTTCAAATTAAAGAAAAAACCTACAGTCCTAATATTATCAGATCAATTAATAAATGACACTTTGGTGTCACAAACAAGGCATAAGAGAAAACCTTAACTAAAACAGTTTTATATTGATGCTTTTGCTATTAAATATCACAATATTTGAATATAAAAGACTCCAATTCCTTTCAACAGGAGCCCTGAACAACATAGATGCAGATTATGTCTTGGTCACTCGGCTTCAGCATTTTTGGATACATTTACTGTCTTTAGATATGGATATGTGTTCTGATTTGCAATATACAATTAAAAAAGTCTGATATATATTTTGAAAACATTTGGACTGTATAACATTTTTTAAAAAGGAACTTTGAACTCATTACTTTTAAAGTAGGGAGTTATCTTGGTACAACTTAATTATCGACCTAGCTATTAACCTTGAGAGTCCATGTTCCCACTGAAATTCCCAACAGTTTCAATGGCATGATATGTCACTTTCTTCAGTCAACTTAGAACCAAAGCCACTGTGTTACCTCTCTGACTTAGCAAGAAAGAACTTTGCTAGAGTTTAAACTGTGTGACAGCTCCCTCCCCAACAGTCTGTCTGCCTTTTTCAGAAACTCCTCAAGGTTGTCTAAAACTTGCCTTGCAAGTAACATTCACTAAATCTCAGTTCTGAGGTCTCCAGAGATACCTCTTCATGGTATTTATTCCCTCTCCTGGGAAATACACAGAATTTATTAAGTCCACTTTTTCCAAAGAGACAGTACACACAGCAATGTTAGCTCAGCAGAAGACACCTTTTTTAAAACACTTTAATACACTGCACTGGAAAGAATTTTTAATGAAAATAAGAATGTGTATTAAGAAAGAATAGATTTAAATTATACTAAACAGAGTGGAAATGGTTACAAACAAAACAAAAGTTATACATGTTTTCTGGTCTCTAAAAATGGCCACAATTGTGATCTGTTTTTTCCAGCAATTTCTCACCTACAGTCAGTTCTCATGGTCTTCAGTGCCTGAAGTAAACAACTTTTACAGATTCAAAAAATTCTGGCCTCTTTGTCCATTAACTGATGGATAACTAAGAGATTTTTCTTGCCTACTTTTTTATAGTTCAGTAAAACTTTGGAAAATATTCCTTTAAAGCTGTATGTCTCAGAGGGCACGTCTACACAGCACTTTTATTTCGAAATAACACTTGTTATTTCGAAATAAAAGAAATTAGGTCTACATGACGTTTTCTTATTTCGAAAGGACGGACTTCGTCCTTTCGAAATAAGAATCGTCATTTCGAAAAAGTAAAACCTGCCCCCCCTCGAAACGGCTGTTATTTTGGAAGGGGTATTTCGAAATAAAGCTGTTCTTTCGAAACACTGTGTAGACCTGTTGTTTTGAAAGAGCTGTTTCGAAAGAACAGATCCAAACAGCTTTATTTCGAAATATCCCTTCCGAAATAACAGCCATTTGGATTGCAGGCTTTCCCTTAATTCGAACTAACATTTTGTTAATTCGAATTAACTTATTTCGAAATAAGGATTTTATTTGAAATAACTCATTTCGAAATCCTTATTTCGAAATAACAATGCATGTGTAGACATAGCCAGAGAGTTCTTCTCGCCACCTGAAGTGCAGACACCCTGTTGTCTTAGGGTATGTCTTCAGTGATGGTGGCAAAATCACTGCATGATTCGCAGCGAGGAGGTACTCACTGCTGCAGTCCAGGAGGTTGGCGCCAGAAGTCCTGCCCCCTAGAAGGCATAAGGGAAAGCCGACTGCAAGCAATTTGCAGTCGGCTTTCAGCAGTGTGTCCCGGAGGCTTGGAAAGTCACCAGCAGATATTCAAAGCATTTTGTGTGTCTTGTGTTGGTTGACTGCCACTGAAAAAGCCTGCAAATGTAAACTAGAACTTAATCTTTGTCTGGTGAATTAGCTTTTTTCGACTGACTTAATCACCTTTTTTACCTTAGATGTTAATCTAATTCCATTATCCATTGTTTATAATCAAGGGCTGGTTTGTTTATTAACTGACTCCAAAATGTATTTTATGAACACGTCTAGCACCCATCCAGAACTGTTTGTACTCAGTCAATACATACCTCATGCAATGATGTTTATGATCAGCATGTCACTTGTTTTTACATGATACCCTACAAGACACTCTTTGGCTAAATACTGTAACAGCAGTGTGTTGGATGTGCATTTCACAGTTGTTATCAGGCTGTGAGTGGGCACCAGAAGTGAACATTTAAAATGTTACTTATGAGTTTATCTATTTTTTGGTGATTCTTTGCTTGGAAAGGCACTAAATAAAGATTAATTGATACAAGTAGGCAAGATGTTTTTGGGTCAAGGAAAATACAAAATGCTTGCTTTGCCTAGATGTCATTTGTGGAAGAAACTAGTGTGACATGTCTGACAGGTTCTCTACTGAAAGCTTTTCTAGCTTTGGAAGATGACAGAAAAGTTTTAGATGTTTTTGTGACTTTGGCGCCAAGTGATGACATGCAAGTCACAGAAGCACATTTGAAATGCTTCTGAGACATTTGTATGCAAGATATACTCACAGACATTGAAAGCAAGGGCAATGAAGGACCAGAGGTAGAACTCTTTCAAGCATGAGCATGCAGAAGGGGAGAAACTGCCAGGAAACATTTGGTAAAAAGCACATTCTTTGAAGTGAGTAGTGTATTGATATAGTTTGAAAGTCACATCAACATGCCCAGCCAGAGCTTCCAATACTATTCAGAATTGCTAAGGGAATATACACATAATATTACTTTCATTCTAATCTGGTTCTTTTTAAATAATTCTATTTATTAGGAATCAAATTAATCAGAATTGTCTGTGTGCATAATAAACTTATTCCAGTGATCAGATGTTTGTCTTTTGGTCATTTTTTTATTTTTGCTGGGATTAGTTTAATCTTGATCTGTCCTTACTCTTCTTTGATGGATATTGAATATCCATGTCAGAACATAATATTTCACTTTCAGACATTTTCAGAATTATATTTATCATTATTTCAGGCACTTTGCAATTTTGTGTTCATTCTTCCACGTCATCTGTCTCAGTGAAGCATCACAGACATTTTGTAATATGGCAATATTCTCTGGAAAAAAATTCAGCAGAAACAATAAAAGCTTATCTTCAGCATTCTTTACTTTTTAAAAATTATATATAGAAAATAAATTATTCCTTTATTTTCATGCCAAAGTTTGTCAATATTCTTCTATTTTTGTCTGAGATACACTTTCTTTCTCTAGTTCATCCACAAACATTTTTTGTAGGTTTCAGTACTATTGTAATAAAACTGAGATACAAAAAGTCAAGAAAATGTACACTGTTGAGTGATAGCCTTTGCTGATGTAATGGAGCTATGTCATTTAACCCCATCTGAGGACCTGGTTCTTTATTATTTTTTTGAAATTTAAATCAGAAAAAAATTCTTCCTTTGGAGGTAAATGTAGCTGATGTACCACGATGACTTGGTTAAAATGTTGGTGGGAAGGAGTTGAGTGACTGTTTAAGAAAGTAAAATATGAAAAAGAAAACAAGGTGGGGATGCAAACCTAAGCTGAGATATAAGCAGCACAAAGTCAGAACAATAAAAGTTTAGTACTAGATGCTGATTAGTACTCTGTAGGTGTACAAGGGGTTCATGCAAATGGCTTTCCACCCTTTTGTGTTCCTGCACAGGGGTTAAATGCAAACCTGCTTCTTGACGTCTCAGTGTATAAGGAGCAGGGCACACTAAAATCAAAAGAAATGATCGATTCTCCAAAGAGAGCAGAAAGAAGATACCAGCAGAGTAGCATTTATTCTTTCCTTCCTACATTATGCATGAAATATTTTGGGGAATATCTGCTAGTGAGGAGACTCCTGTCAGATCTAACAGTTGTGACTCAAGGTCACAATTTTGTTAATTCAGGCTAAAATGTGAAAGGGAAACACAACTGTTATCAAAATGCATGAGGGAGCAATGAATACCAAAGCATCACAGGGAATTAAAAAGTGCTGAGTGAAATAGATGCCTGAAGTAAAATGCCAGTGCCACTGAAGTCAATATCAGAACCTTTATTGACTTCAATAAGGCCAAGATTTCACTCTAGCTTTTCTATAACTATGGCTTTCTAGCCAAGGGCGCTCATGACCCATATGGGCCACACTCTTCAGACAAATCAGAGTTGTTCTACTGACTTCATGCTAAATCAGAAACATTCCAGTTTACATCAGATGGGGATCTGGCCCATATCTTTCTCCAGCCAGCTTTCATCAAATTACGGGGGGAAGGGGGTATTCTTTTTTCAAATAAATCTTAGCTATTATTACTACTATTATTTTGTTTAATTCTGAGAATGTGCTTGGCCCTGTACAATATATAATCCAAGTTCAATATCTACTTCAAAGACATTATAATCTGATTTTGATGAACACAGAAAAGGCAGGATACTGAAAATCTGAGGGAGACAGACACTTGCTGTTTCTTCTTCTTAATTACAAGTTTATTCCCTGTTAGTTGCTCCAATTGCAGTGATTGTTAACAATTTTTAATCAGGCCTTGAACAAGTTTTCTCTTATGAAGCAATTCCTTGTTTCCAATGGGATTTTATATATTTATCTGTTAATTATTTCTACTGTAGCAATATTCCAGAATCCCAAACTGAAATTAAGATTCCCACCCCACTGGACATTGTACACAAACAAATAATCTGAGAAAAATTAAGTACATATAGACATGTTTGGTTGTGATAACCTTAGCCTTCTTCGAAATCAGATGGGTTTCAGTCTAGTCTTACCCATGATCAATGAGTCTAGCTCAACAGCTGGATGTTAACACGGACTGAAATTGTTCATACTGGTGCATTGTATATTTTGATTTAGTAGGAAAATCGTTGGCATACATCAAGTGCTGACTTGCAAACAAACTCTACAGAATTCAGTTTCTGAGACATGGCAATCAAACAAAATAGAATTAATCCATCCTCTTGTAGAATGAAGGTACCATTTCAGAGAAGGTTTTATTGGATTCAGAGTCCAGAAGCCCACCTTCTGACTCAAAGAAATAACTGAAGTTACGTGACCCTGGAATTATTTAAACTTCATTGCAACTGAAACTTTTTAGAACTGCAGTAGCAAGAATTCAGAACTCAATGGGCTGTGCACAAAGTTTATCAATACTGCATGCTGTATCCTCATGGCAGTAGGAGAGAAAAGAAAATTAAGATAACTGTGCTTCTTTTAAAATTCGTGTAACATTATAGCAGTGTTTCTTAAAGTGTACAAGTGTCTAAACCCTTAAGGCAAAAGTTGTTTCCTGTAACAATTATATTTTTAAAAAGCTTTTAAGTGTAGTCATTTTTTTGGACTAGAAAGGCTCTCCTGACTCCTCTTATGATATTATGTTCTTATTTAGCTTCTGTTGTAAAATTAAAATTCTTTTTCTTAAACATCCCTAAATTTTCATTACTTTTAAAAGAACAATTAAATCACAAAGTAAACAAAGCCAATTCAGGGGAGAATGAACAGCCACTGCTATAAAACAGCATTAAAAATTGAAACTGAACTCAATTTAGCTTTACCAGCTGATTTAGTTAGGTATCACCCTTAGGCATTAACACTATTTATCATTATCACTGCAGCCTGGCATGTCTGCACCATCAATAGAAGGGACAGCAACTTATGTAAGATAAATCAGAATTTTTTTAAAAGTGCTTTTAATATATAAGGAAAATATTAATAATCTGCATATGCTCAGATTCTCGGCAATCAGGCATAACATTACCATTTAGAATGAAAATAATGCAAGTAAAAAGTTGAAGGCAGAAAGCTGTACTTGGTAGTAAAACAAGCGAGGAGTGCAGTGGCACTTAAATACTAAATTATTGATGACATGTTCTTGGAAATCATGTAGTAGATAGAGAACAGAAAGTACAGTGGATTTTCTAAAGGACCTTAAAGATCCATATAATGAAAATTGCAAAGGAGGCAGGAGTAGCTTGGAAAAGGAAGGTGTAGTAAAACAGAAGTATATTGGACTGGTTATTTACCTTTTGGAGCAGTTATTGAATGAGAAAAGATTAGGGCTAGAAGAGACTTCAAAGGCTCATCTAGCCCAGCTCCTGCTTAAAGCAGGACCAACCCCAACTAAATCATACCAGTTTAGGGCATTCTCAAGCTAGGCCTTAAAAAACTAGAAAATGGAGATTCTACCACCTCCTTAGATGATGCATTCCAATGTTTCACCACCCACCTAGTGAAAGTTTTCCTAATATCCAATCTGGACCACACTTACTCTAATTTGATACCATTGTTCCTTTTTCTGCCAGTTGCCACCACTGAAAACAGCTTAACTCTATCCTCCACAGAACCCTGTTTCAGGTACTTGAAGGGCATTATCAAATCATTTTCAAAGGGATAGCCATGTTAAGTCTAGTCCAGCAAAAAAACCCCAAGGAGTCGTATGGCACTTTAAGACTAACAGATTTATTTTTCACATGAGTTTTCGTGGGAGAAAATCCCACTTCGTCAGATGCTTTGAAGATGGGTGAATTTACAGAATGGAATGAAAATAAATGCAAGGGGGTGTAAAACGTAGGATCAAGTCATACAGTAACAGCA
This sequence comes from Podocnemis expansa, assembly GCA_007922195.1. Classification (NCBI taxonomy): domain Eukaryota; kingdom Metazoa; phylum Chordata; order Testudines; family Podocnemididae; genus Podocnemis; species Podocnemis expansa. Next base: position 12,608,605 of record ML682066.1, read on the forward strand.
AATCAGAGCAGTTGTTAGGTTCAAACCATGGAAAGCCTGAAGTCAAATTACCTTTTTATAATGTGAAAAGAACCCATAGTCTAGATTCAATCCTGCTGTCACAGAATTTAGTTTGCATATTAATTTTTCTCTTTGAAGTCTTGATGTACCAGCCACATCTCTGATGACAGTCATTAACAAATCATTTATTGAGTGATTAGAAAGATGAAAGTGCTTAGCAACTATTTTTTTTGTTTGTTTGTTTGTTTTGTGATTTCTGGTATCAGCTCTTTGTTCATTTATTCTTTTGCACAGGGATTGTCCTGTTTGTCCAATGTATAAGATGTTGGGGCACTTCTGGCACATGTTGGCATAGATTACATTAGTAGATGAGCAGGTAAATGAGCCTTTGATGGAGTAGCAGACTTGATTAGGACCTATGATGGTATCTATTGTGCAGATAGGTGGGCAGACTTGGCAGCAAGGTTTTTTTCAGGGGTGTGTGCCTGCTTTAATGTTTCTGTTGTTAGATATGTAGTTGCTGGTGTCTGTTTAAGATTGGATGGCTGTCTTTAGGCAAGGAGAGGTCTGTCTTCCAAGGCTTGAGAAAGTGAGGGATCATCTTTTTTAGTATAGGCTGTAGGTCCTTAATGATCTGTTGCAGAGGTCTGACTTGAGGGTTGTATGTGGTGACTAGTGGTGGTCTGTTGTTTTCTTTCTTGGGCCTCTCCTGTAGTAGATGACTTTGGGGAACCCGTCTAGCTCTGTCAATTTTTCTTCTTACTTCCCCAGGTGGGTACTGTAGTTTCAAGAATGCTTGATAGAGATCCTGAAGATGTCTGTCTCTGTCTGAGGGATCAGAGCAGATGTGGTTATATCTTAGGGCTTGGCTGTAGATAATGGATCCTGTGGTTTGCTTGGGATGGAAGCTTGAGGGATGTAGGTAACTATACAGATCAGTAGGTTTTCGGTACAGAGTGGTGTTGATGGTATCTCTGATTTCTACTGTAATGTCAAGAAACTGGATCTCCTGTGTGGCGTGTTCCAGGCTCAATTTAATTGTGGAGTGGAAATTGTTGAAATCTCTGTGAAAATCTTCAAGAGCGTCCCTGCCTTGGGTCCAGATGATGAAGATGTCATCAGTGTTGCGTAGATAAAGAAGAGGTGTTGTGGGATGAGACTTGAGGAAACATTGTTCTAAGTCACCCATAAAGATGTTGGCATATTGTGGGGCCATACGGGTGCCCATAGCAGTGCCACTGACTTGGAGCAATAAGTTATCCTCAAATCCGAAGTGGTTGTGGATGAGCACAAAGTCCAGTCACAAGCTGTGCTGTGGCATCATCTGGGATGGTTCTTCAAATAGCACTATCGAATACCCCCTTACTCTTCTCTTCTTCAGACCAAATAAGCAAGTTCCCTCAGTCGCTCCTCATGAGGTATGTACTCCAATCACCTATCATTTTTTGTTGTCCTCTGCTGGATTCTATCCAGTTTCTCCACATCCTTCCTGTAGTGGGAGCCCAGAACAGGACATAGTACTCCAAATGTGCCCTCACCAATGCCGAATAGAAGGGAATAATCACTCCCCTCAATCTGCTGGCATTGTTCGTGCTAATGCTGCCCATTATGCCATTAGCCTTCTTGGCAATAAGACATATATCCAGTGTCTTGTCCACTGTAGTCCTCAGGTCCTTTTCTACAGAACTGCTGTCTTCCCTGTTGGTCCCGTTAGTAGCAGTGCATGGGATTCTTCTGTCCTTGGTGGATGAAACTGCACTTGTCCTTGTTGAATCTCATCAGGTTTCTTTTGGCCAAATTCTCCAGTTTGTCTAGTCACTTATCCTATTCCTATCTTCCAGTGTATTTACTACTCCCCTCAGCTTACTGTCATCTGCAAACTTCCTGCAGGTATAATACATTCCATCATCCAGATCATTAATGATGTTGAGATAAACTGGACCCAGGACCAGTCCCATCCTGGGGGCAGGGTTGGGAGCAGGGCAACCGTCCCAGGCCCTGCAGTTCCTCAGCTGCCCCGCTGCAAGCAGCAGTGCAGGGTCCACACCACTGTCCCCCTCGCACTGCCGCACTGCTCCCCTCCCACTGCTGTGCTGCCCTCAACAGCAAGCATAGAAGAGGCGGAAGTGTGGGCTCGCCCTCGGGGTCCAGGGGAGGGGAGAGAGACAGTCCTGCCAAGGGCCATCTCTTGGAACGTTCTATTTATTATCAACTGCCCACGGGAGCTACAGCTGTTGATCACCACCTGTTGAAAATGATGCTCTAGCTAGTGTTCTGTCCACCTTATAGTTCATTCATTCAACCCATACTTCTTTACCTTGATGGCAAGAATACTCTAGGAGACCATATTAAAAGCTTTGCTAAAGTCAATATACATCTTGTCAACTGCTTTCCACACATCCACAGAGCCAATCATCTCATGATATAAGGTGATCAGGCTGGTCTGGGATGTCTTACCCAAGGTGAATCAAGGCTTATTGTTCCTGGGCATCTTCTCTTCCAGGTGCCTCAAAATGGATCCCTTGAAGATCTGCTTAGTGATTTTTCTGTGTCCTGAGGTGAGGCTGACTGGTCTGTATTTCCCCAGATCTTCCTTCTTTCTAATTATAAGGATGGGCACTATATTTATCTTTTTTCCAGTCTTCCAGGACCTCCCCTGTGCAGGTCCAAAAGCAGATTGCTAAAACCAAAAGACACAGACCTTCAGGACCTTTGCCTGTTATTTGCTAAACTATGTTTGAAACATTCTATATGTGTTATTCTGAAGCTCTGCTTAGGCTTTATTTACATTTATTTAGGAATGCCCTGGCCTCTGGTTGAACACAAATTGCTTGACTAAGATCAAGAAGTGTTTCTTGTTAGTGTACAGTGTTAATTAATGCAAGTGGAACACATATTGATGGGAAATTCCACTACACCATTTTATTTTTTCTTTAATAATTTATTCTCTTCTTTGATTATTTTTTTTAAGTTTGTATAACCTTTTGGCTTTATAAAGATAGAAGTTGGTAAATTACCTGAGGAATGAATATGGTATATATGTGTGATAAGAAAACAGAAAGGAAGAAGCCCCAACTCTCCATGGCAGCAAAGGAAAATGAAGATACTTCGTTTTGACAATGTTTTATGACCCAGATGGCTGAAGAATGGAAACAAGAGAGAACCCCAAAATATTGGAGGAGGAGCCACTCCAAGGGCATAAACAAGATACAGTGTGAGAGATAACAAGGAAATAGTCATGCTTATAACACAGAGGAAAGGAGCGTGACACAGCAAGACCCGTAGACCCAAAAGGGAACTGACCACTATAAAGATGGTATGAAAAGATGTGGACTTTGGATTCACTCTGGAAACATCCAGAAACATTGGATTCATGGCTGAGAGAGGCCTGTCTCACCTCTTAAATTTAATCTATATGGCTCTAGGTTGACTTGAGCAATGCATAGGCTGATAATTACATTCCACCTGCAGAGTGTATGGGGGAGGGCGAGTATGTGTGTATCTGTAATGTTTTTGAGATTTCTATATTCAAAATAAACATTGTGTTTTGCCTTATTCCATGAATAATACCTAACTAGTCTTTTTCTTTCATAAGTATGATATTTGCTCTCCATGAGTTTTCAAAGATAATGACCACAAGTTTTCAAAGATAAGGAACAGTCCATTAGCTATTAAGGCTAGCAGACATAAAGCAGACAAGCAATGTTTTGGGCAGAAGAACAAAGCAACCCAATTGCCAATAAAAAAGATCAGGTTGATTTAGTAAAAGTACAAATAGGTACAGTCACTCAAGCAGTTTTTATTTATGAGACAGAGTATTAAGAAGTGCCATCAGAAAAGTACAGCATTTACATCCCTTCATAATACCACAGACCTTTAAATACTTTATTAAAATAGATACTAAAAGAAAGTCTTACTACTATTTGTGTTACACAAATTCCTAAGTTCCAAAGGCATAGCCATGTTAGTCTAGTTCAGCAAAACAAATGAGGAGTCAAATCACCACAAGGGTTCATGGGACTAGTACATTAACCCAAGGGCCGCACCATGTATGAGGACTAGTACAGTAGCCCAAGGGCGAAAGCTCATGTGATAAATAAATTTGTTACTCTTTAAGTGCCGCAGGACTCCTTGCTTGTTTTACTAATTCCTAAAGGGTCCAAGAAAGCCAAGAGCCCATTGTGCTAGGTTCAGCATACACGTATTATTATTATATTATTGGCGAGGGAAATTAGTATTATTTCATTCTATATACAGAGAAGTGAGATTAAGTGACTTCTCAAATATCAGAAAGGAAGTTTGCAGTAGAACCAGTTAGTAAACCCAGATTTCCTAACTCTCATCTAGTGACTCACTTACCATTCTACTTATTTCTACAGCATGGTATAAGCCCAGTTTTAAAGGTGACCACTACAGTACCTAGTAAAGGGAGTGTTTTTAAAAGGATGTCCAAATTCCACATTTGAACACTCATTTTGGTAATTAAGCACATAAAATAAGTGGGGGTTTTTTGTGCCTATTAATGAACTGAATGTCCAAACATGGAATATGAACACTCTAGCAAGATTCTCACACTTTGAAATTGGACTCAGTACCTGAATTTACTTCAGTAATTTTAACAATTCTTTTGCTACTACGATTCATTGCATGTGGAGGAGCCTTGGGGACCTGTACAATCAATGTAACTGTTTTTTTTTTTTGGTTGTTGTTTATTTTCTAATCACTTGCAATAAAGAAAAGTAATTTTAGTTGAAAGATAGTTTGTATTTTGGTCTTTTGCACTTTCTTTTGTTTTTGGTGTTATATACTGTTTCCAGTGTAAAAGCATATAAATGCAAAAAAAAAAACTATGTGAAATTAACGTCAAGTGTCTTAACCTAATAAAAACAACAGAAATTAAGTTAAGCCTGCTGCCTTGTTGATTGTCAGTGTAGCATAACATGGGTTATGTAAATTTACTTTCTGTGCTCACACCTTTAGAAATGACAATTTATAACCAGATGCCTAAAGACACACTTTCCCCTGAATTTCTGCATTTATATTAATGTAAGGTAAAGCCATAGTCTTACTTCAAAATTGTTTCTCTTCTCCCTTCCCCTATATCACTGTATATGATATGTTCTCCATAATGTCTAGCATGAGCAATTTTGAACTTTGCCCTGGCAAAGGCAGCTCAACAGCTGACCCAGCCATGCCGCCCCCAAGTCATGCCCCTTCATAGAATCACAGAATCATAGGGTTGGAAGAGACCTCATAGGTCATCTAGTCCAACCCCCTGCCAGAGGCAGGACAGCTCCCACTAAACCATCCCATTCATGGTTTTGTCCAGCTGGGCCTTAAACACCTCCAAAGATGGAGACTCCACCACCTCCCTTGGCAACTCATTCCAAGGCTTCACCACTCGCCTAGTAAAAAAGTTTTTTCTAATATCCAGCCTCGACCTCCCTAACCGCAACTTGAGTCCATTGCTCCTCGTTCTGTCCTCTGTTACTACCGAGAACAGTCAACCTCCATCTTCCTTGGAGCATCCCTTCAAGTAGTTGAAGGTTGCTATCAAATCCCCCCTCAATCTTCTCTTCTGCAGACTAAATAAGCCTAATGCTTTCAGTCTTTCCTCATAGGGCTTGTGCTCCAGCCCTTTAATCACTTTGGTTGCCCTCTGCTGGACTCTCCCTAGCATGTCCCTGTCCTTTTTGTAGTGGGGAGCCCAAAACTGAACACAGCATTCTAGATGTGGCCTCACCAGTGCAGAATAGAGGGGAATGATCACTTCCCTTGATCTGCTGGTAATACTTCTTTTGATGCAGCCCAGTATGCCATTGGCCTTTTTGGCAGCAAGAGCACACTGCTGACTCATATCTAGATTTCCATCCACCATGACCCCCAGGTCCTTTTCTACACTGCTGCTACTTAGCTGAATGTTTCCCAGCCTGTAGCAGTGCATGGGGTTTTTCCGTCCCAAGTGCAGGATTTTACACTTGTCCTTATTGAACCTCATAAAATTTCTATTGACCCATTGTTCCAATTTATCTAGGTCTCCCTGAATCCTGTCCCTGCATTCCAACATGTCTACTGTTCCCCCGGCTTGGTGTCATCCGCGAACTTATTGAGAGTGCAGTCTATTCCATTATCCAGATCGCTGATGAAAATGTTGAACAGAACCGGCCCCAGGACCAACCCCTGGGGCACACCACTCATTACTGGTTGCCAGCTAGACATGGAACCATTGATTCCTACACGCTGAAACCATTGATCTAGCCAGTTTTCTATCCACCTTATAGCCCACCTATCCAACCCATACTTCCTTAATTTGCCAATGAGAATGCTGTGGGAAACTATATCAAAAGCCTTGCTAAAATCAAGGTATATCACATCAACGGTTCTTCCTGCATCCAGAAAACCAGTCATCTGATCATAGAAGGCAATGAGATTGGTCAGGAGTGATTTACCCTTGGTAAATCCATGCTGACTGTTCCTGATCACTTTATTTTCCTCTAAGTGTTTTAGGATAGCTTCTTTGAGAACCTGCTCCATAATTTTTCCAGGGATTGAAGTGAGGCTGGCTGGTCTGTAATTCCTCGGATCCTCCTTTTTCCCTTTCTTGAAAATAGGCACTACATTTGCTTTTTTCCAATCCTCTGGTACCTCCCCCATTCTCCATGAGTTTTAAAAGATAATGGCCAGTGGTCCTGCTATCTCATAGGCCAATTCCCTTAACACCCTTGGATGCAGTTTGTTCAGCCCCATGGACCTGTGCACATCCAGCTTCTTTAAGCAGTCCCTAACCTGACCTTCTGTCACCAAGGGCGTCTCTTCTTTTCTCCAATCTGCCATACCCATGGTAGTGGGCTGGAAGCTGACCCTGCCTGCGAAAACTGAAGCAAAAAAAGCATTGAGCGCTTCAGCTTTTTCCTCATCCTCTGTTACAAGGATGCCTGCCCCATTCAGCAAGGGGCCTACACCATCCCTGATCCTCTTCTTGTTATTAACATACTTGTAGAACCCCTTCTTGTTATCCTTTACATCCCTCGCTATCTGCAACTCCATTTGTCCTTTGACCGTTACAATTTTATCCCTGCAGTCCCTAGCAATATCTTTATATGCCTCTTGGTCATCTGACCAAGCTTCCACTTCCTGTAAGCTTCCTTTTTATGTTTAAGCTCAGAGCAGAGTTCTCTGCTAAGCCATTCTGGCTGCCTCACATGTTTGTTCTTTCTCCTAATTGGAATAGCAACTTCCTGTGCCCTTAGCAGGGTTGCTTTAAAATATAACCAACTCTCTTGGACTCCTTTCCCCTTCAGATTAGCTTCCCAAGGGATGCTGCCCATGAGTTCCCTGAGGGAGCCAAATTCTGCTTTTTTGAAGTCCAGGGTTTTTGTTTTGCTTCTTTCCTTCCTTCCTTTAATCAGGACCCTGAACTCAATCATGTCATGGTCACTACTGCCTAGCTTGCCATTTACCTCTACCTCCCTGATCAATTCTTCCCTGTTTGTGAGCAGCAGGTCGAGAGGTGCAAGGCCCCTAGTTGGTTCCTCTGGCATTTGTACTAGAAAGTTGTCCCCAACACTCTCTAAAAACTTCCTGGATTGCCCATGCTCTGCTGTATTGGCCTCCCAGCAGATGTCAGGGTAACTGAAGTCCCCCATCAGGACCAGGGCTTATGATCTAGAAGCTTCCACTAGTTGTCCATAGAACACCTCACCCACCTCCTGCTTCTGGTCTGGTGGTCTATAGCAGACACCCACCGCAACATCCCCCTTGTTGCTTTCCCCTCTCAATGTAACCCACAGACTTTCTACTGGCATGCTTCCACTTCCATAATGGAGCTCTGAGCAGTTATAGAGCTCTTTTACATATAGTGCTATGCCTCCCCCTCTTCTTCCCTGCCTGTCTTTTCTGACCAGTTTATACCCATCCGTGGCAGAGCTGCAGTCATGCAGACTATCCCACCACGTCTCCATTATTCCTGTGATATCATAGTTCCTTGTCTGCGCTAGCACTACCAATTCTTCCTGCTTATTTCCCAGGCTCCTCACATTAGTGTATAGGCACCTAAGATACCTGGCCGATTGCCCTACTTTGTCATTTTGATTTTCAATTCTATTACACATACCTCCTTGCATTTTTTCTTGGAGTTCTCCTCCCCCACTCTCCTCACATATTGGGGCTTCAGTGGAACATTTAAGATAATTATTTGATTCCCCCCCCCATGTTCCAAATACCTTCTCTTTTACTCCTGGTGCTAGAGTTGCAGCACCCCCCCAAGTTCCATCCCTTCCCCCAGATCACCCACATTGTCACCTACCTGTGGGCTTTGGTCTCCTTCCCCCATTGAACTGAGTTTAAAGCCCTCCTCACTAGGTCAGCCAGTCTGTGCCCAAATACCCTCTTCCCCTTCCTGGACAGGTGAAGGCCATCTCTGCCTATCAATCCTCTGTTCTGAAACAGAACTCCATGGTCAAGGAAGCCAAATCCCTCCTGACCACACCATCTTCTCAGCCAGGCATTCACCTCTAG
>ML682066.1:12633692-12800502 GCA_007922195.1 Podocnemis expansa
GCGGGAGTGGGGGGGTGATGCTGGGGTGGGGGTCAAGCAGGAGCGGGGGGCGATGCTGGGACCACAGTGCGAGTGGGAGCGGGGGGGGCAATTCCAGGAGCAGGGGGGGTGATGCCTGTACTGGGGGGGGGCTAGCGGGAGCAGGGGTGCAATGCCGGGAGCGGGGGGGCAGTAGGGGGGTGAGCAGGAGCGGGGGGAGGGGCTGCACAGTGGGCCCCGTGGGGGGGGGGAGCGTAGCGAGCAACACGAGTTGCTCAGCTGCTCTCTCTCCTTAGAGGGAACATTGGACAAAAGTGACCAATTTTCTAGTGAAAGACTATAATGCATGAAGATCCAGACTGTGCCTTTTAAGCTAACATCTGTACTGAAATGGGCATGAAGAAGCTGCACAGGAAGAAAAATCGCTAGGAGAATTCTGGCAAAGAGAATTCTGTTCCCAAGAAATGCAGTTTGTGTTCTGTTCTATGCCCAGCCAGATGCACTGGCTGATATGGAGTTTGGAAGAGAGCATGAGTGTTCAGCCTAATCCACAGTTTTCCATCCATTTACAGATAGTTCGGAACATGTGGGAGTGCCAGCAAAACCAATGTTTGAACTCTACAAGGACTGTCCCCAGCCCTTAGATGGTGCAAATCTCTGCATCTTCTTCCCTAGTAAACCCACACAGAATTAGGCAGACCCAAACCAAAACAAAGGTGTTTGCTGAGCTGTACTACATATTGCCCAAGATTTCCAATGAGCACCTAATGCTAGGCTCCAAGCTCCAAAATTAGACATCTAAACAAAAAGCCTGATTTCCCAATACATCAAGCACCTACCAGGCTCAGCTGAAATCAGTGAAAACAGCTTGGTGTTCAAAACTCTTGAAATTCTTCAGATCCCAGACACACACCTAAAAACCTAACTGTGGGCACCCAGTTTTAAACTCACTAACCATTATGATTGGAGAAAAGGATCAGCATCTATAGACTATAAAATCTCAGTTTTTACTAACATTATTTGTAACACAGCAGAATTCAGTAAGAAAATTCAATTTAGTAATAAGCCTCAAATAATAAATAGGTACACATTAATTCTCAATATAAATGAGTTCTGGCTATGTATTGCTATTCTTTATGCCAATCAGCATGTTGAATTAATAATTACTGAAATTTAATTTCAATAGTCATATCAAAATACAAATAACTGACTCAGAAGGCAACACCAATAAAATATTTTATAAATATACACACAATTGCAAAAACTATTTATAACAAAGGGCAAATATTTTGTGCTTGTTCCTTTTGAAGACAGGGAGGTTTTTGTTCTTGTTATTCTTCTGAATCTTTACGGTTAAAAAGCTGATGTTGACATAGAGTGACAGATTCCTTAACTATTTTTAATTATTATTATTTTAAATTAAATATTGTTTTCCAAAAGATAGATGCTAAAATTGAGGGGAAGAGTGCATCTATGTTTAATAAACATGGTAAGTTAAAAAAAAAACATAAAAATGAGCATATTTCTATGATTCTGTGATTTGAAAAAATGTTTTGGGATACAATGATAATTTTATTAAAGTTAGATAAAATGCAATATATTATACACATATTTCTGGAACAGGCTTCCAACAGGGGTTGTGGATTATCCTTACTGGAGACTTTTAAGAAAAAAATGGACAAACATCTCTAAGAAATGGTCTAGTTTTACTTGTTCCTGCCTCAGTATTGGGGCTGAACTTGATGACCTCTCAAGGTCTCTTCCAGCCCTCTGATTCTATGATTTAAAACAAAAACAAAATTAAAGATGTCTCCATATTTTATAGTAATACATTTCTTAATCATTTCATGGAGGCACATTTATTATGATTGTAGAAAAGGAAAAATCAAGTTTCTTGCAAAAATGTACTATATTACCAGGCAAATTAAATTATTTTCCTGAATGGTTACTCACAGCAAGTGGTCCAGGGACCTACTTCTTTCTGAGTCATAAGAATCTCTCAGGCAGGATGAGATTACAAATAAGACCAATATTACTGACCTTCCCCAACTCCTGGATTGGGTGTCTTGATGCTTATGTAATTATGTTTACAATTTTAAAAATACCTCAACCCATTTTGCAGAACTGTAGTCTGTTTCAGAATCAAACCATTCATGATTACAAATCAAATTATGATAATTCCTTGTAAGGTACTCCATAATTATATATGACTAATACACAATGTGCTGTTTAGATCACATTTAGGTTCCTTCCTCTGTTTCGGTTATTGTTTCAATTATTTTATTCAGTGAAATATTATACATATCATATTCAGATTCAGATTCCATTGACTTTACAGACTTTAAAATAATTCAAAGTAAACATTAAGAGGTAAAACTAATACTAAACTCCAGTCTCAGGAATATTACTTCTCATTTATAATAAAGGTAAATGTTTGCATACAGCCCAGTCATTATATATGTTAAAGGAGAAGTGGTTTAGAGGGAAAAATGTAGGAAAGAACAATGAGATCTTGTATACCTGCAATAACTTTCACAGTGGACAACAGAGGCTTTTAAGAAACCATACTATAGACTGTAACAAAGAATGAAGAATATTGGCCTTCTTTGGATCAATAAGAATCTCTCTTATCAATGGCATTTTGCTTATTTGAAGATTAATACTCAAAATAAAACATAATGTACTAGCAGATATGCAATGAATAAGCATCCTAAGACTCTCTACGTGTCCAGTGCATGTACAGAAATCTCTTATTAAAACTTCTATCTTTCAGCTCTTTAAAATTCTTTTTCAGGTAGCCAAGGGCACTGGCAGATACATTGGGGACTTCCTCATGTGAACTTTGAGTGGCTTCTGAGTTTCAGGAACACAGAAAAGAATTATGTGATTCCATAAAAATCTCTGAGTTTTTATGTGCTGATAATTTACAATGACCAACAAACACAACAAAAAAAGGTCCTTCAGTGAAATATTATGATCCAATTTAAACTTGGTGTGAAATTCTATGAACTAGGTATAAAATAAATCTGTGAAAAACTTGGTGTAATGGAAGTCAACTCCCAATTTTGTGTTTATATAATAAAAATGAGTAAAAAAAAATCACAACAGAAATCATAGATAATATATAGCCAAATTACTGTGTGTGTGTGTGTGTGTGTGTGTGTGTGAGAGACATCTCAATCTTTTAAATTGGCATTTCATCATCAAAGTATTACATGTAGTTTCCCATTCATTTTCTTTCCTGCTGTTCATAAATTGATTTATCTATACTATTGGGATAAAGAATTTGGACATCCCCCCAACAAGACGTGTTATATTGGTTGAGATGATAAATATGTTTGCTAGAACTTAAATAATTCTGCTTTTCATTGCATATAAATACAATGTGATTAAGTAAAAGAGCTCATCTTTTACAATGATTGTTTTATATAATGGTACATCAATCTGTTAGAATGTTATGTTAATAAACAAACATGAAACTCAATGTTCTCTTTCATTTTGGTCTTTAATCTATCTCTTAACAACAAAAACAACTTCAGACATTCCAATTTTTTTTTCTTGCTTTCTCTTCTTCAAGAAACATACTTGTGTAAAACTGAATTCATTATTCTGGATCTAAACTGACAAAGAAATTACTGCTTTTGCTTTGGAACATAATACTAAACACTTCATTTCCTAAACCCCTTCCACTTACTTCACTGTCAGTTCTTTGTAGTGAATGAATAACTTTTTGTTGTAAGTTAAATTGTACTCCACTGTTTTTGGTTTCTGTTTATTATATTACAGCAGCAAGCTTCCTCGACTCTGAGGAATATTACGGTGCTTAGAGATGGATGGTTCATAGCTTTACTTTGTTTATAATAAATCGTTGAATGTTCATCTGAAACCAAAATTGATGTCTAAATTGTACAATTTCCAAAGGGATAGCCATGTTAGTCTAGTCCAGCAAAAAAACAAAAAAAACAAAACAAAAAAAAACCACACACACCAAGGAGTCGTGTGGCATTTAAAGACTAGTCTTTAAGTGCCACATGACCCCTTGTTTTCTAAAATTTGTACAAGCCAGCCCCATGTTCCTTAAGTGACCTGGCTAACTGGCCTCCATCTCTCAATCAGTCAGCAGTATACATATATGTAGCTTCCTCCTTTCCTCCTAGACTTACATTTGAGTATTCACAGCAGCAGTCACATCTAGAAGCCTATCTACTAGTCTAAAGCCTATGCAACATGACCACAGGTTTTGTTCCAGACACAGAGAGAAAGGTTGTTAGAAAGTAACTGGTAAATGAGCAGACAGAGATCTGCCAGGATGAGAGCCAGAAACTGCCCAAGGGGGGGGGTGGCAACAACAAACAAACATGAACTTGATAATTAAAGGACAGGAGAACAAAGAGATCACTTCTTGCCAGGCGCAGAAACCTAAGAAATTGGGTTTTTCTCACAGAGGACATAAAGGACACTTGCAGCATAAGTAGAAAGACATACAGCATCAACAAAGAGGAACTCTGGGCCTACTTTTTCTGAAGGAGAGTTCAAGGTGAGTGAGACTATTTTTAATGTACAGACTGCCCCATTTATTTGGGAATTTTTCCGACATTTACATTTGCTGTTGCTGCCATCAGCTGCTGCAAAATCTGAAGAAAAAGGCAAGAGACTTCTCAGGGGAGCTGGTGCAAGAGTGCACCAGAAAAGACGTGCTCCTGGAGGTAGCATGTTCCAAAAGGGTAGAGCCCTAGGGAAGCTTGGTCCCAATGAAAGGACCTTACGAGACATCAGCAAGGGCCTATGTTAATGGAGGGACCTCCCAAGGTTTGACCTCTGCATGGGCCCCTGTCCAGTCTAGGTACCCTTCCTAGGTAATAACAAGCAATCTAACTCTATTGAGAGTGTCTTACTGGTGCAGGGCCTAGACAGAACAGACTAACAGACTCAAGCGGAGAAGACAAATATTAGCTCATCCTCTACACCCACCAGCTAGAACACTGTGGGTAAAGACTTGCTTGCATGTTTGTACACCCTTTGTAAAACAAGACTCCCGAAGGGGCACCATTTACTATATCAGTAGCCCACAAAGAAAACTGAGGCAGGGACTCACCAGCCTCTCTGCACAGGGACTCAGGGGGCATGCAGAGTGATGACAAGTAGGAAATTTGTTCTACTAATTGCCACTTATTGGTGGTCAGTGTGAGAGTACATATTTTACTGTTAAACATCTGTACTATTAGTACTCTGTACAGCTGGTAACGTTGCACTAAGCGTGCTCCTGCAAGTTGGGGGTGGGGAGTGAGGAAGCTTTTCAAGATGAAGTCTGCTTAGTTGTCTGCATAAACCTTTACTAGAGTAAAAAGAGTTCTTCTGTTCAAATCTAGGTTGAGTTTCCATATATTACACCAACATTGACACAAGGGGATGTTCTGGGGGTGAGCACCACAACTTGGTAAGCTTGAACTCAGTCTTTTGGGTATTTCTTGGGGGGGAGGGACATGTAAGGTGGCACATGAATTATTGCTTTCTTTTCCCTGCAGAAGACTCAGTGGTCTGATTTCTAACCCTGAAGGCATTTAAAGAAGGCAAAAGAAATCCACCTGAAGTCCATGTGGATAAGGACCTATGCTACTTTCACTGAAGTTAGTAGCTAAACTTCCAACCACTTCAGTGTTACAAAATCAAGCCCTAGTATAGGTGAAGTGCTAGCAAGACCTATATGAAAACTATCTACTACTTTCCATTCTAACTCCATGATCACTGTAGAGAAAATTTGATATGCAGCCTAGTAAAACCAAGCAAGGCCAAGCAACTCAAGCAAAGCATGCAGCTATTTTAGTTCAGGCAGAGCAGCGTTAGCAACTGTAGCCCAAAGCGAAGCCATAATAAAAAGCCAAAGCTAGAATAACAGGAAAACACCTACATTACAATAACCACAAACACCTGTTATAACCGCTTAGCAACCCACTCCTCATTTAGGCTTCTCACCTGCCCTTACATGTAGCATAAGGGCTCTTAGTTTTCCCGTAATGGGGTCTTAGTTTCTATCCCTCCCCCATGGTCTGACATTGTATAATCGTGTCAAATCAAATCAGATCATAGGGCTGGAAGGGCCCTCATGAGATCATCAAGTCCAACCCCCTGGGAATTGAACCCAGGACCTTCTGCATGTTAAGCAGAGGTGCTAGCCACATGTCATAGATACATTGTTAACTGACAAGCTGTAGTTTTTCTGTGTTTAACCATTTTTGAAAACCTTGAATGTAATTCAATAGACTGTGTAATGTAATAAATACAAGAAAAAAGCAGTCCTTCGGGGCCAGCCGCACCTAGTAGCTCTGGGTGTTAATAAACTTGTAATTCTCCTCCTGCTGTCTGCATCTTTAATTGACCAGAACAGAGAACGAACCTCTTTCTCTCCTGACATCACCAATGGGGGAGTTATGTTGGTTGTCACAGCTATGAACCATTTTAAATCCTGCAGGTGCCCCCCTAAATATAGAATCTAGTTTAACATTCTAGTATTTGACTTTAAAATACTCCAGTACACTGACCTTGCCTACATCTTAGACCTTCTCTCTTATCAAATATCTTATCAGTTTCTCTTCCAGTCTATGAAGCCCTGTTTGTCTCTGTCTCTCCGTATTTTATCTTTCTGTCTTTAGTGAGCAGAATGTCCTTCTCATCACAGTTCTCTGACAAAACGGTCTCCTCATTTGGCCCTGATTCAGGAAAATGACCCCATTCTAAAAAGCATTTAAGCAGTTGCTTAAACTGAAGATAATCAGAATCAATGGGATGTAAGCACCCAATTAAGTGCTTTCTTGAATCAGGCCCTTATTCTCTTTCAAGTCCAGCAAGGAATGAGTTTATAAGCATAATCATCACTATCTGCACCTCTGGATTTGTTTGTGTGTCCTGCTGATGTCTTTCAGACTTGTTATTAAATTATTTGATGCTTATCTATATGGTGTGTATCACATTGTCAGCATTAAACAAAAACTATAAATAATAAGTAGGCATAACATGGATAGTTCACAGATTTTTGGGAAGGAAGACGAATAAAAACACAGAAGTAAAATTACTTTCCTAAGGTCACATAGTTGGTCGGTGGCAGAGCTAGGAACCCTGTCTCCTGATGACCATCTGAGAGATCTAATCACTAGACAAGGCTCCCTCTCCATTCCTGAAATATAGCATTTTCTCTCAATTTTTGTCCTATAAATTTAATCAGAGTCAACTTTTATCATTTCTGCATGAAGCCGTTACAATTTTCACAAGGGATGGTGGGAGGAAATTATTGTAAAAAAAATCCTGTTTCAGAGAAATCATTCAGTGTTGGAAGCAAAAGCTTAACATATTTCATTTTTGGCAATAGCAACTGAAAGCTTGATTTCTTCCACCCAATGCTGCATTTTCTTCTCTACAAGTCTTATTCAAAAATGTTACTGATAGCTCCTTTTTCTATTCCCATCTTTTTATTGCAAAACAGCCCAATCACTTTCTTCAGTAAT
Organism: Podocnemis expansa; assembly: GCA_007922195.1. NCBI lineage: Eukaryota > Metazoa > Chordata > Testudines > Podocnemididae > Podocnemis > Podocnemis expansa. Next base: position 12,641,171 of record ML682066.1, read on the forward strand.
CTTTAGATATCTTATCACTTTCACTTTAGAATTTCTATCATCAACAATATCCTTTGGCACAAGATTTTTTTTTCTTTTTAATGTGATTTAAATATGTAATAAAGCTGTACATGTTTCTTTCTTGTAAATTTAGTGTCTGTGGACATGGCTGGATTAAAACATGCTGAGGCCCTAAGCTATGTCAAGAGTCAGAGGCCCCATACCATAAAAAATAAAGAGAAGATAATGTATTAAATTAAAATAGAAAGAGTTATGAAAAAATAAATGATAAACTGTTATATTTGCAAATATACATAGGCAAAGATTAATGAAAAACAACTAAATAAAAAATAGATCTTGCAAAAAGCCTTATTTGCATTATCATACCTTATAAATCATCTTAGTTATCCCAGACGTATTTAGAGACCCCTCATAATGTGAGGCACTAAGCCATGGCTCACTTGGCTTATGCCTAAATCTAGCACTGTCTGTGGAAAATATTGGATTTACAGCAATGGACTCTTATCTATTCGTGTGGCAAAGTGAATAGAGTACTAGACTTAGAATCAAGAGATCTGGTTTCTATTCTTTGCTTTACTAGTGACCTGTTAGGTGACAGTGGGCAAATCATTTTGCCACTCTGTGCCTCGGTTTCCCTTTCTGTAAAACATGTATAATAAAACTAACATTCTTTGTAAAATACTTTTAGATTTACTAATGAAAAACACTATGTAAAAACTTGGTACTATTATCTGGCACTTATAGATCATCTGTCTCCCCACTCTTTGTTCCTTGGAAAGGGAGGGATAATTTGATACAGCCATTTTCTGGGTGTTGCAAACATCTCTTCCCTTGTACCTGTTTACGTTCAATTATCATCATATGGAAAAGATGTGCTACTATGCTACCATATCTATATCTGTCTGTGGTGAGAAATGGGAAGAGATGAGAATTACCAAGGTGAAATTCTGGCCCCACTAAAGTCATAGGCCCCACTAAAGAGGTTTTACCACTGACTTCAAGGCAGCAAAAATTTTATCTAAGGTGTTCAGTTCCCACTTCTCTTTCCCAGCCTGTCCCAATAACTATAGAACCCTAACACAGAAGAGCAGAGGATGATATCTGACTAACCTAAAAAGCTGTGCTAGGACCAGTCACAGCCTGTTCTCATAGAAGAGGTACAACAGAGACCCTGGAAATACAAGGTTCCCAAATTATCCTAGCAACAAAACTCTACTGGAAAACCACACAATGAATGAAAAAGAAATGCAGCACCCATGAACATTCAAATTTTGCCTCTGACAACCAACTAGGGCTGGATTAGGTTCTTCTCTTGATTCCACAGTCCATCAAGAAACACAAGGAAACTTTGGAGGGCCCCTTGTCACCTGGTATAAGCCTTTCTCCAATGATGGTGTTATCTTCTCCACCTGCTTTCCCATTTTTGAGTAACATTAGGATCATGTCAGTCACTTTTCTCCGATGGACTGAAAAGCTCATGGCTTTTCTAATGTCTTCTATGGTATTATCTCCTATATAGATGTAAAATTCTAATGGTAGGTCTTCAGTAGTTCACTTGGGCTTATTCGATTTAAAACAGCCTGAAAATGTTCTGCCTATCTTCCTTTGTTCTTATTCTATACTAAGAGTCTTTGCATCTTCAAAAGGTCCCCTCTGTACTGCTAAAGTTTCTTGGCAGGTATTTGATTGTATTATATGGAGTTGCAAAGTCAGTCCTTTGACTAGCATCTTGGCATTCCTTATCAATGTGTGTGCTACTCTGTATCCATAATTATACGGTTATCAGTAAAGATTAAAATCATTCAACAATTAAAAAGGATAACATATTTGATTATAGAAATGAAAAAATAACAGAAAATATCAATAAATTAAAATCAGTCAGAAGCAGGAATATTATATCTGAAATGAGTGGTTAGAATCTTTCTGAATTATTCACAAGATAAACTACAGTAACATAAATAAATTCATAAGCTTGAAGGTCAGTATAAAAGTCAAAGGGGTAAAACAGCCCTATAATAGTCTTCCAAAAATGTATTTATACATTGGGAACTATAAGGTACAAAAAAGCAAGTTTAACATATAGAACATTAATGCGATGTAGGTCACATAGGATAGGTTTATGAATCATCCTAATTTGATCATTATAGAAATAATTATTTTATTTCATTTAAATTAGTTTTTCAGTAATGCAGCTGTAGTGCTTGCTATTTGTAGAGCATGAGAACAGACTTCACAGGAAAAGGAATGGACCCAGAGCTATATATACACCCATACTCCTAAGCATCCATTTGGCTGGCAGTCTTGAAGATGTCAGCATTCAAAAGATTAAAGCATTATTTGAGACCCCTAATTTAAAGTGTTACCATGAACTGTAATGGCTTCACTGATCATGGTATGAAATAAACTAGAAAGATGTCACTAACCTTTAATGGCAGCTCCATGAAATTTAAGACTGAGGCAGCTATTGTGATTTTGCTGCATCGAAAAACCCTGCCTGACTTGATTTAGAATAGAATAGAATTGAAAGGTACAAAGCTTTCGTAGAACATTTCCAATACAGTAAAACATTTAGTGTCACTTTATTTGGGGCAATATATTTTAAGAATATGTTTTATACCTCATTTGCCAAAAAAGTTCTTGAGACTCTATTCAACATTTTAAGAATAACTTCAGGTTCTTTATGGCAACATAACCACATCTATTATTTTTTACTAGTATGCTGACCTGCAAAAGAAGATAAGGTACTAAGTCTCATTCTGAAAACTTGAGTCATGTCATTTAATAGCTAGATACTACTTTTTCTCTAGGTGAAGAGACTTCCTTTTTGGACAAGTCCTACATCACTAGATTTGGGAGTAAATTTAACACATCTCCACAACACTTCAGAAAAGGTATTGAAGTGTTTAGGTCAAAGTCTGATTTCAGTTACAACCATGAAAGGTACTAATTTAACAATACAGTTAAACACTTGACATCCCAAACATGGGATTAATCCAATTTAAATCAATGGGATTACTGTCATGCCTAAAATTAAGCACAATGTTCCATAATATGCTGAATTCAATCTTCAGTGTTGTCAGAATAATCAGAGTCCTGTGGCATTTAAAGATTAACAAATTTATTTATTGCATGAGCTTTCATTGGAGAAAATCCCACTTCATCAGATGCTTTGAAGATGGGGGAATTTACAGAATAGGATGAAAATAAATGCAAGAGAGTGTAAGACATGGTATCAGGTCAAGGGCCGTCATCTTCAGAATGTTTTATGAAGTGAGATTTTCTGCTATTAAAGCTCACACAATAAATAAATTGGTTAGTCTTTAAGTGCCATGGGATTCCTTGGTTCTTTTGCTGAACTAGACTAACGCAGCTACCCCTTTGGAATATTGTCAGAAGAGTTACTCCATAAGAATTCTTGTTTAACTCAATGCTCAATTCTGCTCTTACCTGTGAATTAGGAAGCTTGGTATGATTATATTGGTAATTCAGAGTTAAAAGTTAGAATTCTTAGTCTGATTTTTTTCCTTTTTGTCTGTAAAATATAATCTTAACAACTACAGAAGTATCTCTAATTGCATATTCCCATTTACAACATATTAGGCTGTGTTCAGACCGCAGTTTTATTTCGAAACAACACCCGTTGTTTTGAAATAAAAATTCTTATGTCCACACGACGTACTGTTATTTTGAAACAACGGGTCCCCTTGTTTTGAAATAACGGCTGTTATTCTGAAACCATAAAACCTAGTAGGAAATCAAAATAGCCGTTGTTTTGAAACGGTTGTTTTGAAACAATGGTGTTCGGACACGTTGTTTCGAAACAACATGTCCGAACGGCCTTATTTTGAAATAACAGCCATTTTGAAAGCAGGCTTTCCCTTAATTCAAATTAACATTTCTTAGTTCGAATTAACTTATTTCAAAATAACTCATTTTGAAATAACTTATTTCAAAATAACAGTTTACGTGTGAACATAGCCTTAGACTTTCTAATTCTGCTGCTTCAAAAAGAAAGTGAATAAATTAGAATACCTATTATTATTATTATTAATATTTTATTGAAGTAGCTTCTAGATGACCTAGTCATGGAGCAGAACCCCATTATAATGGCCCATGTGACCAATGTTTGACTAAAATACCTACTAGTTTCCCAGGATGCTATAACAGAGTGTGTGCACAGGCTGGGGAAAGTACATATTTCTAAGGGCAGTATGATAGTCCAACCTTCTGTAGGAGTTATTACAAATAAACAAGTCAGTCATTTTAAAAAATGTGGAAAAGACATAGTCAATTTCTTTTAAGGGCTGGGAAACAGTCTGTATATTAGAACACACCTGGAACTGAGCCATCATTAATTTGTATAATTATGAAACTGTCCAAGTTTATCAATATTAAAAGGAGATTAAAGTGAATTAAAATGTTTACTGTCTGTCCTCAGACTTGGAGAAGAATGACATTTTACCTCTCATGTTAAAGGAGTGTGTCATAGATCTCCTGTGTATACCTATATACATGAACACAGTTCAGGTGTTCCTAGTCCTATGCTGTCAAGGTAGTTGCATAAAAGCTTCGCTTCTCCAGCACATACTCAGCTTGTCATTTGCAGCAGCACAGGTCCAGTTAAAGCAGGAACATAATCAGTCGTGACTGTGAACATTTGCACTTACATAGGACCCTATTCAAATAGACTTACTTCTATGACAAAGAATAGCTGTCACAGGGCAGCTGCCCCTCCCATCCCATGTCAGAAAAGGTTCCTAGTTAGGCAAGGTAAGGGAATGAGGCTGGACCTAGGGCTATAAAGAGTCAGAGAAGGAGCCAGTTAGGGCCTAGAAACAAGTGTATTGCAATTCTCTGGAAAGCAAGACAGTGAGAGTCTAAAACATGCAAACAATAAGCTGAAGAATGTGTTTGTTTGAGGTTAGACACAAACCACCTAAAAGGCTGGGTGTGATAATGAACCCTTACCATGCTGGGGAAAATCCCTCTCATACATAGCGGCCGCGTCTACACTGCAGAGCATTTTCTGGAAAAACAAACAAACAAACAAACCCTTTTTCAAAAAAATTATTTCAAAATATTTTCAAAATGATTATCTCAAAATAACTTTTTTCAAAAATGCTGTTTCAGGAGAGTGGTCCAAAGACAGATCCTTGTCCCAAAATACTGCAGCTTTTTTTTTTTCCCCCAGAAGTGAAAGTCTACACCAGACTTTCTTTTTGAAAAAAAGAAAGCCAATGGAAAAGATAGGCAGGCTTTTTCAAAAAAAGCCTTTGCTGCATCCGGCAATGGCTTTTTCTGAAAAAACTATCTCAAAAAAGGCTTTGTCTTTCAAAAAAGCTGTTGGGTTTAGCTTTTTTGAAAAAGCGCACTGGTATCTCGAAATACCGGTATGCTTTTTTGCCAATGCTAAACCTGGTTATGTTTTAAAAAAAAGCCTTTTTTGAGATAGCTTTTTTGAAAAATCCATCACCAGTTGTGGCAAAGGCTTTTTTCGAAAACAGCTGCCTATCTCTTCCATTGGCTTTCTTCTTTGCAAAAAAGAAAGTCCGGTGTAGACTTTCACGTTCGGGAAAAAAAAAAAAGCTGCTGTATTTTGGGACAAGGAGCCAGTCCTTGGACCATTCTCCCAAAATAGCATTTTTGAAAAAAACTTATTTTGAGATAATTATTTTGCATATATTTCAAAATATTTTTTTCAAAAAAAGTTTGTTTTTTTTTTTCAAAAATGCTTTGCAATGTAGACATAGCCAGTGAGTTTCATGTTAAGAGGCAATAAGGAAGGATATGAATTTTCAGACTTTTTCTTGACTATTTGAATACATTAAATTTATTTTACAATGAATTAGCTATATGGAGTTCATGGAATTAAAGTAATACTGTGATTCCAACCTTTACATTATATTTTCTAATTTTTCTCCATCTTTCTCTTTCTTTTAATTTGATCTTGCAGCCACACAATGGGCACACCATGAAGCCAAAAGTTGTTGTGTGTGTGAATTTCTCTAGGATCTTGTATTTTAAAACATGTAATATGAAATAAGATGTGGGTGGTTTAAGTGTGAAGGGAGTGGAATCTAATATGGAGTCATTTATTCACTCTGTCTTATTTATCATCTGATTCTCAACAAGAATGTGAAGAAGGTAAGTGGTACAGTTGTGGGTTTAATTTTTTATTCATACATTAGTTCCAATTTGAGTTGTAACTTTGCTCCTAGTTAAAGCAAAGGTCTCCAAACTGTGGGGTAGGCCTCCTGAGGGAGGTACAGAGAAACATTCATGGGGGCATGAAAGGGCTCAAGCTGGACGCCACTGCGGAGTAGGGAGGTAGCACTGCTCTGCCCCTAGCTCTGCCCTCAGACTTGGCCCCTGACTCCCAGCTTGGTCACAGTTCCATGTCCAGCTGTGGTTCTCCTTCCAGCCTTGGCCCTGCTCCTAGCCCCAGACCTGCCCCCATATGCAGTCATAGGCTTGGTCCTGGGAACCTGGCCTGGCCATGGCTCCACACCTAACTGCAGTTCTTCTCATGACCTTAGCCACAGCCCCCAGCTTTGACCATGCCCCAGACACAGTTTCAATTGTAGCCTCACCTGTAGCCTCAAACCTGCCATCAGCCTTGGTCCCTACTGCTGATCCCCAATGCCAATGACAGCCCAGCCGCATTTCCCTGGGGGCATGTATAAGGACAAAGTTGTGGAGGTAGAATGTAAAAAGTTTGGAGACTACTGAGTAAAACTAACCAAAGCATGTCTCCAATGATGATTTGAAGGTCTACCTTGCCATTTGTGTCCCCTGTTCTAATTAGCAGTGCAGAATGCCTCTCAACTCTCGCCCTGGAAGTACTCTCTTCATCTCAATGTGTCAATCCATTGATTATGCATTCTCCAGACATAGGATACAAATTCCATTTTAACTGGGGGATCCTTGTGTCTTTAATGCTCAACATAAAACCATTCAGGAATTATTTTAAAATTACATCTGAGTTTTACCAGGAATTTAAGTATAAGTTCAATTTCCTAATTTTTTTTTTCAAAGCCTTAGAACCATGGGCTTCATTCTATGACAGTTATGTTCCTGATTTATTCCCTAAACAATTGATCATAGCAGATTAAAAAAAAAAAAAAAAAGCTGTGGACTTTGGTTGTTGATCTTAAATCAGAATAAACTCACCATACATTTGTGAAGTGTCCTAGATTAGCCAGAAGTTTATTTTCCTCATGACTCTCTTCACTTTTGATAAAACATATGATGTTAAAACTTATCAAATAATAATAAATCACATCACCTGAAGCATCCATTTTCATTTCCACTGGTACTCAAGACTAGGTTTCATAAGGACTTGTCCAGATGTACATAAAAAGGAATAGAGACAGAAGATGGGCAGAAGGAAAAAGTAGGCCAAAAGTCCCCTTACCTTCCACATGAGATTACTATCCCTGTCATTCCTCCACAATAGGCTGCTGGAAAAGAGGTCAGAAAACAGGAGGACTCTGATGGCTTGGAGCACAATTTAAATAAGGCAAAAACAACAAGAGTCCTGTCGCACCTTAAAGACTAAAAAAAATTCTTCAGGAATAAGCTTTTGTGGGCTCCAACCTATATCATCAGTTGTTTTTAATCATACAGTAATAAATTTACTCAAACTTTATATTGTTCTGAGGGAATGCTCTGGTACTAATAGGAACCTGTAGCATTTATATAAGGCTGTGGATCTTTAACATGGATCCTTAGCAATTTGCCAGTCATGCTGTATAACAGTCAAACATTAAGACACTGTCAGCATGAGTTACCAACAGCAATTTTTCAGTAAGACACATACAGTGTTCAGGTAAAGTGTAGAGGGACATGAAGAAAGGACATGTCACACTTAAAAGAAAATAAAATTAGTAAATTCTTAAACACTAAGTATTTCACAAATGTAGGTAGAAAATTTATAAATGAAGCCATAATTTAAGGCGTTCTAGAAAAAACTTATGTACTGCATTTTTGAAAAAAATGTTCATATTTACAGTTTTATAAAAATAACCAGCAAGGGTCAAGAGTCTTGCACAGAATGCCCTTTGGATTTTGACTTTACTGTCTACAAATAATAGACTTTAATTCAGGGCTCCCCAAACTTTTTCACCTGAGGGCCAAACCTGCTTTTACTTAATTACTAGTGGGCCAGACCTCCGACTCCACACCCACTGACTCCCAGGCCTCCTTCCCTGACTGACTCGCCAACTCCCGAACGCACTGGGCTCCTTCCCCAACCCACTCACTTGCTGGCTCCCAACCCCTCCCCCACCAGCCTCCCAACCCCTCTGCCCGCCAGACCCTTCCCACCTTACCTGTTCAGAGCTTCAGGGACATCCTGAGTAGCTCCCTGGCCAGGCTGCTTCCACCCTGAGCCACATATCTGAGTGTGCTCAGGGCAGGAGATTTGAAAATTTCCCCGCCTGGCCGCAGCTCTCTGCGGGCCAGGTGACAGTGCTTTCCAGGCTGGATATAGCCCACAGGCCATATTTTGGAGAGCCCTGCTCTAATTGCAAAACCTGTGTTGTCCATTCCATTGTTCACTGTGCCCAAACACATTTCTAAGAAGCACATAATTTGAAAGTGTTGATTTGTTAATAAAACTGGGTTATGCTTACCTATTCTAAGAACCTAAATGCTTCAGGAATAAGAAGGAAAAAAATGAACTAAGTATGGCCAGTCTCTTCCTTATAAATGCTTATCTTTTATACAATTAATATCTTTCTAACACAATGAATCAGTCATCCTCTGGCATATTGATCAATAGCCAACAATATTTCTAAAATTTAAAAATACCAAAAAAAGTGAAATTATTTTTATTGTGAGAAAACAAATGTGTGTTAACTAGATGCCTACTTTTTAGAAATGAACATGTTATGAACAATGTGATCAAAGTTTGGTCATTCTTATATATGAGCCTTAAATAGCAATTTAGGTGCCTTTTTTTTTTTTTAACATGTAGCCAAGCTGGTCAGAAAAAATCATGCAAGTCTATAAATGCGTTTGTCCCTGCTATTTACTGTATCTTTCCATAGGTGTATGATAGAGGAAATATGTTTCTTCATTACTGAGAACTGTCAGTCAATATTATTTCCAAGCCACTTATCTTTCATTTTACATTGAAGGTACATGGCAGATGGAAAGCATTCCACTCCAGTCAGATGTGAAGCCCAAGTGTTTGTGCTGATTTTAGATGCTTTCACAAATTTCATACTGCTACCTGAATTAGGCACTCTTTTTTTTTTCCTATTTGCCATCTTATAATAAGTACTCCAATCAAACTGCAAGTTTCTTCAACTGTCAGTATCTTCTCATAAGTCTGTGTAAGAATCATTAAAAGTATCCTACACATTTTAAAGAGAACAACTTTGTTTCTGTAAAGGCAAATGTAAAATGATTCAGAAGAAGGCACAGAACACTACATAAATCCCTCCAGATCTATAAAATTAGAGGAAATTTCTTCTTTACTCCCTTGCTTGTGATCAGGTTATGCCCTCAAGTAGGGTAACTGATAACACTCCTTCATTAATGTTTTGGCTGGTGTCCAATAACATCTATTGCATTTCTAAAAGAGAAGTCTGTATATTTTTGCTGCTCTTTATAAGTAGATTGGCTTAATCAAATTGTAGGCTTGACAAGAGGTTGTCCAGTGTCTTCATGTCTGACAGTAACAATGACTTTCACATGTCCAGTGCATAACCTGGCTAATCAAATAATCCACCTAACTGCTTTCCCTTTCTTTGTTGCATGTGAGCTGATGGTCAGGTAACAGTGGCAAACAACGTGAAGTCAGCAAACTTAGAGCCTTGAGTTCAAACCTTAACAGACTCAGACTGTTGTGCAGGAGGCATAGAAGCTGCTCACAACACTCTCAGTACCCCTTTTTTCTTTTAAATGGTTTTGCTCTTCACTTTTATTCTACAAATATTTAGTTTATTTTTGGAACAATGTGCTACATAACTTTTAGAAACATGTCTATTTTTGATGTGATAGAAGTTTTTCTTGCTTGCTTATTTACTGAGCCAGGGTCATTTCTGTCTCAGAGTTCTTCATGACTGAACGAAATGCATCAAGTTGTAGAGTCCTGGTCCTGAGGACCAGTTCTGGATTCAACACCACTTATGGTCTGTTGCCAGGTGGATGTAATGTGCATCACTGAAATAGGTATTCCTAATGGACCTGACACACTGACTCTTTCTCTCTGCCTCTAACATACTGACTCCCCTATCCCACCTTATCCTTCTATCTGGAAGAGACAGAAAAAGCCTAGACTTGGAACTGCCTCAGTAATGCGCAACAGAGAGTTCCCCAACTCTAGAATTTTCTCCTGGTCATTTCCAGAAGGTTTGTAACACAAGAGACCCAACATTAAAATAAAGTGAGATTTTAATGACTATCTGCTTTTCAAAATATTTGTGGGGAAATGTATTACCATTTCTGAGGTGCTCAGTTACTACTCTCATTGAGTTCCTATGGATATCTGAGTTGACAGATTTGAAAGAGAGAACATAATTGATGCAATTTTTTTTTGATCTGTGGATTGTTTGCCTCCACATTGCTGTCTAATTAGTACATATATGAAGACATGTGACATTGGGGATCATGATCAGAGCAGGTCTAGAAGTCAATGTTTCTGGATCTACCTCATTGTTGATGTTTTGGCAAGGCCCTTGAATTTCTCTTATATTCTTGAATAAAATACTTATGGGATGGACTCAGTCTTGCCCAACACACTGGGGGTTTGAACAAGAAACCTCCAGAGCTAAACTCATGATCTGCTACAGCTTGAAATATACCTCTCTAGCTGGGAGCTGTAATAATTTCATACCCTTTGCACACTGGCACAAAGGGGAACCTATAACACACATTTACTAATTGGTTTCACTTACATAGTTCATGTGGGAGTTGAGATTTGATACACAGATGTATATTGGAAATCTTGGACCAAAGCTGCTCTACAGTAAATGATGTACTACCTCAAATGGAAGAAATCTTAAAATATACAAAAAGTTTTCAATAAAAAATGCACAGGGTCTTAAGAAATGTCACACTCAGCATCTTGTCAGTGGAAATATATCAGTAAAGGCATCAGAATAACATCAAATGAAAATGTAACAAATCACTTCAAGCAGAGATCTAAGGAACCAAGTGACATTCACTAGTATATTAAATCATACATTTGATTTCAGATATTTAATGTCTTATAATTCTCTTTCTGATTCCATTGTCAGCATCCTTTATTAGTCCCACCCCCAAATCTAATTTTAAACATATTAGATATCTGTCTTTCCTTGTGAAAAATAAAAACTTACCCATACTTGTCACATTTAATGACCATAGACAGATAAACAGAATAAATAATTAACAAACCCTAGATATCCTCTGAGAAGGATAATGGGCAATGAGTTAGTAAGCAAGAAAATAAGAATATATATGCTATATGTAACAAGTATAAATCACAAATAAGAATTTATCCATATAATACACTAGCTGCTGGCACAAAGATTGGAGGATAAGGGAAATTTGCTTACTAGAATCTCATGGACAAAAACCTGGGAACCATATTTTGCATGATTTAATTTATTTAAAAGGACTCTTCTGGAACCTATAAATTATAAACCTGATCCAAAAACTCACTGAAATCAGACAGATTTTATGGACTACAAAGGATTTCAATACAGTCTCCTTAGGAACAGCAATATTGTAGTCCAGAAGTGTGAGTGGGCAGAGAGGGGGAATTAAAGTCTTTGTATGAGTACTTGCAAACAGTCAACAAATTCCACAATATTCCTAAAGCAAGAAAATGATTTATTCAACTTAGCTTATTTTTTTTCCTATATAAACAGTTCAGCATTTATGAAGAAACCCTAACTTACCAACCCCACACTGACGTTGAATCTATTATTTGGGATTCATTTTTATTTGATATGCTTTAAAATATTTTGTGTCAGATACTTCATTATTTCAGATTAAGTATATATTATTTTAGAATGTAATGTATTACTAAGAAGTAAATAATATTCAAATAAAATGATCTAGTTGAAAGCTTTTCTTTTGTTTAATTCGTACTTATTACACAGCAAGAGCAATATCAATCAGAGTTCCATGCTCCGACAGTTTCCAGAATCTAACTTCAAGTGATAAAGAACAGCCAAATAGTATATAAACAATGTAATAGAACAAAAAAGATGGAGTTTCACGTGGGAGAATGTAAATAGATTTATTGAAAATTGAGGTGTCGAGGCATGGTGACCAAAAAAGAAAGATCTGCTTCTGGGTTTGTGTGTAGCTCTTTGTTTGAAATTGCACAACAAGCTGTTTGGATCCATTGAGAATGATGCAATAGAGCTGAGGTGTATATACAAACCTACTATGCCTTTAACATATTATACACAATCTACATGTTAGTTTGAATACAAATTCCAAGAAGGAGGTGGTCAAATTATTTCCTTAAAAGCATCAAGTGAACTCAGGGGGAAAAAAATAAAATAAATAAAAACAAACCTGAGGAAGACAATTCATACCTAGCTTAGGGTATCCCTGCTTTTTTCCTTCATCAAAAATGCTTTCTCCCTTGCATGCCTCGATTTTAGTAGCTATTAACTCACAATCTGTTTCAAACAAAGTATGGTCTTTTTGATCATATGAAGTCATCATGGAAATGAAATCTTTTCCAATAATAAACTAGGAGTCAGTGGCACTTTTAAAGACTAACAAATTTATTTATTCCATGATCTTTTCATGAGAGAAAATACCACTTTGCCAGATGCTTGAAGACCCCTTCAGAATTTTTCAAATAAGAGCTTCAGTGACAGACTGAGTCTGGTCCTGAATATACAAGATGCAAATGGAAGAGACTAGTAAATTTATCACTTGAAGCGCTGGTCACTCCAAACACATCATGTTCCACTTATCTTTTCAGGATAGCACAGTGGCTACTCACTCTCAGCACAGACTTTAAGCTTTCGATTTGTCGTTTGCAGCCTAAACTCAAAGGCTATGTCTACACATGCATTGTTATTTCGAAATAAGGATTTCTAAATGAGTTATTTCAAAATAAGTTAATTTGAATTAACAAAGTGTTAATTCAAATTAAGGGAAAGCCTGCAATCCAAACGGCTGTTATTTTGAAATGGTTATTTTGAAATAAAGCCATTTGGATCTGTTGTTTCAAAACAGTTGTTTCGAAACAATGGTGTTGTTTTGAAACAACAGGTCTAATCGGCTTTATTTTGAAATAGCCATTTCAAAATAACAGCCATTTCGAAAACATCTGGGTTTAACTTTTTTGAAACAACGATTCTTATTTCGAAAGGACGGGATCTGTCCTTTCGAAATAAGAAAATGTCATGTAGACTAAATTTCTTTTATTTCGAAATAATGAGTGTTATTTTGAAAGAAAAGTGCCGTGTAGACATACCCAAAGAGAAATCATGAAACTGGAGTCAATGTGTGTTTTGTCATTGATTTCCATAGGTCTAACATTTCAATTACAGATTAACAGTAACAGTCCATGATTTATCATCTAAGATCATATAACTTCTGGGTAAGGTACATAATCTTGTGATCTGCCATAACTAGAAAATCATTGGCAGGATATCACAAATGCTTTCAAGGCCTGTACGCTTTTCGTAGAATGCCTCATGGACTGATGATAAATAACAGAACAATGCCAATCTCTAATTTAAAGTGTGCTTTGTAAAATTCATCCTATAATTATTGATATCTGATATTACTTTGTTTTATTTTCCTAAAGTTTCTTTAAAAAACACCCTGTGGATAATATCTGTATCTATATCAATATCCATATAAATCTGTCTGACGTATAACCTTCTGTCATAGGCCTAAGACGGAAGTTGTTTAAAAGTGCTATATTTTGTTTAAATTTTCTTTAAGAACTTCTCTTCTGCCTATGGTAAAGTGTCCTCATCACTAAAGGCAGATGAATTAACATGATTTATTCATGCAATGGCACTATGGTTATGGGTGTGATTCTTTGCATATCATATCTTTAAATTGTTTTAAATTCCATTCCCCCAATAGCAAGGTTTTATACATATTATAGGGTAAAGAATGCAAGAGTGGGCATGGGAAAAGATAAGTAGTGTTTCTTTAATAGACTGATTTTAATTAATTTAAATATTCAGGTAATATAATTTCATAGTTACTTGTATTCAGCCCTTCTTATTCTGTTGAAGACAAAAGAGACATTGGGGAAGATAGATATGCTGATTTATACCATGTGAGTGTCTGGCTTAGTATGTCTATCTGCGTAATCATTTATGATTAATGATCTGACTTACAGCTAGGCACTTGGTTTACATGTAATTTAAAAGTCCATTTCTCCACCTCACATAATACTTTTTACTTCATAAGAGAAAATCTCTGTGATCCTAACTGCATTCTAAAGCTAGAGAGCAAGGGCCTCCCTGGTTTTTAGCAAACAAGGAGTCTTGTGGCACTTAAGAGACGAACAAATTTATTTATTGCATGAACTTTAACATAGTTCCACCCTTTGGAATTTGGTATTTAGCAATGAATTTCAGCTGATCAAACCAGTAGAGTGTACTACAAATCACTAATGTAATAATATCTAATAAGTGTGTACAAGACATCATTGCAAATGTTGTGTGTGGTGGATGTACAGTGAATCTCCAAAGCCTATGCACTTGCACTGGAAATAGACTAAAATGTGTTCAAACAGACAAGTCTGTGGAGATGGTAAACAGATTTTCCCAGACAAAGGAAAGGCTGATGCATCCACCCAAGTGCAATTAGTCAACAGGTTATTCATTTGCATATCAGAGGTTGCAGGAACAGATCAATTTGCATTGTATCGATGCAGGTGTGGGGGAGGAACAAGCATGGAATCTTATCCTCCAGACCTTATGGCTTCTTCCCTCAGCATGAACAAATAGGGAACATCATCCAGGTGTGCCTTTCAGAAGAATACATTTCAAAGTTTCACTGGACTATACAAGAGAATGGTGGGTTACTTATCAGTTACCGTCCTTCTTCGAGATGGGTTGCTTGGATTCATTCAGTAATAGGTGTACGTGCCTCAGCACACAATTGGTTGGAAACATTTTTAGCCCTAGCCTGTCAAAACAGGGCTGGCGGCCAACACCCCCTGACTGCCCTGTGACTATATGTATGGCCGCAGCCTTGCCCCTCCTCAGTCCCTGAAAGTCACCAACTCCGACTTGCAGGGATGGTGGAAGGGTTCTGAATAAATCTGAGCAGCTTCTCTTGAAGAACAGTTGGTTACTCACCAGTAACCATCCTTCCTTGAGATGGGCTGCTCACATACATTCAGTTACAGTTGTCTGCATGCTGCAGCGCACTGTAGCTTGGAAAGTCTTTAGCGTTAGCCTGTCAGGTCAGGAACACGGACAACGCCCCCTCCACGCCACGACCGCGGCTATATATGTGACCATGACCCTGACCCTCCCAGTCCCATATACCTTTGCCAACTCCGTTAGTGGGGACGGTGAGACAGACCTGAATGTATGTGAGTAGCCCATCTCAAAGAAGGACAGTTACTGGTGAATAACCAACTGTTCTCCTTCAAGCACTGCTCACATCATTCAGTTACAGGTGACTGCTAGCCATATCCAAGGATGGTGGGAGGAGTTACAGTCTACCCACACTGAGTACTGTTCTGCCCACAGCGGCATCATCTCTCGCCTGTTGGGCAATGGCATAGTGCGTCGCAAAGGTATGTATCGATGACCACGTAGCTGCCCTACAGATCTCTTGGATTGGGACCTTAGCAAGGAATGCTGTGGAAGATGCCTGAGCTCTGGTAGAGTGGGCTCTCACAGTCTCTGGGAGAGGTGTGTTTGACCTTCCATAGTAGTCTTTAATGCAGTTCACAATCCATTTGGAGATGCATTGAGAGGATACTGGAGAACCTCTCATGCATTCAGCGACCACCACAAATGGGAGGTCTTGCGGAAAGATCATGTGCGCTCAATATAGATTAGAAGCGGTCTTCTCACATCCAGGGTGTGCCACCGTCTCTGGTTTTCTGTCACCTGAGGGTCTGGATAGAAGACCGGCAGGCAGATCTCTTGATTCATGTGGAAGGGGGTGGCAACCTTGGGCAAGAATGAGGGATGGTGACGCAGGGCCACCTTGTTTGGGAAGAAAACCGTATATGGGGGTTCAGAGGATAGGGCCCGTAACTCTGAGACCCTTCTGGCCGAGGTAATTGCTACTAGAAAAGCCACCTTTCAGGATAGCACAAGCAGGGTGGCTGAAGTCCAAGGGCTCATAAGGCTGTTCTGTCAGAGCCCACAGCACAACATTCAAATCTGACTGTGGAGTGGGTTTACAGGTATGGGGAAAAGTTTTTTCCACCCCTTTCAGGAATCTATGAGAGATGGGGTATGAAAAGAGTGGAGCCCCATCTACTCTTTGGTGAAAGGCCGAAATTGCCACCAAGTGGACTTTTAATAAGGACAGAGATAGGCCTTTCTCTCTTAGGTCAAGAAGGTAATTCAAAGTTGCCTGAATTGGTGCAGAGGTAGGGTCTATGTCTTTGTCACTGCACCAAGTGGAGAAGTGATTCCATTTTGCCATGTAGGTGGACCTGGTGGAGGGTTTCCTGCTACCAACCAGGACCTTCTTAACCCTATCCGAGCAGCATCTCTCTTGCTCTCTGAGCCAGAGAGCATCCAGGCTGTCAGGTGCAGGAGGCCTGGGTTTGGGTGCCGAAGGCATCCCGAGTCCTGTGTCAGGAGGTCCACCCACCATGGGAGGCGGAGTGGGGTCCTCACTGACATGTCCTGAAGGAGAGGGAACCAGTGTTGTCTGGGCCAGTCTGGGGCTATCAGAATGATGAGTGCCTCAGCCGCTAGGACCTTCAGGAGCACCTGGTGGATCAAGGAAATTGGAGGGAAGGCATACATTAAGGCCCCCGATGAATTGAGGAGGAAGGCATCGCTGAGAGAACCTTTCTCCCGACCTCGGAGGGAGCAGAATCAGAGACATTTGCGGTTCTGCCCCGTGGCAAAGAGGTCAATCTGAGGGGTTCCCCATCTGACTGTCAGCAGGGAGAAAACCTCGTTGTGGAGGGACCACTCGTTGTTCACCAGGGCTTTCCTGCTGACTGAGTCCGCTATGCCGCTGTCTACCCCGGGTAGGTGGGAGGCAGTCGGCGTGAAGTGATAGTCTATCGCTAGTTGCCAAAGCTTGGTTCCCTCCTCGCATAGAGCCAAGGAGAGGACTCCCTGTTGACGGTTCATGTAGAACATGGCCATTGTATTGTCTGAGAGGATCTGGACCACCCTGCCTTGGATCTGGTCATGCAGGCCAGTCTGATAGCCCTGAGCTCCTTCATGTTTATGTGGAGGAGACTGTCCTCAGGGTTCCAAACGCCTTGCATGGAGAGGCCCCCCAGACAGGTGGGCTCCCCAGCTCAAGTCGGACGCATCCGTTATCAGGGTCACTGAGGGCTTGGACTCCCTGAACAGAATTCCCCCCATTGTAAAGTCGGGGTCCCTCCATATTTGGAGGGACTCCGGGGCATATTGAAGGACTGAGAGTACCTTGTCCAGATGGTCCCTTTCTGGTCGGAAGCTTGTGACGAACCAGAGCTGGAACGGTCTCATCTGCAGGTGGGCTGTTTGGATTACCGATGTGGCCACTGCCATGTGTCCCAAGACCTGCATGCACCTGCGCGCTGTGGTCAGCCCGGGTGCCTGGAGCTCTGTGATGATGGTGCAGATGGACCGAAATCTTGACAGGGGCAAGGACGCAGTGCCTTGCTGGGCGTTTACATGTGCCCTGATGAACTCTATGTCCTGAGTGGGGCAAAGCTTGGTATTCTCTAAGCTTATGCGGAAGCCCAGGAACTCGCACAGGTTCATTACCATGTTAATGTGGTTTTCTACCTGTCAACTTGACTTGCTCACTATGAGCCAGTCGTATAGGTAGGGGTAGATTCTTACATCTTTCCTGTGTAGGAAAGCTGCAACCGGTGTGACACACTTTGTGAACACCCTGGGGGCTAGAGATAACCCGAAGGGGAGGACAGTGAACTGGTAGAGGCGTCGTGCCACTACAAACCTGAGAAACTGCCTGTGGTGGGGTCGAATGGCTATGTGGAGGAAAGCATCCTTTAGGTTGAGGTCTGCGAACCACACTCCTGGGGAAAAGGAGGGAATAATCTGTGGTAGGGAGACCATGGGAAATTTTATTTTCTTTATGTTTTTGTTGAGTGCTATGAGGTCTAGAATGTGTCGTAGGTCCCCGTTGGGCTTGGGGACTAGGAAGTAGTGGGAATAGAACCCTTTGCCGTGCTTTCTCTTGAGAACCTTTTCAATGACTCCGAGGGACAGTAACTTTTGGCATTCAACCTCGAGCTTGCTTAACAGATTCTGGGTTCTCTGGGATTATGGGTGGGGGCGGCTTTCTGTCCCGGGGGTTGAGAGGAACTGGATGTGGTATCCCCTGGCCACTATGTCGAGGACCCACTGGTCTGATGTGACACAGGTCCATCGTGGAGTGATGTGGTGGAGGCGGTGGGTGGAAAAGAGGTGTTGTGGAGTGCTGCCCTTGGGGAGACCATCAAAAACGCTGTTTGTGGCCCGATGAGTTGTCCGATCCCTGTCCACACCGTCCCGACTGAGAGGTGCCAAGCTTGCCCCCTTTACCTGATCGGCCTTTATCTTTGTCCAGGTCCCCGAGGTGGTGCTGGGGAAACTGGAGGGATCTAAGGAACTGGGCCTGCAGTTGCAGCTGTTGTTTCAGTTGCTGTAACAGCTGTTGTAGCTGGCTGCCGATGCCATTATACATGCTGCTGTATCCACCTCATCCCAGGTTGCCGCAAGTGCATCCCTGGATGCTCTCTCACCTTCGTCCGGCAATGCCTCGAAGTCTCTCTGTTCCTCAGAGACGGCTGAGCAGAGATTTTGTAGAGCTTCCCACAAGTTGAAGACGGGGCGCGTCATCAGGGCTGAGTGATTTCAGATGCGCAGCTGAAGGGCGGCAGAGGAGTAAACTTTCCTGCCCGACAGGTCAAGCTTCCTCGCCTCTCTTTTCTTGGGCGTGGTGCTAGCTTGACCTTGTTTCTCCTTCTGGTTGACTGCGTCGACCCCCAGGGATCCTGGGGCCGGGTGATGAAACAGGAAGGAGAATTTCTTATCCGCTACTTTGGACACTGGCAGAATTGAGGAAGGCATTTGCCAGCGTTCCTGGATAATGCGGAACATCTCAGCATGCAGGGGAATTGCAAACTTAGCCGGTGGGGCTCTATGGCATGCGTCGAAGAGAGAATCATCTTCCACTTGGATCACTCCTAGCTTCAGCTTCAGATTCGCCACCATGTGGCGAAGGAGGTCCTGCTCGATGCAGGGATCTCCAACACAGTCAGCAGACATGTTGATTAGGCGCTCGTCGGGTGATGAGGATGATGGGGCCCTTGTTCAACGGGGGAAGGAGACCAAAGCCCACAGGTAAGTGACAATGTGGGTGATCTGGGGGAAGGGATGGAACTTGGGGGGTGCTGGGACTAGCACCAGGAATAAAAAGGAAGGTGGTTGGAACATGGAGGGGGGGATCAAATAAATGTCTTAAGTGCTCTACTTAAGCCCCAATACACGAAGAGAGTGGGGGAGGAGAACTCCAAGAAAAAATGCAAGGAGTTTTATGTAATAGAATTGCAAATCAACATGACAAAGTAGGGCAATCAGCCAGGTATCTTAGGTGCCTATACACTAATGTGAAGAGCCTGGGAAATAAGCAGGAAGAATTGGTACTGCTAGCGCAGACAAGGAACTATGATATCATACGAATAACGGAGACATGGTGGGATAGTCTGCATGACTGGAGCTCTGCCATGCATGGGTATAAACTGTTCAGGAAAGACAGGCAGGGAAGAAGAGGGGGAGGAGTAGCACTATATGTAAAAGAGCTCTATAACTGCTCAGAGCTCCATTATGGAAGTGGAAGCATGCCAATAGAAAGTCTGTGGGTTACACTGAGAGGGGAAAGCAACAAGGGGGATGTTGCGGTGGGTGTCTGCTATAGACCACCAGACCAGAAGCAGGAGGTGGATGAGGTGTTCTATGGACAACTAGCGGACGCTTCTAGATCATAAGCCCTGGTCCTGATGGGGGACTTCAATTACCCTGACATCTACTGGGAGGCCAATACAGCAGTGCATGGGCAATCCAGGAAATTTTTAGAGAGTGTTGGGGACAACTTTCCAGTACAAATGCTATAGGAACCAACTAGGGGCCTTGCACCACTCGACCTGCTGCTCACAAACAGGGAAAAATTGATCAGGGATGTAGAGGTAAATGGCAAGCTAGGCAGTAGTGACCATGACATGGTTGAGTTCAGGACTCTGATTAAAGGAAGGAAGGAAGCAAAACAAAAACCCTGGGCTTCAAAAAACAGATTATGGCTCCCTCAGGGAACTGATGGGCAGGATCCCTTGGGAAGCTAATCTGAAGGGGAAAGGAGTCCAAGAGAGTTGGTTATATTTTAAAGCAACCCTGGTAAGGGCACAGGATGTTGCCATTCCAATCAGGAGAAAGAACTAACATGTGAGGCAGCCAGAATGGCTTAGCAGAGAACTCTGCTCTGAGCTTAAACATAAAAAGGAAGCTTACAGGAAGTGGAAGCTTGGTCAGATGACCAAGAGGCATATAAAGATATTGCTAGGGACTGCAGGGATAAAATCGTAAAGGCCAAAGGACAAATGGAGTTGCAGCTAGCGAGGGATGTAAAGAATAACAAGAAGGGGTTCTACAAGTATGTTAATAACAAGAAGAGGATCAGGGATGGTGTAGATCCCTTGCTGAATGGGGCAGGCATCCTCATGATGGAGGATGAGGGAAAAACTGAAGTGCTCAATGCTTTTTTTACTTCAGTTTTCACAGGCAGGGTCAGCTCCCAGCCCACTACCACGGGTGTGGCAGATCGGAGAGAAGAAGATAGGCCCTTGGTGATGGAAGGTCAGGTTAGGTACTGCTTAAAGAAGCTGGATGTGCACAAGCCCATGGGGCTGGATGAACTGCATCCAAAGGTGCTAAGGGAATTGGCCGAAGAGATAGCAGCACCGCTGGCCATTATCTTTCAAAACTCATGGAGAACGGGGGAGGTGCCAGAGGATTGGAAAAAAGCAAATGTAGTGCCTATTTTCAAGAAAGGGAAAAAGGAGGATCCAGGGAATTACAGATCAGTAAGCCTCACCTCAATCCCTGGAAAAATTATGGAGCAAATTCTCAAAGAAGCTATCCTCAAACACTTAGAGGAAAATAAAGTGATCAGGAACAGTCAGCATGGATTTACCAAGGGTAAATCATGCCTGACCAATCTCATTTCCTTCTATGATCAGATGACTGGTTTTCTGGATGCAGGAAGAACCGTTGATCTTATATACCTTGATTTTAGCAAGACTTTTGATACAGTTTCCCACAGCATTCTCATTGGCAAATTAAGGAAGTATGGGTTGGATAGGTGGACTATAAGGTGGATAGAAAACTGGCTAGATCAATGGTTTCAGCGTGTAGGAATCAATGGTTCCATGTCTAGCTGGCAACGACTAATGAGTGGTGTGCCCCAGGGGTCGGTCCTGGGGCCGATTCTGTTCAACATTTTCTTCAATGATCTGGATGATGGAATAGACTGCATTCTCAGTAAGTCCGCGGATGACACCAAGCTGGGGGGAACAGTAGACACATTGCAAGGCAAGGACAGGATTCAGGGAGACCTAGATAAATTGGAACAGTGGGCCAATAGAAATCTTATGAGCTTCGTAAGGACAAGTGTAAAATCCTGCACTTGGGACAGAAAAACCCCATGCACTGCTACAGGCTGGGAAACATTCAGCTAAGTAGCAGCAGTGTAGAAAAGGACCTGGGGGTCATGGTGGATGGGAAGCTAGATATGAGTCAGCAGTGTGCTCTTGCTGCAAAAAGGCCAATGGCATACTGGGCTGCATCAAAAGAAGTATTACCAGCAGATCAAGGGAAGTGATCATTCCCCTCTATTCTGCACTGGTGAGGCCACATCTAGAATACTGTGTTCAGTTTTGGGCTCCCCACTACAAAAAGGACAGGGACATGCTAGAGAGAGTTCAGCGGAGGGCAACCAAAATGATTAAAGGGCTGGAGCACAAGCCCTATGAGGAAAGATTGAAAGCATTAGGCTTATTTAGGCTGCAGAAGAGAAGATTGAGGGGGGATTTGATAGCAACCTTCAACTACTTGAAGAGAGGCTCTAAGGAAGATGGAGCTCGACTGTTCTCGGTAATAACAGAGGACAGAACGAGGAGCAACAGTCTCAAGTTGTGGTTAGGGGGTCGAGGCTGGATATTAGAAAAAACTTTTTTACTAGGCGAGTGGTGAAGCCTTGGAATGAGCTGCCAAGGGAGGTGGTGAAATCTCCATCTTTGGAGGTGTTTAAGGCCTGGCTAGACAAAACCATGACTGGGATGGTTTAGTGGGAGTGGTCCTGCCTCTGGCAGGGGGTTGGACTAGATGACCTATGAGGTCCCTTCCAACCCTATGATTCTATGATTCTATGATCTGCTTCTATTGGTAGAATCAGGGTCTGACTTATCGTCGGAGAAATCTGAGGACTCCGGTGCCGGTGAACGGGCATAGCAAAAGGAGGTATCATCTGCTGTCGCATCCAGCCAGTCGAGGGTCCACTCATTGTGTGGAGACCTTGATGGTTGCATACATGCAATGGGGGAGCAGGAGCCTCTCCTGATGGGCGCCTTTCCCTTGAACCTGGTGACACAGAGCTTTTTCGAGGCCACTTTCTTGGGTGCTGCTCATGAGGGGGGAAGAAAAGGGTCTTCCATGGACGATCTGGATGACTTTCCCTGCAGCAACTGGCAGTCCGGTATCGAAAGTTCCTCGGAGGAGTGATGAGGCAGAGCCGCAGTACTTGGGCCCAGTACCGGGTTTGACGGTGCCAGGTCGGAGAAGGGTAAAGAGGCCCGTGACAGTACCGGTATCAGTGCGGGTGTTGCTGGTGCCGAGTCTGAGGGTACTAGAAGTGACAGCAGTGGAAGTGGTGGTATCGGTGACGGTGCTGAGTCCAGCGGAACTGGGGTTGACAGCGATACCAGGCTTAGAGGTGGTGCCGCTCGGGGCAGTGCTGTGTCCAACAGTGCTGAGGGAGGCAGTGCTGCTCTGGCCTGTTTCTTCTTGTTCTGCACCAGAGTGGGGTTTGAATGCCCTTGGCGAGCTGGTGCCTGAACCGGGGCCCTACTCAGGGTAGCTGGGGGGCTACCAGGAAACCGGCGAGGTCGGTGCCAGGGAGGCACCGTAGAGGGCTGAGATTTTGAGCCCAGTATCGGAGATCAGTGGGAATCTTGAGCCCGGGCCAATTGAGGACCCAGCGGAGCGCTGGTGGCTCAGCTGCTTTCAGGCAGAGCGGCTCTGGTCCCCAAAATTAGGAGGAGACGATGCTCTCTTTCCAGCCGAGTCCTTCGCTTGAAGGATCAGCAAATGGGGTAGTCTTCTGTAAGGTGGGACTCAACCAAGCAAGCAAGGCATTTCTCATGTGGGTCATCCATCAGGAAAGCCTTGCAGCATTCCAAGAACGGCTTGAAACCTGGGATTTTGAGTTTTGCACGAAAAGACAGGCCCTTGCGTTTCACAAGATAACACTGATCTGAACCAATGCTGATGGCGGAAAAAGGAACTGGGAGGGTCAGGGTCACGGTCATCTATATAGCCGAGGTTGTGGCGTGGAGGGGGCCTTGGCCGTGCACCCTGACCTGACAGGCTAATGCTAAAGTCGTTCTGAGCTACGGTGTGCTGCGGCACATAGACACCTGTAACTGAATTATGTGAGCAGCGCTTGAAGAAGAAGGATAGTCACTGGTAAGTAACTCACTATTCTTCTTCAAGCACTGCTTGGATACATTCAGTAATAGGTGACTGCTAGCTGTACCAAAGGATGGTGGATGGAGTTGGGCTGTCTTCCCGCCTTCAGCAAGACTGCCTCTGAAACTGCCAAGCCCCATGCCTAGAGGAGCCGGCAGGATGAAAATGGCCTGACCTAAGTGAGGAAGGACCGAGGCCTATAGCCCTTGAGTGTACTCTGCCTATGACCCACAGGGCAGAGGGACGCCTAGCATCACCTGATTGTTGAAAGAGATATGGCCGCAACATCTCAAATTGGTTGGGCGCTACCATATGAAGGGCATAAGAGACCAGTGTTAAAGCACCTGGCAAAACAAGGTGACCAGTGTGTGTCCCTTGGTCTTAGGCTCACGACGCACATCTTAGCTGGTTTGATAGGAAGGCTAAGGTGGAGTCCAGAGTTGCTGGCCTACTGACCTATATCATGAATCAGTGAGAGAGAGAGAGAGAGAAGGATACCCTTTTACCAACCCAACTAAGGGGAAAAAGGGGCATGGGGTTGTGTGTGAGGAATCGAGTAACCACCCAGCAAGAACAGTTTAAGTGGTGGGTGAATGAAAACCCATAGCCAAGGTATTGGATGTCCCCTCAGGCCCATTAAGATGTAGCCACTGGTGGCCAAAGGGATGGGGAGAACGTGGGACCGGGGGAAGTTTGTTTGAGCCCACTGTGCTAAGGGGCCAAACTAACACTTTTGAAATGCCTACAGGAAGAGAAGTTCCCATGGTTGGGATGCAGGTGGAACTAGCCCCACTCTGCTGACTGTGGGTTGGAAGGAGGGGGAAGGCACAAACTGAAGCAGTGCCCCACATGTAAAGTATATTGCTTCCGCAACCGACTGCCTCCCTTCACTAGGTGGGAGGCAGAAGGAATAAGGTCCTGAGTGGATCAAGGCCATAAATTTTCCCCATGGAACATACGAAAGTAGGGAAGGGATGAATGGTTTTGAAGGCCTCCAAAGTACTAAATAGAAGAAATAATGAAGGGGCAGTAGGCATTGGGATGGGAATGTTTATTTCCCTCTGATAAGTACTCCAGAGCCAAGGTGGATGTGGGAGGATAATCCTCCCAAAGAAAAAAAGGGATGCCACCTTACGGAAAGAGGGGGTAGTAAAAAGCTAAGGGGTTGTTGACTGTCCTGGGCCTGAACTGGGCAAAGTCAGGAAGAAACACGTGGATCTTGGATTAGGGTATTAACACGTATTTGTTGAAAACTCAAGCAGGAAGAAGAGAACTGCCACCAGTCAACATCTGTACCAGTGGTTCTTGTGGGGTCAGTGGGTGAGAACCTGGCACCAAATATTAGGGCCAAGGAGCTCTCCACAGAGCTTTGGTGAAAAAAAAACCAAAAAAAACTTTGTAATCGGGAAAAGCTGTCTGCCGAAACAGGTGAGTATTGCCCCTAACTGGGAAGGGGCGAAGAAGACAACATAAGGGGTCTGCCCCAAGAAGGATTTCTGTCCCCATGGGAAGGTCCCATACTTGCTAGATCTCCCTTTCTAGGTGTAGGAGTGTGGGGTTATCAGCTTTGCAAGGGATGAGGTGCCCTTGGGTTGTGCAAGTACAGGGGCTGAAAATGATGCAAGACTGGTACTGAGCATGTCTTTTGTTGTCTGGGAGAGCAGCACCAGGATGGTTCCAGTACTGAACTGGTGTGTGGTGCCGCATATAGCCCCAAAGCTTCAGGGGTAGGCTGCCGCACTTGCTCTGAGGCTAATGCATGGCACCTTTGCTCTCTGTCTTTTATGGTCGTAGGTTTACAGAACTGACAGATAGAGCATTCGGTGACCAGATGGGCTTCGCCCAGGCACCAGAGGCACTTCTTGTGCGGATCATCCCACAGGAAGGCCTTGCCACAAAGTTTGAACCCTGGCATGGTAGGCAGCAGGGAGGAGCATTGTTCCTGCTCTGTAGCCAAGTACTGTGTGGGAGCACTTTCTGGTGGAATGAAATCCACAAAGAGTTTCTCCCAATCGAGCGAGTGGCTCATAAATGAGACAAATGACAGGCTGCTTCTGCGATAGCAAGGAGCGGGCTGTTCTGATACCGTCGCTGAAGGTGGAAAAATGGAACTGAGGAGGGGCAGGGCTGCGGCCATATATATATAGCCATGGGGTGGCCTGGGAGCATTGGCCACCAGCCCTCTTTTGACAGACTAGGGCTAAAAAGGTTTCCAACCAATTGTGCACTGAGGCACATATGCCTGTTACTGAATGTATCTGAGCAGTGCTCAATGATTAAGTTTTAGCCTTTTAGATGAGTTTTCATTTATTTGTAAACTTTTCTACCATTGTTTCTGTTATTTGGTACCACTTACTCCATGGACTTTTGTCAATAAATTTGTTATGAATACATAACTTATCAGTGTGCTATAAATTCAATAAAGTGTATGCTTCTAGACAATTGACAGGTTACAGTGACTTAGGCTATGTCCAAATGTTGCTTTTAAATCGAAACAACCACCGTTGTTTCGATTTTAAAAAGTCATGTCAGAATGACATTTCGTTATTTTGAAATGATGAGCCCCATCATTTTGAAACAACAAACCTTATATTGAAATAGTAAAACCTGGGAAGAAATCAAAATAGCTGTTAAATCAAAAGTGGTTGTTTTGAAATAACGCCATTCGGACATGTTATTTCGAAATAGCCATTATTTCAATTTAACACTTTTGCCCTTCTCCTTCCTAGTGTGCCTTCCTTTTTCTATATATTGGGTGGGGACATGGCCCAGCGAGGCTGCCATGTTGCCACACCTCCCGTGGTGCCCCTCTCCTGAATCAAAATAGCAAGTCCTGCGTCTGGACTTGCTATTTCGATTTGGTGTTTTTGCTTAATTTGATTTAAGTTAAATAGATTTAATGGTTTTATTTTGAAATAACTTATTTTGATTTAACTTAAATCGAATTAACCCTGTATGTGTTGACATAGCCTTACTGTCCTTACTTTGCAAAAGTCCAATTGCTGGACTAGAAGGACTAGTTGCTGCAGCAAGATAATCTGAGGGAAAAATTAGGGCTGGAAGGGTACTAAGTTTAGTTTGCAAAGAGTAAGCAGGTTGTGCAAAGTGAGGGTGAGGTTTCTGGGCTGCTGGCAGACTGTTGAGAATCAGCCATACTGGTTAGTATTGTTGAATAATAGAGAGTTGGGTTTCAATTGACAAAACAGGAAAATTTTGTTTTTTAAACTCTTCTGAAAACTCATGAATTTACATATAATAATTTGCATACATGATTTCTATACAATATGTTTAGTGAAGCAGAAACTTTGCTTGCTTTGAGCAATACTTGAAAAAAAACCAAACTAGTAGTTATATCTATAAACAACCCTAGATAAGATGACAAACTCAGGTTCACGTCACAGCAGGAGCCTCCCACATGATCTATTTCATACAATCTGTTTTGTATTTTATAGCTGCCAGAAGTTTTCATTTTAACATTCTTATCAAATGCAAAACTTGTCAAGCCAAATTGAGGCATCCTCGTCAGTAGAGAAGAACCCTTGGACCACCATCAAATCTGGTCAGAGAACAATCAGCAATATGTGACATTTTCTTTGGCCACAGTGTATGTGGAATCCTCTTATCAGTGCTTGGCATGAAGGTTGGCTGTACATTGCCACTAGCCTGTCCCACATTGGTTCGGAACCCAAGAGGATCATGGCAAATCAAAGCAGGGTACATGCATGGTTGAATCACAATAAAAATATGTGGGAGAGATCTAAGTCTGATCAATAACACTTGGGCTATGTTCACACACAAAGTGCTTGTTTCAAAACAAAATGTTTCAAAACAAGCCATTTCAAAACAATGTGTTATTTCAAAACACCTTATTTCGAAAGACAAAAAAGTGTCTTTGAAATAAGGGAAATGAAATAGCATGTCCACATGCTATTTCGCTTTGGGGGGGCTGCAGACCCCCACGGGGTGAGACAAGCCCGGCAGCTCACCCCGCTGGGGTCTGCAGGGGACTGCAGGCCCCGGCGGGGTGAGGCTGCGGGCTGCACTCACCTCGCCGGGGTCCACAGCCCTCTGCAGACCCCTGTGGGGTGAGCCTCACCCTGCGGGGGTCTGCAGTCCCCCTCTGCCAGCCAGGGGACACCCCTCAGCACCCTGGCTAGGGTGCTGAGGGTTCCCTGGCCAGGGTGCTGAGGGGGTGGCCCTTCCTCCCAGGGTGCTAAGCACCTGGGAGGAAGGTCAAATGTTGTTTCAGAACAGTTTGTTCTGAAACAACATGTCCCCACGGGGTTGTTTCGAAACCACTGGTTTCAAAACAACCTTGTTTCAAAACGGAAGGAGGTTTAAGCCGTTTTGAAACACAGCTCCCATTTCGAAACAAGGGAACCCCTTGTTTCAAAATGGGAGTACGTCGTGTGGACATGCTGTTTCTTATTTTGAAACAAACTCTGTTGTTTCAAAATGAGAAGCTTGTGTGAACACACCCTTGTAGGTTTTTGTATTAGAAAACAGTGTCAAGTAGACTAAATTAAAGACAAGCTATAAGTAGCTGATTGGTTTCTTATTTCTGTGAAAATATTAATATTTCAGTATCCTGTTTCATACCGAAGGAATCAAAGAGGACATCTACAAACAAAACTTTCTTATTGTGAAACAAATTCCAAACACACCATAGGCATACTGAATACATTGTTGGGTCTCTTAAGTATGATATAGAAAATAAGTACATCTTTCTCTAATAAGTAAAGAGGCAGTATGTTATATCTATTCATGAAAATTCAGTTAGTACATACAGCAATGTAATTTTTGAAGTATATGTGCTGCCTATATTTTGTGTGGCCTAAACCAAAACCAAATAAAAACAAAAAAATGAGAAAAAAAAAATCTTAGTGGCACCTACCTTGCATTTTCAAGGAATAGTGAAATAAAAGGACAAAGCATTTCAACCATAGGAAGGATGCAGCAAGCTGTGCCCAAGAAAACATGATCACAACAAAATTTCCAAAAAAAGTACCATGAATGCAAGAAAGAACATTTTAAAAAAAAGTACCACTCAGAATAAGATTTTGCAGGGAGCAACAAAATGAAATGGTACTGTCTTAGTTATATGAGCTTTCATAAGCTAGTCTAGTTTGCCTCTGCAAAGGATTGAGGCTAGTATAGTGTGTGTCCCTGCGGTTGTTTCTCTCAAAGATCCACTGTATATGTTAGATTTTTTTTTCCTGAAACTTTTTTGTGTGTGTGTGTGGTATGGGAAACATGCAGAATTAAGTCAATCTAAACATTTCATGAATTCATATTAAGAAAAAATAAAATTTTCATTTTAATGTTTGCTAAACTCTGAATCTTTAATTGAAAATGAATTGTTTTGAATTTTGTTTCAATGTTATTAAATAAGACTGAAAAATTAAGAAGAAGTGAAATGCTTTGTTTTAGACCAAACAAAATATTTTATTTTGAGGGGGTCTATCACAAAAAAAACAGAAAATGAGTGTTTTTTGTTTGTTTGTTTGTTTTTCAATCTCAATTCAATGCAAAACTTTTATTTTATGGATGGATGCATGGGAGGTTCAGTCAACAAACTGATAAAAAAATCAGATATTTGCACAGCTCTAGCTAGAATCTGTCTGTGAGTTTGTGGTACCGCAATGCACAAAACACTTAGGCTATGTCTACAGTGGCAAATTAGTCCAGACTATGGAGGCTTAGTCTGGACAAATTTAGCCCAAGGCTACACTAGGCATTCGCTAGTTCAAACTAAGAAATTTCTTAGTTCAAACTAAGGAACTCTTAGTTCAAATTAGTTAGTACCAACACTTATTCTGGACTAATGTTGTTAGTTCGAACATTAGTTCAAACTAAGTCCAGCCAAGACCTGGACTAATGTTAATTTAGGCAGATGTAAACGTAGCCTTAGAGTCCCCTGAACTCATTGGTGACAGCCTGAGAAAGAAGGTAAAACAGTCCAGTGAAAACAAGCATTCTGTTTGGAGGGAATAAAAGATTGATTTAATTCTGCATCAGAGTTGAGGTGAACCACCTGAATTTTTTCACAGGAAAATGAGAGACGCCTATCCCAAAACAGATTCAGAGCAAGGACTTGAAACTAATTCCCATATATTTCAGATGAGTGCCCACACACTGGGCTATTGACTGATCTGTCTATTCCCCTCTCTTCCAAACTCCATCATTGACTCAAGAAACTTATCTTATGAATTTACATTTTCCAATTGGAATTATTTAGCTAGAAATTTCCAGCCAGATCTATTTTCAACTTTTTTGCAATCCACAAAATGGTCAAAATATATCCCATAATACACTATACATCAAAACCATGGGAAAATCAGAGACTTTGGGGAACTCTTGGATGATAAAATGCATCAGGTCTGGTGTGATGAGCTTGGTAGAGGTGTCTTCTCCCACAACATAGTGCAATGGCAGAGACATTTATATAATTTCACTGCCTCTGGCAGCAACTCTTTTCCTGAGCCAGAATTAACTATTATGTGGGCAGAAAAGGGGACAATTTCACTGTGTCTATTTGAGATGAGAGTTTGTGGAGGAGAGGTGAGGTGAAACAACAGTATCTGTAGGAGTGAGCTAGTTATTTGAGCATTCTACTTTTCTTGCTCCCTGTGAGTTCTAGCAACCACAGGATTTTACTTACTTTTTTTCCCTCCTGTGACAGTAGATAAGGTGGAACCCAGTCAGCTGTCCCATGAGTTCCCTAGAGTAATTTCCTAAAGCACTATTTCTCAACCACTGTGTTGGGACACATTAGTGTGCCCCACATGGTATGAAGTTTGTCTCAGAAAGCTGAGGAGATGACTGAATTTGGCCTGGAGGGAGTGGGCTAGTGTGTCCTGTAGAGTCATAATATACTGCCAAGTGTGTCGCAACTCTCAAAAGGTTGAGAACCACTGCCTTAAACATCAAGCAACAGTGGCTGTGTAATCAGGACATGAAGCCAATAACAGAAATTTTTGAGATCTAATTTCTGTTATCTTCTACTACCACTTTGATATTTGGCCCTGAGAAAACTAAATTAATCATATTGCTTCAGTTTCCTGTGAAAAAATCAAAGAAATTACACTTCTCCCTCTCTTACAAATAAGTAATATTAAGTATTACTACCAACATGTAAAACAAACAAGGAGTCCTGTGGCACTCCTAAAGACTAATGAATTTATTTATCACATGAGCTTTCTTGGGAGAAAATCTTTCTTCAATAAATGTGTTAGTCTTTAATAGTGCCACAGAACTCCTTGTTTGTTTTCCTGATTGAGACTAACAAGGCTACCTCTTTGGAACTTACCACTACATAGTAATACTAAGGAAACAAATAATTGGCGTGGTTGAATTTCAATGTCTGGGTTTTATTCTTAGAGAAGTCCAGACACACAAGAGGTTATCTGAAGCTCACGTAACTAACTAGAATCCTAAGGATCTGACTTTTTACAAAATAGCCAGTTCTCTTTAGGAAAGATGCCCTAGAATCAAATGCAGAAATTCAGGCTTGCCAGAATTACCATTACATGGACATATAATTGGTTAAACAATCACAAACAAAAAGTAACTATTAATGGAATCATGTCAGATTGGAGGGAAAGCTCAAATGAGGTCTGCAAGGATCTATTCTGGATCCTATATTGTTCTACATTTTTATTAGTAACCTGAATGTTATTATAGATAGCATACTGGTCAAGTTTGCGGATGACATGAAGCTGAGGGTGGGGTGGAGGTGTGCACCCTGAGTTATGATCTATATGATTTCTCTGTTTACCTATGCACTGAGATTGTATGTTTTTATGCCAATTATGCCATACAAGGGTTCTTTATGGAGTCTCAAAAATTATTCTACATGATTACTATGGTATCGTGTTCTCTGCAGCATCATGTATGTGCACAGACATGTAAAATGTTTTCCATGGCTCAAAGGAGTGGGGAACAGAAAAAACTCTCTGCCAGCAGCATGTAAACCACCAAATCAGCAAGCAAGCATGTACCTGGAGGAGGGAACAATGACATGCTAATTGAGGTTACTCGGTGTTAGCTAGGCCTCAGCTGGAGTATGGTGTCCAGTTTCAGTCACCAATGTACAGAGAAGATGAAGAGAAACTGGAAAGGATCCAGAGATCAACAACAAAGATATGAAATGCAAAGGCTGAAGGAACTGTGTATGTTTAGTGCAGAAAAGGCACTTTTAAGGGGGATACATGGCAGTCTTGTGATACTTGAAAGACTGCAGTAAAAAAAGATGCAGAAAAGTTGTTCTCTCTTTCCACAGAAGGCAGGACAAGAGACAACTGATTTAAACTACAGCATAGCAGATTTAGATTAACTCTTAAGAAAAACTTCCTAACTTTAAGAACAGTAGGAGACAGGAACAGATTGCCTCAGGACATTCTGGAAGATCCTTCAATGGAGGTTTTCAAAAGGAGGATGGGTAGCCATTTGTCTTGGATGTTTTATACACAACAGTTATTGCACCTTGATTGTGGAGGGGGGGTGAGGAAGGGCTAGATTAGATGACCCCCATGATCCCTTTTAACCCTGTGATTCTACCTGAGCCTAAGAAATACTGGATTTTTCAGCTGGAACCAATCTCTATTTTTTGGATTTGAAAGGACTAAAAAATCATGAAGAAACCTTGGCTGTGTCCACACTTAACATGCCAATTCAAACAAATAATTATTAATTTGAATTCAGTCAATTTGAATTGACATGGCCACACAAGAAACTCCAATTCGAATTAGCATGTCCATGAACTGGACTTGCTAATTTGAATTGGAGGAGGGGCACCATGGGAGGTCTGGCAACATCACCCCCTGGAAGGGCCATGCCACTACCCAATCCTCTGCCAGGATCCAGCACTCTGAGCCTGGCTCAGGAAAAGCATCCCTTGCCCAGTTCTAGCCATGGTGTGGCTAGAGCTGGGCAGGCGATGTTTTTCCCCATGCCAGGATCAGAAGGCAGAGCCAGTGGCAGGGGAAAAAAAGTGGGGGCGGGGACAGAGGGGAAGCTCTTCTTCCCCCGGCTTCCCCCGCTGCCCCTCTGCCCCACCACCCTAAGCGGGGGCATGGGTCACCTAGCCCCCTGCTACCCCCTTTCGCCATCCCAGCCTCAAGTCAGGAGCAGGGGGCTAGGAGCCCCATGGGGCTGGGAGCTGCTTGCCGCAGACTGGGAGCTGCTTGCAGTCTGCGGGCAAGCAGCTCCCAGCCTAGCCCCCTGCTCCTGCCTTGAGACTGGGGTAGAGAAAGGGGGTAGCAGGGGGCTAGGTGACCCATGCCCCCAGGGTGGGGAGCCTGCTCTGCCCCTGCCGGGGAGGGGTCTCTGCCCCCCCCAGCTGGGAGAGGGGCTGCCGCAGCCTCACCTTCCCCTGCCCACCTGCCTCCAGGGCTGGGGCAGGGGAAGGGGCTCTGGCCCCCCACCCAGCCTCGCCGCTTGCTGCCTGTCATGTGGACATAGGGGCTTTTATTTCGAAACAACCAGTGTTGTTTTGAAATAAAAGCCTCGTGTGGACATACTGGTAGAGATCATGTAGCATGGGTTATTAGCATCCATAAAGAAACACTGAATGGTGTAATTGGAAGCAAATCATACAATTCCAATGTATAAGTGAACAGAAATATGATGTAGATCATAAGCCAGGGTGCGCAGATGTGCACACTGTGACAGGGGAGTATTGAGGGAAAACGAAGCAAGTGTTTTCCCACCCCTTCCTGGGTTGTAGAACCCTCTGCTAGACTCTGAGGGGTATTGACAAGAAAGGGAAGACAATGATGAAACAATCATGACCTATATCCGGGTGGTTGGTGTTGGTGGGCCCAGTAATCTAAGGGGAGAGACCTCAAGAGAGCAGAGTTCTGGATCCCCGAGGCTCTGACCTTGTTCCTCACCTGGATGAGAGGGCTGACATTCCTTATGATGGTGTGGGCTAGGGGAATGACTAGGTGTTTTGGAAGGGAGCATACCCAAAGATCAGAGGTCCCGATCTGGGGTCCCTAGTGCCACTTAACAGGAGGTCCATGTCCTCCGCAAATAAGAACGGTTCCTCAAAGGGAAGGTCCTGGATAGCCTGTTGGGTGTCATGAGGCAGGTCTACCTCCTGAAGCCATGCCATATGCCTCAATACGATAGCTGAGGCTACCCCCTGGCTTGCTGTGTCTGAGGCATCCCAAGCAGCTAGGAGTGAGTCCCAGATGCCAGCAAGTCTTCTTCAAGGAGGGACTCATGATCTTCCATATGCTCCTAGGAAAGTAGGTCTCTAAATCTTGTTGAAGAGTCCTATATATCTACAGTGTATCTGGCCACCAGCTCTTGGTAGTTAGCTATAAGGAGCTGGAAGGTCAAGGTTGAGTACACTTTCCTGCCTAGGATTTCCAGCTGTCTAGCCCCCGTGGACCTTGGCATGGAGTCTGGGGTGTGTTGTATTCCATGCCCAAGGGCATCTTCGACCACTCTGGGGCTCAGAGTTGGGTGGTAGACAAGGAAAGGAAAAACTGCTGGTGGGACCTGATATTTGTGTGACACTATGTCTGACACTGGGGGAATAAAGGTGGGACATTGTCAGCGGGACCTGGCAATGTTGTGCACGCTAGGATGCAGCAACATCGCTATAGCTTCGAGAGGTGACAATAAGCCAGGATCAAATAGGGGATCTTGGTCCCCCCGAAAGGTTCGGCCTCCAAACTCGTGTGGGCAGATACCCTGCACAGCAGATCAAAGTGCACTGTGGTATCCTCCCTATAAGACGCTGGCGTGGGATTCAACTGCCTATCCAGGATAACAGGTGCAGGCTCTTAAGTCTGCAGAGAACCCTCTGAGATGGGACTGTTCTTGGCACATACCATTCATGGGAATGGTACCAATAAGCACTCACTGCCAGCAACCTTCTGCCCTATCTGTTCTTTCTGGAGTGGGTAATCTCCTCCAGACTCGGGGAGCAGGAGCTTTCTTGCAATGCAGGTTGTATGGTGCCAGGCTGAGTGGATGGCACCAGTACTGTAGTAGTGCTATGGCGCCAGGGAGAAGCAGACCGTAATCTACAGCATTTTAGAGTCTGGCCTGGAGTGGTATTGCCCAACTTTCTCAGGGGAGTTTCCTCTTGCGGCACCAGAGAGCTAGGCCCTGAACGAGGATCTGGACAATGGTGCCATACAGCAGGAGTCTGCTTTCCTCTCTGCTTGGGGGGCTTCGGAGGGGTGGGTGTAAGCAAAAGGAAAAAGGCCTTTGCCAGCTAAAAAGCCTCTGGGGTGGTTGAGATCTGCACCATGTCGCATCCCTGGTGCTGAGAAGGGCCTGGCTAGAGGGATCTGGATAGGTGTAAGTGCTTCGGCACCAATGTCAGCGCCAATCACGACTCCTGCTCCCAATCTGGCATGCAGTGCTGGCACAGAAAGCAACCCTGGTTCTCTGGGGGTAGGCTGCCGCACTGGCTCTAAGGCCAATGCATGGCGCCTTTGTTCCCTGTCTTTGAGCGTCCTCAGCTTGAAGGATGGAGCAGTCAGTGGCCTGGTGAGACTCACCCAGGCACTGAAGGCACTCCCCTTCGTGGTTATCCCATTGGAAGACCTTGCCACAAGAAGCATAGGTTTTGAAGCCTGGCATCCCTGGCGGCTGTTGGGAGTGATCTTCTGGCTCCGAACTTGCATGTTTCATAGACGTGCTGGTTCTTGGTGGAACAATATCCACAAACAGGTCCTCTAATCTAAACAGGTGGCTCATATAAGGAAGAAACAACAGGCACTTCAGTTAGCAAAGACAGGGCTGTTCCGAGACTGCTGCTGAGGGTGGAAAAAGGAACTGAGGAGGGTCAGGGTCGGGGCTGCATATATAGGCATGGGAGTGGCCAAAGCGTGGGTCAGCTATCAACCCAGCTCTGACAGGCTAGGGCAAAAATAAATCTGTTAGTCTTAACACACAACTCCTTGTTGCTTTTTTTACTGGACTAGACTAACACGGCTATACCTTTTGAAATAGGGCAAAAAGCTTCTGACCATGCACTGCGGCACGTAGACACCTATGACTGAATGTATCCAAGCAGCGCTCAAAGAAGTTTGTGTTACTGTTAGAACAGCACTGAAGGGTTCCTGTGATATATAACTGAGCAGGGCTGGCCCTAGGCCAAATGGTGTCCCAGATGCCATAGGCAGTTGGCAATGTAGGTGGTGAAAATCACTGCCACCCCTCACAGCTGCCACCAGTGTTTCTCTGCCCTCCCTGCTTATCTCTCTTCCTTAGGGGGAAGGCACAGACCATAGCACCTTTCCCTGCCCTCCCTTTCAGTCATTGCAGGGGGTGGGGAGAGAGACAGACTTAGCTTGTGGAAAGGACAAGGCAAAGTGGCATTAAAATATACATTTAGTCTGAAGATGTTGCAGATTTCACCATCTGCCCTTCACTTTCACACTGGCATGTTAAAAAGGCAGGAGCAAGCTCCTTGTGACACCAATAGACACAAAACAATAACAGCAGCCACAGACACATTCCGGTTAAAATTAGATAATAATTACCCTCACAGACAGGCCAGCCCAGCCCTGTGGTTCAGCATCAGCTCATTTATGATAGTGGTGAAAGATGATCAAGGTACAGCACATAATCTCAAAATTTCTTTCATTATGGAAATATCTTCAAAAATATGTTTAAGAATAATCTGATCATGGAGCCATTGTGCTGGCCCTCTAAATAATGGACACCACTTCAAGTTAGGACATGCTGCACCTCCATCATACTTAGTTCTAACACCTATGACTCCCCCATCTTCCAAAATTGATAAACCATAGACTCAAAAAAAAATCCTGCTTTAAAAAGCCCAGATATCTGACTGAAAATAGTTCTTAGACCATTTCCAGTGCAGTGTTTCCAACCCAAATATAGGAGCACTTATTAGGACACAAAGTGAAATGAATTACAACCCATTTTCAACTGCATTATTTTTTTTTTTCCAAAGTGGTCTAAATCAGTGTAGTCATTATCATCTGCCTACTCAGATTTGGAACTGGGACTCTTTTTCTTTATTATCTCATAATTGCCCTAGATTTGCAAAAACTTAAAACATGGCTTACTTGTGTTTTTTTGTTTGTTTGTTTTGCCCCCCTCCCCCCTTCTCCTTTATATAGGGATTAGGTACAATACTCATGTCAGCTAAATTTCTAACCTGTAACTGCAAAACCAAAAAATGAAAAACTAGAAGTTTCAGGTGCTTAAGCAGTCCTTGGAATCAAGGTTAAAGTTGCCCTACTTTACCAAAATCTAAAATGGTGCCCCTGAACAAGTGGAACTGTTTCCCTTATTTCCACCGAGTCCAGTGTGAACTGTCTTGCCCAAAGTCAGGGTGAGCTGGCAGGCAGCCTGCCTACAGCCTGGGGGAAGGAGAGCCAGTGCTCAGGTGGGTGAGCAGCATCCCGGGAGCTGGGACGCTCTAGGCACTTTGGCTGGTGGTGCCTGGTGGTGGTTGGTGCTCAGTCAGGCCAGTCATAAGGGCAGGGCTGTGACAGGAAGGGGGCATAAGAGGCATGGCTTCAGGCAGAAGGAACAGGGCTGGGGCAATTTATGAAGAACGATGGTGGTCCCTCTCACCACCGCAAATTAAGGGATCAAACTTTGTCCGTGTTTCCTCACTCAAGCTCAGCAGGCCCACAGCTGATCAGTGTAGGTCTGGGGGCCTGTGCCCAGAATCATTTTCCCCCAGGGTTAGACAGTGACTTTACACACAGCCCTCAGCAAAGGATAGTGCCTAATCAGCAATAACCTGGAAGTAATCATTGAGAAACCTTGAGAGTCAGATACATCTGAGTCACATTTCCATCACTGATTCCATCGTGCTCCACAGATAGTAATTTAGTGCAGGTCTATATCAATAGTAAATGACTGTCTTTCCTACATGGCTTTCCTACTCTGGCTACTGAGGAAGGAAAGGGTGGAGCCAAAGCTCTGCCCATTCCCCCATATCTTACTACCCATCATTTCTGGGGACACATAAATGGGCAGGTTGCACTTCTTACATCTACATACTCAACCTAAGGTCCATGTAGCCAATGTAAAGGTGTTCCAATTTCCTCTGTCTCCCTTGTGGGGATACACAGTTCAAGTCAAAACCTATGGCAATGTCTACACTAGAAAGCCAATACTATAATTATAGTGGTGGCTGATGTCCACACTGTCATCCTCGGGTCAGTGGGGTATATCCTCACTAGGACCACTTCCACCAACCTAAGTGGCAGTGGGGCAGAACTGAACGAGCAATCTTTCAGTTCACTACAGGGAATCTACAAGCAGTGAAATTTACTGTAAAGGGACACAGTGTCTACACAGACATTTCACCACCTTAGCATTGCCGATAACAGTCCTATGCCACTCATTCAGGTGCTTCTATTTTGTTGGCAAAACTGGGTGGTTTTGTCGGCAAAGAAGGGAGTGTATTGGGTACACCAGGGCTGTTTTGTTGTCAAAAGCTGACTTTTGTCAACAAAAATTCCTAGTGCGTACAGACCTAAACCATGGTCTATTCTTATGAAAGAGACAAGACTAAGAGGAAACTCATAAGTCTTCAATCATGTGAAGGGATGTTATAAAAAGAGTGACAAATTGGTCCCCATCACCACTGAAGAGAGGGCAAGAAATAAATGGCTTCATCTGCAGCTAGGGAGATTTAAGTCGAATATTAGGAAAAATGTTTTATTTATAAGGATATTTAAGTACTGGAATAGATTACCAAGGGAGGTTATGGGATCCTCATCACTGGAGGTTTTTAACACCAGGCTAGGTGTCCATCAAGAATGGTCTAGGTCTGCTTGTTCCTGTCTCAGCACGTGGGGAGGGGGGGGGGGTGGACAAGCTGACATCTTGAGATCCATTCCATTGCTGTATTTCTAAGATTTTGAGTTATTTTAAGGGAAGATATCTCAGCAGGGATAATATTTGGTACTATATTTTAAGTTACTGTTTTTAACGGTTTTTATATCTTATTCTAGAGACTAAGTTTAGAGAATGCAGGTCTGGGCATATGGAATGAGTCCTAACAGTGTTCAAGAACAGGTGCAAGTCCTTCAACCCCCAACAGAGACTAGGTTTGTGTAAGTATTTTCCCAAAAAGGGCTTACCAGGCCCAGTTTGGTTTTACTCACAACATCTTCCAAGATTATTTTGTATTTTCTTTAAAATAAATCATTGGAAACCAGTCACAAAAAATAACAAAAAATGTATAAATGTATGCATATGTCTGGAAAGCATATCAATAAAGTAATATAAACCCAGTACAATAGGAAAGTAGTTTTCAAACTTTTTTCTTCAGGACTCAGTTAAAAAGACTCATTTATGCCTATGACCCAACAATGACATCTTTGATCAATGCATTTTAGTCTTTTGGCAGCAGCAGCAGCCAGGGGTGCCACAACCCATTGCCTAAGGCTTTGCAACCCAGCACTGAGTCCTGACCTGTAGTTTGAAAACAACTGTAGTAGGATATATGTATTACCTATTTTTAAAATACTCTATATTTATAAGCATAAAACACCAATAGATTGCCATTAACTAAATGATTCCAGCACTTTAAAACATAATAAGACATTAGAGGTAACCGAAATAAGAACAGTCTTAACCTAAATGCTGTAAATTAAAATGTTCATTACAAAACAGAAAGTCAGTGCAACACTTTGCTGCTACTCCTTAAGGAACTACCAAAAATCATTCTAAAGTGTCATTTTAAATGTTAAGAGCAGACATCTATGAGAAAGTTTCAAATTGTTTCTATGGAAGAGATCAATTTTTAAGCAGTTCTTCTGAAATATCACCATTTGCAATATTGTGATGAATTGTAAACCCCAGAGCAGCATCTCCCATAAGGATTAGGGGAGCTACAGCTACATGGATGTCATCGTGACACCCACCAGGTGTTTCTGCTGGGATATGGAGCTTCTCTCCCACCTCACTTCCTCTCATATGACTGTTTATACCCCTCCTTTCTCTTGCTCAAACTTCCCATGTCTCTCCCAAGCTTCTTTGAGGAAGAGCTGTTTAACATGACCCACTCCCCCAATACTTGGATCTCTAGGTCTGCCTCCAACCAGCCAGGGAGGGAGGAACAGGCTGAGTGAGTCATTCTTTGGCAGCCCCTATCTCATGCTGATCTAATTCTTGCCTTTGGAGGCACACATAGGCTACAGATCATTCTGGGAAAGGAATGGGGAGGGTAGGTAGAGGTGAGGAGGAAGTCAA
This sequence comes from Podocnemis expansa, assembly GCA_007922195.1. Classification (NCBI taxonomy): domain Eukaryota; kingdom Metazoa; phylum Chordata; order Testudines; family Podocnemididae; genus Podocnemis; species Podocnemis expansa. The sequence continues at coordinate 12,681,253 of ML682066.1, forward strand.
CCAGAGACCCATGCAGTGGCTGCCGTCAGGAGTAGGGGATGGACCTGGGGTAGGACATGGGACAGGGACAGGAATAAAAAAGATGTGCCAGGGAGTTTGCCTTCCCCAGAGAGGTTTCATCAACTTCCTGTCATGAGTGGTGTCTTTGGTGAACCTCTTCCCATTTGTTAAATTTTTGAATACCTTCTTTTGCATTTGTAGCCCTTTTCATGATTGATCCATGGTTTATCCTGTCATACGATAGTTATATTTGCATGTTAGGATTGGTAAATCTGTATTTATTCATGCCATATATGAGTAAATAAAAAGAATGTTTCCTCTAAACCTATAGAAACTTTTTAATTTAAGAATAACTGAAATCTTATCAAGAAACTGAACTGTGCACCAACAGTGAGTGGACCAGCGTTACATAATGCTTCAGAAGATGACAGACTTAGAATGAACAAGGACTCCTGTGGCACTTCAAGAACTTTTATTTATCATATGAGCTTTTGTGGAAGAAAAAAACCCACTTTATCAGACACTTTGAAGATGGGGGAACTTCACAACATTCAAAAACCAGTAGCTGCACAGTTCAATCTTCTTAGTCACTCTGTTGATGGTTTGTTAATAGCTATGCTCAAGCAAATTGGCAACACATCAAGACTTCAAAGGAAAACTGCAGAATTGGAATTGATATGCAAATTTGACCCCATGAAAGCAGAATTAAATTGTGACAGTGGATTCTTTTCCCATTACAACAGGATGATTTGATCTTGCCCTCCTCTATGTGCTGTTTTCCAGTGTCTGAATCTTAACAACTCCTTTGATTTGCTGTTACATTTTGACCTGATCCCATGGCTTACACTCCCCTGCACTTATTTTCATCCCATTCTGTAATGTCCCCCATCTTAAAAGCACCTAATAAAGTGGGATTTTCTCCCTTGAAAGCTCATGCGATAAGTAAATTTGTTAGTCTTTAAGTGCCACAGTACTCCTTACTTATTTTGCTGAACTAGACTAATACAGCCACCCCTTTGAGACTTAGAATGTTACTCTTAATCATTTAGTTCAAAAGGTCACTTCTCACCGTTGACCTCACAAAGTCAAGGAGAGCATCAGACAGATCCAAAGATGGGCCAATATCAATTTAAAAGGATAAAACTGCAAGCAATGTCAACCTGTCATTGGCCATCATTGATCAAAGACGTTTCATGAGTCTGAGCTTCAAATAGCTAGCAGCCTGGTGACTCCACACCACTGGCAGCCCAGGCAGTTTGTTAATTCACTTGCTCCTGAATCATCCCTGTAAGTGAGATGAGAGATTTTGCACAGATTCCAAAGCCAGAAGAAACCATTATGATTCTCTAGTCAGACTGATGCATGACACCAGCCATAAAATTGCACCATAATAATTGATCGAATATATCTTTTATAGAAAAAATTCTATCTTGATTTTAAAACGGCCATTGATGAAAAATCCACTCAGGCCTTTATTAAGCTGTTCCAATATTTAATTACTCATTTAAATTTTTGCAATTTATTTCCTGTCAGAATTTTCTAGCTTCAACTTCTAGCCATTGCTGCCAATCTTCTTCAGATTGAAGGACCCACTTTCAAATATGTGTTCCCCACAAAAGTACTTATATAGACTAATCAAATTATCCATTAACCTTTTTTTTTTAAAAGCTAAATACAAAGACTCAGATCAAAATTGGTCTAAGGCATGGTTTCTAATCCTTCCATCATTCTTCTGGCTCTTCCCTGAACCATCTCCAGTTTCTCAATATTATTCTTCGACTGTGGACACCTGAACTGGGCACAATATTCCAGCAGCAGTCACACCAGAGCCTAAAATAACCCCTCTACCCCCACTTCAGATTCCCCAGGTTGTACACTCAAGGATTGCATTAGCCATTTTTGGCCAGAGCATCACGAGAGCTCATGTTTAGCCAATTATCCAGCAAAATAGCTTATTCTTTTTCAGAGTAACTGTTCTTGCAGATTCACCCTGGAAATGTGGCTTACATCCTTTGTTCTCAGTTATATACCTTTACATTGATATAGAACTGTCTCTTTCATTATTTACACAAAAATTGAGCAAATAGAATCTTCAAACTATCAGTAATGGTTTTATTATTTCTGACAGATCATTAAGAAAAAAGTTAAATAGAAAAAGGCCAAGAATTGATTCCTGCTATACCCTACTAGAAAGCTACCTGTTTGATGATGATTCACTATTTATAACTACACTGACTTGAGTTATAAGACCTACAGCTGATCCACAATTAAAATACTAATTTCAGATTGAAAGAAAGATTGTCAGCATTATACAGCTCCTTGAAACAAATAATACTACGTCTTTATTATGTATTTTCAGAAGCCATCATTATATTGGATAACACACTGAGTAGAGTTATAAAAAAAAATCACATATTCTGGCTGTTTTTTTTGTTTTCTAGGCACCCCTGTGGTTTACTGATTTAAAGCAAGTTCCTCTTCCTTTGTTCTCAGAAATGTTTGATTCACTAGACAATGCAAATGAAAGTACCTGGGCCAATCTGCATCAGTATAAAATCAACTTAATCAGACATCACATCTCACTATAATTGCTTTCCCATATAAGCCTCTTTTTTTTCAACTACAGTAGAAGGAAAATGAATGGTAGTTTCTGAAATAAACAGCTGAACTTAAGACAAACCCAAGTAGACCAATTACACATACAGAGAACTAAGGCCCTTTTTCAGTAAATCATTTAACTTGCATAACCCCATATCTATTGGGCAAATTTTATAATCATCTGATTAACTTTAATGCAATTTAATTGAACTGTTTTGTTTGAAATAGAGGATCTGAAAGTCTGGTGAAATATTTTAATAGGTTTGTACTTCTATTAGGGTATGTCCACACGTCTCTTTTATTTTGAAATAACACTGGTTGTTTTGAAATAAAGAGATTAGGTCCACACGACATATTCTTATTTCAAAATTACGGGCTCCGTCATTTTGAAATAAGAGCCGTCATTTCGAAATAGCTTAAACCTTCTTTAAATCGAAACGGCTATTATTTCGAAACAGTTATTTCAAAATAGCACCATTTGGAGGTGTTATTTCGAAATAACCATTATTTAAAAATAACACTTTTGTCCTTCACCTTCCCAGGGTGCCTTCATTTTAGCCAAAATTGGGTGGGGGCATGGCCCAGGGAGAGGGCCATGTTGCCACACCTCCCATGTTGCCCCTCTCCTAAAGTGAAATCGCAAGTCCTGTGTTTGGACATGCTATTTCACTGTGAGCTTTTCCCTTAATTTGAATTAACTTATTTCAAAATAAGGATTTTATTTTGAAATAACTCATTTCAAAATAACTTATTTCAAAATAATGATGTACGTGTGGACATAGCCTTAGAAATTTATTTTACTGATTTTGTAGAACTATATGAACTCTTATGAAAATAAAAGAAGATTCTGAAGTGCCTAACAAGCTGTCAAGGCTGTACATCTGTTATAGGTCAAAATGCTGTTCCTGAACTCACAAGACAGATCTCTTATCCAAAATAAAAATATTGCATATTCTGAATTGAAAGAAGTCAAGGCAATGACTTAGAATTTACAATAGCATAACAAAGCAGAATTGAAGCTCCTTTCTTGCAATGATCTCACTATCTGAAATGGACATCAGTTGTTAGCTATAAGCCAGGACTGCATATCTACAAAGCTGATTAACATAATATTTTAAGTTAAACTGTGCCCTGACTTATAACTCAGGAAAACCTACAGATTTGAGTGAGGCTGTCTACAGAACATAAACCAAGATCGAATTCATTACTGAGGCAGCAGTCAACTTCTCCTGAAATATAGAATTATTTGGTTGGCTGCTAAATTTAGCTAAATTACCTATTTCCCATTCAATAATATGCCTTTCTCCATAACTCTGCCCCCAAAGCAGAAGTGATGGCAGCTAGCAGAAACCATTTCTGTTAAGTGATCAGAAACAAAATTCTTACCCCACTGAAGCCAGTTGAAGTCTTGCAGTTGACTTAATTGGGAAAATTCAAAATACTTCTAAAGTGCACTTACCAGTTTTGGAAGACGGATGTCCACAGGGTATCCTCTCATACTGAAATAATAAAAGTTCTACAAAAACTTGATCAGTTTATAGATTGGAATAAGATATATTTTAATACTGTTATTTGCCCCCCCATTTTCACTTTTATCAGATTGCTACAACATCTAATATACTCCAGTTATGAAAGTATTTTGTATTATTTTGACCTTTTCAATATTCTCTACCTTAATAGGCTAGCCATTCAACTGCTTTTGAACAGGGTAGTGAGTTCTAAGCAAGGGAGAATAGCAGAAAATACCCAATCAAATCACAGAGCATTGAAAAGGTCAAAGCCATATAGCAAACGCCTATCTAATTTGACCAAATGTATAAAGCATTAGAATTCTGCCACTCCACTTTTATGATAAAAATTGTAATGGGAACATTAAATGGTATCACATGAATATTTTATGGCAATCATTGTTATGGGAATGGAGAACATAAGTTCATGCACTTCCATTACAGTTTTAAGATCTCTTGTAGTCTCCCTTGTGTGTTGCAACTTGATGGTCAGCAGAATAAAATGCTTGTCAGAAAGTGTCAGCCTGAAAGACAAACAGATTAATAATCTTAAATATAATTATTACATCTTTTAAAAAGCACATTTTCACTATATAACATCTTTCTATTAGTAAAACACTTGATTAATATTTTAGGTCAGAATAGTCATTTTTATGGGAAAGATTATGACAATTTTCCCTTTTCTACTGAAGCAGCATTATGCTCCTGTCTAGACTATCTTCCTAAGGTCATAGTGGGTTTTTGGAAGGGAGACAAGAATTTTTTAATCATTGTAACATTTTATTATAAAATACGAGGACCCGTTGTTTTGAAATAACATTACATCGTATGGACATAAGAATTTTTATTTTGAAACAACGGGTGTTGTTTCAAAATAAAACTATTGTCTGAACACAGCCTTAGAAGCTCATGCTCAGCAGTTTTTTTCATTTGTAGGCATTCAAGCCCAGACTGCATTTTTTTGCTTGTCAAAAAATTCCTCTATTGGTAATACTGCTTCAGACTCAGTGCATTTCAATAGTTTAGTCTGAACTGTAAAGTACCAAGCAAAAGTGGCTAGAGGAGCCTTGATAACTTAACAATAAAAAGAATGGCACTGACTTAAAAATGTTCTTATGACCACTACTGTGGTAAATTTTCATCTCTGACATCATCACTCCTGTACATATTCATTCATACTTTTCCATGATACTCACTCTGAACAGAGTCAATAACCTTACTGAAGTAGGTAGGCAAAAGGCAAATTGGTAGATTATAAAGAAGCAGCCACCAGCGAGTTTGGTATGACTCAAATTTGAAACAAACAATTAACCACAGTGAACGCTATGCACATTTCAACCATCAGAAACCCGAAAGGACTGAAGCTCGGAATGACTGAAGAAAGTTAAAATCAAAACCGTAGGGATCTCACATGCTTCGTTTCCAATGGAGAGACCAGAAATAGGAATTGTTGGGACAGTATGGACATCCAGAAGTGACAAAGGAACCTGCCATTAATAGAGATTGAGTGTTTAGTCCCATTCCATGACTAGACAATTTAACATGGTGATGAGCCCACAAACTCTAGGAGAAATAATTTTGGAGACAGTTGTCAGATTATTATCAATCATCATCTTCAGAGACTTGGTATCAAGAAGGAATCAGAGCCAAGACTAAATAAATATACCTTCAAGGCCAGACTGCTTTTGGGCAAAACTGCAGTATTCTAGAGAAAAAATGACAAAGATAAGAAAACAAAACCAGCTGCAATAATTTTAAAAGCACAAATAAGAAGAGATGGTTGGAAGATGTAGGTTTATTTCCAAAACAAGTTTAAATAGAAGCTACCCATGACTGGGCCCACCTGCAGACCAGGGGAGCAGCCAAAAAAATGAGGATACATGTGTAAAAGTAATGTAAGTGGATAATTAAGTCCATGCTTTTTGTTTCATTGTGATCTCTTCTCTTTATTCTTAATGTATCTTGGTTTTAACTAGAACATTTCAATCTCAGGATATGACTACACTGAAATATGTGGTATGAGCTTTAATCTGCTAGGTGAAACAGCAATAGTAGGTTTAGTGTTTTTTATTTTTGTCTGTTTGTTTGTTGTGCAGATTGTCCCAGAGGACAGCAACAACTTCTACCCTGTAGGAAATAGTGGGGAAGGAAGAATGTCCCCATGTATTCCATTGGGAATTCTCTAGGTTTAGCTGTACTCCCTCATAAATTGTTTTGCTTGCAAGTCTGAGAGACACTGAGAAAATGTGTATTGACAATGGATAAGAACCATGCTTCAGAGCCAGAGTTGACAAACATATTTGCCACAAACACGACACTTTATATGTTTTTGCTAATGGAAGATTAGATTAATTAAAGAGCCAAGACCTGTGTTATAGCTGTAGCACTTGACATGTACTGCAAGAGCAATCTTAACACTTGTAGCTGTCCTTCAGTTTAGACTGAAGTGCAAAATGACTCAATATGCACTATCAATAGAATGCTCAACCACAGTCAAGAGATTCTGTGCTTTTCAACAAAGATGGAACAAATTGTGTGTTTGTTCACACACATGCATTCCCAAAGAGTGGAAGTTTGCTTTCTATTTTGTATATTACAAAGTATTCATGACATTAACCGTCTTTAGGAACACTGGTGAAAACTCAGCAGAAGGTTCCCTGTCTAAAACTGAAGTGCTGTTATTAATAATGTAAAAATATCTACCCAGTATCTACTAAAATAATTTATCATGGAATTGATTACACAGCAAAGGGCAAGTCTTTCAAAAACTAGTGACTAGAAGCTAGTGAAGTAGCAACTTTAGATCTTCTGCCAAATATATTTAGTCAGTTTAAAAACCTTTTCAAAGATCTAGATTCTTTCAGTGCAGTACATATTTATATAATTCACATTATTGATCTGCTTATCAGACTCTACTACTAAGTGAAGTCAATTTTTTTCAAGGTACATTTAATTCCCCTAAATCTGCAGTGACCTTTCTACTACTACCACCCATTAAAAACAAGCAGTGACACCAAAGAGTCTCTGAATAAATGTTTTTGTACAGCTGCTGAAAGTTTAATATGTGTTATATCCAGAATCACAACAGCTCATGTAAGTTTAGCCATTCAGATGAGAAACTATATGTTTTGCAGACACAGAAGTTTTTCACCTTTCAAAGGCATAATGCAAATTCATCTGTGTCAAATATAAAAGAAACAAAACTGTAGTAATTAAACTGCACTACTCAAAATTTGAGATCTCTTTTAGTCAACAGACTGGCTGTAAGGCCAACAGCAATGGCAGACAAGTCATAATCTTTCAGTTTTAGGTCAGTTCTCAAAGGAAAAACAAGTCGTGCTTCTGGGATGGGAAAAGAAAAACTATCATTTACAGGAGCCAGAGGCTTTATTTGCAGTACTCAAAGCCATAGGCTACACTCTGAAACAATGATAAGCAGCTTGTGTCACCAGTATGTGATAGTTCTTTATGTCAAATCTGAAATTTGTATGGACAGAGAGAGTTACTACATGCATGGTGAACATTTTAACAAATATCATAATACAAGAAATAAACATATATTTATGAGTGTCTAAATAAATAAACACAAAGGGCCTGATTTTCCACTATCTTGCACCCTGCATACTCATTTACACAGAAGCATAGCTTTTTGTATGTACTTTCCAAAGCTGTAGGTGTAACTAATTATGTAAGGCCCAAAGTAAACATTTCCTTATAGATAGGGGTTGATGTCAGGAAAGTGGACTGCTTGAAAGACAGGTTTATTCTCCTGAATAATATAGGACAAGCTAAGATATAGTCTGTCTGAGTGTTGTGAATAAAGCTTCTGTACTCTGTACATGATTGTTTTACTTCTCTCAAAAAGCATGTTTCCCCCCTTTTGAAAATTAAAGTTCCTTTATCACTGTTTGCTTTTTGCCTTGGAGCCTGTAAGCTGACGAAGAGAGGTCTCAATTTTCCCTAGCATTACCCTCCCCTAAAAGCTTTTTCTAAATGTAGAACAGCTGGCAAAAGTCCCTAGTGGATGGTAATATACACTAAAGATACATAAAGATGTCAGAGATCAGTGGGTCACAGAAAAGCCCGAGTCATAGCCTTACTCCTACCCAGGCTCCCTATGCTGGTAACGGAGGTGTGGAAGTTTGTGCACCAGCTCTACCTTACTCCAGAATTTCTGTAGTCTTAGGGAGTTCCTTTCACCCAGCCTTTTGCTATAAACACAGGTGGTAGATGACTGAGCAGCCACAAGGAACATCATAACTTGATCCTTGAAATTTGATGATCTTACTTCCTGCTTCATTCTAGTGAAGAATAAGTCAGTTTTACTTATTCAACATAGTCTTTCCCAGCTTGTGGTATTCAAAGTTACAAGCAATAAAAAGAGCTGGTTTTTACTATTTTTTTTAATTGCTGAGGGAAGGACTGTTAATTGAAGAAAAGCTTTAAAATAAGCATAATTTAAAATATTCTCTTATTCTTTTTTTAATTTTTCAGGATCTCTTAGATATAAGGAAGACATTCTAGTTGCAAGACAAAAATGGTTCCATTTCAGTGCACACTATAGAGTCCACTCATCTCATTCAGACCTTCAAAGCTTGGATTTACACTAGTACTGTGCCTTTTACTATGCCTTTTGCATTCTGCCTGTGAAAGGTGAAAACCTTCTGTGTCTGCAAAACATGTTGTTCCTCATTTTTGATGGCTATGTTTATATTAGCTGTTCTGATTCTGCATATAATATATGCAAAAGTTTTTATTGTGCAGTATTTTTATCTTTAGGTCATAAAGGGAAAGAATAAAAAAGAATGAGAAAATGAATTCAGCAGTTATGGCAAGCATAATATGGGGCTTCTCATTTGAATCTCAGTATTACTTATAACTTGGGAAAGTTTAGACTACTTGCAAGAGAATCTGAAACTGGAACAATAATACCACTGTAACACAGAATTAAGACTAACAGGAAATATAGTACATATGAATTTTAATTTGGTGTGCTATTAATAGCATAATACTACTGGCAATTGTCCTGGATTAACAAAAAGTTCTTTGTACTTTGTGTAATTCTACTACTGAGTAGGAAATAGTATTTTTTCCCCTCCCTGGATAATTTTTGTAATAGAAAATGTTTTCCCATCCCAACATTATGTGAAAAGTCCAAAATTTTAAAAATGTTTATGAACCGATCATTGAAAGAACATCGAGATGGACTGGGTCAGTCAAAATATTTCTTTTCTGTTTTGATTTCATTGTTTTTTTTTTAATTTTCAAGTTTAAATTAACTAACATGTCAAAAGGAAAAGTCACCTTTAACCACTTTTAACTGAAAATTAAAGAAATTAATAACCAAATGAGATGTTTTGCAACTTCAAACCACCCCTCTATAACCCGAGATTTTTGCCACTTCTTTAATTTGAAAATAAAATTAATGTAATAAAGGAACTTATAAGTAGAGAATAGTGGAAGGCGATCTAGTAGATATTTCTGTTAAAATAAGTTAAAATAGTGTAGCAAGTCAGTAAGTTAAAGTAGGAAGCAATACTCAAAAATGCAGTCAGTGAAATATGATCTCTCTCCATCTGGATCATAAGATATATATCGTTTGACTAAAAAGAGTGATCCTAGAGATCTCTCTTTTACTAGAGAAATAAGGTCAAGATGGCGGAAGATTTAAACTTTTGAACCTGCTCAGCTATCCCCCTAGTGGACGAACCAGAACTGGTCGAAGTTAAGCAGAAAAGGACCATCAGGCAATGGGTCGCATACTGGCAAGAGATGAAATCACCCTTTTTGTGATTGCTTGAGGATGAAATAACCTTTTTTATGATTTGTTGAAGGGACACGAGTGGGCATTCGGAGATGCATAAATGGAGCAGCGGTTTCAGCAGAACTTCGGAGATCTCTCCCACTCCTAATGGGTACCACGGCATTGCGGATATTGGTTCCTATTGCACTAGGAGTTTCAGTCTCAGCCACCCCAGAGAGTGTAACAATGTCTCTGGTGGATTATGAGGGCATCCTAGCATTGGGCTTAACTCGCTGGCCTCGAGCAAATGCTCAAGAAAGTCTTGGATGTAAAATAGTCTTCACAGGGTACACTGAGTGCCTAAGCGAAGCAGTCAACTGAGTCCTGCCTTAATGCTCAGAGTCTCAGTGAAGGATAAAGAGGGCACCCAGGCTTGACTGACGGCCTTGAGCTCCATTTGAAAGTCCTGGGTGACATTCATACATACAAAGGGCATCCTAGCATTAGGCTTTTCCTGGTGGCCTTAAGTTGCATGAAGATTTTGTTCCAAGGAGGCTGCACCACTCTGCGAACTGAGTCCTGACTCAAGGTGTATGCTTCTAAGGAAGCCCAAACTGGTTGCGTAAAGGTGTCGATCCAAAAAGGAGTCCTGCCCAAGTCCCACCTTAAGACTCAGAGCTCTGAAGCACCAGGATTTTAAAAGCTCCTGTAAGCACAACAGAGACCTCAGCTGATGTGAAGTGGTAACTGCAGAACTGTGACAATTAGTGAACCTGTGAAGCTGCCATCCCTTCAGTAGCTGAGAAGAAGGTTGGAGGAACAGCTGAGCTGCGAGCGAGCAGAGTAAGAGCAGAGCGAATAGAAAGGAATTTCATGGAGTTTTGGCAAGAGAAAGGGTCCCAGGAAAAGTAAAAGATCACTGGCTAGGGTCCTAAACCAAAAACCATGGTTAGAAACTAACAAACCGCTTATAAGACTAATCGCTGACAGGGGCCCAATCCATACAAAAGTAGCTGTGGCGCTAGGTAAACCAGCAGGAAAAGCATATGTTGGGAAACCCTCATTGTGCTGAGAAGGGAAATAGATGTAAGAACTGAGATCTCTCCATTCTGCAAGTGACTGACCCCCACTTGCTGAATGTCATAATATATATGTATATCTGACTGCTATAGGCTCTAACTGTTATAGTGTTTAGGGTAAGCATATTACTGTCAAGCTATGTACTTTGTCTTTGAGTCTAAGTAGTGTATTCTTTGTTAACCCTCTGAATAAGTATTGTAATAAACTTATCATCTGTTCATCATCAAAAGTCTGAGTCCTGAGTCTTTCATTGTTCTTTGTTCCTGTTCTTGTTCAGCGGTCTGTAGCCGTAAGTTGCATCAGGTGCTGTTTAGGGAGCACCAGTCCCACCCTTTTATCCCAGAGTTGTATACTTAAGAATCAGGCTGCTGGACAGCCTGGGGATTAAGTTCTGGGGTGACACCTCCACTTCCAAACAAAAAACCAAAAAACAAGAACTTTATTAAAACTAATAGTTTCCCATAAAGTTTCATCTGAAAATTCTCAACCATCTCTATTTAAGTTTTCATAGACCTAGTGTGATATAATTGAAAAAAGGCAGCCCCTTATTAGAGATGATGGTTCTTCTTTTAAGAGGATCCTCATACTGAATGCTTCCCAGGGAAGAGTAGGATGAGATAAATTATTTGACACCTGGAAGCATATGGTATTTAAAGTGGGCTCTGGGGATCATACACCAGTGAGAATTGCAAAGCAGAGTTCTGGCTGAGTGATCTAAGATTTCTAGAAGAGGCCCTTGGCCTGTACACAGCAGTGCTTCTGCACCATTCTTAAGAACTTAACTGTAGCATAGTCTCCCGCCACCCATTCAAATTCAGCATATGGTGTATAAAGCCATGTGACCTCTCCTGAGTGAAATGTAACCACAACATGGTTGGTGTGTATGATGGCTCTTTCAAATTAGAACCATCTTAACTTTTTTTTTTTTAATACTTGTCCTGATCCCATGTCTCCCTGGTACTTTTCAGGCATTCAGCATCCACAGGGGCATAAGGAGGAAGATGAGTCTACAGTCCAAGATTTGTGCAATTCCATGTGCATGAATTGCAGGAGTATAGGAATTAGCCAGATTCTGGTCCTATAGCTCAGAGAACTAGCAATCCTCATCCCTTCTATCCGGGAAGCTATGCACCTATTTCTGACTTATTTCCTCAAATATGATTCCCTTTATTGTCAAAAGGGAAAGATTAATTTATGTTTTACAGGGCACTCAAGGACTGTATAAACTTGTAAATACCAGCTAGGGAACACAATTAGTCTATTGTAGTTTTTGGGTTGCCATAGGTTTGCCTCTCAGGAATGGTACTTCCTGCTTGGGTACACAGGACACTTATGTATGGTGTCTATTCAGGTTACTTAATTTTAGTGGTATGCATATTGGATGAATCTTTCCTAGTCTGTATCTGACAGCATATCTTGTTATAAACATTCTTTCCTTGGGAGGAGGAAAGAAGGAGCAGTTAAGGCAGGAAGTTGTTTCTTTGAACATTCTCCTTTCCCCCCTTTGTCTAACAGTCTAACCCCTTATTCAAAAATACTCAAATGGTTCTTTATTTTTTGTCTATAACAAGATAGAAAAGATACAGCTAGCATACACCAGATGCCAAAAGGAAGTATCAAATGATGATCTACTTTTTTCCCCCAATTTGCATGTGATCTTTTAGTCTACGCCAGGCGTGGCCAAACTGTGGCTCAGGAGTGATGTGCAGCTCTTGAATGAAAAAGTGTGGCTCCCAGAAGAATGTCAGCAAATCAATTTAGGAAAGCAGCCCCAGTCTAAGACTTCAGGAAGGGGTCGGGATGGTGGGGAGAAACGCAGAATGATCGGGAATGGCAGGGAGAAGCACAGCATGATTGGGGATTTTAAAAAACTCGCCACTAGCCTTCAGTCTTCTACACTGAGCAGCAGCTAAGTTTTTACTGTATAGGCCTAATTTCCATGGTAACCAATGTTCCCTCTAAGCTGCGCTGGTGCACTGCAGCGCAGCCCACCACAGCCGCCAGCGCAGCGAAAGCTGCCGGCAGCCGGAGTCCCTCCACAGAACTCCTCTGCGGCTGGGAGTTTTGAAAACTCCCGCCCAGAGAAGCTCCAACGGAGCATGCCCAGAAAATCTGGGCATGCTCTGTAGAGCTCCTCTGGCCCGGGAGTTATGGCTGGGCCCTCTGGCTCCAGTCCAGCCCCAAGGTAAGTGGGGGGGCGAGCGGAAGCGGGGAGCTGTAAGGAGGGGGGGGCTAGCAGGAGGAGCGGGGGGGGCGAGTGGGAGCGGGGGGGCTGTCAGGAGCGGGGGGAGGGGCTGCGCAGCGAGCAACCAGAGTTGCTCAGCTGCCTTCTCCCCTTAGAGGGAACATTGAGGGTAACCTTAAGTAATTATTAGAATCTGACATTCATAGAATCAATATTTGCCCTCTTTTTATGATAAAGTTAAAACATGCAATGAATTTTAAACTTAGTAATTTTGGTGTAGGTAAAAGTATATGGCTATATGCCTCACTGTGGCTCTTGAAGGTTTAATAATCAACTTCTGTGGCTTGTGAGTTTCATAAGTTTGGCCACCCCTGGTCTACACTGTTCTAGCATAAACCAGAGTGATGTGCTTATGTATCTCAGACACCAGGTGACGTTGAGACAGAAACAAGGATCATTCAGGGTGTCAAATGTATCTGACAAAAACCTGTTGAAAGAGCTGATCAGGGTTATTTCAATGATTTCTTTGTCAAAAAAATGCTGATTCCTCTGTCTTTTCTTCCTTCATCTCCCCCCTCACCCCACACAGAATATGGCAGAGTCAATGAAATTTTCATGGGGAGAGATTTTTCAAGTCCAGGATATTTTTTTCCCCCAAACCAGGAAGAGAAAGACCTACTCTAGAATAGCCTAGTAGGACAGGATGTCCACCAAGATGCAAGTGCTCCAGGTTCAAGACTCTGGTCTAAATGAATTTTAAGTGTACACAAAATAAAACAATTCCAAAGGGAGAGTCTAAGAAAGACCCAGTCCAGAACAGTTAATAGCTTGCTAGTTAAGGTATTTATTGGAGAGGTGAGAGAGTGGCAAAGCAGAGACATAAATCTGGCAAGGAGTCCTGTGGCACATGAAGACTAACAAATATATTTATTACATGAGTTTTTGTGACAGAAAATCCTATTTCATCAGATATCTTCAAAGCATCTGATGAAGTGGGATTTTCTACCACAAAACCTCATGCACTAAATGCATTTGTTAGTCTTCAAGTGCTGCAGGACTCTTTGTTTGTTTTACTGAACTAGACTAACACAGCTGCCCCTTTGGATTTTGGCAACATAAACCTGGGTCTCTCATATCCAAGACAAATGTGTTTATTCACCAATGGTACATCTACACCAGAGCCTTAGGTCTTCTTAAGGAAGGTTATGTTGATCTACAGACTCCTGTGGCCACACTGGGCTTTTCTTAAGTTGACTTAAGTGCTTCCTTAAGTCATCTTAATTCACCACCTCTTAAGGTTGACTTAATGATTAAGTCAACCTTATTAAGTTGATTTAAGCCAATGTAGACGGGGAAAGTCTTTTGACCTAACTGGCCTCCAGGCCCCCTCTCAGAGTTCTTGTCCACCACAGACAGCTACCAACAAGGCACCACTCCTCCATTGACCTAGCACTTGCCAGTGTGGATTCAGGGAGCTGACAGGAGTTTTCAGTGTGGACTCTCTAACTCGACTTAACAATGTCGACTTTAAGTCGACCTAAATTTGACCTTGTTAAGTGGACTTAACAGAGCTTCCAGTATAGTCATACCTCAAAGTTTTATGCATTCTGGGTAGAGAGTACTAGTAAAATTTGGTAACATCTCTTGGAACAGGCAACATCCTGGATGATTTCAGGATTACATCCCAGGTAATTGGGAAGGGTATTTGAAAGACATGGAGCTAAGTAGTAATAATAATAATTTAAAAAAGTAGTTCAAATCACAAGACTTCCTCAAAACATGAGTTCAACAATCTCATCACATTACAGGATTATCTCCCTGTTGCTGTGGGCAATATTTTATGGAGGCAATTTCTACATTTTTTACAGTAGTACACTGTAGTAATCTATTGACATTGCTTCTGCCAGCTCTTCCTCCTTTAATGGCTTCCCCTTTGTCTTCAGATTGGTTTAAGTAGTGACAGATTAATATAGAAGTATTAATATAAAGATGCCTGTTGAGAGGTAGGATCTGACTGTCTGTTACACTAATGACTTACATGTCCTTTATGTTCCTTTCTACTGCTATGCTGATGTGAAAGCACCTTAGTATAACATTATACTATCTCCTATATCACCCTTTATATCAGTAGATCTCAAAGCACTTCATAGTTTAAGTATTTATTCTAAAAACACTCTTGATAGCTAGGGCAGTACTATTATCTCCATTTTACAGATAGAAAACTAAAGACCGAGGTTAAAGCCAAAATACTGTTTTCTTCCACATTATCCTGATGAGCAGAAGAAAATCTAGTCAAAATCCATAAAGCTGCAAACCTTATCTTCTTTCAAGCTCCTCCTTAAGACTCACCTGTTTCATAATGCATACATTAAAGCACAATGTGATAGTAACTGGATTTGTAATTACAGGTTCTGAGATTATGTCTACACTGCAGTTGTTAAGAATATCACACCACAGTCAGACAGAGGCACAGATGCAGCAGCTCAGGAGCCAGCAAACAGGTGAGTTTATAAAAGGAGTTTGAGAGAGCAGAGTTACTGATGTTCTTGTTTTGTTTTGGTGTTTCTTTAGATTGTTTTTTTTTTTTTTTCGGGGGGGTGGAATTTAGGCAGGAAGGCTATAACAAAAATACAGGCAGTAGTAGTAGTGACCCAAACAATGGAAGAGACAATGAAGATGATTAGATATGGCAGCTGCAGAAACTACATGATCCTGGAATAGGTACTTGAAGAGAGATTCATTTGCATGAAGTGTCACCTGATGGAGCTGATGGAAGAGAGGATTCCAAATGGAGATGGAAGACAGAGATGCAGCTGAAAACTGTTTGGATTTTGAAGAGGGTTCAAGCAGATGATGAAGCAAAAGCAAAAGAAGGTGAAGGGAAAAGTCAAGACTTGCAGATACAAGTTGGGCTGAGGAACTTGGAGCAGAGATTGATTGGTAAGAAAAACGGTCAGTGGAAGCATGCAACTATGTGGACAAGGTAGAGGAGAGACCAGCTAGTTAAAGAGAAAAAGCACTTGGGAAGAGTTTGTTGAGTTAGCAAAAGAAAAAGTGGCATTGTAAATTGTAACATTAGGAGAAAAGGCAACAAAGAAGAGCAGCTAATCCTGTAAGATAAGTAAAAGGACCTATGGAGATACCCAGAGGTCAGACATAGGATGATACAGGACGGCATGCAGAGGATTGCAAGATTTGTCACCAAAAGAACAGGACGCATGTCAGAGAATCACACCATCATCAGCAAAAGGCTATTTGACTAGGGATTCTTGTCTATGAAGAACAGACCAGAGGTGACCTAGAGAGCAAAAGGGTGTGCTGTATGCCAAGAGCTAAGATACACAATACAGACCTGAGTCTGAAGAGGATCCCAGTGGGAGCAAGGAAGAATCCACTGATTGTCCTTCATGTGAAAACAAATGACACAATTAGATTCTTGCTGGAATACATCAGTGGAGAATATGCCAAGCTGGAGAAGACACTTAAGGAAATGGAGGCTCAGGTGATCTTCAATGGGATTCTGTTTGTGCCTAAAGAAGAAGCACAAAGGTGAGAAAAGGCTATGATTAACAACTGATGGCAGTGATGCTATGAGGGAAAGATTGGGATGTTTGACCACTAAGAGGCATTCATGGAAAGATAATCGTTCTCATGGAATGAACTCCATCTGAGTAGAAATGAAAGTAGACTTTTCAGATGTAGGTTGTCAAAACTGATTATAAAAGATGTTTTAACTAGGAACTTGGGAGAGATCAGATGCTCATCCATGCCTGATTTTGCCATTGAAAGGAAGGAAAATCAAAGAAGGATACAGTGTGTAGGAGAAATGACATTAAGAGGAAGGGCAGCACTGATACCAATCAAATAGAGGATACAGTCAAAAGAATGACTGTGCCCAATCAGGCAAGGAATTTGGGCAAAGCCAAGCAGCAACAATTAAGACATTTGTTCACCAAAGCAAGCAGGCTGGGTAACAAAATTGAGGAACTAGAACTGTTGATGCAGGAAGTGAAACTGGATATTATAAAGACAACAGAAACATGATAGAATGGCACTTAGGGTGAGTACAATTATTGAGGAGTGTGTGCTGTTCAGAAAAGAGAAATAAAAGCAAATGTGGTAGAGTAACACTGTATATTAATGATGAGGTAGACTGCAAAGAAATTTGAAGTGACAGAATAAATGAGAGAGTCTTTTGGGGCCAACATAACTTTGGAGAAGAAATATACGAAAAGTTCCTCTGATATTGTGGTTGGGCTGTATTACAGACCACTAGGATTTGATTATAGTATGGATAGAAATCTCTAATGTTTTTTTTTTAATAAAATAAATGCTATTGAGAATTGTGTGATTATGGAAGACTAACTTCAGACAGAGATTGGAGGACAAGTGCTACTAATAATAGTAGGGCCTAGATTTTCCTATCTGTGATAGCTGGCAGATTTTGTCACCAAATAGTTGCTGAAGCAACAAGAGGTGATGCTACTTTAAATTTGGCATTGTAAATCTCATAGAAGAACTAACTGTAGAGGACAATCTTGGTTCAAATCATCATGAGCTAATTAATTCTAATCTAGATTGAAAGATAAACAAAATGTAGATCTTCAGCCAAAGGTCCTTGATTTCAAAAGAGCTAGCTTTAAAATGTTAAAGAAATCAGCTAGGGATGTGGAGTAGATTGAATAACTCAAGGATTTGAATGTGGAGGAGATCTGGAATTACTTTAAGTCAAAGTTGCAGAAGTGATCTGAAACTTGCATCATAAGCAGAGAGAGAAAATTCATACAGATGAGTTGCAGACCAACCCAGGTAAGCGCACATCTTGAACAGGTGATGAAAAGAAAGCAGAAAGCCAACAGCAAATGGAAGGCCAGAGAGATCAACAAGGAAAGCTGCTTCTTGGAGGTCAGAAAGTGTTGGAAAAGTGAGAAATTCCAAAAGCCAAACAAAGTTAGATCATGCCAAAGGAATTAAAAAACAACACTAAAAGATTCTATAGCCATATAGACAAGAAGAACATGAGGAAAGAAGTGGGACTGCTAAATACTGAGGATGATGGAGATCAAAGATTATTTAGGCATGGTCCAACACCTACACAAATACTTTTCCTTGGTTTTTAATGAGACTAATGGAAATATTAGGAACAGTCACCGGTTGTTTAATGGCAACAAGTATATGGAGATAGAAATTACTATATCCAAAGGGGAAGTCAAACTCAAACAGGTTAATGAAGTGGCCTTCAACCTTTTTAGACACAAGAGCACTTTTAGAATCATAAATGCAGCACAAAGAATATCCTTTAAAAAGGCTATTTTCTCACAAAACCACCTAACTGTTTGCTGTGCATAACACCTATCTAGTGTGCCATTTCTAGGGACTTTTATTCCCCCCAGCTTTTAAGGACAGTAGCAATTTTTTTAAAAAAACTGTCCCTATGTCTGGCAAAGCTAACCCAGACCTCCCTCCCCAGCAAACGTTGATTGTCTGGCTCCTGCTTCCCTAGCTTCACCCCCACCCCCCATCACCAGCAGCCCCTGGCACTGGGTTCCCCCTCTCACTTCCAGCAGCCCTGCTGGCTCCAGACCCCTGCCCCACCTGACCTTGGAGCCAAGGGTGAGTGGGGGGAAAGGAACCTGACCCACAGATTCTAGAAGCTGCTCCCTGGAGAGGGACCATGGTGCCTTTTACATGTATGTTTCCCATCCATAAGCTCTGCAGGAAGGAGATAGAATTAAAATGTCCTGTTCTCTCCCCCACTGCATGTGAGCAGCTGGCTAACACAGGCAGGGAGGTTGTTACTGGTGCTGTCTGCAGGTCTGCTGTTCAAACCTCTGAGATCTACCAGTCAATCACAATCAGAGACCACTGGGTTAATGGGATTAGCTCATGGTGGTCTGGATAATCTCCATCCAAGAATATTAAAGGAACTGGCAACTCTAAAAGCAAGGCATTTTAATAAACAGGAGTGCCATTGACCCCGGGAAAAGACCCAGGACTCAGGAGCTGAGACTCAGGGCTTGAGCCTCATAAGCCCGGAGCCAGTGGCACCCCTTTTAATAAATCTCATGCCTTGTGACAGGCTACTCCCCAGATCTAGTCTGATATGCTGCTATGACCTCCAATCTCCATTCTTGAACCCCAATTCACTCTGCTTTGCCAGGTGACTACTCACTCCTGAGTCTATCCACACCAGCCTCTCACCTATGATTGCTTGGTCCCAGGCAGTGAGTGTACTCTCTCCAGTCATGTAGCAACCACAGCCCCAGTTACTGCACCAGGAGTCACTGTCTGACAGGGACTGGAACCCACTCCCAATCGTCTTAATCTGAAGTCCATCCATTTAACAAAGCAATGGATCATGCCAAGTCTTCTTTATACATCCCCTCTAAAGACCATACAGCTTTAGATAAAACAACTTCTAGTTTATTGATCAGATTTCAATTCTAAGTGAGAATATGGTCAATCAAGGCAGAATCATAATATAAATGAGTCAGGGGTAACCACAGGGAAATAAAAGGTAAAACATGCATACTATTCTAATATCTCTACCTGAACTGACCTCACTGTCCAAGTTTATGCTCAAGATGTTCAGCTGTCAGATGACTGTACAGTCACTCTCTGCCTGAGACCCAGCAGGACCCAGATCTTGCTTGAAGTTGTTTAATGATAGAGTTTCCCATGCAGAAAGTCCCGAATCATTCCAAGTATCTCTCTCTGTTTTCAAACCCCCTTGGCCTTCCCTTTCTGGGCAGAGGTGATCTCTGTTCTGTCTGAGCCAGGGTCCTCAATTAGCATACTCTTTGTTGCCACCTCCAGGTACGTGCTTGCTCACACCTGTGGCTGTTTACATGCTGCTGGAAAAGAGCATGTAAAACATTCTGTCTGTCTCCCTCCTGAGATGTACAAAAACGTGCCACATACCTGTGCATATAAATGATGCTGCAGGAAACATGATTAAAAAAACAAAAACAAAAACAAGGAGTCATGTGGCACTTAAAGACTAACAGATTTATTTTTCGCATGAGCTTTCGTGGGAGAAAATCCCACCTCGTCAGATCCTTCAAAGATGGGTGAACTTACAGAATGGAATGAAAATAAACGTAAGGGAGTGTAAAACATAGGATCAGGTCATGCAGTAACAGCAAATCAGAGAAGTTTTTAGGTTCAAACCCTGGGAAGCCTGAAGTCAAATTACCTTTTATAATGGGGAAAAAAAAAAAACATAGTCTCGATTCAGTCCTGCTTTCATAGAATTTAGCTTGCATATTAATTCGAGTTCAGCTGTTTCTCTTTGAAGTCTTGATGTCCCAGTCACATGTCTGGTGATGGTCATTAACACATCATTTATTGAGTGATTAGAAAGATGGAAGTACTCAGCAACTGGTTTCTTTGTTTTTTGATTCCTGATATCAGCTCTATCTTCATTTATTCATGTATTAATGTTTTACACCCCCTTGCATTTATTTTCATTCCATTCTGTAAGTTCACCCATCTTCGAAGCATCTGACAAAGTGAGATTTTCTCCCATGAAAGCTCATGCGAAAAATAAATGTTAGACTTTAAGTGCCACACGACTCCTTGGGTTTTTTTGCTGGACTAGACTAACATGGCTATCCCTTTGGAAAAGGAAACATGATATCATAGTAATCAGGTAGAATATGTTATGAACATTCATGAAGGCACCTTGCATGACCTGACTGGCATAAAAGCATACAAATCACAGTGCATAAGTGAACAGAAGAATCATGTAGATCATGACACAGAGTGCACAGATGTGCATCCTGTGACATGCTCTAACAATTGCTAAAAATAAGAACTATATTGGGGGATGGAGGGAGTGAGGAAACTACTGGCCTCTATTTTGTAGAAGGTTTTGGAACAAATTTTGAAAGAGAAAGTAGTTACAAACACAGAGATGGATGGTAATTGGGATAAAATAGAACATGGTTTTATAAAAGGTAAATCATGAGAGAACAACCTGATCTACTTCTTTAAGATATTTTTTTTCAGACAAAGAAAATGCAGTACCTTTAATTTACCTGAACTTGGGTAAAGCTTTTACTACAGTTCCACTCAGGAAATTATTGAATTGGGGAAGATGGGGATTAATATTACAATTGGAAGATAGATAAAAAACTCATTAAAGAAGAGACTACAATGGGTCATGCAGAATAATGAAGTGCCATGCTGAAGGGAATTACTATTGGAGTTTCTCAGGGATTGATCTTGGGACAAATCTTATTTAACTTAAAAAAAAAAACCTGATATTGCTTTAATAAAATTTTTGGTTGACACAAAGTTGAGGTGTTGCCAATGTGAAGGAGGAACAGATCATCATGCAAGAAGACCTAGATGACATTATAAACTGGAATAATAGAAATGGGATGAAATTTAACAATGGAAAGTGCATGGTCATGAATTTCGGTTCTAAAAATATGATTATTTTTATTGTAAGCTGGAGATTTATAAATTGGAGTGATGGAGGAGGAGAAAGATCTGAGTGTATGGGTTAATTTCAGGATGACTATAAGCCAACAATGTGATGCGTCCGTGAAAAAGGCTAATGCAGTCCTAACATACATCAGGTAAGGTATTTCCAGTTGGAACAGGGAAGGCACTGTGGAGACCTCATCTGTAAACTGCTGTGGAATTCTGGTCTCTCACATTTAAGAAAGATGAATTCAAATGCAACAGGTGCAGAGAAGGGCTAGTAGAATGATCAGACAACTGGAAAACCTACCTTATGACAGGACACTCAAAAAACTTCGTTTCTTTAGCCTATTTGAAAGAAAGCTGAGGAGAGATATGATTGTTCTTTAAAAATACATTTGAGGAATAAATACATGAGAGGAAGAAGAGTTATTTTAAATTAAGTGCCAGTGCTGACCCATGAACAAATGGATAGAAAAACAAACTGAGACTTGAAATTAGGCAAATGTTTCTAACCATCAGAATAGTAAAGTTCTGGAACAGCCTTTCAAGACGAGCACTGAGGTGTAGGGGGTGGAGACATCTAACTGGCTTAAAGAGTGAGCTGAACCTAATAAGTTTATGGAGGGGGTGGTATGATGGGACTGCCTACAGTGGTCTGTGACTCATCGGTGAAAATCTTCAGTGGCTAGAGATAGGGAATTAGATGAGGATGACTCTGAGTTAGAACAGAATTCTTTTCTAGGTATCTGCCTGGTTGGTCTTGCTCACATGCTCAGGTTCAAAACAAACACCATTTTTGAGGTCAGGAAGGAATCCCTTCCCCCCACCCCAGTCCAATTGACAAAGACCCCGGGAGGTTTGTTTGTTTGTTTGTTTTCCCTTCTGCAACATGCAGCACAGGAAACTTGAGGTTTATACTAGGGTATATGGTGGATTTTCTGTGACTTGAAGTCTTTAAGCCATGATTTGAAGACTTCAGTTACTCTGTCAAAAATGAATATCTATACAGGAATGAGTGGCTGAGGTTCTGTGGCCTGTAACAATGCAATGTGCAGTAAATCAGACAAGATGATCATGATGGTACCATCTGATCTTAATTCTATGAGTCCATAAACAAGTATTAAGTTTATTTACAAGCATGTGTTCAGATATCTGTGCATATGCATGCTAGAAATATTTGGGCTTAAACACACATCACAGCCCATACCAGACCTGCAGCATAGACATATGCTAATTGTGTCTATAAGGGAATTGTAAGTCAGTTTATGCAAGCTGACTTAACAAACTAATTGTAGTTCAACCACAGGAGTTTTGTGCAAATGCTCTATTAATACTATATCTTCTCACTAGCTCAGCATGGGAATAAGAAAAGGTTTATTCAAAGAATTTTTACTCACCATCCTGGCCTACTCACCTTTAATCCCCTCCTCTTCATTTCCTGTTTTAAAGGCCATTTAGACAAGGAAACTAGATACAGAAACATCTGTAAAGTTGTAATTATATTTTTTTTAAATGCAAACCAGTGTTTTGAACTAGGAAAGAGAGACTTCTTTTTCCTGTGAATATACATTTGAATTTGAAAACAAAGCCTGTTACTCCATCAAAGGCTCATTTACCTGCTCATCTACTAATGTGGTCTATGCCATCATGTGCAAGAAATGCCCCAACACCTTATATATTGGACAAACAGGAAGATTGCTGCATAAGAGGCTGAATGAGCACAGAGCTGATATCAGAAATCAAAGAACAAAGAAACCAGTTACTGAGCACTTCCATCTTCCTAATCACTCGATGACCAATTTGTTAATGACTGTCCTTAGAGATATAGCTGGGACATCAAGACTTCAAAGAGAAACAGCTGAACTTGAATTAATATGCAAGCTAAATTCTGTGAAAGCAGGACTTAGTCGAAACTATGTGTTCTTTTTCCATTACAAAAGGTAATTTGACTTCAGGCTTCCCATGGTTTGAACCTGAAAACTGCTCTGATTTGCTGTTACTGTATGACCTGATCCTATGTTTTACACCCCCTTGCATTTAGTTTCATTCCTTTCTGTAAGTTCACCCATCTTCGAAGCATCTGAGGAAGTGGAATCTTCTCCCATGAAAGCTCATGCAAAAAATAAATCTGTTAGTCTTAAAGTGCCACACAACTCCTAGGAATTTACAAGCATACAAACTGTTGACTTTCCCATGGACCTGTCTTCCTTTGTCATTTATAGGCCTTTGACAAATCCTACTCTCAAGCCTTATTATTAGTATAAATATTTAAAGCCCTTTACAAATGATTTTAATTGTTTTAATATTCAGTATTTGCAGTTCATAGTGCAATTCATTTGCTGCTTACCTTAAATAACCAAATTCAGAAACAATATCATAGACTTATGTAGCCAGTCAATGTATCATGAATACTCATACAGAACTGTTTGGCGTCTAGGCTTAAAATGGGAACATTGCTTCATAAAAATTAATGGATATTTGCAAATAACTCCTACAGTTATCAAGTTCAAGTTCATTTACAACCACTTCACTACCAGCAGAATCTGTAAAAGCTAGATCATAGCAAAAAGAGATCCTATTCTTACCAGATAGTTCATTCATGTCTAGTCATCATCCATCTCTGTGGGTCTCATACACAGACATACTGCCACTCATTACAACTATGCAAGCCCATTTGTTGTGTGGTTGTAACAGATGGCAGAATTTTGCTTCATAATATCTTTGCTATTTGATAACATTGATGCACAACCCTGTTATTTCATTCACTCCAGAGGCAGTCTGCTAACAAAACATGTACACAAGTTCTAACTAAAGCAACACAATAGTATATAGAAGAGACAAGGAGTCTTGGGGCACTCCTATAAGAATTCATCTTTTGACCCAGTCATTGCTTTGGTGGAATCATTGTCCCATAGGTCACCAAATCTAATTTGCATGTAAGCAGGAATCCCACAAACCACAAAAGTGTGTGTGGGGTATTTAAATACATTTGGTTCTATTTATTTTTTAATTAATTACGCAGTTGTTTGCTATATTGCATTAAAGTCTGATTAACTTGGGGAAATAGTTTGATTTATATATTTGTCTGTTTTAAAAGGCACAATTGCTCTCAGTAGGTTACATGATTTGAATGATATTGGCAAACAGAATATTGTAATAACACATTTTGAAAACATCCTCATGTGGATTAAATGATCTAATTAGATCTGTAGCTTTTTTCTCAACACCATAACCTTATTAATAAAAAATTGAATGGAAGCTTTTTAAGAGATTAGTAAAATATATTGACACAATTTGTTCAGGATTGAGTTCTAAATGAGAAATGAACATTGCACAAATATAGAAAGCTATTTAGAATAATACATCCATTATCTAAATAGGATCAGGTGTGATACAAGTTGCCAAGGGTGGACTAGTTAGTATTCAGGGTTGAAAAAATTTTAAATCTCTTTAATAGATTTTCATGTGGTTTGGGAACCTTAAGAGTTTTGCAGTTTCAGCTAAGCATTCGAAAGCTTTGAGTAACTTTGATCTAAAAAACTTAGGAAGAAACCTTGGGAAATTTTCAGTACTTTTTGCTTCTGGCTTATGGGGAAATAGCATGAGAATAACCTCTCTCATGATACTGCAGTGTAGCTAGTTATATTTGCAATCCAGAGAGAAAAGGAAAGATTTTTCTTTAAAAGGATGTATTGGACTGTTTCAAATCTCAGAATGTGTGACCTCAAGTTTTGGGGTCTTGGGTCTTTCATCCTCATCTCTACTTATTTCCTAAAGTACACATGAGCTGAAGATACAGAATTACCCAGATATAGCTCAGAGAAGACTTTACGAAACTAAGTATCTCAGTTTCCTCTCGCATACACAGGTGCAAATCAGAAATAACTCATAAGTCAATGGAGTTACACTGGTTTAAAAGGGGTCTGTCAGAGGATAATTGGCCCAAAAATAACCTGTTTGCAAGGGATGTTTTGGCCCTTCTCCTATAAATTAAAGAACAGAGCACATGTATTCCCCATTTCTATGATCACTCTAACACACCTGTTTTATCTTGTCAGAATACAGTGCTATTAAGATAAAGTAATAGGTGTGAGATGAAATAATGCATTTTTCCCCAGTAAGACAATACATCTTAAAAGTAACATTAAAAGTTAATATTTGTTTATATTCTGACTAACAGTGGAGTACTTCATGACCAAACCTTTGCTTATCTTAAAATTATACTATTTAAAATCACAGTAGGGAACTGTAAATCCTTAGAACTGATGACACTCCCTACTTATGGAAACAATTATATTTGGGGCAGGGTTAGAACCTGCTTCTTGTCCAAGACAGAGGGTTTACCTTAGATAGCAGTCAGGTGACTTATTCCCCATTCCTGCATTTGAATGGAATTTCCCAATTCTTAGAGCAGTGAGACCCTGTAACATTCTGCTGGGTGTCTGATTTGAAATTCAGTGACAAGCTGATCCTCCAAAAAAATGGGAACAGAAGAGTCTCTACAGTGCTGTATGTAATGACAAGCCCTAATTTCAGGAACCTCTTTTTGTCTTTTAACCCCCATTACCAGAGAGTTCAGTGGTTGTTTCTTACAAAGCCAAGGTATAAAATCTTTCTTTCTGCTTCAGATTGATTTTCCTCAGTGAGCTTTGGACCCATCATGATTGCTTCATTGTTTTGGCAATTAGATCCATTCTGCTCTATTGGCTGGTCTTATGATTGCCAAGTTTCAACAGGGTAGCTGCGTTATTCTAGTTCAGCAAAACAAGCAAGGATGCTGTGGCACTTAAAGACTAACAAATTTATTTATCACAGGAGCTTTTGTGGGAGAAAATCCCACTTCATCAGATGCTTTGAAGATGGGGGAACTTACAGAATGGGAGGAAAATAAATGCGGGGGAGTGTAGGTCATGAGATTAGGTCACACTGTAACAGCAAATTAAAGGAGCTGTTAAGATTCAAACACTGGGAAACAGCATATAGAGGAAGGTGAGGTCAAATCACCTGTTGTAATGGGAAAGAATCAGTTGTTGTGATTCAATCATGCTTTCACACCTTCTAAACTACGTATCAGTTCCATTCTGCAGTTTCCATTTGAAGTCTTGATGTGTTACCATTTGCCAGAAGCAGTACCTCGGTTCCTTTTGACATTAATACAGTGTTTTAGTAATCCACTAAATGAATCACATATTGGATTATAATTCAGCATTCACCACCGAGAATCCCCATGACTGCCATTGTTAAACATTAGCAATTATACACTATTGAGATGAATAGCACTGTTTTCAACTCGGTTAGATCTCTTGAGCCTGATTCCGATATCACTCATTTCTTCTTTAGATTCACTGAACTCAATTGATTTCTAAAAAGTGAGTCCTACAGCCTGGAGGAAAACTTTTTTTCCTTCCCAAAACTTCTCCCAATTCTGCATCAGGAGGCAGACCAAGACTTTTTGAAGTTTTTGTGAAAAAAAACAGATCCAGAACAGTCAACAGCTTATAGTCGGGACACTTAACTGTATTATGAGACACTCAGGTTCAACTCCCTGCTCTATCCGATTCAGACCAGGAATTAAAGTGGTCTCTAACATGAGTATCCTAACTAGTTGGTGACAGAACCAGTCCCTCACTCTCCTCCACCCTATCCCTGATCCCTTTTTTGGCCCAATGAGTATTTAGTTATTTGTACAAAGTGGACCAGCTCCCAGAAGAGAGATTAAGAAACAGATTCTAGAGTCCAGTGGCTAAGGCACTCACCTGGGATACCCATATGCAAATCCCTGATTCAAAGCAGAAACATAAACCTGGATATACCACATCCCAGGTAAGCATCCTAGGGTATGTCTGCACATGCAAGTTAGTTCAAATTAAGGAGACTTAATTAGAACTAACTTTGCACCTGTCTACACTAGGGTTTCATTAGTTTGAATTAAGGAATTCCTTAGTTTGAATTAGTAGGACCTGCCAGTTAATTTAAACTAAGCCCTTAGTTCAATCCTAATTTGAACTAAGGATGGTGTAGACGAGGATTAATCCATAGTTTGAATTTAATAAATTTGGATTAAGGGCAGTTAGTTCAAATTAACAAAGTGGACTAATTCAACTTAACGTTAAGTTGAATTGGTCCACTTTGTTAATTCAAACTAGTAAGTTCTAGTTCAAATAAAACACAAACTTATTAGTTCGAATTAACAAATTTGAACTAACTTTTCCTAGTGTAGACATAGCTCTAGACACCAACCTATTATGAAATTTGTCTTCCTCAAACCACCCAACAAAAAAACCCCAAAACCAAACAAATACTAATATACCCCCTGTCACAAATATCCTGAATGTGAGAAACATTTTCTGATAACAGGTTAGTTGAAACGGACATGATCCTGCAAAAAACATCAGTTTTGATGAACTGGCATTTTTGGACAAAAAGAAAACTGACAAAAAATCTTGACTAGCTCCAATCAACCCAGTATCAGTTAAATCAGAATTTGATGCATTATTTTTATTGTCAAATTCAGTAAGACAACAATGCATATTCTGAAGTCCCCTTCCCCCCAACAGGAGGCTAGAACTCTTCTGTTTGTTTCTTTGTTTGTTAAATGAAGGATTAAATTTTGCAGGAACTAATGGGCCAGCAGAGGGATATGCAAATACTATTCAATTATATAATGTCATTTAGTCAGGATTACATGTCTACACTGCAGCAATAGAAGTTACAGTATTTTTTTTCTTTAATTTAAGAAAACGTTCTACACAACCATCAGAAACAGGAGAATTTCACGGCCCTGCATGTCCTGGAGAAATACTTACAGAACCAGGAACTTAGCACAGTGCTCATCTCACACTATTATTCCTATATTATTATAATTCCTATATTGCTATCAATGGAGAAATGACCAACATGTAATAAGTAGCACAAAAATAAGCTTCTTTTAAATTAAGCACCAGTGATTGCACAACTTCACAGCACATCATAAATTTTTTTTTCCATTTTGATTTTGCTGAATATTTCAAGGCTCTCTTCTACAAGACATAGAGGAATTTTAATTATATGGGAATAAATCTAAATCATTATGGGGTGTTTGCATTGCATTACATCTTTGTTCAAAATATCTGTTCATGGGAGTCAGGAAAAGAGGAATGAAGGATGAGACTCCCTCTCAAACTGACAGTGTCCAAATATGGGATGTAATATGTAACAAATGTATAAATTGACAGTGGGCCACCAGGCGAACACCTACTGACAAGTACAAGATCCTCAGAGGAGGCATGCATGAGAGTGCCGAGGGGTTATTTGCCACTCTGTCAGGAGACTATAACCCCAACAGGGGCAGTTCCCGGTTCATTGTCGGGGAATTTGCTATATCATAATAGCAAAGAACAACCTTGTCACCAGCAAGACCATTTAGTGTAGAAGGGTTGCCCCTTCCTAGAAGAATTGATGCCTGAGAAAGGCAGTCGTGATCCAGGGCAACAGATTCCCACAGCTGCAGGCGAAGGGCAAGGATGGAATAATTGCTGCCCTTGATACCTCAGCCCCAAAAGGGGAAGGTATACTGGGTTAAATTACTAACCAAGACTTGGGCGGGGAGCACTTTGCCCCTTGGCCAAATGGGAGATAGGCAAGAGGCCTTTCTCCATTGGTGTACTGGCAGGAGATGGCTTGGGTAGGATTGACAGGGGGCGCCATAAACTGAGGTGTCCCAACTCCATATGGAAGCTAATGCAGGAAGAGGGGTAACAAGGAAGGTTGGTGCATGGAAATGAAGGGCCTGGAGGGAGGGCCCCGGAAAAAGTCCTAGATGCTTGGCAACCCACCTCTGGGGCCCAGAAATGTCAGAGACACTCCTTCAGGGAGGTCGTCATAAAGAGTGAAGTGGATGTCTCAGTAGGGCCCTTCTTTACAGGTAACCCTTAAGCGGGTTACTGTAGTAAAAAAAAAAAAAAGGGGGGGGCCTTTAGGTACACCCATCCTAGTATCAGGAGAGAAACTAGGAGAAAAGTGATTGAATTCCCCATGTAAGGTTGTCCCCAACCAAAAAAAGGCAGGGAATGACCTGAGGTAGGGGTGGTGAAAACATCACGGGGTTCTGGGAGTGGGGGAGGGCTTACACAACTTCAGCACTTGGTGCGCATTTCTGTCCCCTGCCTCTGTACTCTACTCTCCTGGTACACGGACTTGCATAGGGAGAATCAAGGGAAGGGGTATCTGGCCATATCTGTAGATGGGTCAGGTCCACCACAAGAGTCATGCCTCCAACTCCAGAATCAGAGTGTTTGGAAAGGACACGCAGCTCGGAAGGTATTCTCATCTCTCACTTCTCTGGAGAGACAGTCAACATTCATAACATAGCTGGATGACTCATTCTAGTGGCAGGGGCAGGTGTTGGGTCGCAGCTACAAAGGGCTAACTATGGGGGATCTTGCATAGGTCCTGATGAGGAGAAGGGCGACACCTTAGGCAAGACACAAGTTGAACGTAGTATGTAACTCCTGCTCCAAGGGAAGTAGTGTTAGTGGCGCGCCACCCCGTGTATTGGAAGGGTTGAGGCTTGGGCAAGTCCCAGGTGGGAGAAGGGAAGAGGGAAGGATCCTGGGAAGAGGAGGAAAGCATAAGGCAACCCTTACTTAGAGAAGACAAGAGAGAACTGCTGTGTCCTTTAAGGAACACAGAGGGGCAAGAGGGAACATTATGAAAATATCACCCATAAGGCATCAGGCTTTGCAGTCTATTAATATCTGTAAAGTTTCCCTGAGCCAGAGTTCTGCAGGGGAACTACCCTGAGCTGAAAACCACAGGTCTTCAAATGGCTCACTCAGGTGTATGAATACCAATGGTGGTTAGGAGTTCTATCCCCTACTATCTCCCTTCATAGCAATTCTAGGGAGGAGAGGGGTGCAATAGAGAGGTCAAGGCAGCTCCTAGACAGCTATCTAGGGCTTTCAGGGGAAAGCGACCCTTGCCTGGTAGAGGGAGGCACCAGAGCAGAGGAGGTTCCAGTCAACGGCTAAACTGATGTCTGCCCATGGGCAGAAGAACCAGTGTAAAGTGGTGAAGGTCCTTGGGGATGAGAGGTAGGGGCTGAAAGGCAAAAACCCCTACAGTGAGACTTGAGGATCTCTCAGGCAAAAGCCTAATATGAGTCTGAAGAGCATGGCCCCAATGTTAAGGGGGCACTGCCTGGGGCGGGGGGTGAGGCAGGAGAAGATAGAGGGCAAAGGGGGATGAGATTGCACTCTTACTCGGCACCAAGGGGGTAGGATGCATCATCCTGCAATAGTTTCCCCCCCGATCCATTGCAGGCTGACACGGATGAGGAGTGCTCTCAGGATAGTGACAGGGGAGCATACCCTTTCAGTGTGCCCAACTGGAAAGGAGTTGGCCGAAGTGTAGGCATCCTGCCCTTGACCCAGAGGGCTATAGGGTTTTTTCTTTTCTTGCAAGGCATGATGTTCCCGCTTCGCATACCTCTATGACCTCTGGGTTCCCACCGAGGCTCCAAGGGTGTATGTCTCTGGAAGCAAGTGTGTGTGAAGAGAATTCTCCAGTGGCCAAGCCCTTACCTGACCCAAAGGGTATTGGAAGGCAACAGGGAGGCACATAGTTACCAGAGAGGAGGAAGAGGTGTCCCGAGGCTGATTGTGAGGGGGCGTTTTAGCGAAAGCATTTAGGGTTCCGCTCTGACGTTCAAGGGTTCTTATGGAGGGAGAAATGACCCTGTTGGAGTTGATCACCTATAATGAGGCAAGGGGAATATCCTCCTGTGGTCCAAAGGCTCCTAAAAGACCTCCATTTCATTTGTGTGTGGTGGGGAATACAACAAGGACCCCTCCCCCATGTGTTGAAGGGGTCGCAGTAGACTGGGGATGTTGAGGCACCTGGGGAGTGAGTGTACCCAGGGCTCTGAGTGCCAACCTCTGGATGTAGTCGCAATGGATCATGGAGTCAGTGGACAGGTAAAGAGAGAGAGAGTGCCCCTCTAAAGGGAAGTCTAATATGGCCTACTGTAAGTCCTGGGAGAGGTCAAGATCCTGAAGCCAGGCTGCTCAGTGTGTAACCACGGCCCTAGCAATGCCGTGGCTGGCCGTGTTCGAGGCATCAAAAGCCACTGTAAAGGCATGGCAAGATGCCAAGACACCTTCCTTGATGAAGCCATTCAAATTCCCCAAGTATTCTTGTGGGAGGAGGCTGCTGAAACTCTTCATAGCATCCCAGAGGTCCAGGGAATCTTTTAACCAAGGCCTGATGGCCAGGGTCCCTCAGCTGAAGAGCTGAAAACTGAGTCTTTTTTTTTTTTTTTTTTTTTTTGATTTTTAGCCAGGAGGTCAAACCTTCTGGGACTCCTAGAGAACCCCGGATGAATTAGTGGGCTCGACCAGTGTGTCCCAGCAATGTCAAGGGCATGAGTACGGGGGGGGGGGGGGGAAAACATAATGGCGGCCGGAGAGGTTTGAAACCCAGGTCAAATAGGTGGTTCTTGTTCCCCTTGAGGGGTGTGACTCTGACCCAGGCAGGCGGTGGCCTGGTGAAGGTGTTCAAGTGTGATAGGGTCTTCTATGTAAGACGCTGGTCCCTGTTTGTGGCTGTAGTCAGGAGAAAGGACAACCCCGGTACTGGGGTGCCCTCACCAGGGCCATGGCACTGAGCAGGGATTCCCCTTGTGGGCCCTCAGTAGGAGGTAGCCGGTTTCAAGTGCAGTGCCGGAAAGAACCGGTGCCGCGGACCCTTCAGTAAGGGGCCAGGCTTGAGGAATGCACTTTCAGATCTCTTGCAGTGCCAAGGCCAGGTTGCTGGAGCCATTAGCATTGGAGCCTATAGCCTCACAGTGGCATGGGCCCAAGTAGTGAGCGGCTCCCCCTGGTGCTGGGTAAAGTGGAAGAAGGAAGAAGACAGACTTACCATTTGTTTCAGCAGCCTGCGGTGTATTCAGGGCAGGAGGGCTTCTGTCACTTCAAAGGCCTTTGGTGTGGTTGGCACTGTGAAAGGCTCCAGGCGCTCACCCCAAAGGGGAGTGCCAGACACGGCACCAGCACTTCGGTGCTGGAGTTGGTCCTGACCGCGCTTACCTGGGTTCTTCTGGGGAGTGGCGTTGAGAAATCCCTGGTGCTGACTGGCCAGTGGGACTGCTGCCAAGGTGTGCAGCTTGTGCCCATTTTGGATCCTTATTCAGCGCTGGAGGGCAATGCCAAGAGGGTTCCCTGCTGACTGTGCACATGGTGCCAAGTTAGAGGCTGAACATGGCTGAATTCATAGTCGGAGAGTGGCACCGAGAGGGGTCTGGTGCCTACTGAGCACATGGTGCTGAGTTGGAGGACGATCGCGGCTGTATTCATAGCCAGAAAGCAGCGCCGAGAGGACTCCGGTGCCGACGAAGCACGCAGTGCTAGGTCTGATCGTGGATTTTCTTCAGAGCCAGAGATCGGTGAGCAGAGCCGGTGAATTCCTGGTGTCAGCTGCAGGGCCCATTCCTGGGCACATTATGCAGCCTTCACTCCCTGCTGAGTCCTTTGTTTAAGACCTGCAAATAGAACATAATACACCCAGTGAAGCTCACATGGGCATTAAGAAACCCTCCCATCATGTTCAGGTTTCTGTTGGAAGGACACAGTAGGAGAGCTGGTTAAGTCCACAAACAGATCTTCCAGTGAAAATACATGTGAAACAGAACAAAGAGACAGGCCCTTGCATAAAGCAAGAACAGGCTGTTCCATAACCGTTGCTGAGGGTGGAAAAAAAAGGAACTGGGGAGGAGCAGGGATGGGACCATATATATGGCCAGGGGGCGGTGGCTGCCAGCCTTGTCCTGACAGGCTAAGGCTAAAAAAAGTTCTGGCCAATCGTGCGCTGTGGCATGTAGACACCTAATACTGAATGTATCCGAGCAGTGCTCAAAGAAGAACCTCATTTACTTTAGAAATAGAAAATCAGCTGTGACACTGTCTGGATCTAGGGGACTGTTTATTATTATTTTTCATATTAATATTTCATATTTGCAATAATCCATATGTGATATACCATGTTTGGTGTCAATAGAAAGGCTATAATCTGCCAAGAATGGTTATATGGTTTTTATGTAGGTATCATGCCTGTATTAGAAATTAGGAATCAATCTGTTTTTATGTGTGTTCCAAGTGATTTGTTCTTAAGGCAATCCCAGACTGGGTGTCTGCAAAACTATTGTTCCCTTTAACGGCTCCCATCAGAGGGCCTCCCAGCTGTAGTGGGCCCAAGGAGAAACCTGTCTGACCAGTTACCCAGACTGATGATGTGGCCCAACTCCATTTTGATCTGGCAAGGACTCAGGTAAAAGGCAGGGGACTCATCTCTATTTTGTCTTTAGTCTCTAGTTTCCAGTCTATCTGCAACCAACACCTGCCTCTGGAACTATTCTTCTGGGACTGAACAAAGGACTGAAACCTACCCAGCTGCTGCTGCTGCTGCTGCTGGGTACACACCAGAGGAGTGGAACTAATCTGCAAACTACAGGATCTTCAAGGATTTGTTTTCTATGGATTCTAAATCATTTGTATGTATGTGATTCACTTTGACCCTTCAACATCTCTCATATTTTGTTTGTTTTCCTTTTACATTAAACCTAGTTGTAGTTACTAAAGGATTGGCTGGCAGCATGGTATTTTGGGTAAGATCCAAGCCTATATCATTCTGGGTGATGTGGCTGGCCCTCTGGGGTCAGGAGAACCTGATTCTTAAAGAGACCCAGTGGCTAGAGGGGCCATAGGATCTGATGTGCAGTAAGGGGGCTGTTTCTATTTTATTATGCTTGGTGATGACCAGAGTGGGGAAATCAGAAGCATGTTTTGTTACTGACTGGGAGACTGGTCCAATTACCACCTGTCAGTGGTTTGTGGGTTTGGCAGTTTGCCCTGATTTTGGCATATTCAGAAGGTTATCCAGGAGGCCTGGGTCACATCATCTATTGGCCTTAAAAGGGAGATGGCAACAAATATGTGTAGAAAGTAGAAAATTTGGGAACTAAAATAAGGAATTTACTTCAAAATGAGGTACATTTGAAAGGTATCTGGCTAAGAAAAGTAAGACAAATGGCCTTAGTCCTAGTTCCTGTTCTTCTGGAGTGTTACCACAAAATTTAAGCAAGCTAATCACAGTTATATTGTATGCATTCAGCTACCATAATAAAACAGGCCACCATATTGTTAAAGGTTAATCTGGACAAGTGAAGCCTTTGGAGGCAAGGTCAAAAACTAGCTGTGGAATTGCAGTTTCTGCTAATAAGAATGGGAGGAGAGGAGGAAAAAATTAAATTATAAGTCTGAAGGAAAATAAGTGGATAGAGACCTTGTGTTTGGGAACCGTTGGTGCAAGACTTTATTATGGATAAGTGTGTTAGGAATGTTTTATTGATAAATAGTTTCTTGAAGTTAGGTGAGGTGATGACCCTGTAGAGGTCACTATGAACTATGTCTTTTGTAAATACTAGTTATAAAAAGATTATATAATAGAATGTACCTTGGAGCAGCCTTCTGAAACTATTCTGAGAGACTTTTACTGACACCTTACTCCATGTCAGGGGAAGCGACAGCCATCACCCACATGCTTCTAATTATTTAAAATCAGAGATGGTATCAAGTACTTCTTTGGTGATGTTCTAAACTCATTGTCGGTGTGTATTTAAATCCAATAAGTAGTCATTGTTGGTAAAAGCAAGCTTCCCTATACCAGTCTTTCATAAGATGAAAGCACTGACACCACCAGGAGTGAAACAGTTACGTTACCAATGCTTCGGATTCTAAGACCCCAGGTAACATCATCATATGCATTAGCAAGAAGAGTTGGCCCTCCAAAGTGAGTAACAATCTCTGAGTCTTTTGAAAGAGAAGCGCAGTAGCTCTTTACTTTTAGAATCATAGAATCATAGGGTTGGAAGGGACCTCCTGAGGTCATCTAGTCCAACCCCCTGCCAGAAAACGCAGAACCACTCCCACTAAATCATCCCAGCCAGGGTTTTGTCTAACTAAGTCTTAAATATCTCCAGAGATAGAGATTCCACTACCTCCCTAGGTAACCCATTCCAATGCTTCACTACGCTCCTAGTAACAAAGTTTTTCCTAATATCCAACCTCGACCTCCCCAACTCTAACTTGAAACCATTGCTCCTTGTTCTGTCTTCTGTTACTACCGAGAACAGCCAAGCTCCTTCTTCCTTGGAGCCCTTTCAAATAGTTGAAGGTTGCTATCAAATCCCCCCTCAGTCTTCTCTTCTGCAAGCTAAATAAGCCTAGTTCTTTCAGCCTCTCATTGTAAGTCTTGTGCTCCATCCCCTTGATCATTTTTGATACCCTCCGCCGGACTCTTTCTAATTTATCCACATCCGTTTTGTAGAGGGCTGCCCAAAATTGGACACAGTATTCCAGATGCGGCCTCACCAGTGTCTAATAGAGGGGAATAATCACATCCCTCGATCTGCTGGCAACACTTCTACTGATGCAGCCCAACAACCCATTGGCCTTTTTGGCAGCAAGAGCACACTGTTGACCCATATCCAGCTTCCCATCCACCATGACATCCAGCTCCTTTTCTACAGTGCTGCTACTTAGCTGATTACTCCCAGCCTGTAGCAGTACATGGAGTTTTTCCATCCCAAGTGCAGGACTTTGCACTTGTCGTTGTTGAACCTCATGAGATTTCTTTTGGCCCACTGCACCAATTTGTCTAGGTCTCCCTGAATCCTGTCCTTGCCCTCCAGCATGTCCACCATTCCCCCCAGCTTAGTGTCATCCATGAACTTACCGAGTATGCAATCTATCCCATCATCCAGGTCATTAATGAAAATATTGAACAGAACTGGCCCCAGAACTGACCCCTGGGGCACTCCACTCGCTACTGGTTACCAACTAGACATGGAGCCATTGATTCCTACTCACTGAAACCATTGATCTAGCCAGTTTTCTATCCACCTTATGGTCCACTCATCCAACCCATAGTTCCTTAACTTGCCAATGAGAATGCTGTGGGAAACTATATCAAAAGGCTCACTAAATTTGAGGTATATCACATCAACTGTTCTTCCCATATCCAGAAATCCAGTCATCTCATTGTGGAAGACAGTGAGTTTGGTCAGGAATGATTTACCCTTGGTGAATCCATGCTGACTGTTCCTGATCACTCTATTTTCCTCCAAGTGTTTCAGGATGGATTCTTTGAGGCCCTGCTCCATGCTTTTTCTATGGATTGAGGTGAGGCAGACAGGCCTGTAATTCCCAGGATCCTCCTTTTTCCCTTTCTTGAAGATAGGTACTATATTTGCTTTCTTCCAGTCCTCTGGCACCTGCCCTGTTTACCACAAGTTTTCAAAGATAGTGGCCAGTGGTTCTGCAATCTCATCGGCCAACGCCCTCACCATCCGCGGAAGCAGTTCATCCAGCCCCATAGACTTGTCCACATCCAGCTTCTTTAAGCAGTCCCTAACCTGAACTTCCATCACAAAGTGATAATGGGTATGTCCACACACAGTCTTTACACTGAAATAATGCAGATAATTTCAATTTGAAAGATTGCAGGCCCACACTATGTTTCCTTACATTGTGATAAGGAGGTCCCTTATCTCACAAAATATAGAAAGTTATTTGATATAATGAAGCCTAATATTATATTGAAAGGGTAGTTAAATCAAAACTGTTATTTCAAAATAATGTTGTGTATGTTATTTTGATTTAACTGTTATTTCAATTTAATACTTTTGTCCTTCTCCGTCCCATGGTGCTCTCCTTTTTCTATATATTGGTGGGGCCATGGCCTTCCAGGGACCCATTTTGCCACATCTCCCATGGTACCCTCTCCTAAATTGAACTATCCAGTCCTGTCCATAGACATGCTAGTTTGATTTGAGTTTCTAGTGGGGTCCTGTTAAATCAGTTTAACATAAATTGATTTAATGATTTTTATAGAGATTTTATTTAATCAATTTAATTTAAATCAATTTAACTGCCTAAATGTGGACATAGCCAATGGCTTTTGTTGCTCCCACTACCTTATCAAACAACTATACAACTGGAAGATGAGTCTCTAGGGTTCTGGGAGAAATTAAGAGGGTTTTTGGGGTTGTTGGGGTTTTTTTTGTTTGTTTGTTTTTTGGAGGGGGGGTTAATAAAAGCAAACAAAGAAAAAAATTTATTCTTTGGACTAGGTAAATATTTGCATACAATTGATATAAAAGAAGACCCTTATTAGGTATCACAGGAATTAAACAAGCTATAAAAGACACGTACACTCTAATTTGTTTAGACCACACTAGTTGCCAAGTCTTCTCTACTATATTCCCCAGTTTTGCCAATGCTGAAGTTCAAGTTTTAGCATTCACTCACTGGGCCCAGCTAATCTTTTCCTGTAATTTTTCTAAATACTAAAGGACAAAATAGACGTATAAAATGTTGAAACTATTAGCTAACAACTTCTCTGATCAGAGGTCACATTTTCTTCCCCTGTTTTTGCTGCTTTCTTAAACATAAAATTATTGAAATTTACCATTAATAAATATTTCCAGTTCTGTTATGGTCTGGTCTAAAGTCACAGGAAATGCAGAGTACAATCTGAAACTTTCTCCATTACACAACTTGTGGTCTCAAAGTATTGCAGTGTGAAGGATTGCACAATGTTTGGAAACAATATCTAGGCTAAGAGGGATGATAAAAATAAGAAATTTACGAGTGTGGTTTTAATCTCACATACATGGTCTACATGTATTTTTATAGTTTGATTTAAAATAATTAAAAATAACAGCACACTCATCCAGTCCTCTGAGGTTATGTTCAAACTGCAAAACACAAAACAGAAAAACACACAGCAGCGAGTCTCAGAGATCAGTCTGCAGACTGAGGTTAATGATATAGTTCTAAAAATAGCATATAAACATTCCAGGTGGGGCTCTGAAGCCCATCTCTCTCCCCAGACATCAGAGCCATAGTTGTAACATTTGCATGACTATTTTAGCACCATCGTTTTTAGCACCACCAGCTTGGCAAACCTAGGTTCTGAGACTCACTACTGTGTTGTTGGCGGGGAAGGTGGATTCGCTGAAGCATAGACATACCCTGAGTGCCCTAACATCCTGAATTACACCATAAAAACTAAAATCTCAGCCATTAAACTAATCATTTTAGCAGGAACTGAGTCAGTCAGATACATACAGGAGAAACTCCTTTCCACCCTTCTGTTGTTCTGGGAAATAGCCTCTGTTTTCTCTCCAGATCATTTCAAACAGATGTCTTTTGCATTGTGTCCCAAAGGTTATGAAAATTTCACCTCTGTTGGTATTGTAGAGCCCTGACAGAGAACGTGCTGCTGGCTAATCCTCTTTTTTAAAGAGAGGAATCCAGCTCACGTACCCCATTGACAATAGCTATGACAGAATGGCATGGGAGAAAGGCATTCTTTGCAGCTGGCTGGTGTCAGACCTTTTAAGACTTTGTAAGTCATAACCAATACTTTAAACATCAGGCAAACACCAATAGGCAGCCACTGGAGAGTCTAGAGGTTCAGTCACATGCTCTCAATGAGATGCCCTGCTTGGTTAGCAAGTCACTATTCTGCCAGTCTTGGAATCGTTTAAATCAGGACTAACTTCATTTAAACCATTACAGTATCCTGGCTTAAAAATGGTGTAAATTAAGCTCATTTTAGATTTATTTATGGATATTAGGGATGAGTGATCAGGTTCTACTGCAATAAAAAAATCCAGAACTATTTACCTTCTTTCAAACAAACTGAACTTGAACCTTCTTAAGGCTCACCACATCCATAATAGATATGGAATCTATTCATTGCTCTTTTCGATCTCCTAGCATTAGATTTTGATAAGTAATGTTTTTTTTCCCATTCACAGCAAAGTCAATAATTGAAGAGTTCACTCCTACTCTAAAAGCTGAATTTGTAAAAATAGTAGCTTCTTATTTCTTAGATGTGCTCTCTGTGTGCATAACTACTGATTTTTGTGACAAACATATTTACTGCTTTCTATTCCGGGTACCACTGCTGAGCTAACAAAGCTAAAACTGAGTAAAATTCAGATTTTATTGCATGTTATTCACCATCAGCAAAATTACCTACTAAATTTCAAATATTCATAAATTTTTATATCTATCTGTATATATCCAAACTTACTGATCCTCAGAGCCACATATAAAATTTTTCAAAGGTTTGAGAGTCATGGGCCTCTGGGCTTCAGCCATGTGGGATGGTGGTGAGGCTCAGGGATGGCAGGTGTGCCCCAGGGTACAAAATACCCAAATCCCACCATCACCCTGTCACAGGGTGAAAACCTGCAGGCCCAGCAAGTGCCACCACAGAGCAGAAGCTTCATGCTCCATCACACCACTGTGGAGCTGAAGCCCTTATCACTGATGTTAATGAATTTTTCCGTTCTTAACGAACAGTGGGTCCCAGAAGGTCTCCCCAAACTTTTGAGTTTCTATCACCTCAGGCCAGCCCGGGTTAACACAAATAATGGAGGCGGATTAGATTTTATAACACGGGTTTATTAAGACTATGGGATGGGGTAGAGGAAAAACTATCAAAATCAGTAATAATTCAAAACTTAAACCAGGTAAGTACAACTGGGAAGCCGTTGTAACAGGTAAGTTCCCCCGAACGCTTGAATTTGCACCCCAGATTCACCCAGGGATGTAATGTGGGTCCCTTAAGGGAGGCCACTGCCTCACCTCTGTAGCCCCGAACTGGACAGACCCAATCCCCCAAATTGAACTCAGGCAGTTACCAAAGGTAAATATCCCCTCCCTGGTGCACCACTCGATTGGAGCCTCATGGTTGTTCTTCACCTGATGGTGTGGACCCCGAGAACCTCGGTGGAGGACCCCACACAGATCTTACAAACCCCTGAAAGTAAGGCAGGTTTTATCATGGAGAAGTTAACTAACTATATAAAGTAACTAGAGATGAACTTCTCTAACTAGACAAGTTAATACAGAATGCAGTGAGACTACTATATCAGCTGACAACACTTCTGCAGAAATTGAAGGAAGCCAATAAATACTTGGCTGCTTTTCACATTGTTAAATACTTTGAAGAATGAACTTCTCCTATCCTTAGGTCACTCAGATGGTTTCATCATCCTCTATCAAAGCTGTAGCTCAGTTGTCTTTCAACCTACTTCTTAGTGACAACTGATCATTGCTACAGTTTTATTAGGCTCAACT
This sequence comes from Podocnemis expansa, assembly GCA_007922195.1. Lineage (NCBI taxonomy): Eukaryota > Metazoa > Chordata > Testudines > Podocnemididae > Podocnemis > Podocnemis expansa. The sequence goes on from ML682066.1 coordinate 12,721,987, forward strand.
TTCTGCAGAACAGTGCCATGTGGATCAATCAATGGCATTTGGCCAGCAGGTTGCTTTCATCAGATACACAAGTGATGTGTTCTCTTTTCCTACCTAGCACGACCGACAGTATGCCTAAAAGCCTTGCTCACTTCTATGCTTCTTCAGAAGCAGCAGCAGAGAGTTCATCTTCACAGAGTTCACCTCTGTGCTTCTTCAGTAGGTTTGTATTTCAGGGTCGCTTTGTTTTGTCACCTAACAAAAAATGGCAAATTCACATTGATTATAGTTTGCCTGTTTTGGTGAATTTTACCCTAAGCACATTAGCTTGTTCAGCTTTCTCTGGATCAATAAATAATGACTGAATTCCAACAGTGTCTGAAAGGAGGACATGAGGCCATTAATCTCTTCCTTTCTTCCCCTTCCCCCTGTGTCTTCACCCCTTTCAGGAAAAATCAATACAAATTTAGATCTGCATTTTGATTTTCACTAGGATGAATTGTTTCCAAGTAGGAGTTCTTTTAAGGAACAAGTTCACCATTGGTACTACAATAGTCTTGTGTGTGTGTGGCAGACCTTGCCAACAGAGTAGCATTTTAATGTTTATTTGATTAAAAAAAATCATTTTCATTTCATGTTGACTTCCACAGTCTTCAATTAATAAATAGCCAAAGAGTTTAAATACTTCACAGGGGAAGTTATCATCCAAATAGTAATTATTTGTGAAGATGTTCTTATATTGTGGTTCTGAGAATCATGATGTTTTAGGCTGATACTTTTCTTGGGGGGGGGGAAGTATTTGTATTGTTGTCTATTAATTTGAAATGGGCAATTTCCATGTATTTTTGCCTTTTAAAGTTACAAAATGATCAAGATGGTCTACTTAAAATAATAAAGGCAGGCTTATTAAGATCCTTAACAGCAGACTTTATTGTAGCCCTTTGCTTACATTAACAAAAAAAGAAAAACAAAAAACAAAAACAAAAAACATAAAACAAAACAAAAAAAAAATCCCTGTCATCCAAACCAACATCTCAATTTGGGAGCAGTTTTTATATGTTCTAAATAGTATTTATTTTGACTGCAAAAGACAGTAAGTATCTACTATTTAGAACTGGGGTTTCAAACATGTTACCTGTGAGCCGAATGTGGCCCACAAACCTCTTCTTTCTGGCCTGTGACTGTATTCTGCAAGACTACACTGTCTCCTTAATGGGGGGTATAGGGGAATATCATGGAGCACACTTTTGCATACATAGCACTACATGATGCCATGAGAGTACTGTAGTATTTAGATTTATATTATGTATGGCCCACTTAAATTACATTTAAGTCAAATTTGGTCCGCCATAGCAAATGACAAGTTCCAAAGGGGCAGCCGTGTTAGTCTAGTAAAGCAAAAAAAGCAAGCAGTCTTGTGGCAAATCTGTTAGTCTTTAAGTGCCACAAGACTCCTTGTTTTGTTTTGTTTTGTTTTGTTGGTTTTTTTCCCCATAGCAAATGAGTTTGACACCCTTGGTTTAGAAGATGAAAATATAGTGTAAAATAAATTAGTAATAAATCATTAACAGGAAATACTGGTAGGAAGGGAAATGCCTGTATCTATGTTAATTCACTTAAGCCTGTTAGAGTGGAATTTTATCAGTAACATTACTTCATAATTGCAGGGCTAGAGTTTTTACTTTTCAATATAAAATATTTTCCTTTTCCTTCAGTCTCTCAAAAAGCTAAAAGTAGGAAGACAAAACTCATCACTGGCACCTTTTGTATATTTAGATGGCTATACAAGTGTATAATAAAACTCAAATGGTCTCAAGGTGACTAGATATCCCAATTTTATAGGATGTCCTGATACTCAGGGCTTTGTCTCACACAGGCACGTATTAACCCCCATCCCATTTTCTGCACTTGCTCTCTGGTCATCCTAGGTTATCTTCTACACTAGACAATACTGTATTTTGACTAATCTAAAATAGGCACATTATGTAAAAGTAAAACCTGCTGCTTTATGGAAGGAAAGGAGCTTTACATTAGAGCAGTGGTTCCCAATCTTTTTCTTTACGTGGACCACTATATCATCATTAAAAGCTTTCACGGACCACCACCCTGCACTCCCCGTTCTGAGCCCCTTACTGCGCACCCCCACCCCCATGATCCTGCACTCCCCGCCCACAGACGCCTCACTTGTTACTTGGTAGCTCTGTGTTCTTGAAGAATCAGAGCATAGTAACCAGCCACTGAGACTCAACCCCCCCCCCCATCACCTTCAGCCTCTGCTGACCCAGAAACCAGAAACAATGAAAGGCAGTGGGAGACACACCTAAAACCCCTTTGAACAAGGGTGCTGGAATTAGGCCAACTCCTCTAGCTTCATCTACATGGAAGCTATGAACCATTAGCACACTGAATGGACAGCAGAAACTTCATTTGCATCAAGGACGGAACCAGAATTAGCATACTGAATGGAGAACCAAGCTCCAAGGCAGGAGTCGCACTGAACTCTGGGATTGGAAAAGCAGAGAAGCACTGCATGATGGCGGATCCCTGCTCCTGAGACAAATGAACTCACGCCTGCACGCGCCCAGCCCAGCAGTTATCAGACCAATTCTAGTCAATAGATCTTCAACTGATGTCCAACATACTGAATCTGCCTGATTGCATTGTAAGTTCTCCCAAAGGAATGCCACCCATCACCAGGAACGATCAGCTCCTATTGTCCACCTAAACAAAACACCTCTGGTATACTCCCTTATTTACCCCAAAACAACGTAGTGTTCCGCCTTGAACCATTGTTTCTTCCCTACAAAAACCCCTACCAGAGTTAGTGAGAGAGAATCTGTTCTGAGCGTGTTCTGATGCCTGGACCTACAAGCTGCCTCAGGTCCACTGGGACTTCACTTTCTCCTTGCTGATCCTGGTGGAGGTTCTGCTTCTCTCCAGCACTCCAGACCCTAAGCTGAACAGCCTGGTTCCTGGGTACCTTTGAGCTGCACTGAGTGGTGAGACATTCTCCCCCTTGCTTCTCTCTCTGTTTTTCCCTAGTCCAACTATAACTCTCTAAACCTGATCTTTTGTAGTCCACTTGGGCTAGCTTTCCCCAATACTATAATTGAAACTGGGTAATATTATAGAATCATAGGGTTGGAAGGGACTTCATGAGGTCATCTAGTCCAACCCCCTGCCAGAGGCAGGACCACTCCCACTAAACCATCCCAATCATGGTTTTGTCCAGCTGGGCCTTAAATACCTCCAAAGATGGAGATTCCACCACCTCCCTAGGCAGCTCATTCCAATGCTTCAACACTCGCCTAGTAAAAGTTTTTCCTAATATCCAGCCTCGACCTCCCTAACTGTAACTTGAGACCATTGTTCCTCGTTCTGTCCTCTGTTACTACTGAGAATAGTCAAGCTCCATCTGCCTTGGAGCATCCCTTCAAGTAGTTGAAGGTTGCTATCAAATCCCCCCTCAATCTTCTCTTCTGCAGACTAAATAAGTCTAATGCTCTCAGTCTTCCCTCATAGGGCTTGTGCTCCAGCCCTTTAATCATTTTGGTTGCCCTCTGCTGAACTGTCCCTAGCATGTCCCTGTCCTTTTTGTAGTGGGGAGCCCAAAACTGAACACAGTATTCTAGATGTGGCTTCACCAGTGCAGGATAGAGGGGAATGATCACATCCCTTGATCTGCTGGTAACATTTCTTTTGATGCAGCCCAGTATGCCATTGGCCTTTTTGGCCACAATAGCACACTGCTAACTCATATCCAGCTTCCCATCCACCATGACCCCCAGGTCCTTTTCTACACTGCTGCTACTTAGCTGAGTGTTCCCCAGCCTGAAGCAGTGCATGGGGTTTTTCCATCCCAAGTGCAGGATTTTCCACTTGTCCTTATTGAAGCTCATAAGATTTCTATTGGCCCACTGTTCCAATTTATCTAGGTCTCCCTGAATCCTGTCCTTGTCCTCCAATGTGTCTACTGGTCCCCCCAGCTTGGTGTCATCCGCAAATTTACTGAGAGTGCAGTCTATTCCATCATCTAGATCACTGATGAAAATGTTGAACAGAACCAGCCCCAGGACCAACCCCTGGGGCACACCACTCGTTACTGCTTGCTAGCTAGACATGGAACCATTGATTCCTACATGCTGAAACCATTGATATTGTAACTGTTTGATCATTTTCCTCTTTTGTATGGTTACCAATATTGTAACTGTTTGGGCATTTTTCTTTCCTTTTATAATTATTCATAAGTTTTATGTACCTGGCAATAAAGTAACTTTCCTAATCAAGCTGGTTGCCAGACTTGCTCAGTATTGTTCTGCAGCAACGCTCCTTTTACCTACCCAAAGATCCCTGTGATGCCCAATTCCTTGTAAGGTTTGCTCATTAAGGGGTTACCAGCGTGCTGAACTTGTGGCATATAAGGGTGACAGCTGAAAGTTCTGCTTTGACCCAGCCAGTGGAGTCCAGGGGCATATAAGGGTGACAGCTGAAAGTGCTGTTTTGATCCAGCCAGTGGAGTCCAGGGCCATACAAGGGTGGCATCTGAAAGTGCTGTTTTAACCCAGCCTGCTCAGATGCATACTCCAGTCTAGCCCGGTGCAGTACAGGGGCACATAAGGGTAGCAGCAGACCAGTGCTGTGTAACCCGGTCTGCTGAGTTCAGGGACACATAAGGGGGTCAGCTGAGAGTGCTGACAGACCCAGTCCACTCAGTCGCACTTAGGAACCCAGTCTTGGGAAATTTAGGTCCTGTAAGGGTTGTTCCATTGGGAGGGATTTGCAGAAGGGAGAAGTAAGCTCCACACAGACACAAGTGACACAAGCAGTACACTAATAGAATTGCAACCCCTCCTTCCCCAGAGGAAGTAACCCTAATAAATGAGCAGACCTCAAGTTGATGGGCAAAGTTGGTAACATACCATGCTCCTGTCCTCCTGCCCATCACCCTGCACTCCCCCATCACAGGCCCCTTACCATGCCCTTGTTCCCCCAGTGGCCCACCACATCAGCTACCTGCTTTTCCCACCCTGCAGACCACATGTAATGCAGCCCTGCACTCCCTGGCCTCCAGTGCCTTACTTGGTCGCCCATGGTTCAGCACTCCCTGGCCATGAGGCTCTTAAGACCCATCCTCCATCCCCTGCACTCCCCAGCCATGAGTCTGTTACCAATGCCCCCACTCGTCATCCGCAGCCCTGCACTCCCCACCTCGCGCCCCTTATTGCACCCGTGTCTTCTGCATCCCTGTGCACCCTGGCCCCAGCTGCATGGACCATAGGCTGGAAATCACTGCACTAAAGTACACTGCCACTTACTTGCTGCCTTTTTCCTAAAGTCAGAGGATGCTTGCACTTCAACTAAGTTCAAACCTACATAACTGTTCGGGCACATAAAAATGAGGTCTGATTTAATTATCAGCAATAGAATCAAGGCAACACTAAGGGTCATGTCAGAGTCCAAAGCCATACCCGTGTTGAAGCCATACTATACAAAGGATTAAATCAATCTCAAAAGTCACACAAATGCTTAAGAATGGAGGGAATAACAGGCCATGGCAGAAGGCATAAGAATGAAATACTAACAGAAACAAGCTGAGGAGAGAGGGGGGAGCTAGCACAGTTATCAGCAATAAGCCTAGCAACAAGTTCTGCAAATAAAAGGAAACATAGGAACAGGAAGCATTATGCTTAGTGCTATCCAACTAGCCATTTGTTGCTAGTCACCTCACCCAGCTGAGCTGGTGGGTGTAGTCTCAGCCATGGGGTTGTTGACTGCAATTGTCTAACTTAACTTTGTAGCATGGTGATGCAAAATGTGAGGCTCTTGCTTGGTAACCTTGAAGGCTGGGTTTAAGGCCACCAATATGTGAGGGCACAGAATGTGGTTAAACACCACTTGTGTTTTTACTGCTGGTGTCAAATGGTACCAGCAATTTAGGGGCTGAAATACTCTATTCAACTGGAGTAACTCCACAGTACTCAGTGGAGTTACGTACATTTGCACCAGCTGAGTCCGGCACTGTGAGTATTTACGAGATGATGAAACCAGTACCTTTTATGACAATGACTGTTCTAAGATGACACTCTAGATATCCCATTTGTTAACCTACATGCTGTACTCATCTACTGCAGGACAGCAAAAGAAACTAGAAATATTCCAACCAGTAACATTATCAAGGTCATAGGAGCTGTAAAGTTGTGCAGATTAGATCTCTACTTATTCTTCATTCCTTTTTAAAAAAAAAATCTAACTTCAAGAGGACACTGACACTGAACGATGAAATCTTGCTACTGTATTTACATGTATAAACCATTTAATGAAAATAAAAACCACTCTATCTTCTGAAATTCCACGTTAATATCTCAATTGCATGAAAGGTGGTGGTAGTATTTGTTATATGCAAGTTTGTCAGGAGCTTTCTGCTTTCCAGCCCTTATGGCAATACATTATGGCATTATCTGTGAAGCTGGCCAGAAATCAGAATTTCCATCTGGTGCAAAATGTCAAGTTTTTACAAAAAAAAAAAATCATTCTGAGTAAGAAGAAGAAATAAAAACATGATTGATTTTTATGGCACATAAATTCTTAAAGAGGTTTGTTTTAGGATAATTGATTTCTTTTGGAGGGAGGGTGTTCACTTGTTTTGTTTGTCAGGATCTCTTCAGGAAGACTCTTGTCAATTTATATTTCACCTACCAGGTTGAAAGTAAAATTGATAAAATTCTTCCAGTTGCTCCACTGGAGAGTTAACATTTTAGTTCTCCTGTCAGAAAACTGAATTTTGGATGGAAAAATTGAAACTTGCTTATGAAAAATTTCAATTTTGCAGAAACATCCTTTTTCCATGATAAAATCAGTCTGACAGAAAATTCCCGAACAGCTTTTTCAGTAGCATCTCTCTCCTAGCTTTTCCCATTGTATCTTTGATCATTCCATCTTAGTTTCATTTGTTAAGGTTTAATCAGTCTTTTATATGCTTCTTGTTATGCCTCTAACTATTATGGGTGATTATATTGCTAGTTTCCTTTGGAATGTTACTGCTTTCTCCATTTGCTTCCACTGGAGAAGAAAAATATTACCAGTAATATCTGGAACCCATAATATCCCCCATGATCAGTGCCCAAATAGCATGAGTCAGCCCCTCTCCAAAATCAAGAAATTCCCTTAAAAATTGCATGGTCAATAAAAAAATCCATTTTGGGTGGGGGTGTCTTTTGGTTATTGAGCCTTTAGGCTTTCAGTTTTTATTTTTTTCCCCATAATCATTCAGGCTATAAAGCTGTTTCACTAAAAAAAATAAGGTTAAAAATCTGTAAGCCACATAGCTCCAAGAGGTAGGACTTTTAAGAAAAATACCCCCTATCACAAAACACAATAAAACTGCAAAACTCGAAAACATTATTTTTACATATAGACTGGGGCAAATCCTTGCTAAGTGCCTCCAAATTCTTTTTGAGGAGTATGGATGAGTCTCGCCTAACTTTAAAAAATGCAAAAGAGTAGTGAACAAATCCTGTAGATTCCCCAATATCACACACATCTCATGGATCCACTGTGGGTCATAGCCTTCTGTGCATGAACAGCAGTTCTGCGACTTTGCCCTTGTCCTCTTGGAAGCATGGCTACGATGGTCTTGCACTAGCAGAGTGCCTATCTTAGATCTGCTTAAGGTGGTCCGCAGGGAAAATAAATACACTCTCCCCTTTCCACTCCTTTCATAATGGAGTTCTGAATGCAGTGAGAGCCCTTCTGAGGTCTGGATGGAGTTGTATCTTTGCTACAAAGGCATTGAGCTCCCATTTCTATGAGAGAAGGAAGGAGATCTGCACATGGGAGATTCCTCTTTACATGAGGCGCCAAAGGAAATGATTGTCACTGAGTTATTGGAGCTTTTTACTAAAATGGCCTTTACTATTGTAGCCAAAAGAAGGTAAAGTTTATTAGATTCCTCTGCACTTATCTCAGTGGAGGGAGGCTTTTTGCACATTAAAAAAATTGGTATTTGAGGTCATACACAATTTCAGAAGTAGCCACAGATGTCAAAACCCTTCTCCCTGCTGCGCACACATACACTGTTAAAACAGTCCTGTTTCTAGGGGATATTACAAATCTTGGTTGCATAAATAATAAAAGTGTAAAAGATATATGTGATAATCCAAAAAAATCTTCATTTTAAAAAGAATAAGATTGATATGATATCTTTCTACGGCACCTCTTCAATGCAAGGACATGCCGAGTTCCAAGACACTTGTTAATTACCCTCTACTTACCACACAACATGTTTCAAATGACAGTGGCAGACTGCTTCTTCTCAAGCTTTCCTTCTGCCTCCAACAAAAAGACATACAGTCACATTAATCTGCCTCATAATTCAGTCCATAAATCTAATTACCACATCAGCATGGTCAGCAAATGATCAGCTCTGACATTTGTGCACATATTAAACATATGTTCTGTCATGTGCTTGTTGGAAAGGTATGACATTATAATAAAGGTTATGTTATATGGTAAGGACTGAAAAGAAATTTCCTTGAGACGATGCTCAGTCTGCAGTACACCAAGTAACCGCGATGGCCAACATACTCCGTCGAGATACAGTAATAACTTACTTCTCAGGTAAAGAGCTTTGGGAAAGGTCTGGCCTGAATCTTATTTTTTACCCCATTCTACTTCAGTATTTCCCTGATTCCCACTCTAATTCTATTCTTCCTCCTGACACTAAATCACACTGAAGTAGCAATGGCTTTCCAGAGAGGGAAAAATCTTGACTTTGATTTAAACCATTCGCTCTAGCTACTGGATAAATTATGCCATTCATTAAAGTATTCAAGCAGTTTAGGTGCCGGTGTGTATCCTGCTCAGTTTCTCTCTGTAATACTGTTAGCTCATGGCCAGAGACGTATTATGTATCCAACATTTCTTATCAAAATCAGTCTTTTCATTTTGGGAAATTTTCATGGGAAATTATGGTTGATCATCTGTGTAGGCATTCAGCAGCCAAAGTGATAGCCTTGACCATTGAAGCAATCCATCTAATTAAACACCATCAACTTTTCTGACCATCCCTCTCAAAAAACCAAATAAGTAATCAATCAATTCTCAAGAAAGGAGATGTAATTTTTCAGGCTTCAGAGTACTGAATCTATTTTCAGCATATTGAATTAGTTTTGTAAATTGTCCACTGAATGAATGTCATGGGTGAAAACTGCCTTGGTCCTCAGTCAGCAGTCCTTCCACTATCAGCACTATTTTACTCATCTTCTTTCACCCATAGAGCTTATAGATTGGGCAAAGTAAAAATACTGGGCAGTGGTTTGACCAGTGAACCACTTTTTTCTCTCTCTACCACTTGGGTATCAGCATTGTATTCATGAGAAAGTTTAAGAAATCAAGCAACCATTTCTGTTCTCTTGTACCAAAGTATGCCATAGCTCTTTAGATATACTATCAAGTGAAGTTGCCTTTCCATATTTCAGGATTTTCATGGCTACTGACAGCTTCACAGTTCTGAGCTGTTTATTGTGGCCTTTACTGTCTCTGAGGAGTAAGCAAATTTTTTGCTTCACATGTTTCATCCGTGCTTTGTTTGTGGGCTAACCAGGGATAAAAGAGAAGGTAGTTGGAACATGGGGGGGGTCAAAAATTATATTACATGTTCTAATGAAGCTTTATACCTGAGGCAAGTGCGGGAGGACAATCCCATGAGAAAAGACAAGGAGGTAGATGTAATAGAACTGAAAACTGACTTGGGAAAGTAGGGCAATCAGCCTGGTATCTTAGGTGCCTGTACACGAATGCAAGGAGCCTGGGAAACAAGCAGGAAGAATTGGTAGTACTGGCTCAGACAAGGAACTATGATATAATTGGAATAACAGAGACATGGTGGGATAGCTTGCATGCCTGAAGCTCTGCCATGGATGGTTATAAGTTGTTCAGGAAGGACAGGCAGGAAAGAAGAGGGGGAGGAGTAGCACTATACGTAAAAAGAGCTCTATGACTGCTCAGAGCTCCATTATGCAAGTGGAACCGAGCCAGTTGAAATTCTGTGGGTTAAGCTTAGAGGAGAGGGCAACAAGGGGGATGCTGTGCTAGGTGTCTGCTATAGACCTCTAGAGGTAGATGAGGCATTGTACGGACAACTGGCAGAAGGTTCCAGATCACAGCCCCTGGTTTTCATGGGGGATTTCAATTACCCTGACATCTGGTGGGAAGCCAATACAGCAGTGCACAGGCAATCCAGGAAGTTTTTGGAGAGTGCTGAGGACAACTTCCTGGTACAAATGCTGGAGGAAACAACTAGCGGCCTTGCACCTCTCGACCTGCTGCTCACAAACAGAGACGAATTGATTGGGGACATATAAGTTAATGGCAACCTGGGCAGCAATGACCATGGGATGATAGAGTTCAAGATGGTGATTAATGGAAAAAAGGAAAGAAGCAAAACACAGACCCTGGACTTCAGAAAAGCAGATTTTGGCTACCTCAGGGAACTGATGGGCAGGATCCCTCGGGAGGCTGACCTGAAGGGGAAAGGTGTCCAAGAGAGCTGGTTGCATTTTAAAGAAATCCTGCTAGGGGCACAGGAAGAAACCATTCCAATGAGCAGAAAGAACAGCAAATGTGGAAGGCACCCAGTGTGGCTTAACAGAGAACTCTGCACTGAGCTAAAGCATAAAAAGGAAGCTTACAGGAAGTGGAAGCTTGGACAGATGACTAAGGAGGCATATAAAGATATTGCTCAGGACTGCAGGGACAAAATCAGAAAGGCCAAAGGACAATTGGAGTTGCGGCTAGCAAGGGAAGTGAAGGATAACAGGAAAGGGTTCAACAAGTATGTCAAGAACAAGAAGAGGATCAGGGCTGGTGTAGGTCCCTTCCTGAATAGCGCAGGTATCCTCGTGATGAAGGATGAGGAAAAGGCTGAAGTGCTCAATGCTTTTTTTACTTCAGTTTTCACAGGGAGGGCCAGCTCCCAGCCCACTACACTGGGCATGGCAGATTGGAGAGAAGAAGAGAGGCCCTTGGTGACGGAAGGTCAGGTTAGGGACGACCTAAAGAAGCTGGATAAGCAGAAGTCCATGGGGCCGGACGACCTGCATCCGAGGATGCAGAGGGAGTTGGCCGATGAGGTAGCAGTACCACTGGCCATTATCTTTGAAAACTCATGGCAAATGGGGGAGCTGCCAGAGGACTGGAAAAAAGCAAATATAGTGCCTATCTTCAAGAAAGGCAAAAAGGAGGATCCAGGGAATTACAGACCTGTCAGCCTCAGCTCAATCCCTGGAAAAATCATGGAACAGATTCTCAAAGAACCCATCCTGAAACACCTGGAGGAAAATAGGGTGATCGGGAACAGTCAGCATGGATTCACCAAGCATAATTCGTGCCTGACCAACCTCATCGCCTTCTATGATGAGATGACTGGATTTGTGGATGCGGGAAGAGCTGTTGATGTGATATACCTCGACTTTAGCAAGGCTTTTGATACAGTTTCCCATAGCATTCTCGTCAGCAAGTTAAGGAAGCATGGGTTGGATGTGTGGACCATAAGGTGGATAGAGAACTGGCTAGATCAACAATTTGAGCATGTAGGAATCAATGGCTCCTTGTCTAATTGGCAACCAGTAACGAATGGTGTGCCCCAGGGGTCAGTCCTGGAGCCAGGTCTGTTCCATATTTTCATTAATGATCTGAATGATGGGATTTATTTGCACACTCAGTAAGTTTGCGGATAACATCAGGCTGGGGGGAATGGTAGACACGATGGAGGGCAGGGAGAAGATTCAGGAAGACCTTGACAAATTGGAGCAGTGGGCCAATAGAAATTTCATGAGGTTCAACAAGGACAAGTGCAAAGTCCTGCACTTGGGATGGAAAAACCCCATGCACTGCTACAGGCTGGGGAGCCATCAGCTAAGTAGCAGCACCATAGAAAAAGGAGGATGGGAAGCTGGATATGAGTCAGCAGTGTGCTCTTGCTGCCAAAAAGGCCAATGGCATACTGGGCTGCATCAGAAGAAGCATAGCCAGCAGATCGAGGGATGTAATCATTCCCCTCTATTCAGCACTGGTGAGGCTGCATCTGGAATACTGTGTCCAGTCTTGGACTCCCCACTAAAAAAAGGGCGTGGACAAATTAGAAATAGTCCAGCGGAGGGCAACAAAAATGATCAAGGGGGCTGGAGCACAAGCCCTATGAAGACAGACTGAAGGAACTAGGCTTATTTAGCCTGCAGAAGAGAAGACTGAGGGGGGATCTGATAGCAACCTTCAGCTACTTGAAGGGATGCTCCAAAGAGGATGGAGCTCAGCTGTTTTCAGTAGTAACAGAGGATAGAACAAGGAGCAATGGTTTCAAGTTACAGCCGGGGAGGTTGAGGCTGAATATTAGGAAAAACTTTCTTACTAGGAGGGTGGTAAAGCATTGGAATGGGCTACCTAGGGAGGTGGTGGAATCTCCATCTTTGCAAATGTTTAAGGCCCCATTGGATAAAACTCTAGCTGGAATAATTTAGTGGGAGTGGTCCTGTATTTTTTGGCAGGGGGTTGGACTAGATGACCTCAAGAGGTCCCTTCCAACCCTATGATTCTATGGTTCTTTGATTCTATGGTTCCTCACTAACATTGCAGCTTGAGAATGAGGTTTACCCCTGAGGACTTGATTGAGTGAGACTATGGTGACACACTTTGGCTGTTGGCCACCAGGGTGCAAGCTTATAAATAGTGGCCCATTCTCTTTTTTTAGCTATTATGGCCCTGGTTGGGTTTTTTTTTTTTTTTTTGATCCATTCCTTCCAGTAGCTGCACCATTTTGGTCTCTCACAAAAGCCCAACATTTTGTTAATCACAGGGATTTCGGTCAAAGAATCCTGAACATTTCTTTATATTGCTGACTTCTCTGTTCTGAAACCCTAAGTAAACAGACATTCCCTAGGACTGTATTTTGGACAGTATTCCAGACCAAGCAGACAAATTTTCCATAATGGTCATATGTCAGGATAATATTGCAAATGGATGCATTCAGTTCAGAAATAAAGCTTTCCCACTCAGTTGTTCTGAAGCTGAATCTCAGTAGATACACTGTTTTCCTGGATCGTATAGTAGCATCTATTGTCACTTACAGTGGCCTACACTGTGCTCTTGGGATCAATGCCATTAACTACCTTCTGAAGTTCTCTTTATTTTCATTGGTGACAAAAATTAAGTCAGTATTGCACCCTTTATTCCTTTGTGCACTTCAGAAGGAACATTTGTCCTCAAAGTCATACAGTAAGATCAAGTTGTTTGCCCAAATTCCACCTCATTACTTTTGTTGTTGTTGGGGAATTCCCAGAATACATTGTGATTTCTCAAGTGACATATGATACGACAAGCCTTTTCTGGAAGAAGAAAATCAGTTGTTCATCTGGTAGACTGTAAACAGAAAACTGCTGCTATTTGAATGAGTTCCACTAGGATAGGTTCCATTGCATCTTGATGTTTCACTATAGTATTTTTCATCAATCTTTGTTCTCATACAAGTATTGTGCTGCCATGGATGCTGTTTTTGATGTTCACAGCAATATGCATGCCGGGGATGTTTGATGTGGTTGTCTCTGTTTGTGTCTCTTACAGGAACATGATGTCTGTTTTTCTGCCAGAAGGAACATCTGCCTACTCTGCAGAATATGTCTTCACATTGAAACTCATTATTTTGAGTGCTGGCTTTGTCAACATCTATGTTTTACTTCTATTGTGATCTCAGTACATCCTGCCATTTGGTCCTTCCCATATTTATTTGCAATGGGACTTTAGAAAGGATTATGATGTGAATACATCTGACACTTTGCAGCCTCACCCCTCCATACCATGTGGTAATATATTAAGCTATTGAGGCAGGGACCTCTATTTGTTATGTGCTTGTACAGTGCCTGGCACAAGGGTGGTCTGATTCCAGAGGCAGGTTCCTAAACACTACTGCAATACAAATAATAATTAAATAACAACAAAATTGTAATATAAACATCTTTATGCCTATTTAGTAGGCTTCATGCTCTGGGGACAGTTTTTTTGAGTACAGGGTTTGTCTTGGTCATTCACTTCATGTAGCCAATCCCCTTTAGCCATGAGCATTCTTCAGCATCCATGGCATGGGCTTCACTAGCATATGTGCTTAATTATATGTTATTATGGGTTCTAATTACAATCAGGATTGTAAAAACCAGATCTATCTGTACAGGCCTAGTTCAAATGATTATTCAAATATTAAGTATTATTTACTGGTTCTGAGAGGCCAACTGTTAAGAGATGAGATGTTGAAGTAATCTAATTTCCTCCTCTCCAAATGGCCAATCTCTGCATGTGATCCTGCAAGAGATAACTGGCTCAGCTTAAAGGAAGCATCAGGAATTCTTTTTCACAAGTAGCTGGACACTGTACAACAAATTTACCATTTTAAAAAGGAAGGCACTTCTTAGAGTACATTTTCAGAACAAATTATTATCCAAAGATACATTTAATAAAGGAGGACAGTTACTTACCTGTAACCGCTGTTCTTCGAGAGGCGCTGCTCACTTCCATTCCACCTTGGGTTTGCATGTGCCAGCATGCTCGAACACCGGAAGCTTTTGCCCAGCCCCCGCCGTGGGACCAGTGGTGGCGCCCCCTGGAGTGGCGCGCATTCCACCCCCGTTAAATATCCCGCTGGTCCGGTAGGCAGTCAGTTTCTTCTTTCTGCAACTCTAAAGCGGGGATGGTGGGCGGGTGTGGAATGGAAGTGAGCAGCGCCTCTCGAAGAACAGCAGTTACAGGTAAGTAACTGTCCTCCTTTCTTCTTCGAGCAGCTGCTCACATACATTCCACCTTGGGTAGATTGCTAGCCTTATGCTGGCTGGTGGGTGGAGTTACAGGCACCGGAATGAAGAACCGCCGTGCCAAAGGCCGCGTCATCTCTGGCTTGCTGAACTATTGCATAATTGGAGGTGAACGTATGCACAGAAGCCCATGCTGCTGCGTGGCAGATGTCTGAAATCGGGACCCCAGCCAAAAACGCCGCTGAGGAGGCTTGTGCCCTTGTTGAGTGGGACCATACTCTGTCCGGTAGTGGGACATGGGCCAAGCGGTAGCACGTCTTTATACAGGATACTACCCAATTAGAAGTCGTCTATGACAAGACTGGGTCTCCTTTCATGCGGTCCGCTACCGCTACGAAGAGTTGTGTGGACTTCCTAAAGGGTTTTGTCCACTGAATGTAGAAGGCTAACGCCCGTCTGACGTCCAGAGTATGCAGTCTCCTTTGCTCCGCCGACACGTGTGGTTTGGGGCATAGCACAGGTAAATATATCTCTTGATTAAGGTGGAAGTGGGAGACCACCTTAGGAAGGAACGCCGGATGGGTACGCAGCTGCACTTTATCTTTAAAGAACACAGTGTATGGAGGCTCGGAAGAGAGTGCTCTTAATTCTGAGACCCTCCTGGCGGATGTGATTGCCACCAAGAATGCCACCTTGTGTGATAAAGTCAACAGTGGACAAGTGGCCATTGGTTCAAACGGTGGCCCTGACAAGACCGTGAGGACTATATTCAAGTCCCACTGCGGGGAGGGTGGCCGAACCATAGGGAAGATGCGTTCCAAGCCCTTCAGAAACCTTGTCACCATGGGGTATGAGAAAATGGAACGGTCTGCCACAGGTGCGTGCGCTGCCGCGATTGCCGGTAGGTGGACCTTTATTGAGGCCAGGGTGAGGCCTTCCTGCTTCAATTTCAGCAGGTAGTCTAGAATGTCCTGCACTGGTGCGAGGTGTAGGTCCAAGCCCCTTCCTTGTGCCCACTGCAGAAAACGCCGCCATTTGGCCGTATATGTAGCACGCGTTGAGGCCTTCCTGCTACTGACTAGGATGTGTTTCACTGGAACTGAGCAGGACCGTTCTTCCGCTGTTAGCCAGATAGCCTCCAAGCTGTCAGGTGGAGCGATTGCAAGTTGGGGTGTAAGAGGCGGCCCTGGTCTTGGGTCAGGAGATCGGGTCTCCGAGGCAACTCTTGGGGCTCGGCTATTGATAGGTCCCCCAGCATATGGTACCAGTGCTGCTGCGGCCATGCCGGGGCAATCAAGATCACTTGCGCTTTGTCTTGTCGAACCTTCATCAGGGCCCTGTGAATCAGCGGGAAGGGAGGAAATGCGTACATCAGGGGTCCTGACCAAGATAGCAGGAACGCATCTGGGAGAGACCCCTATTCCCTTCCCCTCAGTGAAGCGAACCTGTGGCATTTACGATTCTCCCGAGTCGCAAACAGCAAACTTGCGGAAGAGTGGGGTCAGGACCTTGGGGTGTAGCGACCATTCGTGCATGGAATTGAAGTGTCTGCTGAGGTGGTCGGCCTCGCTGTTCTTGACCCCCGGGAGGTGCGACGCCGTCACATGAAATTTGTTGCTGATGGCTAGGTCCCACAGGCGTATGGCTTCGCAACACAGGGATGGCAAGCGGGCTCCCCCCTGGTGGTTCACATAGAACGTAGCTGCAGAATTGTCCGTTAGCACCTGGACTGAGTGACCCCTCAGGTGCGCTTGGAAGACGCGACAAGCAAATCTGATGGCTCGAAGTTCCTTTACGTTTATATGGAGCCCCTTTTCCACAGATGACCACCTGTCCTGCGTGCTGATACCTAGGCTGAGATGGGGTCCCCAGCCGTGATCCAAAGCATCCATGATCAGCGTCACTGAGGGGTGGACTATCCCAAACGGGACACCCTCCATCATGAGACGGGGACGCTGCCACCATTCTAGCTGGGCTAGGACTTTGCATGGGATCGACACGGTCCTGTCCATTGCGTGTCTGCCCGGGCGGCACACTGAGGCCAGCCAGTCCTGCAACGGCCTGAGCCTGAGGCGGGCTAGTGGAATGACGTTGGTAGTTGCCGCCATGTGTCCTAGAAGGCTGAGACAATGTCTGACCGTAGTAGTTGGATTTCGCTGTAAGTCAGTAATTATATTGGCCATAGTCTCGAATCTGGCCTGTGGCAGGAAGGCCCTGGCCTGCCTTGAGTCTAGGGCGGCTCCAATGAATTCTAGTCTCTGGGCTGGTTTCAGGTGGGACTTTTGTTCATTGATGAGGAGTCCCAGGCGATGACACAGGGATCGGACCATGTGGACATTGGTCTGTACCTGCTGTTGGGACCGGCCTCGGATCAGCCAGTCATCGAGGTACGGAAAAATGTGAACGCCATTTTTCCGGAGGTGAGCCGCTACCACTGCCATACATTTCGTGAACACCCTTGGCGCCAGGG
Source organism: Podocnemis expansa (assembly GCA_007922195.1). Lineage (NCBI taxonomy): Eukaryota > Metazoa > Chordata > Testudines > Podocnemididae > Podocnemis > Podocnemis expansa. The sequence goes on from ML682066.1 coordinate 12,739,228, forward strand.
AAAGTCCAAATGGGAGTGCTGTGAACTGCAGGTGCTGGCGTCCTCGCACGAAGTGTAGAAAACGCCTGTGTTGTGGTTTGACTGACACGTGGAAATAAGCATCCTGCAGATCGAGGGTGGCGAACCAATCCCCCTGATCCAACGAGGGGATTATTTGTTTGAGAGTTACCATCCTGAACTTCAACTTCATAAGGAACCTGTTGAGGCCCCGCAAGTCGAGAATGGGCCTCAATCCCCTGTTTGACTTGGGAATCAGGAAGTACCTTGAGTAGAATCCTCTGCCCTTTTCTTCCTCTGGGACCTCTTCCACTGCACCCAATTGGAGGAGCTTGTTTATTTCTAGATCCAACTGTTGTTCGTGAGCGGTGTCCCTGAAAAGGGACTGGGAAGGGGGAGGGTTGTTGGGGGGCCTGGCACAGAACTGTAGTGAGTATCCATGCCATACCGTTGTTAGCACCCAGCGGTCTGTAGTGATGGAGGCCCACTGGGAATAGAAAGGGAAGAGTCTGTTCAGGAATGGGGGTCTGTCTCGATCCTGTATGTGGGTTCTTGGCTCGCCGCCCTCGTGATTCCCATCAAAACCGCCGTCCTTGGTTGCCAGAGCGACGACGGTTGGGCCTCGATGCTCTGCTTGGCGTGTTCGGTCTGCCTTTCGGGGTTCTACCCCTTTCCCTATCTCTCTGTCTGTTCAGTCTACTGGTGAACGGCTGCCGTTGCACTGGCGCCAGTGGGAAGGGGGCCCGACTGGGAAGTCTCGACGAGCCCGGAGATACCAGCCCCAGCGATCGGAGAGTCACGGTTGAATCTTTTAGACCATGTAATTTTGCATCCGTTTGGTCTGAAAAAAGCGCCGTCCCCTCAAAGGGCAGGTCCTGAATGGACTGTTGGACCAGGGGAGGGAGGCCCGACGCCTGTAGCCACGCCGCCCTACGTACAGTGATTGCGGAGGCTATTGATCTGCCAGCCGAGTCAGCCGCATCCCATGCCGCCTGTAAGGCTGCCCTAGCCACCGTCGCCCCTTCTTCCAAAATGGTGTTGAAATCTAAGCGCTGGTCCGGTGATAGGTGCTGCGCCAACCGCCTTAGGGAATCCCAAAGGTTGTAGTTCTAGCTGCCCAGGAGGGCTTGATGATTGGCCACCCGCAGCTGCAACGTTGCTGAAGAATAGAATCTCTTGCCGAACATGTCCAAAGTTTTAACCTCTCTGCTCTTTGGGGTAGAAGCCGGCTGACCCTGGCGCTCACGCTGATTCACTGCGTCCACCACCAGAGAAGAAGGAGTGGGGTGTGCATACAAGTACTGGGCTGTAGCTGCCGGCACATAATATTTCTTTTCTGTACCCTTCGAGGTAGGGGCAACCGAAGATGGCTTTTGCCATAGCGAGCGAACGATCTGGAGAACACCCTCGTGGATAGGAAGGGCCAGCCTGGTAGAAGCCGTGGCTGATAGTATATTGAATAATGGATCTGAGGACTCTTTCACCTCCTCCACTTCTAGGCCCAAATTGGACGCCAACCTGTGGAGCAGATCCTGGTACGCCTTGAAATCATCTGCTGGAACAGAGGAGGTACCATGTGATTCCGCAACCGATATGACGGATGGAGATCGATGCGTTGTGGCTGGCGAGGATTGTCGCTCCGACCTGTCAGAGGCATCTCGGGACAGTGATCTGCGGCCCCTTGTCTGCTCAACCTGCAAGTTAGTGCGCTGGGGCTCCTGTGGTAGCATCCATGGCATCCAATAGGGCCAGTTAGCCAGCCAGTACTGGGAAGGGGGTCCCGTTATGGGTGGCTGGGCCTGTCCAGCGGGAAGCTGGGAGGTCTTCTGCGCTGCTGTCCTGCCCTCTGAGGGCACCGGGCCGCAAGAGGAGGAACTAGAAGACTCCCTCCTCCGATGTTTCTTGGCCCGGCAAGACGACGAGTCTCTGTGCCTCATGCTACGGTGCCGTGCTACCGGGGAGGGGGAAGACGAATGGGGGCATACTCTCTTGTCCCCCACTGTCCCTTGGTGCCGCCGGTGCCAATGGCCTGAATGATTGCCGCGTCCGCGGCTGCTGCCTGCGACCAGGGACTGAGCAGGTGCCGCCCCTGCCCGGTCCGTCTGCAGCAAGCTCCTCCCACGGGGAGTCTTGGGGCGCTACCCAAGCCGACTCCAAGGGCAGGGCCGAGTGTGCGGTGCTGCGCCAAGCCAGCGAACTTAAGGCTGGCTTCCCTAGAGATGGCGGCGCGACAGAGCTTGAACCAGTTGGTAAGCGCCCTGGCCGCCTCATATGCTTCAGGGGTCGAGGGAGCTGGTGGGACCGGGGATCTTGATCCCCCCGGGGGTGAGGGAGCATTTCTGCGTGCACCCTCGGTGCGCTCCCGCCCTTCACGGGCTTGTTCAGGCACCGCCGGTGCGGTCGGTGTGGAGCGGCGCCGCGGCATTGCCAGGCTTGCCAGTGCCGTTGGTGGAGTCCCTGCTTGACCCGAGGCTGTTCCCTCAGCCGAGGTTGAGCCCTGCGCCAGTGCCGGGAGCGGCGATCCCTCCGTGGGAGCCAGCGCTGCTTCCATCAGCAGCACTTTAAGCCGGATGTCCCGTTCCTTGTTTGTTCTGGGCTTAAAAGCCTTACAGATTTTACACTGCTGCGGGCGGAGAGATTCCCCCAGACACCTCAAACATCGGTCGTGTGGGTCACAGGCCGAAAAGAGTCTGCCACAGGAGGCACAAGGCTTAAAGCCTGGAGATCGGGGCATAGCCCCTGTTGACGTTTTCTTAATGTTCCCGGTGTCCGACACTAATGGTGGAAAGAAGAAAACTGACTGCCTACCGGACCAGCGGGATATTTAACCTGGGTGGAATGCGCGCCAGTCCAGGGGGCGCCACCGCTGGTCCCACGGCGGGGGCTGGGGAAAAGCTTCCGGTGTTCGAGCATGCTGGCACATGCAAACCCAAGGTGGAATGTATGTGAGCAGCTGCTCGAAGAAGAAATATATTTTTATTTTTTAAATGGGGAGTGTTGTGTTCCATCAGCAATTGTCACATATAGAAACATAACTATAAATCATGAAAAGTCTTTGGAATAGCAGATTTATAAAAGGCAATTTGTGAAGTTCATCTACATTCAGTCTGAAAGAGATTAGCATAACTTCCATGAAAATTTCTGCTTTAATTTCCGTAAAGTTGTAAGGAGTGGTTTAATTTGCAGTGCAGTCCATGTTCTGCTCAGGTCCAGAAAAGATCCATGCATTCTGCACAGCTAGTGAGGGCTATATTGTTCTACAGTATATTGCCACTTACAGTAAGGCTACTTAGCTTTTGGCTTCAAAATACTGTTCTATTCTTCAGTAAATTGCAGGACTGGGCTCAAAATATTCAGATACATTTAATTTTCTTTCAAACTCTATATTCAGTTTCATTTTCAACATCTATTTTAAGTAGCTGGAGAGTGCTTTACCTCCTTGTTCACTCAAATAAGGCTATAAAATGTGTGACAGGTCAAGTATGGTCACTTGGGAGACATGAATACTTGAGGTTCTTTTTATTTTGGCCTGTGAAATCAGGCAATGAATAACTTCTATACTTTTACGAATATCGTGAAGAACATAAGTAAATGTTCATACAGGTTTACAGTTGTGTGAATTTGTTTATTCATTTATTTAAAGAAACTTATCTAAATTTGGAAACCAGTTGCTGCTCAAAGTATCCAGGTAATTTGCCAGTGCAATCCTTAGTGTTATGAAGGTTGGGCATTCAACAGTTAAAACATAGCTCCTTTATAAAATGGACCATCATACTCTTGGAGTATTCCATGTGAACTTTGGAAATATTTTTTCACTTTTTTTTGTCCCCCCTGCCAGAAAACTGCTTATACAACTAATTTAACTCTACAGACATTAATGATTTGGATTTAAAGCTGGTTTTGGATAATAAATTGGAGGCTAGTATGACCTCTGCTTCTGTGGTTGACATAATGGTCCTAATTTTGCATTTACTCTAAGGTTAATTTATATTGCTCTGGCATAAAATATATTAATCCCCATCTTGAGGCATTTTATATAACTAGAGTGATGTCAAATGGCCATTGTGTAAATGAGAATCAGGTCCAAGATGTACTCCTTAAACATTTCAATTAGTGAGGCCATATTAAAGCAGCAGTAGGCACTATCTGTGACAGCATTAAACAGTGTTTCAAAAGGCAATGCAGCAATTAGGTTTTTTTCTAATACATACTTTAACAGACCAGATAAAGCAATGAAATTATTCATTTCCTGTTAAAAACGTGTATTTTTGAAAACTGGATGCTAAGCACAAAAGCCAGAAACTATTGAAAATCTTGAGCTGAAGATACTGATACTTTATTCAGTAAAATGGTTTAAAATTACCGATAATTCACGGTTTTGAATGTTGTAAAGAAAAAGTTGTTGGTTTAAACAGTTGAAAGAATGTTAAATAATTTGTAACAGATTCAGTTTATCACTTAAAAGAGAAAAACCTATTAGAACATTATCTGCAAATCATACACGTCACCACTAAAATAAAACAGAATCCCTACTCAAACAGCTGTTTGTTTTACTAAATTTCTCCTTAAGAAGTTTCTATGGGCAATATAAAATCACTGCTGTCTTTTTATTATAGTATATTGGGCAAGCATAAGCAAGGATAGATCTCATGACACTTAAAATAAATAAAAATCATAAACTCACAACTGGAAAATGAAGTGTAAAAAACAATTAGAATGGGAAAAAAATGTGCTAAACCTAAACAAGAGCCCTTCTGAGACTCTGTGTTGTCACTGATATATAACATTAAGTTATAAGTCTTTACTAAGGAATGATGGGTAACACATAGCAAGGTAACACAAAGAATAATAAAGTTCCAAATGATACTGCAAGATGCAGTCTATCACCTATATGGGCAAACATGACATTACAGTAACGTTTACTTTGCCCGAGTTTAACTAATGGAAGGTCATGAACACCGATGTCCTTAAAAGAAACAGTAATTTTAAATAATATTTTTTCACATAGGAATTAAAAGGACTGTTGCTAATTATTTCAAAATAATGAAAACTGTGAATAGAGAATCATGAGTAGACAAAGATAACATTCAAAAAGCAACTGGTACTGATTCTACTATAAAAGAAAGAGAAGAAGAGGTCTTCAAGCTGAATTTTCAAAAGTGGAGGTTCACCTTCAGAACTGGATGACATATTCTTTCTGCATGTGCAATTTAGGCACTCTCAAAATGCAAGTTGGGGCAGAGATTACCAAATTTACATTTGTGGGGACTGGAAGGCAAGCACAGCTACACACACAAAGAAAACACATTTAGGTACAGAAATTAGATAATTGCACTCATAACCATTCAGTTGCATGTGCACTCACTCTGTTCAGACAAATGCTGGAAAAGGGCTCAAAGGGCCAAACAAAGCAATTATTTTATGGTTTGTTGAGACAGGAGTGGAGCAGGCTCATAGACACAGATGGGCCTGGGTGGCCTGCGGCCCATGCACTTGGCCCTAAGGCCTCCCACCTAAGCACCCAACAGGAGCACCACTGAGGAGGCAGCACCCTGGGGACCGTTTTTTATGGTATTTATACACATACACAAACAACTTACAGGATTACATCAAAGGTTCCAAATAAGGCTAATAATATGCTTTGAAGCTGCATATTACTGGTTAAAGGGGCTCATACGATACTACCATATAGGGCTTAGGGCAAGGAAAAACAGGAAAGACCATTGGACTGGTATTTTAGCTGTTGTTCCTGCTTTTCTAGCTGACCAGCTGAAGTTGCTAAATATTATCAAAATGCTTTTGCTTGAGCCAACGTCACTAGGATGGCTGCGCTTGGGCTAAGGCGATTAAAATGGCTTGCTCTGGCTTGTTTCAGAAATGCTATCACATAGCATTTTTCCCCTCACACTGGGCTCAGCCTGCACTTACAGGGAACTGACCAGAATAGGAGCTGGCTACACTCCTGAACTGGAGAGCCAGCTTCTGCTGCAGCAACTTAAGTCTGAGTGGAGGCTTTAGCCCATGTCATATGAGGACCCCCCTCCCTCCAAATGACTGGAAGATACACAGAGAATATGTGCGTCTATACCAGTGCAGAAAAATCCTTCTTGTATCTGGATGAGGCAGAGCAGCTCCTACTCAAGCTGTTATTTATATACCAGGTTTTGTTATGATTCACTGTGAGCATTGCACTAGTTCAGGGGTACTCAAATGGCGGCCCGTGGTCCACAATCCAGACCGCAAAGAGGTTTCCGGTGGACCGCGACAGTGGCCTATTTGCCCGTTTGAGTACCCCTGCTCTAAGCACAGGTGAGCAACTCGCCCCCCCCACGCGGCTGGCATCGCCGCCCCCCACTCCCACTCGCCCCCCCACGCTCCTGGCATCGCCGCCCCCCACTCCCACTCGCACCCCCCCGCTCCCAGCATTGCCGCCCCCCACTCCTGACATCACCCCCCCCCGCTCCCACTCACCCCCCACCCCCACCCTAGTTGTTTGTGGACCCTGGTCAATGGTGGAAGGCTGAATGTGGACTAGCTCGCAAAAAGTTTGAGTACCCCTGCACTAGTTGCTCCTTTCTTGGGGACTGGGAAGAGCTTTCTCCCTCAGTGACACATTGACCAAGCCAAGTTGGGAAGCTTAATTAGGGTGCATATAGAAACAGATGTGGACAGTATGTGGAGTGGATATCCAGTGCAGATAGGTAAAGGATACTGTGATCAGACAGAACAGATTGGTAAAGGACTTAAAGGACGTATTGAAGGGGTGGAAACAGGGCAAGGGGGAGTGGGTTCAGGGCTGCTATGACCAGTACACCAGGAAGCCAACCCCCGTCCTATTCAGCTCCTCAACATCCAAACCCCTTTTGAGAGATGGGTTCCAGCTTCCATGTACATGATTATGAAATTACCTGCACTGTACATTTTTCTCTACCAGGTGCTCCTAGACATTTAGGAATAAAGTTATGGCCTAATTAAACCATATCCATATGTTTCCTGTCCTCCTCCTGGCATAGTCAAAAATATCATGCACTTGTTCAAACAACATAGAAAACAATATGGTCATTATGAACTTTAATAGAACACATGAAACCTTGCAGCAATAAAGCCATTAAATATTCTTCTTGTTCTCTAGCACACTTTATTCTCTGTCATGGACTACATGGGGGATCTCAAGAGCTTCAGAACAAAATACAGTTAAGCAGAGTGCAAGTTCATAACCCTCACTGGAAGTTTGCAAAATGTCTCAGAAACACTAGAGCCTTCCAGGAATTTGTGAGCATCTGACCCCTCCCCAGCATTCTATTGGACTCACAGAAAAACCTGCTTCTAGGAACTTTTGGGAACTGCAGAATAGAAACAAAGTATAGTTACACTATATTGAGTGCTAATTAGATGCAAGGGAAACTGCATGTGATAACAAGTGCAGATATGCCACACCTTGTTACTTAGACTGCTGCAGTTCCATTAATTCAGTCACCAGTTGTTCTCTTGCCTATCATAGACTCTTCTCAGGTCAAGTGAACTAGGAATGTTTTTAGCAGTTCAAATTAGATGTAAGCATCTACATCTTAAAGAGCTAAATGAAGCAATTACTCTACAGTTTGTTCACAACAGCAGTTGGCACAATCACATTTTGGAGCTGGCAGATTACAGCACCATCATTAGTTGGCATTGGTAGCTTCTTACTGAAAGTAAAGCTGCAATTGCATAACAATTGTGCTGCCACTGCATAAAAACAGAAGAGGCAAGTACAAGGCACAGTAGGAGACAGATAAAATAAATAGGAAATATTCACAAAAAGTGAATGTTCCAGCAGTAATTATTTTTCAAGAAGATTAGAGAAATTCAAACAAGGAGTCCTGTGGCACTGAAATACCAATATTTGTTTATTGCATGAGCTTTCATGGGAGAAAATCCCACTTTGTCAAATGCTTTGAAGATGGGGGAATTTACATAATGGGAGGAAATAAATGCAGGGAAGTGTAATTCATGGGATCAGGTCACACTCTAATAGCAAATCAAAGCAGTTGTAAAGATTCAAACACTGGGAAACAGCATACAGAGGAAGATGAGATCAAATCACTTGCTGTAATGAGAGAAAAATCCAAAGTCCCTATTAAGCCCTGAAGCAATGCAATTAAATTTGCATATAAATTCGATCTCAGCAGCTTCTCTTTGAAGTCTTGATGCCACTCTGCCTTATATATTGGACAAACAGGACAGTCTCTGTGCTAAAGAATAAATGGGCAAAAAATCTGACATCAGAAATCACATTCTAAAATCAGTGAGTTAGCATTTCAATCTTCCTGATCACTGACAATTTACTAATTATGGTGCTCAGACAGATGAAGACAAGATCAAGGTGACCTGATTCCTTGACTTACACATTTATTTCCTGCCATTCTATAAATTCCCCCATCTTCAAAGTGTCTGACAACATGGGATTTTTTCCCATGAAAGCTCAAGCAATAAACAAATGTGTTAGTTTTTAAGTGCCAGAGGACTCCTTGTTTGTTTTACTGAGTTAGACTAACATAGCTGCCCCTTTGGAACATTACAGAAACTGTAGTTTGTGGAAAATGGTTAGAGCAGTGACAGATTTTCATTTTTTGTAGAAAAATTATCAGCTCTTAGCAATCTCTTTTGAACTGAATTAATTTTTATGCCTTACTGCCATTTCTGCCCAGACAGACACACAACCTTACAAAAGTAAAACTTATTTTATTTATTCAGATAAATGGTTCTTGTCAGGGGGTTAAAGTATAATTTGGGGGGCTCCGGAATCCTCCTAAAATAGCTGTCTCCTCTCACACCGGTGCAGGCCCCCTCACACTGGTGTGGCCCCCCCAGTCTCCCAGTCACTCCTCCAGTTGGCCTGATCCTGCCCCCCACTCTCCTATCACCCCCCAGCTGGCCCAACCCTGACCCCCCAACCCCCCCAGCTCACCTGCCCCTGCCCCATCACTCTCCTGTCAGTCCCTCAGCCAGCCCAATCCCGATTTCCACCCCCACAGCCTGATCCTGCGCCCTCATTCTCCTGTCACCCTCCAGCCAGCCGATCTTGCCCCCTCCACACGTTCCAGCCTGGTCCCCAGTTGCCCCCGTGCCCCCTTACCTGGCTACCGGAGCAGCATGGCCTGGCCACTGGCTGCTCCTCTGGCCAGAGGAAGTTCTCACTGAGCATGCACAGAGGCTCTGTGCATGCTCAGTGAGAGCTTACTCTGAGGGAGTTTTAAAAGTTCCTGGCTTGGAGCAGCTTTCAGCCAGCTGGAAGGCTCTGTCTTCATGCTGGCTAGAGACTGCAGTGGCTGGCAGTTTTCTCGTCTATTTTTAGGGGACCCTGGAATGCAGCTTTTGGGGGCTTCCCCTATTTTTAGGGGGCCCAGAACACTTGCTCCCTAAAAATAGGGGGCCCAGGAATGGCATTCCGGGGCATTGCCCCTTGCTTTAATCCCTGGTTTTTGTGGGAAAAAAGTCCCTTGCATCACTGCAGATCTTCTGCACACACTGAGAAACAGGGAAATTGCAATTGGATTGAATCCATTGTTTTGTTGTTTCACTGAAAGCACCAATAGAATCCTTTAAAGCATAGAAATAACATTTTTACTGTATGAAATTGATTGTTAGATAGAGAGACTATGGAGTTTAGAGATAAATATATGTTATATTGTGTCTGATTACACATGACATTTCATATTAAAGCAGATGTAGAATTACTGAAATAACAGATTAAAACAAATGTGAGCAATTTCTTTGATCACTGATAGGGACTAATTTAGAAGTTTTCTTATACAAAAGTGTTCCCGTCACTTTTCATAAACAAATGTATTAATCTGATGCTAAAAAGGATGGAAATATTTCACATTGTAGTTCCTCACAGCAAATGTGTGAAAGTCTGGGACTGTTATTTAATTGATAACCTTTGGAATGCTTACAATGTGACTACCTCTGAGTATGGGAAATAAAAACCTGAGTGACAGTGTGACACAGGACTGGGCTTCACAGTATTTCCAAAAGACCAGCCAGGCCAGTTCCTACATTAATGTGCTGTGTAATCTTGGGCAAGTCACTTAGTTTCAAAGTTTTTAGAAATGTCTCCTAATATGGATGGCCAACTAAAATGCCTCATGTTTGATGCACAGAAATTGAGGGATTTGGAAAATTCTGGCTCTAAGGATTAATTTCATAGGCATTAGCCATTATATATTGAAGTCAAAGTTAGCTCTGTAGTCTCCAAATTTGAAAATCAGTCTGTAAGAACATTGGAACACAGCTGGGCATTATTCTGAGAAATTACTATGATCTAATGTTTCTGAGTATAATATGATAACATTTACCATCTTTATGAAGTGGTTTGGGATCTACAGGTGAAGGTGGTATATTAAAGTCCATTATTATTATCATTATTATTATTATTATTATTAAAACAGATTAATTAGCAAACAGAAAATTATTTTAGAGGGGTTGGCATCATATACACAGGTCTTGCTTATGTGAATGTTAAATATCTTTTTATCTTCTAGGGAAATGTCTCATTCAATTAATGGCATATTTCATTCTACTTTCACTTGCCACAGTTTCACAGAACAATGCGGATCATCTTTCATAAAGCACTTGCCTTTTATATTTCCTTTTCATAAAGTATTTCCCATATAATACAGCAGAATTCTTTTTTTTTCAGATTCAGAACAGCATTCTTCAGAATATGTGAACAAAAATACCTGCTATCAATTTTCCTAAAAAATAAGAATTCAGCAAATAATAAATATAAACCTAACTAAATAGCTAAGGAAAAAATAACCCATATACCCTTCTGTATCTGGTTAATGGAATCTTATTTTCATGGGCAGCTTTACAAGTTTTTAAGTACCCAACTAAATGATGTTCAGAGTTTTATGATGAAGTGTGTTTCTGCACACACATAAAATACACTTTCCTAAGGATATCTGTTTACATCTATAGTTCCCTTAGAACCATTTAGCTTGAAGCCCATGTGTTCATAAAACTGTCTAATGCAGATAAGCTCACAGCTTGTCTTTTCCATTTCTCTGTTTTAATGATTTATATTTGTATATGAATTATCAACAATGTTTTAAAATGAAAATAAACTCTCTTTGACAACAGGAATAAAATTTATCATTCCTGCATATTATCTTATTATAGCAAAAAATAGTTGGTTTCTCTGTAAGAATATATGGGCATTTCAGGTACTTAAATTATTATTAAAGATGAAAAGTCTATCAATTATTGTCATATTCAACACAAGAATTGATAGCTAAATAAATTATTTCTTCCGTACTGCTCCCCATGCTTGAGATGCACTCCCTGCAAAGATGTGTAAAGCTACTTTATTATCAGCCTTCAAATCCCTCCTCAAAACTCTCCTTCACTGTGAAGACTAGAAAAAAAGATCATGATTAAGGTGCTGGTGTACTGAGACCACTGCCTGTATTTCCCCACTGGTCTTCCTACATCATTCATCTGTTCTATCTTGTGTTAACAACAACAACAAAAACGAGTCTTATGGCACCTTAAAGACTAACCAATCTACTTGGGCATTGTGGGTTTGAATCCTCTTCATTAGATGCATGAAATGGAGACTTCAGTTTGTTAAGTATATTATATAAACATGCAAAGAAGGGTGAGTCACATTATTATGTAAAGGATTAGTGTTAACTTGGTGAATTCAAAAACTGTTGATGTGGCCCATTCACAACAGTCAATGGGTATGTCTACACGGTAACTGGTATTTTGAAATAACCCATTTAGAAATAAAATCCTTATTTCAAAATAAGTTAATTCAAATTAACAGTTTGTTAATTCGAATTAAGGGAAATCCTGCTTTTGAAAACGGCTGTTATTTTGAAATTGTTATTTCGAAATAAGGCTGTTCGGACATGTTGTTTCGAAACAGTTGTTTTGAAACAATGGTGTTGTTTCAAAACAACGTGTCCAAACGCCGTTGTTTCGAAACAACCAATTCGAAACAACAGCTATTTTGATTTCCTGCTAGGTTTAACGGTTTCGAAACAAGGGACGTTATTTTGAAATAACGGGTCCCATTATTTCGAAATAACAGCACGTCATGTGGACATGAGAAATTTTATTTCGAAACAATGGTTGTTGTTTCAAAATAAAACTCATGTCTCAACACAGCCAATGAGAAGGTATGAATGTTTAAAAATGGAAAATTACTTTTTATAGTGAGTTAGCCACTCTGAGTCCTCTAGTCAAACACTGTCCGATAGTGTCATGTTTGCATACAAATTCCAGCTCTGCAGTTTCATGCTAAAGTTCCACCCCCCCCCCCCGAAGTATGGTAACTTTCAAGTCTGCTACTGAATGTCCAGGGAGATTGAAGTGTTCTGCAGCTGGTTTTAAAATGATGCCATTCTTGATGTCTGATTGATGTCCATTTATACTTTTGCAATAGAGACAGTCCACTTTGGCTAACATACATGAGAGAGAGACATTGTTGGCACATGATGCCATATGACATTATTAGATGTGCAGGTGAATGATCCTGATGGAATGAAGTCCTGTGACAGTGTCACTTGAGTAGCTATGTGGTCAGAGTTGGACATAAGGTCTATTGCAGGGATAAGTTTCTGGGTCAGCAAAACAAACAAGGAGTCCTGTGGCACTTTTAAAGACTAACAAATTTATTTATCACATGAGCTTTTGGGTGACAATTTTTGGGTGATGTTTAGAAATTGAAAAATGTAGCATGGGTCATCTCAAACCTATTTGTAAATTTGATACAAATTCTTTGAACAGTTTCTTCCCCCCACCCTTCAAAATAATTGTCTTTTTAAAAAATGAACTGGATTCATAGGAGAACTTTTGCTTTATTCACAAAATAAAGAGGAGGTGTCCTCCTCATAGCTTTTTAACCCCATGATGGGGGGCACTCATCAAGATTTGCAATCCAAGGGTTCAATTCTTCCCTCTATCCGATGTGGAACAGGGACTTCAGCTTTTGTCTTCTATCTCCCAGATGAGAGCCTTAACTATGAGGCTTGAGTCTCTCTATCCACTTTTCTTACTACCTGGTTTCCTGACTACTCAACTATTTCATACAAACTGAAACAGCTTCAACAGGAGAGACTGAGAAAGCCCAGCTGCAAAATATCCTGCACTTAGTGACCAGGGTGTGCTCCTGAGACACAGAAAATGCTTCAAATCTGCTCTGTCAGAAGCAGAGAATCCCAGGTCCATCACATCCTAAGCCTTCCAAGCACCAGATTAAGAGTAGCAAGAAGGGTCAGCAGCACCCTCTCCTTCAGCTTAGTGAATCTAGCTTTTAAAAATGCCCAGAAAGAAAAACATTAGATTGGAAAACTTTTTATTTGACCCAAAACTGACATTTTTGATTCTCTGAAATTGTTAAGAGGTTTTGGATTCAATTTATTTTTCAACTTTTCAGAAATGCCAGCAAACTGAAAAATCAATTGTTTGCCCATCTGCAATACAAACATCATTGAGGGGGATCAAAACTAAGGAGTCAAGTGAAGTCCATTAGGCACTCAATATCATACTCTGGGTATCTATGCGATTTACTGTAAGTGAGGTGTCACTCTGGGATCTCAAGTCAGCAAATTTTGTCTTGTGGGTGGATCTTGAAAAACTCCAAGAAAGACACAGAGTTCTGGTAAGATCATCAATTATACTTCCTAGCTATAGTGACTTGAAATCAGTAAGGTTACAAAATGTTAATTCCTTGCAATATCAAAACTGTGCTAATACTAATGTGACTATTGCCAGCACCATGCTATTCGATGGTCATTGGATTGCTACCACAGTGATACAGCGGTCACTATTTCCTGATGTGGTAGTAATTCTTTGAACCATATCTCTCAGAATTCTTAAAATATATTAAATGCCATTTATATAGTCAGCTAACAGCAACTTCTGCCAGAGGGCCACAACATGATTGGTTTGTAGAATGGCTATCAACACAAAATGAACACAAAAGGAAATAGAAATGAATTTTCCTTTTGAAATCCAAAGAGCTTTTTAACTGCAATTTCTGTTCTATTGAATATGTTCTAATTTTGTGTATAGGTGTGTGTGTCTCAGTCTTAGTCTTTTTTTTCTTTTAATCTTGCTTGGTTAATTACATTTATTGCTTAGACTCTTTCTCTCATGAATTACTAGCAGTTTGGAAATCATGCTGCTCTGAAGTGTTTTGACATATGAGCGTAAGAAAAGTACTGCAAAAACTCAAAAAATTACTTCATTTTTCAACATCTGTTAATAAAATTGGCACTGTAGAACCTTGCAAATGAGATTCACATTTTGAAGCCATACAGATTTGAAAATTGTGGATGGGAGAGAATGAATTTTGCTTTCTCGTATTTCAGAATTTTTCCTGCAAAGCCTTTACTGCCACTAAGCAGTAAATAAAATAGTAATGTCTGAAAAGAAAAGTAAGAGGCATTTTTTTAATTCAGTAAAATTTTACAGATGTCCCAATATTCAGAATTTGCCAGAGAAGAACTTCCTTGACTTCCCCCTTTACATCTGAAATTCAGTACTTCTGTAAGTAAATTTCTTCCTTACCATCTCCTCTTCTATTTTGAACCAATCCCTGACTCTTGCTTTATTCTAAGGCTTTGCTAAGTAGCTTCCAGCTCCAGGTCCCATTTATTTCTCTAGCTGGCACTAGTTTCCAAAGTCACAGCTGTGTTGTGGGCCGCACTTAAAGATTCGAGTGCCTACACATAGAAAATTTCCCCTTCATCTTACTCAGCTAGTTATGTTTTTCTGTGGTTCCTGGAGGTGTAAGGTCTAAAAATCAAAGAAGAGTTAAAGATCATTCATTAAATGAATCTGAACCCTACTTAATCACTATCATTCAAAAGATCAGGAGAGAAAAGTTCTTTTTCTGTAGTACGTAATAGATTTCTTCTTATGTTGTTGCCTTCTACCATTTTCTCCACATAGAAGCGTAGAAATTATGGGTTGGAAAGGACCTTGAGAAGTCATCTAGTTCATCCTTCTGTGTTATCACAAGACTAAGTATACCTAGGCCATACCTGATTGGTGTTTTTCTAACAGGTTCTGAAAAGCCTTCAGTGGCAATGACTTTATAACCTCACTTAGTAATCTATTCCTGTATTTAACTACCATTATAGTTAGAAAATTTTTCTGATATCTAACCTAAATCTCCCTCATTGTCAATTAAGCTGCTAAGTTTTTGTCCTTCCCCCAGTAGAGATAGATCACCTCTTCCTAACTACATTTACTATAGTTGAAGACCTTATTGATTTCAGACCAATTCTCCAAATTCTAAAGGCTATTTTGAATTCTAATCCTATCTCTTAGGTTCTTGCAACCACCACAAGTTTGTTGCCACCTGCCAGTTTTAGAAGCAGTCTTCACACTTTCATCTAAGTTATTAATGAAAATATTGATTAGTACCAGACCAAAGACAGAAGCCTGTGGGATTTTACTAGATATGTTCTTTCAGTTTGAGAGCAAACCATTAATAACTAGTATTTGAATATGGTAGTGCAACCAATTTTGCTCTCACCTCATAGTAATTAAATCTACACAAAGCTGCTTCAGAGAATGTCATGTGGGACTTTGTCAGAAGTTTTATTAGAATTTAGATATATCAAGTTTCCTACTTTCCCCAATCTATGAGAACAATAAGCCTGTCAATGAAGGAAAATGGGTAGGTTTTGTATAGGGTTCTTGACAATTTCATACTGTTACTTATAACTCAGTTATCCTCAAGGTGCTTACAAACTTGATTGTTTAATAATTCCAGTATTTTTCCAAATATTAAAATTGATGGGTTGATGGGTAAATAATTCCCTGGATCTGCCTTTTTTCTTTTTAAAAGATAGGGGTATTTTTGACTTTCTGCGGTCCTCTAGAATCTTACCTATCTTCTGTAAGTTCTCAAAGATAATTGTTAATAGTTCTGAGATTGTTTTGTCTACTTCTTTATGAAAAGTAGGAGTAATTTCATCAGGTCATGTCCATTTGAATACATCTAATCCAGTGGTTCCCAACCTGTGGTCCATGGACCACTGGTAGTCCATGAGGGTATTTCAGGTGGTGTGGGAGTGGGGTGGGGTGGATAATTAGTGCAGGTAAATATACTGTGATGAGTGCAATATGTTTGAGTGAGTGTGATAAATTATTAGAAATGTGTGTTTTTGTTAGGCCTTGATATACAAGTTTGACTCCTGTCAGCCATAGGCTATGATAAAAAAAAAATTTAAAATGGTTTGTTTACATGGTGGTCGACAAAAGTTTTTGATGACAATGTACTGGTCCACATTAAGGGAAAGGTTGGGAAACTCTCATCAAACTCATTTAAATATTTTTAATGTTTTCTTTCGCTTTCTGGCTTCTGTTTCTTCCTCCATGCTATTAGTACAATTGTGTTAAACATCTGGTCATAATTAACCTTTATGGTGAAGAATGAGGAAAAACAGACATAAATGCCTCAGCCTCCTTTCTTCCTTGGCTTTAAATTTCATGTTTTAAACATGCTTTTTTATTATTTCTATAAAACCTAAAATGTGCCAGTCATTGCATTACACATGAAAGATAAAAAGCCCCTTGTCCCAAAGACCTTATTATCAAATAATATATTTAAGCAGGGCTTATCAAACTTTTTGCTGTCACCATTTTCTCTTTTTATTGCAACCCACCCTGCATCCAAGGGAACATCAGCCATCTGAAGCAGGACCCTCCACCCCCGTACTATGACCCTAAATGTGGATCGGTGTGGAAGGCAGGTCCAGAGAGAGGAGGTTAGAGAGCAAGCCCTCCTCCACTCTGATCTTGCAGCAGCGGCTCCCTATCCCTTGGTACTGGGCTCCCCACCCTGGGCATTGCAACCTGACTTAAGAGTTGTGGTACCATTCACTCAAATTTAACCCTGCTGCCCCTCTGTTATGATGGAGGGGAAAGGGGCAGCCAGGCCAAATTTAAACAAATGGTACTATAACTTCATGTGCCAAATAACATAAGGAGCAGGGATGTAAATCAAGTCCTAGAGGGCAGGAGCCACTACTCCCGTTGAGTATGGGGTAGACTTTATCTCAGTCCTCCAACCCCACTTTCCTCAGGTCTCCCCTCTCTGGTAAGCCCTATGACCCATATACAATCTTCTTGTGACCCACTATTTTCAGAAACATTTCACTAAAAGAATGTGGTTGACAAGAAGGAACTGAACAAAGGTACGATGAAGGATGGATGAGAGAGGATACAGCACTGATTATTTCAGTGATGGCACAGTAGAGCAGGGTTTTTCTGGGTAGGGTGGGTATTACAAATTTTGAATATTTATAAATAAATAGTTCTGTTTCTCTTCTTGTGGACATCCAGGAAAAAAGGGTCTTTAGGAGCGATGTAAAATGAGAAGATTGACTACTGAACTAAATCAAGAAAGGATTCCCATGTATTGATGGTAAAAAAAGACACAAAATGGATGGGTATGTAAACAAACAGGGAAAGGAAGCTTGTCTAGCTGTATATAGGTGTATATGCCATGTTATAAGAGACCAGGCTGTAAAATTAGAGAAGGGCTGAATGATGGAGGCCCTTGAACTCAACAGTGCTAGGTTTACATTTGATGTGGTAGAGAAAGTGAAAACAGTAAGGCATTCAAGTAAGATTTGATGTTTTCCAGTTGATGGGCCAGCAAGATGATATTAGCAGTTGTGCTTTGTATAAACTGAAAACAGTGAAATATGTATTGGAGAGGTCATTTTATCATTATTATTATTAATTCTCTGTATTTCAATAGCACCTGCAGGTACCAACCAAAGGTGGGGCACTATTGTGCTAAATACAGTACAATCACATGCAGGCATATTCCCTTCTCCAAACGCCTTATACACTAAGGCTATGTCTCAATTGAATAGTTAACTCAAGTTATCTACAATGGAGTTAACTCTTCTCAGGTTAATCTAGGTTGAGCAAGAGCTGTCATACTAAGAAATAACATCAAGGCATGCAAACCTGTATTGTTACTGAGCGACACATGCTAATTCAAACTGTCACCTATACTTCCTGATGAAACAGTCATTTTAAGTTTCATGGAGCACTACATTCAAGTTGAAGATTGGTTTATGTGTATAGACCTCACGTCAGGGCAACATTCAATGTGTAACTTGAGTTAACTTGGTTGTGAAGACAAGCCTTAAAACAATGTAAATATTTTCCCATTCCATTTCTTTTGATAGCTTTACATATTCCAAGTTCCAGAGGAGTAGCCAAGTTAGTCTTTTTACAGCAAAAAGAACCAGAGTCCTGTAGCACCATAAAGAGTAACAAATTTTTCAGGCATAAGCTTTTGTGGGCTCCAACCCATGATACATGACAGTTGCATGATGACAACTGCATGTGACAAAGTGGGTTGTAGCCTATGAAAGCTCATGCCTGAAGAAATTTGTTACTCTTTAAGGCTCCACACGACAAATATTCTAAGGGTACCCACCACATTTTTGGATCAGACAGTGGCTATAAAATAATACCAGAAAACAACTGTGTCCTTATTCATCTAGGCATATTAGTTTTCCATGTGATTTCCATGCCCTTTACCTTAGTATCTACACAGTACTGCAACACTAAATAATACACTGATCATCATCATCCAAATGAGAATGACACACTGCATCAGATCAAACTGCTGTTATTTTAATAATAAAGGTCAGAACATATTGGTCCATAGAGAATTTTTTCCTAGATATTTTGTTTTGATGGAAAAGTAATGAGATACCAGACTGGCATAACGAGATAGCAGACCAGTTGCACAAAGGCAAAGAGAGAAGCTTAACTGATCATCGGGAATCAATTCATACAGAATACAGTTTTGTTCCTCTAAAAATCACCTGTCTGTTTGGAAGAAGCAAGGTTTCTTTACTGGACAGAAGCTCTGATAGTTTTAATAAAGACATTTTATTCTTTGATTGAGAGCAACCTGGGGTTCATGCTTGAGGCTATATGTGACATTGTACAATGCCAATTTTTCCCACAGAAGTTGGTTCAATAAAAGATATAACCTCACCTACCTTGTCCATCTAATGTCCTGGGACAAACACAGCTACACCACAACATGCAATTTGTCTTGTGGCAGTTGTCTTTGAAAGCAAGCTGAATTTGATTGGCTGACATTGTTTAGTTTCTTCAATTTGTAATTGATGCAAGTGTTTCAGAAAACCCAAAACTAATTTTGTTAAATTCTGAGTATTTTTCTTCTATTTATTGCCACAGATATGATCAAAGGCAGTTCTGAGAGTATTGGGACATTAGAAGCCTTTTCTACCTTTACTTGTCCTTAGTCATTCTATCGCTGGTTTGAGCAGTTAAAGTGCATTATGGTTGGTGTAGCACAAGTTGACTTCTTATGAAAGAGCTATATAAGTAGGGCACAGGATCAAATTTTCAGCAGTACTTGGGGGTGGGCTTAAGTCCACCTTAAGTCTTTGAAAATCTTCCCATCGTAACACTTTCTTCTTTCCTGTAGTTGAACTGAGACACTCCACCATGAAGTACAAGAGAATGGGCAACCTAGGGTTGTGGTAAATACAGCTGGGCTTTGTTTTTCATTTTCAGTTTAAGGTCTATTGGGGAACCTCAGATTTTAACACCGTTAATAACTATGAAAAGAGTAAACATATTTAATTGTGAAGTGCCAATTAATAAGATATATAAAAAGAAAGAATAAAAAGAAAGAAGTGCTTATAAATGTCTTTCTTTTATATTGCTGTTTTATGAAGATTTTATATACACCATATCTTATACATTAAACTAGTAAACTACGTATACACCTGTAGCGGGGAGAGGCTGCCGTGCCCGGAACAGGGCACCAGAGGACTCCCGCACTCCCCCTTCTGGACAGAAGGCCTCCTGCACACGACCAGCCTGGGAACCCAAGAGTAGAGCCAGGGGGAAGGAGAACCAGATAAAAGGACAGACCAAAGACTCACAGGGGAAGCATTTTAGGAGACAAACCAACCGACTGGGAGAACTCATGCCTGCAGGAAGACCTGACCTCCTCCGGTGGTAGCTGAGGAACCCCAGGAGGACCAGGAGGCAGCCCCAAATCAGTACTTCCCACAGGGGGAGGGCCTAGAGGAGTTGCCTTCTGTGAAGGAGCTGGAAGACAGATCACGGACAGACCCTGTGACCTGAAGGATCTGCACTCTGCTGAAGGCCTAGAGGATCCAGCAGCACCTGGACCCTATGACCTATAGGAACTGTCACTGGTGGATGGACTGGAGAGGTGACTGGACCTGCTGCCTACAGATAGTGAAGGACTGACCGGAATCCCTCTGGCCATTTATCCAGACAACAAGGGAGGCTACGGGACCCAGGTAATCTACAGATGGAACAGGAGAAAAATGCCCAGGGACAGCGGATGGGTACCCAACTTCAGTGGGGGGTCAGTATGATTCGGCTGGAGCCCTGCTCAGCCAGTGGACACTGTACTGCCACAGATGGGGCCCTGGACTGGAATGCAGTGGAGTGAGTGAGTCTGCATTCCCCTCCCTCCCTCACCTTTGGGTGTTCTGCTTTGCCCTGCCTGAGGGGCTGAAAAGCTACTGACTTTGGGTGTTCTGCCTCATTCAACCTGAGGGACTGGAAGGCTACAGACCTTGGAATTATAGCTTACCTTACCTGAGGGGCTAGAAGGCAATGGACGTTGAGGGCCTGTCTGCCCTGCATGGAGGCCGACTCGCCTACTGTGGGGGTCGGCCACGCTACAGCGGTGCCTTCTCTGAAGGCTATGCATGTTACCCTGGGATAAGGGGCATGTCGCCCAGTGTAGGAGCAACTGAGAACTATGGATATGGAAAAGTTTGTGACTTAGTGGGTAGAGAACCAGTGACAACTCCTACCAAAACTGGGGGTTTGTCCATGAGATAGAGGTGCAGCAAGCAGAGCAACAGCAGCAGCACCTGGAGCAGCTCAGCTCACGTCCACCCCCCCCCCCATTCTAAGGAATCCACTGAGGGACCCATGGGGTCAACTCCACTTCCACTCCAACTGACTAAGTTGAGGCCAGGTGACAACCCCAAAGCATTCCTCACAACCTTTGAAAGGGTGGCCATCATAGCTGACTGGAGCAGCGATCAGTGGGCCATGCTCCTGGCCTTGTACCCTACTGGAGTTCCCCAGGTGGCCTACCAGGCCCTCTCAGATGAGGCAGTCTTGGACTGTAGTCAGGTGAAAGTGGCCATTTTATGTGCCTTGGACATAAGTCCAGAGACCTTCAGGTGCCATTTGCAGGGAACCACCTACTCTGCGTGAACAAGGCCCCTGGCCTGGCCCAGGAACTTAAGGAGGCCTATACATGGTAGCTGCAGCCAGAAAAATGCTTGGGCCCAGAATTTGTTGAGCAGGTCACGCTCAAGCAGGTTCTACATGTACTATCACCCTGAGGAAGGAGTTTGGTCGTGCGTCATGGGCCCACTACATTGGAATGGGTGGTCCAGTTACAGGAGGAGTACCCCACCAATGAGAGCACTGTCCCCCCAGGGACATCGGACCCTGACCAGGCTCATGGGAATGGGACACCCAGGCAGACCACGAGGCATGCCAGGACCCACAGACCACAACCTGTGTTGGGGACACTGGAAACCTGATGGGAGGGGGCCTGCCCAGAACAGTGGTTCCCTCCCAGATGCCAACAAAGATTACCTGGCTGGCTAACCTGGAAGGGCTGGGACCCTGCTTCAACTGAGGCCAGTACAGGCAGCTTCGGCAACAGTGCCCCAGCCCCAACTGCTTGTTTAGAGCTTTGCACACAAGGGAGGGCTGGGCATGGAAAAGGTTGGCCCCAAAGATAATGGTACCCATGGACCTTGCAGGACAATGGCTAGAAGCTCTGATCAATTCTGAGTGTGGCCAGACTCTGACTGTGGAGGAACTGATGACTGGATCCAAGCAACTCCATGGCCAGATCATGATAAGATGTAGCCACCAGGGACCTGAAGATGTATCCCGCCCTGCCAGTCACTTTGACCATGGAGGGACAGACCCACGGCCTCATGGTGGGGCTGGCGGACCAACTCCCCTACCCACTTATACTGGCAAGAGACTAGCTGGACTGGCGGAAAGACCCTGAGAGATGAGGAGAGAGCGGAAACACTCCAAAGGACCAGGGGAATCCCTAGAGATGCTCAATCCTCCAGACCAGCCAGCCAGAGACTTTTGCCAGGAACAACGGGAGGACCCAACGCTCAATCAAGTGCATAAACAGGTCACTGCTGTTGATGGAGTGCCAACGGACCACCAGCAAGATCTACCATGGCACTGATTTGAACTATGGCTGAATTGACTGTATTGGGCAGAGTGCCACCACAAAACAGGAGACACACGGGCCCAATTGCTGGTCCCCCAGGTTCACCAAAAGACTGTGTTACACTTGGCCTATGATATTCCAGCAACAGGCTGCCTGGGGGGTCAAGAAGACCCTCATTTGAATAACGTCCCACTTCTATTGGTCAGGGGTTCAAGCAGAGGTCCAGGAGTACTGCACATCCTGTCCTGACTGCCAGAAAGCTGCACCAGCTGAAGTATTCCAAGCCCCATTGATCCCTCTCCCACTGGTAGGTCTTCCATTTGAGCAGGTTGCTGAGCAAGTTGCTGTTGACCTGGTCAGACCATTGAAAACAAGCGTGACCAGCTACTGCTATTTCCTGGTGCTTGTCAACTATGCAACCTGATTTCCCGAAGCTGTCCCCCTCAAGAATACAACAGCCTGAACCATTGTGGGGGAGTGCCTCAAGATCATCACACAGGTCAGCCTTCCCCAGGAACTCCTCACTGATCAGGGTATAAACTTTAACTCTTGACTCCTGAAGGAGGTTTGTGCTATCCTGGGAGTCTGCAAGATTCGAACCTCAGTCTACCATCCTCAGACTGAGGGACTGATCAAGCACTTTAATTCGACCTAAAGGGGATGTTGCAAAGGTTTTCCCTTAAAGAGCTGTGACACTGGGAGCAATTGATCCCCACCCCCTTCTCATGGCCATGAGAGAGGCAACCCAAGCATCAATGTGATTCTCCCCTTTCAAGCTCCTGTATAGCGGCTGGCCATGCAGCATCTTGGACCTTGTGTGGGAGACATAAGAGCAGGCACCTTCTCCCTCTGAGGGGCTCCTCCACTATGTTGAGGAGCTATGGGAGCACCTCTGGCAGGTCAGCAACTTAGCCTGGGAGAATCTTCAAGACACCCAGTGGGCACAGGCCCGAGTCTACAATCGAGGGACTCAGATGCAGAGCTTCAAGCCTAGGGATTGGGTCTTCATTTTACTTCCCTCCTCCAAGTCCAAGCTGTTGGCCCACTGGCAGGGATCCTACAAGGTCATTTGGTAGGTGGGTCCCATGAATTATGAAATCAGGCAACCTGACCAGAGGTTAGGTTAAAATCCTGGAAGGAAAGCAAACACCTCCTGAGAACACCAGTTCCACCAGATCCTGAGTAGGAGCCCCAGGTCCCTGATACCACCACCACCACAGAAAAACCCCTGATGGGTAGTAACCTGATGGATGACCAGAAGAAGCCGGCCAGACACCTAATCAAAACCTTCACTGGCACGTTCGGCCTGGTCCCTGGGGAAACTGACAAAGTGTTGGGAAAATTTTACTGTGTTTAAGGGTATGTTCTCCTCCCCAGAAGTGGGAGCTTTATGTTCCATGTACTGTGTAAACTGTTATTGTAACAGTTAGTAACCTGAGCTCTAGAGAGTGCTGGAGAGCAAGTCTGCCTGGCAGCTGGTGATGCGGGCTCCCTGGTCAGATGGACAGGAGCCTTGGCAGGCAGCCAGGAGTCTGTGCTCTGCCCAGCAACAGGGTCAGTGAACTGAAAGCAGTCTGCCTAGTGACAGGGGCTGTGTGCAGACTGTAGAGAGGGCCGTGTGCAGTGGGCAGAGGGCCGTGCGCACACTTTTCTAGAACCCTCTCCACTGAACCCTATGAAACCTGGTTTGGGCGCGAAAGCTGTGGCTTTCTGATTGGTTGGCTGGCCAGGTATTTAAGCTAGGGCTCAACGGTTGCTCGGGGCTATCAGCCATTGCTGGATAGTCGCCAGGATCTTTGGGCGCGCTCCCTTGGCCACGTGGCAGGAGCTGTAAGAGCCGAGATCCATAAAGAAGAAGAGATTCTCCAGAGGACCCCCTTTTGGATTTAGGAACCTGAACACCCTGGGACTCTGCTGGTCTCTCTGAGCCTTTGGTCCCTGGGATCTGAGGTTCAGTGAGAGCAGGGTGAGTCAGGCTCTGAAGAGGACACCGAGGGATCGCATCCGGGAGCCGGAGAGGGCATCGTGGACCAGGAGGGAAGAAGCCGTCGTCGAGCCGGAAGACCAGTCCCCGAAGGGATAGGGTCCCCGCGTGGCCCTATTTGGACTTTGCCCAGGGGTGAATGAACTATTGATTAAGGACCCAGGCTACCAGCAGCCCAGAAGACGACGGTCCAAGTCAGGTCTATCCGGACGGGAGACGACGCGGGAGCAGATGGTCCACCGAGGGACCCGGAGCAGCACCTCGTGGGAGTCGGGTCCAACGCCAGTCCGGTGAAGAGAAACTGTGAAGCGTTGGGACTGTGGGGACCTCAATTGAGAGAGAATCTCTCTGTCCGGTGGGGTAGGGATGCGGGTCCAACCCCACTGTTGGTTACTCTAATTTCTGTTATTTATGTGTTGTGGGAACTGTTTTAAATAAGTGTTTGTTGGGGATCCGGTGGGAGGTTGAGGGTGTGTTTTAATAAAGCTGTGTTCTTGAAATCCTCAACCTGCCTCTTTCTTGACTGCATCTGTGGTAGGAGCCAGGGGTTGACAGACACCCCAGGTGAATAGGGCTTGCCATTCAAATTCTTTTCCAGTAACAAAAGTACAGCATGTAATCCAGACCCCCTCCAGGAGTGGTCATCCACATCGGAGCCCACTCTATTCCCTGGAGTCTACAGGCTGTGGTTGAGCAAGAGGTCCAGGTAATGCTGGGGTAATCAAGCTCTCATCTAGCATGTGGTGCAGCCCGATTGTCCTTGTTCCAAAACCAGACAGGAGCTGCCAATTCTGCATAGACTTCTGATGGATAAACACCATCTCAAGGTCTGATGCATCCCCAATGCCTCGAGTGGATGAATTCCTCAATCTGTTGGGTGAGCCCGATGTTTCACCACCTTAAACCTCACCAAAGGATACTGACAGATCCCTCTTGAGCCCACCTCACAAGAGAAGACAGCCTTTTCCACGCCCAGCTGAGGACCTAGGGGAGTTGCCTTCCACAGACGAGCTAGAGGACCCAGCTGGGGGACAGACCACTGACGGACCCTGTGACCTGGAAGAGCTGACCTCTGCTGAAGATCTAGAGGACCCAATGGTATTCGGCCCATGTGACCTAGAGGAACTGACTTTGAGTGTTCTGCCTCACCCAGCCTGAGAGGTTGGAAGGCTACAGACTTTGGAATTCTGCCTTTCCTTACGTGAGGGACTAGGAGGCAGTGGACACTGAGGGCATGTCCACACATGTGGAGGTGGACTCCACCTACTGCAGGGGTTGGCCATGCTACAACACCATAAACCGTATCATACACATTAAACTGTATTTTATACATTACACAACTAGTAAACTTTATATACACCATATCTTACACATTAAATGAGTAATAATAAAATTTTCCAAACTCCCCTGCCTTGGCTATCATTTGGCTTTTCAACTCCAGCTCATTTCTAATGCAACATATAAACTACAACTGTAGCAAATAAAAAATACACTCCAACATCCATAGATATTTTAAAAGCTCTTGTATTTTGAAAATTGCAATTTGCAAATTTTAAAAGCTCATTGTATTTTGCAAAATGTATTTGCTGTACCTGAGCTCTAAAGTGCTTAAAGCCTGGATGCAGAAAAGGAGATAGGAGTTATGATACCTAGAAAATTGTTGTGATGCACAGATTTACAAAGCCTGTACTGGGAACCTCTCTACACTCCCTACGTAAAAAGTGGGGGGAGCTAGCCAGCTTAACACTGGGATTCACAAAAGTCAGAATGGTAAGCAGAGAGGTGCCTAAACTAGACAACAGTAGATGATGATAGAGAGGTAGAGAACTTTCACACAGTTTTTGCATTTAGTTTTACCATTCACTGTGCCATACCTGTCTTGAACTTTGTGTTTTCAAAGAATACTATTCCCCCAGTTGGATTCAAGTCTCTTTACCCATTCCAATAGCCAGGTACAGAGAAAATACTATAACCCAAGGGGAAAATATGAAATATGCATTTATTAGCTATGTTTACACTACAAAAGCTAAGTTAACTTTGTTAAGTCGACTTAATAAGGTCTACTTAAAGTCAACTTTATTAAGTCAACTTAGTGAGTTCATCCTTCTCTTAAGTTGCCATAACAAAATTGGTTAAGTCTACTTAAGAAAGTGTCCTAATAAAAAACGTGTTTACTTAAGTCAACTTTACTAAATTGACTTAAGCAGGCACATATTACCTAAGGCTTGTTAAGTCAACATAGATGGCCACATTGCATTAAGTTGACTTAACAAAATTGACTTAATGCCTAAGTCGACTTAAAGAGTGAGAGTTATTAAGTCGACTTAAGGAGGCCCTTAAGTCGACAATGAACTCCAAATGTGGCTTTGCTTAAGTTGACTTAAGCCCATAGTGTACACATATCCAATATTATAAGAATTAAGAGATGGGGAAGGGAACTTACAAAAGAGTCACCATCCCCTGCAGATATAAGATGAAAATTTGGTTAATTAGGCAGGACAATAGATCTGAGCTAAATCTTCAATTTGTGTAAAATAAGTGCAGCCCTAGTGAAACTGTGCCAGCTTTACACCAGATGATACCCTACTTCTATATCTTAAGTAGCCTGCATGCATTAGAACTCTGGCAACCAAAAATTGTGCTTTCATTCAATGTAACTGTATATTAATTAGTGAAGAATTCTGTCTCCTCTGAGTATTCTCCATACAGTAATTAAATAGGTTTCTTTTTGGTTTTCAAAAATCCAAGGCCATGTGAGAGGAAACTGCTGCTAATCTCAGTCATTGAATATCATGTCAGTGGCCCCCTCAAAAATTATAACTGGATAAAACAAACATGAGATTTTAAATATTTTTTATTTTATTTTTACTTTCCTTCTGATGTTGGAGCTTTTTAAGGGTTCACCGTTCCAAGCTATTCTCCATAACCAGAGGGCTGGAAACATACTTTTGCAAACATGGAAGCTAAGATTTTTACAGATGTCCTTGACTCTAGAGGCAAACCAAAATTGTTGTCTGTGATAAAACTGAGAAAGTAGACAATACAGGAACAATGACTTTGAATGACAGATAAAGCACTTAAGAGATTTCAGTGAGGTTGGGAAAGAGTCACATACAAAGTTGGTACAGCACTTGAGAAATTTCTGTTTGTTTGCTCTTCTGAGCACAGCTGATTTCTATGCTTCTGTGGCCTGTAAGTTTCGATCCTGCCTTCGCTGCTCATTTTCTCTTGTGAAAAATACTACCAAAGCTTGTCCATTTTGCAAACAACCATAAATTCAGGAAACAAATATCCTGAATTTGTGGACCCTCATTTATTTCAGCATATAGAACCCAGTATGACGGTAGGTTGCAAGAGACAGACTGGATTTCACCTCAAAACTACATTGGCATTTTTGCTTCCTGTTTCGATAACCTCATGAACATTCCCCTGATATTTAATTCTTTGAAAGCAACATGACGTGCTAAAACTTCATTTAAATACAAATGAAGAAATACACCTTCTGGTAACTAATTAGCATTTCCAATTTATAATAAACAAATTGACTTTTACTAAGGTCACTGTAAGGACTGATTGAGTCAAGAGGCTAATTAAGGGAACAGATTTAATATTCTGAAAGATAAATTTTCAAATTTACACTTATGTACCTGGACATTGTATGTATAGAAATTGGGACATAGACGGTATATCTATACTGGTGGCAGCAAAATTGCCACCAGCAGTGGTCTCCTCCAGGTTCAGTTGAGCAGTCTGTCAAGACACGCTCAATCAGTCTCCAGCTTAAAGCTGTAACTCCAGCCCCATAACTGGAGTAGAGCTAAGTTGACTGGAGAGCATTTCTGGTCACCTTAGCACAGTGTGTACAGGGAGATAAGTGGACATTAGTAAGGCCATGGATGATACCCAACATATTTTGTATGTCTTGCTTATCTCCTGTGAACTATTGCCAAAAAGTGCAGTGAGTATAGACAAGGGCGTAGAAAAATGTTCAATTAATGCTTAAAGAATTCAAATATATTTGTTTAAAAAAAAAAAAGATACTACATGCCATGTAATCCATTTGATTGCAAAGTACCATAATGAAGACACCCTATTACTATATGCCATGGAAGAATTCTAGCTTCTGGAAAGGATTCTGTCAAATGCCTGGCAAATTAATTTTGAGACTCTTAAGCCCTTCCAGATGCAGAGCAACAGACAGTGCTGGAAAGAATACCACAGTGATTAAGTCTTTAATTTATTTTACTTCTGCTCAATTATCCTTAAAAATAGATAAGTTTCTTTTCCTGTAACAGCTATGGAGAGTCTCAGCATATTTCTACATATATCAATTCTAATTACCTTTCTGAACAATTAATACAGAAGACCATCACTGCATAAAGTAACATTTGTAAAGGTGTACTTTGTCAAATAAATCTTATGAATATTCATATCATGTTGAATATAATCAGAATAGATAAAGTTGGCAAACAGGGATCATTTTTCAAAGAAGTAAATGTTTGTTATATATTATTTGCACATTTAAAACAATACCCTTCAGATACATGTATCTTGTATTCATACTAAAGAAAACTGTTTAGGTTTTGTGACAAGATCATCAAATGTAGCTCTTTTATTACAGCAAAATATGAAACAAAGAGATATCACACAATATAATAGTGCAAACTACAGAAGGGTGTGGGGAAGACACTGATTAGTCAGAAAGTAAGTCACCTGATTCTGTCTCTCACTGAAACAATTTATCACTATTTGCAATCTTTTGCAACTGTCCAGAATCTGGTAATAATTAATCCATGGAACCTGAATGCTGGCCAGACTTCCTACAGCCCCGTTCTGAGGTCTCAATGCATGGGGAAAAAATCACAGATACAGTCAACTGTGTCTTCTCATCAGCGTGCAGGTATTGTATTCATTTGATAATGTATTAATTTGTTTCTTTGCATGCAATAGGGGCTAAATTCCCCACAATTCCAAGTCAGTTTCTCTTGCACATGACTGACACGACATCCACCAATACTCCCTTAGCTATACATGGCAGAATACACTATGGGGTATAGACTTCAAGGGCTGTCCACCTTTGTATGTGACAAATACTAGCTAAGAAGATACTGATCTGAGTTCTTCATGTGTGATGGACACACCAATAAAAAAACAGCATAACTTGCAACTGTGTACCACTTCAGCAAGAAGTTAATTGTGTTTGGCTTGTAAAAATACAGATCTAACATATGCACATAAGGCCACACCCTGAAAAGCTCTGACAAAACACAACAACAAAAAGGCTCAGACCTCCAAATTCATCATATTTCAGATGTTTTAGGCACACAAGTGGATGAATGTTTACAGCTTCTACAGGCTTGTATAATTCAGGTGACAGGCAAAGTCACATAATACAGATATTCAGCTGTAGTCTCATTAGCTTGTCATCATACTGGCTCTTTCCCTGCACACTGAAGTGATAGAAACATTCTGTGAATACCAGCCACCTACTAAATATCTATGTTTGAATACATGCTTACTGCCTGTAAACTATCCTGCCATGTATATATGCATGCTAGGGTACTACATCACACATTTCAAGTGTGATAAGTACTTTACATGGCTATTAGAAAAATGTAGCAATTTGTGAAAACAATAAAGGTTTTCCCATAGGGGTTTTACTTTTGAAGGATTTATACTTAAATTTATATATAAAGTGGTTTGAAAGTTAGAAACCCTCTAGAAATTTATTTAAAAAATTTGTTAATTGAATGGTTTCATAAGGCAGAAAGCTTTAAAAGAAGGGTTTGGAGAAAATAATGGGAGGCTATATAAAAATTACAGCCTTATTTTCTGAGGTAACACACATTCACAAAAACCTCTGAAGAGACTTAGGCTTTAAATCCAGATCATCAGGACCTATTACATAAAGTATATAATATTTCTTCAAGGCAGCTGCTGTATAGTCATTTATGAAGAACGGGTTTCTACTGTTCAGCTGAGGTAATCTCTCTCTCTTTTTTTTTTTTTAAATACTTGACCAGCTGTAATATCAAGTCAAAATTTTCCATTCAGATTTTGTTTAATTAAAAAAAAAATCACCTTTTACTCCTGCTCAAATAAAATGGCCACTTTACTGCAGCTCAAAAAAATTCCTTTCAATATTTTCCATGTTTTCTAATGAAAACCTAAACACCACCCTCCCCATATTTTCTGTTTTCCACTGTTTGATTTCAGTGTTCGACTTTTTAGCAAAATAAACTGGAAAAAAAATCCACAAACACAAATGTTGGGGAAAAAAATATTTTTCTTTGATCTTCTCGTTTCAAAGGAAATTCTATTTCTCAAGAAACTTCAGCAATAAATGTTAAAAATTAAGATTTAAAATAATTTCTACTGCCAATTCTCAGTCATGAGCCTTGGTTTGAAAATCTATTTAATGTTGCTACATGAAAAATCTGGTACTAAAGTTCAGTAAATTAATTACAGGCATCATAATTCTTGAATTCCCTAACTAATAATATTTTTGTTTATCAAGTTTTTATTTTAAACTCTGACCCAGTCCTTTTTTATACATATTTTTATACTTTCCCAGTATATACATTCTTAAAATCTTTTGGTAGGTAACCATATTACAATCACTTAAATGGTTATATA
This sequence comes from Podocnemis expansa, assembly GCA_007922195.1. NCBI lineage: Eukaryota > Metazoa > Chordata > Testudines > Podocnemididae > Podocnemis > Podocnemis expansa. The sequence continues at coordinate 12,770,118 of ML682066.1, forward strand.
AACAAAGTTCTGTGTTGCTAAAAATTAAGGGGGGTGTTTGTTAGTTTTTTTAGTTAGATATGTCTTCCTCGTTATCTTTTGTGAAATTAAATGAAGTCACAGTTTGTGAAGTTTCCTTTTCCTGTGTAGGGAACATAGCTGAAATGTTCTTCAGTACTATGTTTTGTTTCCTTCAGCATCACTGGTAGTTGTCCTACCTTTGAGAATGACCCTTCATACCTCAAACATTCAATAATAGCTTTGTCACTTTCTTTGGCTAATACTTAAAGCACTACATTATCAAAAAATGAATTGATTAAACACCATCTCCAGAAATTCGACACATCACTAAATAATAAACTCCTGGGATTTCTTAGCATTCTGAAATCCACTGGTCTTGACCCAATTTCAACTTAAAGTATATGGTTACAGTTGTTAACTTCAGTGGAAACTGGATTGGGCCCCTCAGGTCCCAGTCTACAGCTCCTATTCAGACAAAATGTCTACTGCCATACAGAGCTACGGCTAAATTTAGAGTAATATGTGGCCCTAAGAATGGCATCATAGTTAACCTTAATGCTAGTGATAAAATGGTTCTTGCATTTTTATACCCCTAGTAAGTATCTATTGCCATTGTTTGTATTTTACGCAGTATTATTTTAGCCATGGTTGGTTCAAGCATATAAGAGATGCAAGGAGAGTGAGGTAGTATCTTTTACTGGAGCTACCCTCATGAGAGAGACAACTTTCTGAGCTTAGACGGAGCTCCAACCTGAAAAAGAATTCTATGTAAACTTGAAAGATTGTCTCTCTCACCAATGGAACCTGGTCCCCTTTGTCTTCTTAATTGTTTGTGCTTGTAATTTGGAGTTATTTATAAAGAAACTAGATTCAGCTTTTCCTACTTATTAACCTCACCAAAGCTTTTTCAATAATTATTGATATTTAACAAATGCAAATAATGTATTATGAAATCAAAAATAAAAGTTGGCTTGAGATGCTTGGCTTCAACTCAGTGGCAACAATGCTCAGCTAACTGCAAGACAGTAGCCACTCCTATATCTATCTATCTATCTATCTATCGATGGAGTGGCTGGATAGCGTAGTGGTTAAGAGCGATACCCTTTAAAGCGGGAGATGGGGGTTCAAATCCCAGTGAATACCTATCTACCTTTCCAGTAGGGATCCTTGGGCAAAAGACCCCCTAATGCCTCACTTGCCTACCTCAAATATGAAAGTGACACGAACTAGGACAGTCATAGTGGCTCAGATGTCGCCTGGATTAACAAGATCTGTGCCAGATGCTGGGGAACCAGGACAATCTGACGATAAGTGGGCTACTGGAACAAACCATACATGGATGAGACAAAAGAACCTGGAATTAATGGAGTGTTACTACAACAGTAAACCTAATAAGAGGGGATATATGAAATGTATGAGGGAAATATGGATGGACAAAAGACCTACATCCACACTAAGTAAGAAACAGCTAGTTACCCAATGCTTCAACATAGTAAAGAGGAAGTTGCTCTCACAACTTGAGATAGACCAACTCCACATCACATCCTGGAATCAAGAAGAAGACCCAGAAGAACAACTGGATGTGCATCCAACACCTGAAGCTGGAACTTCACTGCCACCCCCTCCATTACAGAGTACAGCAGATGAGATGAGGCATAAGATCCTGGATAAACTAGCTACAGTCAACCCTTGAGACTGATTACCAAGGCTCACTGGAGAAGTACTTTCAGATAGTATGCTAGAAGATGCCAATAGAGCCCTAATGACAATTCCTACTGCCACCATAACTCAAACCAATGAACTGGTATATGCTACAGCCTCTGTAATCCTGAAGATGCTTGGCTACACAAGCAAGAAGAACAGCAGTACATACCCCCCCTGGAAAATGAGGTTGGAGGATAAGATCAAGGAACTCGGAGAGAAGTTAGTCAGCTGGTGCAACTATAGAAGGGTGTAGAGATTAAGGATAAGACTCAGCTACTGAAAAAATACAAGGGCCTGACTCCATCTGAAGCCCTAGAGACTGCTAAACAAAGGCTCACAGCACTGGCTACCCAGGCTAAGGAGATACACTAGAGAAGCAGAGGCCAAAAAGATAAATGCCCTCTTCTCCAAAGAACCATCCAAGGTGTACTCCCAACTGCAGTGCAACAACACAATAACAGCAGAGCCACCAACAGCAGAAACTGAACAGTACTGGAGGAACATGTGGGAGAAAGAGAAGACTCATAACACCAGTGCAAAGTGGCTGCAAGACCTGAGAACAGACCACAGCAATCTCCCAGAACAGAAACCAGTCACCATCACAATAGCAGACATCCATCAGCGGCTCAAGAACATGAAGAGCTGGACAGCACCTGGACCAGACATGATCCACACCTACTGGTTAAAGAAACTAACAGCAGTCCATGAACGCCTAGCAGCACAGATGAACCAGCTGCTAGCAGCAGGCTCCCACCCAGACTAGCTAACACAAGGAAGGACAGTGCTGATCATGAAAGACCCCCACAAGGGAACAGCACTGTCCAACTACCGGCCAATAACCTGCCTCCCCACAACATGGAAAGTCCTATCAGGCATCATAGCCGCCAAGCTACAGGACCATATGGGCCAGTACATGAGCACAGCTCAGAAGGGCATTGGGAACACCACCAGAGGCTCAAAACACCAGTTGCTCATAGATAGAGCGGTCGCCCAAGACTCAAGGTCTAGACAGACCAATCTGAGCACAGCCTGGATTGACTACAGGAAAGCCTATGACTCAATGCCGCACACACGGATCTGTGAATGTCTGGTGCTATACAAAGTCAACAGGACACTAAGGACCTTCCTCAAGAACTCAATGGGACTGTGGAAGACAACACTGGAAGTCAATTCAAGACAGCTTGCACAAGTGGCCATCAAGTGCGGCATATACCAAGGTGATGCGCTGTCCCCGCTGCTGTTCTGCACTGGCTTGAACCCCCTCAGCCAGATAATCAGAAGGACTGGATACGGATACAAGTTCAAGAGTGGAACTACCATCAGCCACCTCCTCTACATGGATGACATCAAGCTGTATGCTAGGAATGAACGTGACATCGACTCGCTAATCCACCTGACACAGATCTACAGTGAGGATATTGGGATCTCATTCGGACTGGAGAAGTGTGGCTGGATGGTAGTAAAGAGAGGGAAGGTAGTCAAGACTGATGGGGTGGAACTACCAGCAGGCCACATAGCAGACATACAGACCAGCTACAAGTACCTTGGCATCCCACAGTCACATGGGAACCACGATGAGGAGGCAAGGAAGACAGCAACATCCAAGTACCACCAAAGGATAAGACAGGTCCTGAAGAGCCAGCTCAATGGGAAGAACAAGATCCATGCCATCAACAGGTATGCCCCGCCAGTCATCAGATACCCTGCCAGTATAGTGAGCTGGCCAAAGGAGGACATGGAGGCTGCCGATTTGAAGACCCAGAAGCTCCTCACAATGTACGGAGGTTTCCACCCCACATCCAACACCCAGAGACTGTACACCAGCCGGAAAGAAGGCGGGCGGGGTTTGGTGAGCGTCAAAGCCACTGTCCTGGACAAAACCCAGAGCATCTAGGAGTACATCAGTAAGATGGCACCCAAAGATGAGCTGCTGAGAGAATGCCTGAGGCAGCAGCAGACATGGGAGGAAGATCAAGCAGAATAAGTGCCATGGCAAGACAAGACCCTGCATGGGACGTACCATCGACAGATAGCTGAGGTGGCTGACATTCAGAAATCCTACCAGTGGCTGGAAAGGGCTGGACTAAAAGACAGCACTGAGGCACTGATCATAGCAGCATAAGAACAGGCACTGAGCACCAGATCCATTGAAGCAGGGGTCTACCACACTAGACAGGACCCAAGGTGCAGACTGTGCAGAGAGGCCTCAGAGCCAGTCCAACACATAGTGGCAGGATGTAAGATGCAGGCAGGAACAGCATACACTGAACGGCACAACCAAGTAGGTGGCATTGTGTACAAGAACATCTGCACAGTGTATGGGCTAGACCCTCCCAAGACCAGATGGGAGATTGCACAGAAGGTTGTGGAGAATAACAGGGCTAAGATTCTGCGGGACTTCCAGATCCAGACGGACAGGCAGGTACTCACCAATCAATCAGACATCGTGGTAATAGACAAGGACAAGAAGACAGTAGTGGTGATAGATGTAGCAGTGCCAAGTGACAGCAACATCAGGAAGAAGGAGTATGAGAAGCTGGAGAAGTACCAGGGCCTGAAAGAGGAACTAGAATGGATGTGGAAAGTAAAGGCCAAAGTGGTCCCAGTGGTGGTAGGAGCACTCGGGGCTTTGACTCCTAAGCTGGGAGAGTGGCTCCAACAGATCCCAGGAACAACATCAGAGCTCTCTGTCCAGAAGAGTGCAGTGCTCGGAACAGCTAAGATACTGCGCAGAACCCTCAAACTCCCAGGCCTCTGGTAGAGGACCCGAGGTTGAAGAAGTCACATACCACCCATAGGGGTAAGAGGGGAATTTTTTATATCAATAGTAAGAAGTAGTAAGTAAATTAATTTATTGTTGCAATTTAAAGTTGCTTTATAAGATAATTTATCATCCTGCTAACCTTATACAATTAGGAAAATTACTATAAGGATAATGAGGCTATTTGTCTCAATAAGGCAAGCCATATTTAGCCTAAAGTACAATTTTATCTAGTCTACAAGTAATAAGAGAGAATAGTCACCAAAAATCTGAAATACAACTTATTTCACAGAAGAGATACTACCAAAAGTTTAAACTGTGGCCCCTGCATACTAACATCATACAGTGATCAGTCTGGCCTTTTAAAGTACTTCCTGTAGTGATGAGTAAAATGTACCTATTCATGGAGCTTCTTGGTCCAGGAGGAGCACCTGGCACAGAAGTATGTAGCCTCTCCATTCAGTGAGTGCACAATACTCAGCTCCAGACTAATCTTCTTGGATATGATTTTAAGTTACAGTCAAAGGGGTTATTGACCAACTGAAATTCATCTGGCACCACAACCCTAATCCTGGCCCACTGCAGAGGGGAGGTTCAAGTCTGGGAGGGAAGCACCTAGACAAGAAGCCCACCCTGCACTCATTCTGAAGAAGTGGGTCATATATAATGGAGTGAGCCCAGATCCCCACTCTAGATGTTGAGACCTTGCATGTGTGGTCACAGAGTCATTCAAACTTGTCACCTTTGATTTAATGATTTCTGTGGGCCCAAATGAATCCATTAATCCATGCTAAAGTCACCTCTCTGTTCTGGGGCATCATGCCTCAGGGAGAAATAAGGCCTCTGGGATAGTAGGAGCAACATGATTCTGACAACGTACACTAACTCTCCCTAAACCACAGGAAGGAATGAAGGTGAAATCTTGGCACTGCTGAAGTCAACGGACAAAATTCCATCAGCTTCAGTGGATCCAGGATTTCATCTTTCAAGTTATGGACGTTCACTGCCTTTATTCCCTGGATGCGCATGAGAAGATCTTTGTATCCTCTCCCTTCAACTTATATATGGCTGAGTATAATGAACTATTCTAAACAAAAACAATTATTTATCTCACCTGTAGTATCAGAACATCTCTAACTGATTTTTAACTCAATTACAAAAAAAATTAAATATTATAGGTAGTTTGGTGTATTGGCACTAAATCTTTCTGTTACACAGTTCAGCAGTAGTTTAAGATTGACATTTATATCCTGGAGGAAGATGGCTTTTTCAGAACAAGGTGCATGTATTATCAGAACTGGTACTTTGCAATTTTTAGAACTCCTCAGCTGAAATGAGGAACAGGATTTTTATTGTAAAATGAGCAGAACTATCTTCTCTGTGAATGGAGATTTATATTACATATCATGTTACATTGCTGTTTCTGGGGTAACCAAAGAGAGACCTGTCATACCAATTTCTGTAGCTATATTGAAATGCCAAGGTATATTTTCCATGTAGAACTCTAAAGAGGAAATTAGCCTTGCTCAAGATTGTCTCTGGAAATGTATCTGGCATGCTGTTTTGTAAGAATATTGACTGATAATTAGCAGTATATAGGGTTGACTTCATTTATTTGGCTCAACATTCAAATTGAACAGGAATCACCAAGATTATGTAACCTGATGTGTTCTAAGGACTTGTTCCACAGAGGAAAAGAGAAAAGAAAGATGACTTTGAATGGAATTAGTATCAGCTGAAACAAAGCCCTTCCAGTGGATTCACTGAATGCAAACGGATCACAACAGTTGTTCAATACTATGCTAGCATTTTTTGTTTGTTTGTTTGTTTAAAAAGAGATTTCTGGGGACCATGATCTATCATGATCTAAAAATTTAAAAAGAAAAAAAATATTCTTCTATACAGATTCTCAATGAATAAAATGTTTCATTGTTTGTTCACATCACCCTCACCTCATCCCACCACCGCCATAGCGAGCAGCAAACACAGATCAACATTTTATTACACCTTCACCACAATTTTCTGGCAATCTGGCTTCAGACTCATCTTGCTCGCTAAATGGTTGATCCTGCAAGATTATTCATACAGTGATGTACTTATGTATGTGCACTGAAACAGAACTACACTTGTGCGCAAAGTTAAGCACATACTTAAATATTTTGATGGATTGTGGCCATAGTGCTCAGCACCCTGCAGAATAAATTTTTAACATAGCAGCCAATTTTTTTAAATGTATTTTGAGTCTTGTACTGTTTTTCCTAGAACTACATGGGAGAATAAAACAACTCAACCTGAATATTTGTCAGTAACTCAAACTTGGCTTTCATTTCATTTATCATTTTTGTTGTTTTACATGAAACATTAAATCAACCAACTGCCATGATGCACATAAAGCAGAAAACAAGAGCTACTTGGAAAACAGTATCATATAAATGCATTCATGATAGGTGTTAAGGCAATTTTAAAGGTTTCCATGCTCCTTTAAATATACCATAATGCCAATCAAGAAATTAAATCTCAGCTGAACATGGTGGAAGAAAGTTTTAACTACAAGACTCACAAGCAGTCTATGATCTTCCCATTACAGAGTTTTGTTATATAATTATTTCCTTCACGACTGAAAGGATGAAAAAAAGTATTTAATTATTATCTAATTTTTTGAAAAAACAGGAACCTATTAAATCAGCTAATAGCCGAAGTGTGTGGATGAAGTATCCATTTTAGCATCAATTAATAAGAATCACTTAAAAGAAAAAAAAAACTATTAGTAAAAAGACACATTATTTACAGATCTATGCTGGCTCCACAGATGTGTTAATATCAGCTTATAGTAATATTCTTACTTTCATGTGGCCAAAAATTCAGTTTCTTTTGATTTTCACCATGGATATTGGACAGTTTTTTTGTTTTTGTTTGTTTTTAAATAAAACCTCACAGTATTTGAGTGGTATCTTGCATAAGCCACAAATTACAGAACAATGGATTTTATAAATGCTTTAGATAGATTGTTTGATTTAGTGTGAACAATATGTTGTGTCTCTCTGCCTTAAAACCAGAAGACTTGTTGACATTATTCTACCCATGCAGGGCTAAGATGAAGCCAGTAAATACTTTAGAAGCTATCTTACATAGATAAAATGTCACACATTTATAGACCATAATCTCAGAAATTTCCTAGGGAAGAAGCAAATACTCAGTCTCAATGGTAATCCAGAATTCTCTCTCTTTTATTGTTTAAGGCTATGTTCACACACAGAGGGCTTGGTTTTGAAACAGAGAATCAGACACGGATGTTTGCAATGAAGTCACTGAAAGCCTGCATACTGTTTGTGACTGCCTGTGTTCCCGGACTGATATATTTATATATCATTTAAAACAGAGGTCTCAAACTCAAATCACCAGGAGGGCTGCATGAGGACTAGTACATTAGCCTGAGGGTCGCACCACTGAAATCTTTTCATACAACAATATTGCAAATACTGGTGACAATAGTGCTGTTGCAGGCTGCAGGAAGTAGCTTTAGGGGCTACATGTGGCCCATGGGCAATGTGTTTGACACCCCTGATTTAAAGTAAATATGTTATACTAAGATTATATCCAGACTCTGCATTACTGACTTCTCCCCCAAGGTTTTCTGCTTGGCAGAGAAGAGTGACAAATTTATTACTGTCCATCACCCCCTTCTCATTCAAATCTGAAAATGCATTACTTCCATAAGTCTCAAAATAAGCGAGTATGACGTGGCAACAGAGGAAGTGTCTTATTTATCCCCTTCTCTAGATCGCTTAGTAGATGTATCTTTTAGATCTTTTTTTTTTTTTTTTTGAGGTAGAACTCCTTATATTTTATGCATTGTATGGCCCTGAACACAGTTTTGGCCCAAAAAGCGTAGCTAATTATGCATATAGATCATCTCTAAAGTTTCATGTCATCATCAGAATCCCATTAGGCACTGTAGTGACTCAGTGGGGCTGGAGAATGAGGATCAAATGGCGCATGGAAGATGTGGTCCAGAAAGAGAACATCTCCCATAAGTGGGAAAAGGGACATGATACATTAAAACTACAATTAGTAAACACAGATTAATGTTAAAATGATTTGGTATATTTTGATTTAGTTTGACAAGCAAATGTTTGATTTGGAAATATTTTCCATAGAAAATCTCAATCCTGCAGAAACGAGATTTTCCATCAAAAACATTTTCACTGAAAATTCTCAAAGGCTTGTATTATTTCTTCAAGCCGAATCCCATTCTTAAAATCCCAATACATCCTCTGTTAGCTTCCTCACAGAAAAACTGAGCAGCAGTATTTTTGGTGCTGGCATTATTGTCTGGATGTTCCACTGAGTATGCAGAAGCTCGCAGGCATCTTTAATGAGGGACTTGCAGATTTCTGGGCTAGTATCTGAAGACACTGTATTCCCTATACATATGATTTTTATTCCTGAAGAACAAGCAAGGAGTCCTGTGGCTCTTAAAGACTAACAAATTTATTTATTGCATGAGCATTCATGGGAGAAAATCTCACTTCATCAGATGCTTTGAAAATGGAGAACTTACAGAATGAGAGGAAAATAAATGCAGGGACATGCATGGCATCAGGTCACACTGTGACAACAAACCAAAGCTCCCACTAAAGCTCATGTGATTAATAAAGTTGTCAGCCTTTAAGAGGGCCACAGGGCTCCTTGGTTTTTTTTTTTTCGCTGAACTAGACTAACATGGCTACCACTTCAGAACTTATTCCCGGAGGTGACAGGTCCATTCTTCTAATGATAAAACCGAAAGGATGAGGTACAGCTTTTTTGTTACAGCTAATAATATTTTTCTCAGCAGTAGCCATTTGGCCCTCTGCAGCGGTGACGAGACTAAGCATCCTAAAGTAATATTCTACTCAGGACATTCTTAGGAATTTACTGACTTCGTCAGTGCATGAAAATGACTGTTTTACTTTTTTTTATTAATACAGCCTTTTATTAAATTTGTCTTTGTAGTCTTTGAGACCTTCAGAGTAAAATGATTGAGTATTTGGAAAGGCTGGGAGAAAAGAAACTCATGTGCTAGTATAAAGTTTTAATATTATTCCAATTCTACATACATGCACTATAGGATTTATAGCGAGGAATTTAACCTTTCCCGAATTTAAACAGAAAAAGTCAGCTTCTCCTTGGTACTTTTGACTTCTTTGGCTAAGGAAGGAAAAGTAGCTTTATTGGTAATGGCAGAATGGCTGACTCTGTATTGCTATGATAGTTTAACTCTTAATCGTAGTTCAGTATATAAATCATATAAACCTCCATGGATTTGGGGTGGTATATTCATTTAAGCAAAAGTTAACATCCATTTATAAATTTGAGAGGTATCAGCATGTTTGTCATGACACAAAATTTAACGTCACAGCTGATAGCCCTCCAGCAAAATCCAAATGACACCATTCCCTGAGGTATACGTAGTATAATGACTAGTATAGACTTGGTAAAAAATTCTCATATAATATGTTAAATTTTCTTGTATAAAAATATGCCAAATCATTTCAACAACTAGTAAACATATTTCCAAGGATATAGAAAAATTAAACTTTATTTAATCTCCATGGCTGTGTCTACGCTTAAGAAGTTATTTTGAATGAACTCAGCTTGAATTAATTAATTCAAATTAATAATGGTTAATTCAAACTAAGTTAATTTTAACTAGTATGTCCCTACTAGGAACCAAAATTGCACTAGGATGTCTGTGCACAGGACTTGCTAGTTCGACTTAGGAAGGGGGCACCATGGCCCTCCAGAAGGGCCATGCCCCCATCCAATACACAGAAAGAGGAAAGTGCCCTGGGACAAAAAGTCAAACCCGTATAATTCAAACTAAAGGTTAGTTCAAATTAACACAGTTCCATTGGGTTAATTTGAACTAATATGTTCAAATTAACTGTTACTTCAAAGTTAAGGGAGGTTTTATAACTTTGAAGTAAGTATTCATTACTTTGAAATACAGACTTCCTTAGGTTGAAATAATGAAAGCCAGTGTGGCCATGCACTAATTTAGTTTGAATTAATCCTCATTAATTCAAACTAAATTCCAAGTGTAAATACAATCCATAAGACTTTCAAAAAATGTTTTTTTGTGAAAAAAAGATATTTTATTGGGGTCCTAAAGTCATTGACCAAACCTTAGGCCTGTGTATACAATGGGCTACAGCCTGGCGGGACATTTGCTTGTCAGGCCTGTACAAAGAACAATAGCTGTATGTGACTTTATCTCCCAGGGTCAGCAGCCACATACTGAAGCAATTTCTCAAGACCTTACTGTAAGCACATACAGCACTGACTCAGCAGTTTTTTGGGAACATAAGAAAACATTTTGCACAGCACCAGAATACAATGAAATTTGTTAATCAAAGACAGTTTCCCAGAAAAATGCTGATGTGGTGGGCTTTGGCTATAAAAGGGGGCCCTTTTTGCTGACTCGTCAGAGGGGCAAGAGGTTAATTGCTTCCTGCACCACTGACAGTCTGGCCAGCCCAAAGCAACCCCCCACCATCCATAAAGGAGGCGTTTAATCCCCCTTTGCCTGATCAAGAAAGGGAGCCTGGTCCTTAACAGGTCTTTTTTCCTAATTATTCTTCTTTTTGTTTTTCCTTCTTGGTTTTTCTGCCTGGGTACTCCCGGAGAGCAGGGCCCACGGCGGGCCGCTGTTTCTCCCAGATAGGGACTAGCAGGAGGTGCTTAGTTGGTTGCAGCCAGACCTGGTAGTATAAGGTCCAGGGCTGGCCAAGTGCAGATTGATTTTTCTTTTTGAGCACGCAATCCAGCTGAAGTCTTTCTTTGGGCACAGGCAGACATGGTGATCTGCATGTCCAATTGCAGCTAAACTCTATACTGTGCTGTTCCCTTTATTTTTCCTACAGAAAAATAGGTCTGTTGAACACCCTCCAGAGATAACATCAAAAAATGTGGTAAATATGACCTGGTCAAATTGGGGAATAAGTTTATTTGTGCTGGGGGGTACACTGGGAATCTTATTAGGAACTGTTTTAGGCTTGCTGTGTGTTCGTGTATACTATTATTGCTCCAACTTGTCTGACCTCCTAAATCAAATTGGTAATTATCATATTTGTGCTTACAGCATTTACTTCCCACAAGCCAGCTAAGATAATAATAAAGAGTATGTGTGTAGAGTGAAAGAGTAAACCCATTTTGTAAGCCTCCCCTTGGCACCCCAGTTGACCCTTGTAACTCCTAGCCGCAAACAGCCCATGGCTGGCCTCACCGGGCCGTGACCCATGGTGTCTAGAGAGTAAGAGGGAGAAGGAAGGTGTTTGTGCTGTCCGAGATTTTAAGTGCTGAAAAACTGTGTGATTGATAAGAGAACAGGGACTCTATGCACACAAACACTTAATAACACTCAATAAACACCACCAGCAAAATAAATTAGGACTTTTAAAACACTGTTGAAACTGCTGCTATATTACTTTTCTATTTTTCTTTTTCTTTTTTCTTTTTTTTTTCCTTTTGTGTATACCAATATATATTAATAGAAGTTACATAGACAGTGACTAACCCAAAATACGTGGCCTGTTCTCTTGTCTCTCGGTTAGGAAACACTCTCGCACTGTAGGGTTCACACCCCTGTACCCCACTCTCCCTTAACAGTTTTCAGTTCATCAGCAATATGATTGAAACATTACTTGAATTATTTCCTCCTAACTTCAATATGGTAACAAACAGAAACATTTATTTCTTTCAGAGAACGGGTTTGTGCCAATATTATATAAATTTTATTTTTGTGTGAAGAAAACAGGTCTCTATTTCTTTTCTGAGTTTCTTTTCTTCTGGAATGCATTCAGCACAATACAATACATTCAATACCCTGAAACCTGTAACAACAGTGAGAAACTGAAACAAGCCAAGAAAATCAAATTTTAAAATTCAAAGTTTATTTATTTTACCAATTCTTTCAAAACAAACAAACAAACCCTTTGTTAATTTATCCTGGCCTGGACTTCTCTATTTTTTGCCAATTGAAATTATTGAAAGGATGTCAAGATCCATCACACCATAAAAACTCTGAAGAAAATACAAGTCCAATAACAAAGATTTTTCAATAGAACCATGGAGAAAGGAAGGATTTATACACTGTAGTGAGCCAAACATATGCCTAATCTTTACCAAGGAGGAGCCAGTAATTATAGACAAGTCAGTCTGACCTCGAATCTAATGACACTAATAATGGGTGCAGAATGATGAACCAATAATGTATTCCATCATTTAAGATGGAAGAGGTCCTTAGTAGGCCATTAACTTTTCTCTTTTGCTTTGTGAAAGAATTGATTTAATTACTCCTTAAAATAATTTCTGATAAATCATATAACTTCTAGCCTTAAGGGTATAAAGTGATGGTTATTCAACAACAAATTGTCTAATGGTTCTTGTAGTAAGTTTTTCTTAATATTTAACTTATATTTTCTTTGTTGTAGCTTAAGCCTGTTCTAGTCTCTTTCCAATTTATAAAATCCCTTCTCTTTCTGTAGACAGTTTGGACAATGTCCTTGTATCATCCCCACTATCTCAAATGTGTGTAAAGGCTGCATTATTTCAAATGCTTCCTCCCCACAGTGCTCCTGGCCTGCTTCATGGATCTCAACAGATGGAGATATAGTCACAGCCCAATTTTCTCCTTAAATGGATCAGCAAAGCCTTCCTGGAAAGCACAGAAGCAGCAATACTCTTGCAGAACTCTCCCAAATCACAAAAGTTATCACCATGTGTCCTATCTAACTCAAGTCTTTTGTGCTTCTCTTTCCTACAGCATCTGTAGAAGGAGCAGCCACAACTGGATCTGTAGAAAGGAGCTTGCTTGGTTCATTTGTATATACAACTCCAAATCACTTTGATCTCTTCCTTGTTCATATCACACTGCAAACTCTGGTTTAAATTCAATGCCATCTATCACACCAGGTCACTTGCAGCATGGATCTTGTTAAGTTCACAGCACACATATAGAAAGAAACCAGATACAGGTATAAAACACTCTTCATGGAAATTTGCAACACCACACTGTTTTATTTCTTAGGCTGTGTTCACACAGCCTCCTTATTTCGAAACAACAGAGGTTGTTTCAAAATAAGGTTTCAGCTGTTCACACAACGCACAGTTGTTTCGAAACAAGGGGAAGCCCTTGTTTCGAAACAACTGTGTTGTTTTGAAACAAATTAAACCCCATTTGGGGTCGAAACAAACTTGTTTCGAAACCCTTGTTTTGAAACAAGGCATGTGAACATGTTGTTTCGGAACAATGTGTTCCGAAACAACACTGGATCCTCAGCACCCTGGCCAGGGAACCCTCAGGAACTTGGCCAGGGTGCTGAGGGCTGTCCCTCAGCCCCAGAAGGGGGCTGCAGCCCCCGGCGGGTGTGGGGGGGTGAGCGGCTGCAGTTTTGACCTTGTCTGGCTTTTGATTGATCTCTGACCTTCTGCCCCAATACTGAGCAGCTCACTCCATTACCTCAGGTTGCCTATGATTCAGTCCAGCAAGATTTTGCATGCAACATCAATATCTGTCACAGGCTTCCAGACTGCAAGAAAGATGCATGGAAAAGTCCTGAACTTTAAAAATGACAGCCTATAATTTCAATATAATTTTCAATACACCACAGGTTTCTACTCTCCATTAGCTTTCTACTCTTTGGATTATTTTCCCCTCAGGATGGATTAGATTGCATTTTTTTCTAAAGTGTTTCATCTAAAATATTAGAGTTAATTTAAAATCATAATCTACATCTTTTTTCTCTTCATGTTTCTTATCTCTGGTTTCATTGGTGATATTTTACCTACCCCATTGGCATCTGTCCATTCTTATTTAAAATATCACCCATGTATTTCATCAGTGTGCTATTCATTCTTTCTCAGATCATCTGCAAAGGTTTTAAATAATACTAGAGATAACACCAGTTCAAGTTGTACTCTATTATAAACTTCATCACAACATATTTGAAAAACTACAAATGAAAGATTCTACACATTAAATGTCATATGTAGGAGAAAGTAAAAGGTTAAGTAAGAGAAGTAGAAGCTCCTAGGTATTGGCTCAAGGCCTAGCGAAGCAATCCAAGAAAGTGGGCCTGAATGCCATGCACATAGGGTATGGGATCATGATAACCTCATCAAAACTGGCACAAGCTAAATATGAGAAAGTACTATGACAAAGATGAGAATGTACTTGAATAAAGACTTGGAGAAAGGTGGTGCTAGTCTGGTCTCATGCCAAAAGAGATAAGGAGGTATGCTGAGTCAAAGTGACTTGTACAAAGGAGAGGTTTGGCCAAGTCATGACACCTTGATGGATGGTGAAGTCCAGGGACCTATCAAATTAAGGGGTGGCATCAAAGGAGGGATGCATAGGACAATTGAGGTAACCAGGGACTTATCAAATTGGTGGCATCAAAGGAGGGATGTACAAGTCAATTCAGATAAGACATAAAAGTAGGAGCCCCAGAGCCCAAACTTTGTGCAGCCAAGAGGGTGACAGCCAATCCTGCTGTCAATTGAGCTGTTCAATTGCATTGAGAGCACCAATGCTGCCAACAAATCTGTCGATATGGATTGTTTGCAATAGTGCTATGTTGCAATAAAGCCTAGCCTGGCACTTTCATTTCTACAAAGATCCATGGTCGTGTTGGTTTCCTCGATCGTGAGTGTTGTCTCAGTTTACTCATGCACTCATTCACACATGCAGCCAAACTGATATCAGCACTAGACACAGAACAACACTGATAAGAACACATCTTGCCTGACGTGCCTGACCGCACTCTGCCCAGCGTACCACATCATACACTTTCAAAACTCCTTTCAAAAGTAGTAGCCTCAGCTAAGTTTACTTATAGATTAGTTATCTCAAAAGCCAGTTACAAACTTTTCCTCATTTTTAATACATGGCAAAAGGTTCTTGTATGAACACTAGGAACACTGCAAAGAAGAAAACTGATGCAGCAGATTTTCCATTTGTGATTTGACCTAACTAAACCTGTGAAATTCAATTAAAGTTAAGAACAAAGTATCAAGCTGAAGTTGTTTTTATGTAATAAAGATGAGCTCAGGAAAGGATGACAGCCCCCAGTTTTCCAAAGAGGTTCTTTAAATCAGAGGTACAACTCCAGCATTTGTGCAGAGAGATGTGCAAAACAAATGACTGTGCCAAGTGTCAATGTGTGCATGTTAATGAAACTTAGGAGACCATGATTTAGGAGACCACGTACCGATTATCAAAGTCACTGATGTCTTGCATTAGGTCTTTCACCATCAAGCTAACAATCAGGATTCCTTATCCTTTACCTCTGAATGCTCCCCTGCATATTGGTGATTGGTTTATCTGTTGTCTCCTTTTGCTTGTAGCTGTTCTCAGTCTGTTTTTTGAAGAGAAGAATCCCCATGTGGAAAAATCAGGTTGAGAGGTTCCATAGGTGATTCACCTCAGCTCTCATTATTCTTCCTAAATACCATGTGACATCTCTTTGTTTTTATTGTTGTCTATTTTTCTATATAAACATAGCATGGTTTTAATCTCTAGTTTCTTTGATGGTGCTTTTTTTCATGGTCTATTGTCTATGCCTTCTTGAGGTTCTTTCTCCATTATCTCCTACTGTTGTTTAAGACCTTCCTTTATTACAAAAAAAGAAAATTGTTTCAGACTTTTTCAAGTTAACTTGTTAGAAAATTACCTTGAGTTGCAACTGCACAAAAGCTACTCTGCATTGTACAGTTTTGGATCCTTCATTGTCTATTCTATGGCATAGTAAAAGGTTGTTGTAAGCTCTTTTCCATTTTAGAACTTCCTCTAGGAACTGCCTTCAAACTCCACATTTTGCTGCTTTATGATTCATTTTTCACTGAAATTGCTCAGTCAAAGGCCCATATGTCTTCATTCCCATGCCCTTCTTATGAGAACAGGATCACAATTTCTGCTATCCACCTAGGTCCATCACAAAACTTTCAGAGAAACAAAATTAAAACAAATTTAATAAGCACAACTCAGTAACTACTTCCTACTTTCAGATGTCCACTACTCTCTCTAATTTCCCTATAACACCTGTATAATTTTCTCTTTACTTGTTAGTACTGCTTCATTCTTTTTTTCAGAAATAAACTTCCTGTCAGAGACAGCTATTTTATTTATTTTTCCTTTTTTTTTTAAATGAAATTTGTTTCCATTAATCTTTTAATCAAAACTGAATTTTTTTTGTTAAACATATTAGTTTTCCTTTAAAATTTCATTGGAATGTTTTCTCAGGTCCAGAATAAAACATCTGGTAAGAAAGACACCCATACCTGCTCTCCCTTGAGTAGCAAATAGCACAGTCCTTCAAGCATTCAAATGGCGCCGTGGGAGCCATTCACACTATTAACATGTTCAAGTCCCTGTTCCAAATCAGTTAGTGAATTGTGACTTTAGGCAATTCATGTATAGCCTGTCTGACCCTCAGTTCTCTGTGTAAAAAGGGAATCATATTAGTTCTCTATCTCACAGGTGTGTTGTGAAAGTAAATACATTAAGATTATGAGATGCTTACATCCTGTGGTGATAGGAGGCAATGTTATTAAGTTTTAATATGGCTAAATGTAAATGTGTACCTATAAGAGTAAAGGAAATAGGCATGCTTACACAATAGGAGACTCTACCTTGGGAATCACTGGGTCTGAAAAATATTTAGGGAATGTGTCAGGTAATCAGTTGACTACAAGCTCCCGGTGTAACACTAGGACAAATTCAATTCTTGGATGCATAAACAGGAATCTTACGTAGGAGCAGAGACCTGATATTACATCTCTATTTGGCATTGGTGTGACCACATCTGGAATCTTCTACCTGGCATCCACAATTCAAGAAAGATGTTGAAAACTTGGAGAGGGTTCAGAGAAGAGCTACAAGAATGATTAAAGATTAGACAACACGCCTTGTAGTGATAGACTCAAGGATCTCATTCTACTGAGTTTAAAAAATAGAGGGAACAAATATTTAATAGTGGGCTCTTCAATCTGGCAGAGAAAGATATAACATAATCCAGTGGTTGAAAATTGAAGCTAGACAAATTCAGGCTGGAAATAAGACATACATTTTGCACAGTGAAAGTAATCAACAACTGGAAAGTCTTACAAAGAGTTTTGGTGGTTACTTCATAACTGACCATTTTTAAATCAGGATGGAATGTTTTTCTAAAAAGATGTGCTCTAGGAAGTATTTTGGGGACATTTTATGGCCTGTATTGTACAGGAAGTCAGCTTAATTTATTACAATAGTTCCTCTGATGTTGGAAAACATTAATAGAGAGAGATCTAGACCAAGTAGGGGTATGAACAAGAGTGTCTCAATTTTCTTCTGTATACACACAACATCTGATGAAAAAAAAAATTGAATTCTCCTTTAAAGAAGAAGATAAGAAGATTTTGGCTACTTGTTGATCTCACCAAGACCAACCTGTTGGAGTCAGAAGCTGCCAGATTAGTTGTGGAATTACGTATGATTTCCTGAAAGGAAAAAAAAAAAACCTTTAAAGAAAGCTTGGGGGGGGTGGAGGGTGTAGAGATGCAAAAAATAAATCTGTTAGTCTTAAAGTGCCACACAACTCCTTGTTGTTTTTTTACTGGACTAGACTAACACGGCTATCCTTTTGAAATTGTAGAGCTATAATTCAACTGTGTTCCTCCTGGGCCCTACAAAAAGCTTGGTTCTTATATTTTTTTGCAGGACCTACTTCATGAATCCATGGGATCTATCTGTCTTGAGCCCTGTGTGTATTTATGACAGAAGGAGGGATCATAAAGGGGACAAAAATGTTCTGAAAATGATGAAATTAGCTGAAGTTACTCCCCACCCCATACTCTAAACCATTAGCTTTTAATCATCAGTTTACTTTTAATCATCAGGCAACTCCAAGTGTGTTTTAAGAAGGGAGGTTTACTTTTACAATGTGCATGCGAAGTCTTGAACTCTTATATTAGTGGCTAGATTAGTATTAGTGGTGGTAGTAAGCATTTGTCAGAACCTGGAAGATCTTAATTTTACTGGATGCAGCTCAAATGTAGATAAGAAACAGTTCCCATCCTAAAAGACCTACAGACAAAAAGCACAAAATAGGTGGAAGTTTGGAGTTAGATGTCATATACAAGGAAGTGGCTCTGGTGAAAAACTGACACAGCTCTGATAATGGCCTTTTTATTTTTATTTTTTTCCAGACTTGTTCTTGTTTTCAGTTTTGTTTTTTAACTGGGAGTAGTGGCATGAGAAATCTCAGGAATGAGAAAGTGAGAGAATAAAGGTATGTCTACATTGACCATGGCACTGTTGGTGTAACCAGATTGGTTCTGCTGCAGTGGAGAAGCACTTAATCCAAAAGTCAACAGTATTAATCCACCCCCATATAAAGAGTAATGTAGCAGGCACATCATGGTAAGTAAAAGTCAGAAAGTCAATGGGAGATGCATAGACTAGTTTGAATATCTCCACCTCAACTACTGCCAAAACTCACCAGCACAGAAAACCAAGCCTAAGGAGTTAATCTCAGTCATGTCTAATACCAGTATAGTGTGGAACATAAGGCAGAGGTGCAATCATTGCTCTTATCTTGCTAATCCTGAGCTGGGAGGGCTTTCGATGCATCATGGCAGAAGTAAGCCATACAGAGGGATCTCAAGGTCAATGAAGTAGTATCTGTAAGAACTAACAGAGTCCAGCTGTAACCCACCTCCTTAGACATATGAAGGAAAAATTTCAGCTTTAGGTATATACACACACATGCAAAGAAAGACAAGTTAACAAAGTCACTTCAAAGAGCAAAAAACCACCAAGAAGTCTAGTGGTACTCAAAGACTAAGAGATTTATTCATCACATCTGTTAGTCTTTAAGTGCCACAAGACTCATCTTTTTCTTTTCTTTGCTAGACTAACACGGCTTCCCTATGAAGCAGTTCAAACAGTGTAGGTGTTTGAAATGACCTTATTAACTAACTCTTTGTTGCATGTGCATATATATACCCCTAATATACAACCCACAAAAGCTTATGCCTTAATAAATTTGTTGATCTTTATAATTGCCATGGGACTCCTTATTTGTTTTACTGATGTCAAAAGAAGTTTCAGTTGCAAAATTTGGGTCTGGACAGTGAATGTCTCAAAAGTACATAAAGATGTGGATTCAGTTTCTTGTTGAGCTCCACAGCCCGAGAATTTTCCCCCATATACTACAAATAATTAAGTTTACATCCAGAGTGAGGCGCACATATACCCATTGCAACTTCATTACGTCCAAGTTACAAACATCTAAGGACTAGGGATGTCAGAACTTCCACTGGACAATCTTAACTACTCCAGCGTGACTATCATTGCTATACCAAGATACACAGTGTTTTCAGAGCTCCAAGAATGGACGCTGAACACATCACCACTGTAGGGGAAATATCATCTGACAGATTTTCTTTTTAATGCACACAATTTTAATTTTGCACCTTGTCCTTTTGAGATATTTTTTAGTGACTAATCTTGAAAGCGCTGAACAAGAAATAATCTAACTTTGCATAATTATTTACTGGCTCATGTTTCAACATATGAAGTGTACTTTAGCCACTGCTGATTTATTAAGTGGAAATGCATCATCTTAAACAGTTTCTTTTCATATCTTTCTATTAAAGAAATAATCAGTGATAAAATTAGGATATGCCTGACTCCATGATCAGTCAGAGAGGAGATTCGAGATGCTTTTGGAAAAAAATATATAAAGTATATTCACTTATTTCCATTTTCTACTTTTTGTGTGTAGAAGCCCAAGACAGAAAACAACAGACAACCACTGGTAATCACATACAACCCCCAAGTCAGACCTCTACAATAGATTGTTAAGGACCTACAGCCTATTCTAAAAGATGGGCCCTCACTCTGTCAAGCCTTGGGAGAAAGACCTCTCCTCACCTACAGATGGCTCTCTAACCTTAATCAGATACTCACTAGCAACTATAGACCTAACAACAGAACTTTTAATAGCAGGCACTTATCCCTGAAACAAACCATGGTGCCAACATGTCTGCACAAATGACACCATCATAGGATCTAATCAAGCCAGCTACTCTATTAAGGGCTCATTCATCTGCTCATCCCCCAATATAATTTATGCCATCATGTGCCAGAAATGCCTCCATACCTTATACATTGGACAAACAGGACTATCTCTGAGCAAAAGAATAAATGGGCACGAAACTGACATCAGAAATCACAACATTCAGAAACCAATAGCTGAGCACTTCAATGTTCCTAATCACTCTATTGATTGTTTGTTAACAACTGTGCTCAAGCAGATGGATAACACATCAAGACTTCAAAGAGAAACTGCAGAACTGGAACTGGTATGCAGATTCAATTGTGTACTATATATCAGTGATCCTTTCAAAATATATAATATTCAGTACTATTTGGTATAGATCATTAAAATATTCTGCTACTACATCTACACTGAAATTTACAGGCTCAGTTGAATCTGCATTACAATGTACCACCTTCTCATGATGTAACATCAACATGTGTCAACTACTTCCACTGAACAACACTGAAGATATTCTGAAACATTAGAAATACTATTGGGCAATTAATGAACTGAGCTAGCTAAAAGTGAAGCAGCTGGTAGGTACTAATTATGTGCTTGTATGTGTTTATAGAAAACAGTCAAAACATAGACCACATTGTACAGTTAAGTCAGAAATATTACCTGGACTAGATTTCAAATAAAACTATTAAATAATGGCAATCTATATGGAAGCAGAGATAGACTGAGTGGAACCAAAACAGCTAGAGTAATACACCCACATAAAGTATGCTGAATTGTTTTTTTAGCACTCATGAAAGACACCTAAGATCCCAAAAAACTTCACAAGGACAAATGTAGTACCTATATATTTAAAAATGAGGACTCAGTAAATTATACACCAGTCACCCCAAGTTTGATTGTGAGGAAACACATGGGAACAAATTATTAAACAATCAATCAATGTGTATGCACCAATAGAATAACAAGGTATTAAGCAGCAACCAACATAGACTCATAGACTGTAAAGTCAGACGGGACCAGTATAATCATTTAGTCTGATCTCCTGCACAATACAGGCCTCAAAACCTCATCCACTCACTCCAGCAATAAGCCTCTAAGCTATGATTGAGTTATTTCCCTGAACTAGGGAAATATGCTCTAGATGAAGTTCCTGTAGTATATGTGCACAGCTGTTTAAAAAAAACAGACTCAATGAGTAGTTGTCAAATGACTCAGTGTAAAACTTGGAGAATGCATCAGTTACAGTCCCAAAGAGATCTTATCTCCATCCTTTACTAGTCAATATGTTCATTAATGACTTGGCTAATGAGCTGTAGAGTATTTTTATATAATTTGTGGATGAAAACAAGCTGAGAGGGGTTGCAAGCACTTTGGAGGAGAGGAGCAGAATTCAGAATGACTGAGCAATTTAAGAGTTGATCTGAAATCAACAAGATAAAATTAAATAGACAAGTGCAAAGTGAGGTTGAAACCAAGCAGCCAAACTAGTCTTTGTATGAGAAGACTACAGAAAAAGTTTTCCAATAAAATGGAACCAGACTACTTATAAGTCAGGAGAAGTTTATCTAGAGTAAGAGGAATAAAGGGTGGAGGTTCCTTTAAGGGTAATTGATTCCTCTGAAGTAGGAGAGAGAGAGCAAGTAGAAGACAACCACCTTTTTTTGGCAGGAACACTTGTGAGCTGTTGGGCCTAAACAGCTGGGGCAGTATATAGTACCCCTGTCCTTCCAGCTATAGCCCCTTCTCATGTCTGATTACCAACTCCCATGCTCCCACATGAGGATAAGAGTAATTTTTTTTTTTTAATCCTAGGGAGATCATGCTAATTGACTTTTTCTAGGACTGAGAAGGAAATTTTATCTCACTGCCAGTTTAGCAAGGGGGGGTTGGGATTTTTCACCTCCACAGCAGCTCAGGGAACCAAGGGGTAGGTCAAGAGGTAAGGTTAAAAATGCCACAACTTAACAGGTAGCAGGTTTCCAGTGCTGTTACTTATTCCACAGGGAGTCTAGTTCCCCAATAAATTCAAAGTGGACTTAGGGCATTCCCTGAAAAAGTGGCTATAGAAGTTCCCTTAAAGAAGTAGACATCCCACAAAGCAGCTGTGGAAAGGGGGTTTGGTCTCTTAGGCTATGTCTACATAAGCAAAAGTTAGTTTGGACTAACCTTGCACTTTGAACTAATGCATAGTTCAAACTAGAATGCATGGTTAGTTCAAACTAACTGGCTTAGTTCAAACTTCTTACCTTCAAACTAAGCATTAGTCCATGGCCACATTGTGCCTAGGTCAAACTAAGTGCTTGTACTAACAAGTTCAAACTAAGAAATTTCTTAGTTTGAACTAAGGAAGCCTAGTGTGGCCATGAGCTAAATTAGTCCAGACTAAGCCTCCTTAGTCCAGACTAACTTGCCAGTGTAGACATAGCCTTAGTGTCTGCTACAGTGGAAGACAACCACTGTTTTCCCAACACTTCAACTCTCAGATGAGGGAAGGGTGTTGGGGTTCCAGCTGTGGTGGAATGGAGGGTATATGGTATTGCTCCAACCAGTGGGACAGATAAAGGAAAGAATCATGATCTTCACTGTGTGAATTACTGTTGACTAGTTCCCAAGTGAGTTAAGTAATAAGTTTTTGGCCTAATTAAAGTATGTATACAGACAATACTATAGGAAACCAGTTTGTTCCTCTAGATTGTTGTTGAGACAGGATGCGTCATTGTGAAGAGAAAAAATGGACAAAGTCCATAACCCAACTTTCATTGTGGACTTAAAGCCAAAAGTCCTTTTCCCTGCATTTAAAAATCCATTTTATAATGTCAGAAATATCCTTGAGACACCATTATAATGTGTTGCATGTTTTTGGTGGTGAGCGTGGGTAGGAAATATATCATCAGATCATGCCTTTGTGCTGATGGATGCAATGTGGTCAATAATTGGACTGTGTAGAGAAGTTATATAAATGAACACATGCTTCAAGAAATTTAATATTAATTAAGTGGGACTTACATATAATAGTGACTACTATAATGGGACGGGTTTTTTTATATATCTTATTAAAACCTTAAGAAAATATTTTAGAGAAATACCTTTCTGAGGGCTTTGCATGTTGAAAAGTACTGCTTTAAACATTTAAAAGGACAAATATAATTATCAGTGAATCTGTTAAATTAGTGTGTGTTCTATATCTTCAGGAAGAACATTTTACATGTTCAGATAAGTTTTTCCTTGTTTTTCTTAATTAGAAAGCAATTGACTTAATAAAAAATACAAAGTACAATATTGAGGAAAAAAAACATTAAAAGAGAAACCTGAAAAAGAATACCAGAGACTTAAAATGTCAAGACTTGAGACACTTCATAAATAAAATGTTTCTAAAAGCAGCTTGGTGACTGATAGTTTTCAAACACCTCTTTTACAAATTAGCAGTGTAACACAATATATCACTTGCTGTTTAGTTGTGGCACTCAGCATTTTAATACTTCCGTAGGCTGTTCACTACACATGCTCTGTTAGGGTGATTTTTCCTAACTTTATTTTTTATTTTAGGCATCACTTCCTTCCTGTTCTTCAGCATCATATAAGAACACAAGAATGGCCATACTGGATCAGGCTGAATGACCATCTAGCACCATCTCTTGTCTCCTGACAATCACCAGTGACAGGTGTTTCAGAGGGAATGAATAGAACAGGTAATCATCAAGTGATCTCTCTTCCTATTCCCAGCTTCTGGCAAACAGAAATCCATGCTTATCCTGATTAATAGCCAGTGATTGACCTATCCTTCATGGAATTTAGTTCTTTTCTGAACCCCATTTTAGTCCTCTGGCAGGATGTTACACAGCTTGACTGTGCTTTGAAGAAATACTTCCTTTTGTTGATTTCAAACTCTCTGCTTTTTCATTTCATTTGGTGAGCCCTAGTTTTTGTGTTATGAGGAGTAATAATACTTCCTTTTTATTTTCTCTAATCATGATTGTATAGACATCTTTCATATCATAGTTGTTTCTTTTCCAAGTTGAAAAGTTCCCGTCTTATTGATCTCTCCCAATATGGAAGCTTTTTCATACCCCTAATCATTTTGTTCCCCTTTTCTGTACCTTTTCCCAATTTCAATGTATCTTTTTTTTGAGATAGGAAGCTGAGATTTGCAAGCATTTTCAAGATGTGGACATACCAAATATTAATAAAGAGTTAATGTGATATGTTTCTCCAATGCTTTCCTGATGATCCCTGACATTCTTTTACATTTTTGACTGCCACTGCATGTTGAGAGGATACCTTTATAGATCCAAAGGGGCAGCCATGTTAGTCTAGTTCAGTAAAACAGACAAACAAGGTGCACCGTGGCACTTAAAGACTAACAAACTTACTTTTAGCATGAGCTTTTGTGGGAGAAAATCTTGCTTTGTCAGACGTAATCATTCCAAGATCTCTTTTCTTGGGTGGTATCAGCTAGTTTAGACACTATCATTTTATATGCAGAGCCAAATTAAGGGGCCTAAGGCCCAGGGCTGCCCATTTTGGTGGGCTTCCCCTTACTGGGTCTGGAACCCTGCCACCACCACCCCTGCCCATTGCAACAGCCAGCCTCGAAGTGGGGTGGGGGGAGGTGCTTGAGCATACCAGCCTTGGAGTCACTTGGCGGACCCATGCCCATGCTGTGCTGGCACTCAGTGTTGGAGGGGGCCTGGCCAACTGGTGCCTAGGGGTCAGGACCTTGGGGCCACAGGTGACAGCACTCCTGCCCCACACCCAGACTGGCTGATTGGCAAGAGCATAGCATCAGCGCTCCAAGGGCAGGGCCAGCTGCCTTGTGGTGCGTCATCTGGTAGAATGCCTCCAGGGCCTGGAGTGCTCTCAGACCACCAAGCTGTGACACACAGGGGCCTGGCCAAAGACATTTGCTGCTGGGGTCAACCCAGGAATGTGCCAGCCTGAGTGGGGCCCGATTTTTTGGGGCAACAATGGGGCTGCCCTTTAGGCCATAGCCTGGGGCTGCCACCCCTAAAGCCTTGACTTAATCTGGTCCTGTTTCTATGTCTAGTTGTGTTTTCCAGACTGCATTACTTTCCATTTTTCAACACTGACAACTTTCATCTACCATTCTGTTGCTCAGTCACCCAGTTGTGAGAGATCCCTTTGTAACAATTCTCAGTCTTCTTTGGACCTAACTATTGTGAGTAGTTTTGTATCACCTGAAAATTTTGCCACCTCACTGTTTATCCAGATCATTTATGAATATGTTGAACAGCTCTGGTCCCAGTACAGACTCATGGAAGACACCACTATTTACTTCTCTTTATTCTGAAAATTGACCATGTATTCCTACTTTTGTTTCCTATCTTTTAATCAGTTACTGATCCAGGAAGAGACCTTTTCTTTTATTCCAAAACTACCTAGTTTCCTTAGGAGTGCTGGTGAGGGTCCTTGTCAAAGGCTTTCTGAAAACTTAAGGACACTATACTCACTGGATCACCCATGTCCTCATCCTTGCCTATGTGTCTGATAATTCAATTATTTACTATAATCTCAGCCAATTTGCCTGGTACTGAAGTTAAGTGTACCAGCCTGTATTTGCCAGGATCAGCTCTGGAGCCTTTTAAAATAATTGGCACCACATCAGCTGTCTTCCAGACATCTGGTACAGAAGCTAATATAAATGATACCTTACATACCACAATTAGCAGTTCTACAATTTCATATTTTACTTCTTTCAGAACTATTGGGTGGCTACCATCTGGTCCTGATGACATATTACTATTTAATTTATCACTTTGTTCCAAAATCTCCTCTAGTGACACCTCAGTATAGTACAGTTCCTCAGATTTGTCACCTAAAAAAATTGGCTCAGGTTTGGGAGTCTCTCTTGCACCCAATGAAAAAAATTACTTTATTTTCTCCAAAATGGCCTTATTTTCTTTGAATGCTCCTTTAGCATCTCAATCATCTAGTGACACTATTGGTTGTTTAGCAGGCTTCTTTCTTTTGACGTACTTAAAAAAAAAACTGCTGTTACTTATCTCTATCTTCTCTTCAAATTCTTTTTTGGCCTTCCGATATACTTGAATTTTGGAAAACCTACATTTGGAATAGTTATGGTATTATTATATTTTCTTCCATAGCATATATTCTTCTTTGCTCAAGACCCACTTCCCTAAAATTGAAGAATTAACATTAGTGTGAAAATGAGAAAGATATCTGTAGCTTACCAATATAAACAAACTCATACTGTACATCGAGAGCACATGCTAGTCAACAGTCATAAATTATTTGAAAAAGATGACTGCTATTAGTATGAAAGCAAGTTTTTGGGTCAGATAACTATTGCCATTCTCACTTTACAAGTCAAGAAACTGAATCAGACAGTTTAAGTGATTTTTCCAACATCGCACAGGAAGATTGTGGAAAACTCAAAATAGAACATAGGTCTCTTGATTCCCAGTCAGTGCCTTAACCACACAACTATCTTTTCTTCCTCTGTTTTCTTTTATTGGTTTCATTTAATAAGTTGTCTAGTGAGGCAACAACTATCTGCCATGGATCACAAGTTTCAGAGGTATAAAATAAAGCAAAGTCAGACTTGACCACAGGCTACAGCCATCAATGCCTCACTGGCATTTGCTCAACATCTGTAAGAAGAGGAATGAGGTCCAGATTTATTTCCTCAGACACACATTCCATATATTTGTGCACCTTCAGGTTTCTGTTAAGGGTTGAGGTTTGGGTCAAACAGTACAGCTAGAGAATTTTCCACTAATGTTGACATTGTATTTCATTGTTTATCAGTAACAAATTGAGAATGAACAAACCAGTTAAAAGCACTCCTGAAAATATACCTTTTCTTCATTTCTTTTAACTGAAATTACTTCTCAGATGAATGGGGGTAAAGCTATGTCTGTCAACGCACATGTCCTGTGCAGTAATCTCAAGTAGTCTCAAAAGTATACAAGGCATAACTGAAGCGATCCCACTAGACAGCATTCAAAACCACACCATCTGGTATGTTACAGTCTCCTGCATTTTAAAATATGGCATTCTACCATGTGGAAACATCTTAAATCAGCTGATGTCTTAGTAAATGCACAAGCATTACCTTGATATTACAAAACTTTGAAGAAACTCATAAGTTGCACTGTACTTCTTTTTTTAAGTGTTGGCTACTTTGACTGATTTTTAACTGTCTTTTAAAAACCTACAGAAGCAGTTTAAAGACAATTTCAGAAAACCAGGTATCAATATCCTTCATAGAGCCATTGCTACATTAATTCAGGCATTTAATTAAAATGACGTTGCTTACTCTTTGCTAGATCTTTTTCCTTGGGGGGGGGGTGTTAAGCTTTTTCTAAAATGCAATTCTGTTTAAAGACATACAGGAAAGAAAAATAAAATTGAATGCTCCTCATACTATATTGTATCTTTGAGCTGTTAAGACTGTCTTGTGGTGTTAAAATGCACCCCTATTGCCCTTCTTTGCCTGGTCTTCACAAAGTATGAGTTTCTGGGATGTTAAGCAAAAATAAATAAACAAACAAACAACATGGATATAGCCTTCCACTAAGCTAATTGACACAAGCAATATTCTAACCCCCTTTCTCCCCACCCCCAGAAAACCTTGTATTAAAGTAACTAATAATCCCTACTAAAATATGAACTAAAAACCCTAAATAAGGCACAATATTCATGACACCAATTCCTTATTGCAGTTTTAAAGACTATCAACCACACTAGGATGTCATTTAAATAATTCTAAGCTAAATGATTTATTACAAGTGATGAGCTTGTAACAAATCACTCGCAGTAGCTCTTAAATTTGTTTTTAAAGTTTATGTATGTAAGTTGCAATCAGTAACAGAATTTTATGCATTCTTACAAACATACACACACACACGCACAATACTATTTACTAATTTACACTATACTTATATTACAATTAGAAGAATAGCAGGCTTACTTTCAAAATCCTTTGGTATTTTCTTTAATTGTTTTCACTTTGCTCTGCTCCCATTTTCTTTGCTTGCTCTTGCTGTCCCTCTCTCTCTCTCTCTCTGCAGCAGCTTTTCTAACTTTGTTTCTTTTCATTTGGATTCTCTTGCTGACTTCCAATCAGTCTTCTCCCAATCGACTCTCTCTCTGACTCTGAAATTACCCACTGGCACCTGGCCTATTATGCTGCACTATGGCTCTCATGTAATCTACCTTTCTGTTCTTAGACCCAGTTACCTCATTCACACATACTCATTATCAGTCACTATCTTAGAGGTAAGACTAACACTTCTGACTTTTAGAACAACTTGCAACCAGTATGAGTGGGTTATAACCAGCTAGTTACTCAGTTAACTGACCTCTCTGCCACACCTTACTACAGATGCTCAGGAGCCATTCATCTTGCGTATGCTCACATGTTGTTATTTACCTCAGAGGTATTAAAGCTATGATTCATCCATACCTACCCACCTACTTCTGGATCTTTTTTAGAGCAACATCTTGGAAATTCCGGGCTGTCTACCAACTGACTGGACTTTTTCACCCTATCTTTATACTGAACATACTGACCATCAAAATAGAGTGGAGTAATTCTTGTCTGTTCAGAACAGAGATCAGAGATTCACTAACCACTCCAAACATACCACAAAGTCTGTTATCTGAAGCCAGGCATCAGATACTATAAAATATGTTCTGAAGAGAAAGTCCAGATCTTATCTTAACACACTTAAAAACACCTTCACCAAACAAAGACACTTCACCAGTAAAGTAGTTCACATTGTAGAATGGGTCACCCAAATCACCAAAGAGAAT
The DNA here is from genome assembly GCA_007922195.1 of Podocnemis expansa. Taxonomy (NCBI): domain Eukaryota; kingdom Metazoa; phylum Chordata; order Testudines; family Podocnemididae; genus Podocnemis; species Podocnemis expansa. Next base: position 12,799,464 of record ML682066.1, read on the forward strand.
CTTCTTCAATACAGAAATACACCTCTAGTTGTTACCTACCACCACACACTCAAACCCATATGGGGTATCACCTAACAAACACAACCTTTACTCAATGGAGAATCCATCCTGAAAGAAATCTTTTCTGAACCTCCTGGCATTCAAGCACCCCTCGCAACCCCACCTTCTCCAAGAGCACCATCAGAAGTTCCCATCAGGACAGACCAAATCAAAGCAGGAAATAGAATCTGCCAAAAAAGCAGATGCTGAACCTGTAAACTTATACCCACTGCTACAATAATCAAAATTCCATGCCAAACACCTTCAAGATATATGGATCCTACCCATGCCTGTCACAAAATGTGGTGTATCTATTTCAGCAAACTAAATGCCGCAATAGCAATTACAGATATTTCAGAATTCTTGTGGCAATTTTAAAGACTAACAAATTGATTTATTTTATTTAATCTTTAAAAATAAATTTGTTAGTCTTTAAAAGTGCCACAAGATTCCTTGTTTGTTTGGTGAACTAGACTGACACAGCTACCCCTTCGGAGCTTGTCAACATTTTAGATTTACGGATGGCCTCCATTCCCAAAGTGTTTGTATCTTTGAGGTTCTACCATAAATAGTAGTGTAGCCGTAGTAGCAGGGGTAGCAGCAGTGGATGTAGTAGTGAGAGGTGCCTGGTACACTATTTGTTTCAAGCATTTAAGTGGTTCTGTTACAGGGTTACAGAGCTCCTACCATGTAATCTATAACTAAGAGTCTGCATAAGTGATCAAGGGAATTACACACCAGGTTGTAGTGTAGCCTTTGTCATAGATGTAATATTAGTAGGGCCTATAAACAGAATGTATTTGTAACAGGGTCTGCAGAAAATATAATAAAAGGACATTATACTGAAAATATTTTCTCTCTTTATAGCTTGGGAGAAAGATAAGAAAAAAAATCTTCTCCCTTATGTAAATATTTCCCCCATCCCCAGCACAGACTTCCCAAACAAACAAACAAACAAACAAACAAACAAACAAACAAACAAACAAACAAACAAACAAAC
>ML682066.1:12810467-12835086 GCA_007922195.1 Podocnemis expansa
GGGGGGGGGTGTTCATTAGAGGGGGAGGAATATGTGGTGTTTTGGACTACTTAGGGTCATTGGGGTTGCCATAGTGATAAATGAGAGAGTCGTTTAGGTGCTAGGAAAACCTGTCTGTCTCTTCTCTCTCTCTCAGTTCTCTTTCAATAAAGACTTCTTATACAGCTCTGAATATGCTGTCCTCCTTATTGGATTATAATCTCCCTTAAAACTCTACAGATGGCTTCTATTGATTTCATTAATTTCATTCAGGGAGGTGGTTTTCCTACTCCTGTTAGTGAGGCTGCATCTACACAGTGGAGCTATGCCACCATATATATGCCAGTACAGTCTATAGCAGCTTTTATTAAGCATCTGTACACATTCAAAGGAGCTAGACTGTTCTCAGTAGTAACAGAGGACAGAACAAGGCTTTCATCTAGCAGCTGGGGAGGTCGAGATTGGATATTAGGAAAAATTTTTCTTACTAGGAGGGTGATGAAGCATTGGAATCAGTTACCTAGGGAGGTAGTAGAATCTCCATCTTTGGAAACATTTAAGGCCCAGGCAGAGAAAACCCTGACTGGGATAATGTAGTGGGAGTTGCCCTGCTTTTAGCAAGGGGTTGGACTAGATGACCTCATGAGGTCCCTTTCAACCCTACAATTCTATGATTCTGTCCTGCGACTAAACTGTAGTCTCTTCTACTTAAGGTACAAAACAGCTCAAATTCACCATCTGAATCACGTTTTGACTTTTTCAATTGCTACTGGGCTGTCTGAACTGACTTGCAACCAGTATCGAAAGCAGAAGTTGGTTTCTTAAAAAGATAAAAATATCCTCTCGCCTTCTTCCAGCATCAAATGTAAATATTTTAAAGTGATAGTTCAAAACAAGTTAAAAATGACAAATCTCAAAGGGAGTGAATGCAAAATGGCACATACTATTCCACTACGCACTAATCTGCTATTGTTTTATCATCTGGTTTTATGCAGGAATAGACTGTGAATCACATTTTTACTGAGTAATAGAATGATGGCTGCCTGCAATTACTTTGACCAGTCTCTATGCTTATTCAGAGCAGCAGCTGCTCCTTCATTAAGGCTGACATACATTTTCCATTCTACTAATACTAAAAGATATACAACTTAATTTTTGACAATAGATCCACAATTCCATCTCATCTGGTCTACTTTTTTTCTTTTTTTTTTTAAGTAAAAACTGCAGCAAATTATAATGTTTTACTCACTGAGCCCTTTATCAATATACTATTCAAATTCCTAATAACTTTAAGAAAACATAGACCACTTAGAGGGAATACAAGCTTGTAACAAGTGTCGTAAAATACAAAATAATAAACTAATTTGCTAACCAGCTAGGAAGCGGTGTAAAGCAAAAGGTTACAGGGTGAGTAACTTCCATTCCCTGTGCAATCCATGCAGGGGGAAGACTGGAACGAGATTCAGAATAAATGGATACCAGGTAGAAGTCAAGGTGCAGAAGCACCAAGTAGCTAACTGCATATGATCCACAGAGTTCAGACAAACTGGGGGCAATACTGGGGCAGCGTGCAAACTAAAGGCTCCAGGGACGGCAAATGTACATGTATGTCACCTGACTGACTGTCTAACTGAACAAGCCTTCAGACCTATTTAGAATTCTGTGTTTAGAACAATGAAAGTGCAGCTGCCTTTTCTCTTAGATTACAGAATTTGAAACATACTTTAATTACTCTAACTGTACTCAAATAAAGTGCATTGTCTGTTCTTATAACAAATTCTCATTTGCAGTCAGGTTATTTTAACAATGGTTTAGTAGTCCTTTTAAAAACGCAGCAGAAATTTAAGTAGTTAGATTCATTCTCCTTTGCAAAGGAGAAAAAAAAATCAATTTTTAAATTTTATCTCTATGTAATTCTAATGACATTTCATTAGAGGAATTACAAGTTACAGTTCAAGTAGCTTTCCTAGTCAATAGGTATTGTATACTGTGGTGTGTTCTGCTCTCCCTTGTTAACTTACCTTCAGTCATTTAAAGAAAATAGACTTAGCTTAAGTAATTTAGAAGCACATGAGCTGATTATGTTTGTGCAATGGCTAGTTAAGCATAAACGCCAAACAGCTGCATTGGGTCCACAGTGATGGAAAACTTTGAATAAGCCTGATTGATTCATATGTCAACAGGAAAGTGAACATTTTCCAGTTACATAGAGGCTGCCATCAGATTATCTCAAAACACTTTATAAACATGAAGGAACTCATTTAAGACTAACAATATAGCTGCAAGAAAAATTATATGTGCTGTATACATGAGAACAGAGAACTTAGGCATAGTGACTGAATTAATATTTAGTGTTTCCCAAAGGAAAACAAAAAAGTCATAATATACAACTCTTTAATTAAAAAAAATCCAAAAGAGAGAGAAAGAGACATGGTTGGGGAAGGATTACAGTTTTCAAAGATGTGACAGATGTTGAAAGTGGAGCTTTGGAAAATGTAAACCAGAATAGCAAATCCTGTCCTAAAGTCTACCTTAATCCTGACTGCATAAGTTAGTTGCCCAGGCACAGACATCTAGAACCTGATTTTCATGTCTTCTGATCCCCATGATTTCAACTTATACCTCATTATGCACTTTGTACTACTTTGTCCCATTTGCTCCACCTTTTCTTAAATACTTCACTGGTTAACTAAACATTGGCATCTGAGTCTGTCTTTCCATAACTGTTGATTATTCTATTCTCATAAGCTGCATCTGTTTCTCAAGACATAGTTAAGACTCATTTTGCCAGCTTACTAGGATTCATAATCTATGCTTGGAACTGAGAAGAAGAGAGATTGAGTTCACTACATAACAGCTATTTTATCTGCTACCATTTTCAAGCATAACAGTTTAAGGCCCTGTCCAGGGAAGAACCAGATCCACAGATACAAAAGGAGAACTGAGATCTACCGGGGCTTCACCGTTGTTGAAGCTGTATGTATTCTAAAGTATCCCTTCTCCCTTGGAAGCAATAGATAACCTTATATAGATAGCCATGACCTTTGAAGGGCAGAATCTGTGATTCTAGCCTATCATGAGATCAAACAAAGTATTAATCATGTTTAGGATTTTCCTCAACACCTGGGAGTGGACAGAGTATTGAGAGATTCTTTCCTATTTCAGTAACAGGCAGCCACAGAGAAGACCAAGAGGCAGCATGGCTGGAAGATCCATTCCCTGGGTTCACATGAAACATGAGAAGTGTTAACCTAGAAGTACCTCCCATTGATCCAGAAACTTCTCTCTCATTATTCCTTTATACTATTATTTAACAGAATGGAATTCTCACCCATTTGGCAGCTCCCAGTACAGCATCCGTTATCAGATATTCATGAAAACGATCCTCTGATTGGTGCAGGAGTCTGCCATAAAAAATATATTATAAAAAGAGCTAGCTGAGGAGCAGGTCTTTGTCAGATGAAATAACTTGCATTCTCTGTGCAAGCCATGAAGGAAGGAAGATAGGAAACATTAAAAATAAACAACAGCAGGGATGGAAGAAGAGCTCTGTCCATCTTGAAAGCTTGTGTCTCTCACCAACCAAAGCTAGTCCAATAAATTTTATGATCTAACCTACTTTGTCAGTCTAAAATCCTGGGACTTACGTGGTTAAGATAACATTACATATAGGAGGGATGGAACTCATCGTATTTTCTAAGTGTTCTTCTATGAGCTACACCCCCTCCATCTTATATATAGACCCAGTCTGTTTGCAGAATAGCTCACCTGGAAGGCAGCACTCATTTGCTGTTTGATAGGGTCAAATTATTAAGCTAAGGCCAATTACCAGGCTGCTAAACTAGACATTTTGAAATGACTTCTTTATATGATGGATCTCTATTTATAACTTGATATATGATATGGAGTATACTAACCACACACTGAATCGAGGCCTGCACCAAGCCTGCATTATAGTTCTGAAGTCACTTTTATTTCATACAACCACCTGGGTACATCAAATTTAAAAGGGATGGTCCTATAAGTTGGAGGCATATGGAACAAATTGAGTTTCCTTGCAACCAGTACTGCTTTAGTGTGTAATCTGTAATCTAAGCTTTTATTTGATGAAAAGCCTTTATGTTTGTTAGCATGACATTAAAGACATTAAACAATATCTCACAGTTTTGAAGTGTCTCCATACAGCTTTAGAAATGTTGACACTGAAACCTAATGATGGTAATATAATAGTCAAGACAATTTTCGCTAACAATCAAAATACATACAGAAGAGTGACCAAATATATATGCAAAAGCCAACTTCCTCCCCTCATTCTTCTAGCTGATTGTCCAGTCCCTTTTATGAAGCCACTCACTAAGCCTCCGGCCTTGCCTTTCCAAGAGTCTTTCTGCTGAGCCTTCCTTACTAGCAGTTTTTGCACCAATAATTCATCCTTACAACTGAGTGTAAAACTTGACTCTATTAGATCACTAATCAAATATTCTGTCACATGATCTGGGAAATAAACTTGTGACAGCTTAATCCAAGGTCCCTTAAAGAGGCCAGTGAATCTCGTAAAAGGGCCTTAGTTGAAAGTTTGTTTGTTTTTTTTAATTCATTTGTCCCTTATATAATTTTTGGTTCTACGTTACAACATACTGCTAGTCTTTCAATGGGATTTTAAAGCAAAATGTAACTATAAATTATAATGCTCCACTGATGACACTGATATCTTTTGGAAATAATTTGTTAGTCAGGCCTGTAAATCCCAGCGATTCCTTGGATTTCTGAATCCATATATTTGTGATATTTTATATGTTCTTTCCATGTCTCATTGTCTTTTTTCTGCCAAAATATTGCATTTTTGTTCATTAAAAAAAAAAACATCCATAAACCAGCACTGGGCAAATCACTTTGAGCAACAGAGTATCCTTCCAGGACATGTAAATGATCCAGTTCCTGACAACAGCTGTTTACAAGAATGTACTTCTTGCCAGAAGACTGGACAACTCCAAAATCTAGAAGATCAATATCTAACCTTTATCACACTACTATGTCTTTATAGAATCAATATTTTTCATCTTAATATACTGGAAAGAAACATTTTAGCCTTGTATCTAGCAAAATGTTGTCTAGCTCTATTCTTTAGTTTCTTAGTTTACTTTCTTGAAGAACTATTTGATATTAATTATTAAGACAACACTCAACTATTTACAAAAATTGTTCTTTAAAAGAACAGAAGGTAGAACTAGATCAATTTTCTTACATTACAATATAGTTATATATCTATTTCTCTCTATATATATATAATCTATAAAACTATCTTTAAACATGGCTTTAAGCTGCGCCTATTTAAACGGAACGTTAAAGCTTTAAATTACCCTTACAGAAACTATGTTATTTGAATACTGAACTTAGTCCTTTTTGCAATATTTACAAGGGTATATGAATGTACAGATGAAAGCCCAATGGCCCTTGGGACAACTCCTTCTCAGCCTGCTGGTGTGTTAATGAGATCTTTGAAAAGGTTTCTGTTCGCCAGGCTATTGGCTTCTGAAACTTTTCTTCCCTATGTATTGTCTGAATTAGGTTCCTACATAAAGCTAAGGGAAATGAGAGTTCAGCACAGATGGGGAAAAAAGGATTACAGATGCTGCAATTAAGAAATCTACCATAAGGGACCATCAACATCTTGTTTGTAGTATATTATTGATAATTTGTATAGTGACAGAATGTACTTCCATGCCTTGTATACTGGACACCATCTTTTACTGCTAGAAAAAGAACAGAATCCTGTGGCACTTAAAGACTAACACATTTATTTATTTCATGAGCTTTTGTGGGAGAAAATCCCACTTTGTCAGATGCTTTGAAGATGGGGGAGCTTTCACAATGGGAGGGAATAAATGCAGGGAAGTTTAAGTCATGGGATCAGGCCACACTGTAACATATTAACACAGTTAAGAATCAAACACTGGGAAACAGCATATAAAGGAAGATGAGGTCAAATCAGCTGTTCTAATGAGAAAAGAATCCATAGTCTTTATTTAGCTCTCAAATAACACAGTCAAATTTACAAATGAATTCCAGTTCTGCTGAAGTAGATCCAATATGCAGATTCAATTGTGTGAAAGCAGGATTAAATCGTGACTATGGATTTTTTTCCCCATTGTAACAGGTGATTTGACCTCACCTTCCTCTGTGTGCTATTTCCCAGTGTTTGCATCTTAACCACTGCTTTGATTTGCTGATACAGTATGACCTGATCCCATAACTTACACTTCCCTGTATTTATTTTCCTCCCATTCTGTAAGGTCCCCCATCTTCAAAGCACCTAAGGAAGTGGGATTTTTGCTCATTAAAGCTCATGTGGTAAATACATTTATTAGTCTTTGAGTGCCATAGGACTCCTTGTTTCTTTTCTAGTTTTTCAGTTTCTCTTTGAAGCCTTGAGTTGTTATTCATTTGCCTGAGCATAACCGTTAGTAAATTGTCAATGGAGTGATTAGGAAGACTGAAGTGCTTGCTTATACTTGTACAACTAACTATATCCCAATTTTTTAAATCATTGGCAACTAAAGCATATACTTTGATATTTAACCTATTTTGTCCTTGTATAGACTACATCTGTGTACTGAAGTTAACAGCGCTTCAAAATTTGTTGTGAAAAAGCTTTCCAGTCATTTCATCCAATAAACATAGTAACAGCTGCATAGTAGTGTGGGGCTTAGCATTTTCAGATTAGAGTTCATATAGGAATTTCAGCTGTGATGCTTACATCAGAATTCAAATCTATATCTTTCTCTTTATTTGTGTTCATTGTATTCCAAGTAGTTTTATGGACATAGCTAGAAATCCTCCCACCATGAAAACTGATAAAGTAAATGGCAAGCAACTGACATAAGTTGCCATAATGTGAATCAAAGATTTCAAAGTATCCCTTATTAAGCTATGAAATGATCAAGGTAAATATAGGAAGAGAAAATTCTACATAACTAATCTAAATTCCTCAAAGATCATTAGGACATGTACAAGATTTACTTTTACAGAGCTCTGTGGGTTAAAACAAGAAAGAAACAAACAAACAAATAAAAACAAACTTCTGTTTCCGTAGTTCAGAATTTTTTACTGCAGTTTAAGTTGTGCCAAATATTGGTCTCATTAACAGTGCAGCATTACAGCCTAGCAAGGCTAATTTGGAGCTGTCTACAAAACAGCAGCTTTGTTCGTACATTATGGGAGGATTTTGCAAAATTTTCCACAACCTAATACAAAGCTTAACATAGCAGGGAGAATTTCACATGCCAGGATGAGAATTACTGTATTCAGAGATGATTTTTTTTAACTGAACATTACAACTGACTGTACAAACACGCTGTAAGATTTCAGCTTGACCAAAACAGGTAAAATATGGGCTCAAAACATAAGTTTATCTGATTTTTTTCCAGATCATGATATATAACATTAGTGAATGTATAATAATGTACTACTTCTGCTTACAACTAGTCAAGAACTATAATTCATCTTAATAAAAAGCTTTTATTTAATCCCACAGTTTCACTGTTAATAACTCTTGCCTATTCTTCATTGCACATTTGATTTACAGTGTGATAGATATGTAATTATCTGTTTAGATGGATCTAGCAGGCATTTACAAAACAGCTCTTTCAAAATGTCCTGATGTGAATGTCCTTATCTAATACACATATTCAGTTTCTCTGTAGAGCAGCGCTATTATCACAGCATGAGAAAAGGAAGAGGGTAGATGCATCCTTGATATTCAGGAGGAGCTTTCCAGAGGTTGAGTACATATAATGAGAGGGGAAAAGTGGTGCAATATTATATCCTCTTTTGTGTCAGAGCTTTTAGATGCCAGATGAGCACAATCTGCAGCTGCTTAGATCCAACACTGATGGTGGCTAAGTACTGAGGGAGAGAACTATAAGAACGTAATAAGTTGAGTAGTTTGGGGGACTAAAAAACAAGTAATGTATATATTTCATAAGCAGAATCTTAAAAACCATATATGAGTTTCACCACAGACTAATTACAGATGCAGGACTGATTTTCATTCACCAGACTGGCACTATAGAGGGAATGCCACATCACTGACACCATCTTTAAGACACCTTCAGCATGCCAGAATGTAAATGACAATCAGATCCTCAATCATGGCTTTGCCATGGGCCTGATATAGGGCAGCGCATTGGTGGTCTTCCTCAGGCCCAGTCCAGGAAGCAACTTCTGACTCAGAGAGCCTCAGTTTCTCCCTACATCAGCTCTCAGTCCACTGTACTAATACCTCTCTCCACTCCTCATACATCTGCATGGGAGGGATATAGTGGCTACAGTAAGGCTGCTCTCCTCACTCCAGTAACACACAACAACCTGCAAGGGAAGAGCAGCTGCTGCACAGACTCATTGTTGGGCCAGAATATGAGTCTATATTTAGAATTCAGAATTACTCAATTTTTGAGTCAACTTCAATTTTAATGGTAGACTTCAGAAGAAACACCATGATCTTAATTTTCAAAACTGGGATCCTAAAATTAAATAAGTGCCTTTATTTTCCGAGGCTCTGATTTCAGTGACTAACTACAAGCTTAGGTCTCAGATGTACAGGTGGGGCCATGAAACTAGTAAGGTGGTAGAAGCCCCATCAAATCCCTTTTCCTAAAAAGCTCCTAATAATAAAAAATAATCTGCCATTTACAGCCTTTTTATTTCCTCATCTATAATAAAATAGCACATAACTTTCATTCCAACCAGTGCGCTCACTAGGAATTTCATTAAAGCAATGGCTTTCGTAATAAAATATGGCAAGAGAAAGAAAACAACTCAGAATAAATAATAAAAGCTACAAACCTAGGGCAGAGCAATAATCTGTCAAGTGATTTCAGCCATTTGAACGTTTCAGCAGAAACAGAAGACCGTGCATAGAAGTTAACATGCAAATGAAAACTTATGAAGAATTGTTGGTACTTCATTTCTGTAGGAGATGAGCAGTAGGAGTGTTAACATCTCAGCATGATATACAGCTCAGTCGTATTTATCCAGTTGCTTTTAAAATGGCATTCAACATATGCAGGAAATGTATTGCTTGTTTGTACTAGAATACAAATCAAGGATTCAGATTTTAAGTTGCAACCCAGATAAAGCACAGCTAAACTTAAAATATGTAAATACTTCTCATGTTTAGTTAAGTATGGATGTTATTTCCCCTATTCACATGCTTTGTTGATTTCTTTCATATAGCTCATTCAGGATGAATTAAATATGTTTACATCAGCTAAGAACATACAATACAGAGAAAGGCCATTGTAAAAAAATACAACTAGTAATGTATATCATTATGCAGATTAATAAACAAACTTGATTGCAATGAGAAAATCAAAAGAAAATTCTTCAGTCCAGATTTTGAAATACTAAGTGTCAGTTCTAGCAAGCTCCACCCAGGGAGCAAGGGGCTCTCCTTTAACGGTTAGCTTCTATTAGCCCTAAGGAATTGGAGTTGTCATTGTCATCTATAAGGACTTAACCTCACTGCACTGAGGCTAGCCAGGACTCCATTTTATGGGAAAGTGTGAGGATAGAAACTCCCCATGTCTTCCACTCACCTCTCCAAACAGCCATGCTCTACAGTCAGTCAAGCAGCAAGCACTGGCTCAAGAGCCTCACTCACTGACCCAAAGCTTTCTTCCAGAAGGGTTCCAGGTAGCAGGAACAGTCAATTCATCAGAATACAAGTTCCAATGGGATAGCCCTGACAAAATGGGATTTTCTCCCACAAAAGCTCATGCAATAAATGAATTTGTCAGTCTTTAAGTGTACCAGAATGCAAAGATCCCTGCCCTCTTTTCCATTCAAAAGTGGTGCAACAAAGGGATAAGCTTCAGCAGGACATTCAGTGTTGTATCCTGTAGAAGATTATTCAATACTACATATTCTGCTTACTCACACAAACAAGCAGAAACAAAAAAAAAAGAAAGAAAGAAAGAAATACTGAATACAGCCAGGCTTGGTTGCCACAAGATGCCATCTTAGCTGACACCAAGAATTGAAGTGAGAACTAAAAAGCCGAAGTATCTGCAGCTTGAGCTAGAGAATACTATCTTGCCGAGCTCTGTAATGTGCTCAAATTGACTGTAAGTCAAGCATAGATAAGGACACACAACATATTAACCAGTTTCATTATCAGCATTGTATTAGTTCAATAAATAAGCTATTCTAAGTCCTGCCCCACACGAATAAGCCCGTGATGGCAAAATACTAAATACCTCTATAGAGGTCAACTCTGCAAACATAAATAACTTCTTATACCAGGCAATACAGCAATACCCTCCGATGCCTTACCCCATCCTCATATGTACAGTGATCATCATCAGTAAGTGCAGGTATCCTAAACTCCCTGCCCCACTTATGCTACACTAAATTAATCTGGTGGAACTCTTGCATAATTGTTATATAATTTCCCTATGGGAGCAATTCTCGATAACAAGATAACATGTATACAGAGGGGTCAGCAATCCCACAAAACATTGGTAAATTTCCACAAAATTTTCCTTCTGACTAACTCAGATAGTTGGTCTGGTACATTATGGTAAGTCTCACAATCCTCTATGTTCTTGCTGAAACTAATGGTTTTCTTATTCCAGACTGTTTCAGAGCACCAAAATTTCAGGAGCTTCCTCTACAGACTTTGGAGCTCCTCAATCATCTTGGCAAGTTTACTGGTTCAAAGCTGAGACCAGTTACACAAGACAAGATCTGCAAAATTCCTGCAATTCCTGGCATACATGGAACAATTTCTTGTGGTTTTTTTTTTTTTAAGTGAACAGAACCTATTCTCATACATAACTACAGGACAAATGGTTGTTAGAGGGCATACCATAGCTTCTTAGGATTTTTCTGACCAATTTTTTGATGGGAAAATGCCAATTCATTAAAACTAAAACCTCATGTGAGAACATTCCAGGTTTACAAAAATGTTGTCAGGAATGTACTCTCAGGTCCAACATTGATTTTCTAGTGGAAATCAGAGAGAACATATACGAGAAAAACCAAAACAGCCAAAAACCCTATAGTTAGGTCATTCACCTTGGATTTGGGAGACCCTATTTCAAATTCCCCCTGCAATGGGTAGCAGAAATAATTCAATAATTTTGTAAAACTAATAAGATATTTGAGGCATGCTTATAAGGCATGTTATTTCTTAAGAATTAAAACAAAAAACAAACAAACAAAACCAAACAGGATAATTTAACAGTTACAAGCATCAACAATTAGAAAGAAGTCAGGCAATCAAGAAACAAAAAAAAAAAAAAAAAGAAAGAAAGGAGACAGAGAGGCTCCATTTTGAAAGACAGACCAGACCATAAGTGTTGTATTTAAAGAAAACAAACACTTTGATATCCTGCACACGTTTTCTGTTTAAGCATCAAATAAATATACTTCATTCTGTTTAATCTAGATTGAATCAGATAATTCTGTTCTGTAATACACCAACACTACTGTGAAGGAGGGTACTGAAGCCTCTTCTTCATTCCAGAAGGAAATACTAACATGAAGGATTAACTGCTGAGTTATAAGTTCAGCATGAAGGAACTATTAAATTAGAAAGGACCAGCCCAAATATGTTGTGCTGGCACAGCTTAAAATTGGCTAACAGTAAAAGACAAGAGAAATGAAGCCTTTATAATTACCAGTCAGAAGGGAACAGTTGGATGGAACCAAAAGGTGAGAAGCAGCATTGTCATTTGGCAGAGAAGGACAAATTCCATGTTTAATTACCATCCATTGGCCACAGTGTAAATTTAGGACCCTGTAGCCCCTTCAATCCATCATAATCTCCCACTACAGTCAGAGATAAAAGCACATACAAACCAATAAAGTAAACCCAAAGAGAAGTACAGCTCAGATCTACTTGCAATATGACTCAAAGCTAGAAAGAACAAAGGTCTCTCAAAGTCAGAACACTAGTCCAGCAAGTGGAGCCTTCCCCCAGTCTTTTAAGCTCAAAGGACAGTTTTGGAATTATTTGTTATATATCCAATGAAACTGTAAATTATAGGAACTAATTATTGGATATCTCCATTCATGAGCTATCTTTTGGCAAGCCATCAGGACTGTAACTTAGCACATGCTTAAGTGCCTTGCTGAATTGTGTACCTAATGCATTTTGAGGGCTATTGTCCATTACTTGGCTTCTTTCACCCCTTCCAAACCTCCTATTCCCTTCCACTAAACTGTTTAAAACAAATGTTGAGACCTTACAACTAGGATCAACACTATGGTAGCCAAATGTCTTCCTCATGACATAATATTGAAGCACCTACATTTATTTAAAAAAAATGCCACCCACACTGTTCTTCTCTGGAGAGGCTGAGACAATAGACCACATGACTGATTTTAAGCACATCACTACTGGAAAATACACAGAAGTTGTGTGATGGAGTATAGGAATGTATAAAGAACAAAGTACTATGATGAAAGGTGATATTCTCAGCATCTACAAAATATGACATCACCTAGATCCATTTAGATTCTGAATAAATGTAAATACACTAATCGAGAAAAAAGTTAAAACAGAATTTAATAACTCATGGGAGACCGGTTAATGAGAAATTGAACATTTTAAGCGTCAGAAGTTTAAGAGCAGCCTAGGCAAGATTTAAATTACAACTTACTTACTTAAATGACTTATCTATTTCTTGACAACTGGAATGAATTGGTAGTTCCAGACCAATTCCAACAGAGAATTGTCCATATCACCAGGTCATCAATACATATAAAGTTAATTAACACCTTTACCTCAGCAGAGAAGGCAAGCATTGACTACAACTAGAAAAAGACAAATATCTTCTCATTACTAGAGGTCATTCTGACATATGATCCTCAAAGATGACCATCATGGCTAACAAGGAGTCTTGTGGCACTTTTGAAGAACAATATATTTATTTATCACATGAGCTTTCATGGGAGAAAATCCCACTTTATCAGATACTTGAAGTTGGAGAACTTACAGAAACCATTTCACTGATGTGTAACAGCAATTCCTAATGTGCCTGATAAACTTACAGTACTACACCAGGCACACTATTTTTATGATATTTATCCACCACTGTTCATGTGAGGTCTGTATTAAACATCTTACATCATGTCTCTTGCAGCAATTATGAGAGTCAATATGCAGAGAAGCTATTTAAAGAAGTTGTGGATGTGTACTGAAAATGTGTTTTAAAATCTGTCACCAAGCAAAGAGAAAAAAACAGGTTTCTCCCAGACAGATCAGTATGTCTTTTGAAACATAAGGTAAGCACTCTAGGCCTACACAGTGAAAGCCTCATTTACATTCTGAGTGAAGTGAGAGGGTGCCATTGAGGACTGAACCATAGTGTTTGCTCAGTTTCTAGGAACAGTCCATGAATTTTGTAGATTAGAAAGGAAAGAGAAATAGACAGTCCCTTATCCTGCACTTGAGGAAGTGATTCAGTACTGTGACCACATTCATGAAAATGGGGTCTTAGCCTGTTCTGGTTGGAAGCACTGTAAAGGATATTTGAGTGAGCTAGACTTCATTAGACAGAAGGTTAACCTGTTAAGTTTAGTCTATAGAAAGTGTGATTTTTTTTTAATAGTAAACTTTCTATTCCCATTATTCTCATCTCATGAGTTCTTTAATTTTGATCTTTGATATTAAATTTGTTTGTTTTTTCCAATAAAAATAACTCAGAGCTATAGTGTTATATAAGAACTGATCCTGAGTTGAATCATTCAAGCTGTTCTCTTGGGGTCAGCAAACCTGGTACAGCACTGGATAAGAGGCTGAACACCCAAAAGGAATGTTTCAAAAGGGTTCAGGGGAAAGGGTATACCTACTGTTAACCCACAGGGCAAAAGTAAAGTCTAATATTGTCCAGAGGAAATTACTTGGGTGGCTAACAGCACTCTGGGACTCTGGGCTCGCCCTCAGCTGCTGAAGATGGCCCAGTGGCAGAGCCGGGCTTGGGCACTGGGACTCAGGGCTCGAGCCCCATAAGCCTGGCACCAACGATGCCCCTGGCTAACAGACTGGATGGGTCAGGGAGTCAATACCCAGTGAGGTACAAACATGTCTTCCTCTCACTGCAAGCAATTGGGTAAAAGATGAACCATGGACCCAGGTACTCCAAAGTACTGCCAAAGTGATATTTCCAGAGTATGGGGGCATCTTGACAAGGTACCTTTTATTGATATTTTACTGATATTCTGTTTTAGATGAATAAATGGAGTCCTTCATTCTCCAGGACTTTCACTCCTGCAACTCTCACAACCATGAAATTTAAATTTTAAAAGCTAAGGTCTTTGATAATGCACACTTTTTTAGAAGATGAAAGGCAGAATAGAAACGCACTACGTTCTTCCATCTCTGTTCTAATTAAATTCAAGGCAGACAAAGTCATATTTTTATTCTAACAGAAAGCATAGTCTTTCCCTTTTCAGAATTGGATACCAGTTGTTCACTTACTTTAATTCTATGTCAAGTTTACAAGTCCTGCATCACCAACCAGTTACTAGCTCTCTGCAGCACTATAGAGAATGAATGGTAAAGTCTATACTCTTGGGTGAAATATGTGGAAGTTAGTTTGGCATAGCTGTCATGGAGTTATCAAGCTCAAGCTTTCCTAAATCAGAAATTATTTTGGAATTTAACAATATTCCTGTGTAACTTTTCTGCATATGTATTGAGCAGCTTTATGCATACAGTAATTGACTGAAAAAGAAATATTTCCATATGACGTGTGTACATCAGTGTACCTTTGCTTTATTTGCATGTTAATTAGGGAGAAAGCATAGGCAGTGCTCTTTCCATGAGCATTTGTAAGTAATTAAATCCCTAGAGTTTTCCTTAGGTAAAGGCTTTCTTTGGGTTCATTAACCTGTAGAACTATTTAAAGTAATCCTAAAGAAATGGCTAAACTTCTGGAGACATCTCTGTTATGGCCATCTGGATTAGGCTCGAAACGAGTAGTAAATGATTTGATTGACTGACTGATGTTCACCTTCTCTTCATTAAACTCATGTTTATCTTATAGATCATATGGTTTCAGGAGTGTTTGAACTCATTTTGTCCAATAACTAGTTGCGTTCTTAGAATCCCCCTTCCTCTTCTCAATACTGAAAGCCACTGCTTGAGTATGCTTGCATCTGCATGCAACTCTAATTTTAAGACAAATTAAAGCAAAGCATTTCTTACTTGTAAGAGCTTGGTTTAAATTGCAGGCCATATTTTTCATGATCTTGATATTACATATAGGTTAGTGATCTGATCCTGAAAAACAATCTGTTCAAGTAGTTCTTATTCCATCATTTGACTAGTGCAGGACCCCTATTACATGACACAGTATTTTTCATTCTTTACTTTCCTGTTCACCACAATCTCTTTCAGTAATGAAAAAGTGGTTAAGAAGGTATTTCATGAAATTATAATAGAATTGTTAGACAAAATAATGAAAAGGCTAAGCAGAAGACAATTTGCCCTACACCTGCTGCTTTAATAATAAAAGTTTAATATTATTGCTGAGAAAAATAGAAGGTTTAAATGAACTCACTCAATTCTCTTTTATGGTTTACATTTATTCTGTGTTCTTTGTACACATTTTTAGTTTGCCTGTAATAATTAGGAGGAATCTATTGCATTCTCTGTGTCTGTTTACCTCTGGCAAACCATCTTGCCAAAAATATGGAAACAAATGAGCAGTATAAATCTGCCTTAAAATCATACTTTTTTAAAGGTAGCATCTAAAAAGCTCTATTTATGAAACATACTAGAAGAATCTATACAACAAGGGTCTCAAACTCAAATCACCACGAGTGCCGCATGAGGACTAGTACAGGGCCACATGAGGGCTAGCACATTAGCCTGAGAGCCACACCACTGAAATCTTTTCCTACAATACTGGAAATATTGGTAACAACATTGTCATTGTGGGCCACAAGAAATAGCTTTAGGAGCTGTATTTGGCTTGCAGGCCACATGCTTGAGACCCCTGCTATCCAGCCTAGGAGACACAAATCCATAGGGGTTAAACAGTGTCTCCATAATTTCACACAAGACAAAAAAACAATATGAGTAGTTGCAGTCACAGATGTGTGTTCTGTGTAGACAATAGGAAAAAAATTGAATTTTGTGTTTTTGAAGGGTTCATAAATTTTTAAGATTGGAAACCAACACATTCTCAGAGCAGTGTTCTTTCTTCCCCTCTTCTCCCTTATTCACCCCCCCTTTGCAAAACTTTCAGAGGCTAAGTGAATTATGAATACTTTCTCTGAAGCCTGACATGAACTTTTTGCCCCATGCACACTATTGACAATTGTCTGCCAATGACTTAACTTCCTTTTTGATTGCAACAGTTTCATTTTACTTTCAGATTAAAGGAAAAACAAACACAAAAGAAAGCTACTCAGCAATGCCAGATACTTTTCTAACCAGTCTTACTTATGTCTCGTTTTCATGAAGTTTATATACAGAAGTGAAACAAAACTTACCTGTCGACATTTACATAAATGCATCTATACTTTTATTTTGGATACATATCAAGTAACATAATAGTATTTTGTTTTAACATATGCACTACATCCATCTTTGATGAACTTAAAGAACTTAAAATCACCACCTGATAAGAACTAGATAGGGGTTCATTCAAGATTGCCAAACTACATTTTAATTAAATGATTTGTAAATGTTATGTCATACACATAGTCATGTAACTTGTGCAACCACGTTCTTGTTACAGTTACTTGTACCTTCTCTCCCGTCTGGTTGCCTCTTCCTGTTACCCTTTTTACATCCTGTGTTAGATACGGAACACAACATGACCAGCTAATATTTTTCCAGCTAATGATCAGCTAACACTGACGTCATCCCGTGTCTTAAAGAGTGTTAACAGGACTCTTTTATTCCCCCATTAGGTTATGCTAAGTTGAATGAGCAAACATAGTTGAAAAAACCCACCTTTGCTTATTAAGTCAAAGACTTAGCAGCAACTGCTCTAGCTTATTTTCTTTGGGCAGGATTTTCATTTACATTAAACTCATTTACACAGCTCTATCTTAACTTATACCACTGTGACAGAATGGAAAAGGGCTATGCAGGGAGCATAAATGCATTAAAGGGGCCTTACAGTTAATGAGAATCATTATGAAGGAAGCTGGATGTACAGTATTTGTTTCTGGAGAATGTAAATTAAGTTTGGGAGGTCCCGGAGTCAACAGTATTGTCTCTCAGGGAGTTCATTGTGAAATGCATTCAGTTTAAAAGTAATTTTTTTTTTTAACTTATTTAAGCTCAACAAATACACCTGAAGATCTGGAAGTCAAGCTATGGTCTTTCTAGCTGGTGAAGAGTTCTGCAACTGGGAGTTAGTAAATAATTCTGGATTTCATGATCACGTGAAAGGAGTACACAGCTCACTTTCCAAGATCTGTATTGACAGGAAGAACAAAGAGATAAGGAAAACACATTTTGAACAATCAGGTAAGTGAAGCTGATGAGGATACGCACAAAGAACTAAGGCTATGTCCACACGTACATCGTTATTTTGAAATAACTTATTTTAAAATGAGTTATTTCAAAGTAAAGTCCTTATTTCAAAAGTTAATTCAAATTAACAGTTTGTTAATTCGAATTAAGGGAAAGCCTGCTTTCGAAATAGCCCTTGTTTCGAAATGGTTATTTTGAAACAAGGCCGTTCGGACATGTTGTTTCAAAACAGTTGTTTTGAAACAATGCTGTTGTTTTGACACAACGTGTCAGAACACTGTTGTTTCAAAACAACCGTTTCGAAACAACAGCTATTTTGATTAGATGTGAGGTTTAATGGTTTCAAAATAATGGCCGTTATTTTGAAACAACGGGTCCCATTGTTTCAAAATAACGGTGTGTTGTGTGGACATGCCGCTTGTTATTTCGAAACAACCTCTGTTGTTTCAAAATAAGAAGCCTGTGTGGACATACCCTAAGAGTGTAGGTGCCATTTTGCATGGTCACATATCTAACCACAGCACCATAGTAAATAAGTTGATTGCTACAGATGAAGATATCTAAATGCAGAATGTGTGTGTTTGAATTAGAGCTGGTCAGGAATTTTTGCATCAGAAAACGTCAATTTATCAAAATCAAAACCATTCATTAGACAGGGTCATTTTAAACAAATGTCTCAATTCAACAAGCTGTTTACTCTGCTGTTACTTTGTATTATAGCTGTACAGGGTGTGGGGGGGGGAAGCAACATACAACCAGAAAATCATTACAGAACATCTGGAATAATTTATTTTGTGATGATTCAATAGAACATTCACTGGTCACAAATACAAGACATAGTACTGGATACATTTCAAATTGGAATGATTGAAAAGAAAGTGTAAATTGTATTTTCATTGGCTAACTTTAAAAAAATCCAAATCTGCTAAAGAAACAAAATAGCAAATATTTTCTTTATAAATTGTTTTAAGTTATCTTTTCCCCTGTCTGGAGTGCTGAATTCCACATATACCTTAATACTTATGTCATGTACACTTCAATATGCTATACTGAATGTTATTCTTATAGTAGAATAGCATGTTTCCTGCAACACCATACATATGTATAGATATGAAACTGTCATGTCTGTTCCCAAATGTGTGTCTCATATGGCTTGAATAGATGAAGACAGAGATGTGGTTCCACAACCCACAAGAAGCATGCATACAGGAACAATGGACTAGCCTAAGCACGTGAGCACCCTGGCTCAAGAAGGAAAGATCACACCCATTGCCAAACATGGATGCACACCTGACCCAAGGGCTGTCAAAGAACTGGCTAAAAGAAAGGGACGCCCTGGTCTATGCAACACCAAAGATGAGAACCTATCCACAGGAAGTGAAACATGCCACAGTTAATTTATGTGATAAATGGAATTATAGTTTGGGACAATGATTTTAATTTAGAATAAAGGCTATCTTTTATTTGATTGTAACTAGCTCCTCAACTTGATAATCTTTTGATTTATATTACTCTGACTTAGACTCACTTAAAATCTTACTGTAGTCAATGAATGTTTGTTTTCTCTAAAGCAGGGCATGTAAGATAGATGTGTGTGCAAAGACCTCACCTGGCATGAGACACATGATCCATACAAATCTCTTTTATAAACTGACCGACAAGTATTAATGAGCTTTCAGGGGGACACTGCGTAGGTCCCGACATTGCATCCAGAACTGGGGGTGTTTGCTGGGAATCTCTCTCATGAGCAGCTGGCCAGAAGCACTCCTTCACTAGGTGTGGGACCAGTTAGATGCAGGAAGCTTGATAGTGAGCTTATCTAGGAATAGGGGATTCACTCAGCAAAACAGGATAGAGCAGGGATCCAGGAGTGGAGAACTGAGGTGGCATAGCTACACACCAGTCCCTATTGCAGGAGGAGAATGACCACTGGCTATGTCTACATGTTAACTGTTATTTCAAAATAACTCATTTCAAAATAAGTTCATTCAAAATAACAGTTTCTTAATTTGAATTAAGGGAAGCCCTTCAAATTGAAATAGCACGTCCTGTGTGTGGACATGCTATTTCGATGCCAGGTGAGGGGCAGAATGAGAGGTGTCACCGGGCCATGTTGGTGACCATGTTGCCAGCCAGGTTGCCAGCCAATCACTTAAAAGCATGAACGGACAGCTCCTCCCTGTCCATCGTGACACCCAAGCACTTGCAAGAGAGATGCCTAGGGATGCCCCCTGGCTCCCAAACCATCTTCAAGCACCTGATACACCCGCTGGTAGCCTACAGGGTGTCACCCTGCTGTGGGATACACTTTCCCTGAGCCCGATAAGCCCGGAGCTGAGCCCAGGACCATTATCTCAGTGGCCCTCACAGCACTGTGGAAAAACCCAGTGGCTGAGGCCTAACAGCATTGAGACACAGATAGCTCACTATGCCTATAAAGCGGGGGGAATAACTGTGCACTTGCTCTGCCCTACAAGCAGGCCTGGAAGAGGGCCAGTAGCAGCCTCTAACAGATAAGGTATGCCAGAGGACCCTTGCTGTGATTGCCTCCATGGTTCAGGGACAGACCATATATTGGAATTTGGAGACAGAAGTGATTGGATTTTACTGGCAGAATGCTAAGGTCAGTCTACCCGGATAAAAGGGCAAACTGTTCGGGCCAGTCCGACGAGGCCAAAGGCCCCTGGCGCAGATGACTATGAGCGAGGCAGGTCAAAGGAAGTGGCTGCAATTGGGGAACTTCTAGTGCAAAGAGGCCAGGCCCAGAACATAATTCCCTATACAGCTAGTCCTCACTTAGTGACCTACTCGTTTAGTGACCCCTCAGAGTTATGACCAGCTCTCTGATGAGTT
Organism: Podocnemis expansa; assembly: GCA_007922195.1. NCBI lineage: Eukaryota > Metazoa > Chordata > Testudines > Podocnemididae > Podocnemis > Podocnemis expansa. The sequence goes on from ML682066.1 coordinate 12,830,800, forward strand.
GGTATTATGGCGATGTACGAGAACTCGCATCAACTCTCTCAGATTACCTATATTTACAGTACACTATGCAAACTAAGTTCAGTACATTAGAGCTTAAAACATTTAAAATATATATTAAAAATGTTATAAATGATGCAAAGGTGACATTAAAACTATCTACAGATGGTTGAAAAACCCACTACCAGTAAAGTACATTATGCCTGAAATACCGGTAAGGGCTGCTCCTCGTTTAGTGACCAATTCGTTTATCAACCGGGTTTCAGGAACGGAACCCGGTCACTAAGTGAGGACTACCTGTATAGCAAGAGCTTATGCATTGTGATATGATGTACCTATGTCACTAGACAAATATCGTACACTCTTCTTGGGGCCCTTGGGTACTTGCCTTTAGGCCCGCAGCTCTGTAGAAATAAAGTGCCATGCCTCACTAGGTTGTGACCCCCGCTTACTGAGGCTCCCTCCACTGCACCAATAGCTCCTCATCCCCCATCTCGGCACCGGACACCAGCGCAGACTGGTGGGAATGGGTTGTCCAGGAAACCTGGAGCAGCAAGCACTGGAGGAGGAACCTCCAGATTAGCAGAGGGACCATCACCCAGTCCTATGCCAAAGGCATATGGTAATGAGGGCAGGCATCCCTGTGGACAAGAGGGTGGCCATCGCTCTCTGGAAGATGGCCACTCCCGAGTCTCATAGTTCCGGTGCCCATCTCATCAGCGTCAGCAGGTCCACCGTCAGGGAACTGCTGCTGCAGGTCACCCACGCCATCAGCCAGTCCTGCAGCCACATGCTGTCACCCTGGGAGTGCTGCAGGACAGCATTGCCGGCCTTACTGCCCTGGGCTTTCCAATGTGTGGGGCGATAGTTGATGCCACCCACATCGCCATATGAGCCCCACCACACCGCCTGCTCCCCCTTTCTGCCCCAGCCAGCCACCACCCAACCCACCCACACCCTGAATCCAACCCAATAAAACACACAACTACAACTTTGAACATGAGTGAACTGGATTTATTTAAGTAAAGAAGGGAGTTGGGGAAGGCAGAGCTGGGGAGGCAGGAAGAGTCGAGTGGGGGCACAACTGGGGGCATTAAACCGAGACAGGGGATGTGGGGTGGGGGTTTGGGAACAACTGGGGGGCAGTTTACAGGGGAGCCACCCCTGGGGCATGGCCCACAGCCCCACAGCCTTCACCGAGAGCACCCCGGGTCCGGGGGCGCTGGCGGCAAAGGGCAGCAGGGTCCCTGGGTGCAGCAGGGGTGGTCCCAGGCTGGGGGGCAAGGTTTCCCCCAATCTGCTGCACTGTTCCCTGCACGCCCTCAAGGGCCGTTGCCTGGCACTCGAGCGCCATCACCTGGTACTCCATAGCTGCGGCCTGGCACTCCAGGGCTGCCATGACACGGTCGTCAGCATCAACAGAACGTTCAAGGTGCCAGACTGCAGCATCCTAGAACCTAGTTTGTTTGGCACGCCATGCCCTGGATGATTCCTCAGCCTGCTGCCCGAGCTCCAGCATGGTGGTGAGGATATCATCCTGGATAGGCTGGGCTCTCCTCCTCTGCCTGATGGCCAGTGGCGGGCTCCCGGGCAAAGGATGGCGGGTGGGCGGATGAGCTGCAGGGGCAAAAGAGAGAACGGTTAGGTGTCAGGCTACTAGCCTTGGTGTGTGCTGCCTGTGAGCTGCAAACACCCCTTCCCTGACAGCTAGCAGAATTCCAAATCTGTGTGGGCTCTGTACACTGCAATCAGGGGGCACGGGGCCTTGTGGACCATGGTAGGTAGTGAACTGTTCTTGGGAAGTCTCCTGGGCCCATGTGACAGCTGTGCTGGCTTAAGGCTCTCTACCTTGCATGCTGCCAAGTCTGCCTATTTCCACCCCTGTGTTGAGGGACCCCCCCCATCCTTCTTGGGCATGGGACCCTGTCTCCACATGCCTCCCTGTGGCATGCATGTAGGGGAGAGCCTGTGCCCCCACCCCTGGGCACGAGCCCCACCGTCCCAGGGCTGTGCCCCCCTCAGGACCCATGTCCTGCACTCCTGGGACTCCCTGCCTTGTGGGGGGACACTCACCAAGTGGGATGCCTGATGTCCAGCACGATGTCCCCTCCGAGGCGGCTGCCTTCTGCTCCCCTGAGTGCTCCTAGGAGCTGCTGGTCTAGGGCTCCCCTTCGCTGATGAGCTCTGGGCTTGTGGGTGGAGCTGTGCTTGGTTGGCTGGTCTCACCACCCACATCAATGGGCTCCTCTTGTTCAGATGGGGCCCCCTCTGGCTCCATCTGACTTCCCCAGGCCTCAGCCGAGTCCCTCACTTGCTCTCACTGTGGTGGCCACTGGGCTCCTGGGTGGTGGCAGCTGCTGCCCCATGGAGCTGCCTGGCATCAAGTGCCTGGGCATAACCCTGACGGAGCCCCTTGACTTTGGAGCACACCTGCTCCGTAGTACGCTCAAAACCCTCTTCTGCCAGCGCCTGGGCAATGTTGGCATAGACATCGACATTGCAATGCCTGGCCTTGAAGCACTAGAGGATGTCCTCCATCGACCAGATGCGCAGGAGGGCAAGGGTCTCTGCCTGGAACCAGACAGATCCCCTACACCGCCCCTGCCAGCAAGCTGCTCATGACTCGGCCATGGTCCAGCTAGACAGCCTGGCAACATGAGGCACGAGCCTAGAGGGCACTTCCTGGTCCAGGGCACCCTGGGAGGAAGAAGGTCACCTCCAAGCCACTTTCAAAATAGCGTTGTTTTGAAACAATGTTTTTTGGACCCGATGTTTTGAAACAGTCATTTTGATCTGTTTCGAAATGGCCATTTCAAAACAACGTGTCCGAACGCTGTTGTTTTGAAACAGCCATTTCAAAACAACAACTATTTCGGAAGTGGACCAGGTTTAACTCTTTCGAAACAACGCTCATTATTTCAAAATGATGGAGTCCCATCATTTCGAAATAATGAAATTTTGTGTGGACCTGCCACCTTTTCTTTCAAAACAACAGCTGTTGTTTTGAAAGAAAAGTGCCGTGTGGACACAGCCACTCTGCTATTCTCTTTAATTGTCTTTTGAGCAAGATGAAATGAACTGATTACACAGAGAAACAGAGAGCACTTCAACCTTCCCAGACAATCTATAAAAAACTATGACAGTTGCATTGTTTCAAGAGAAAAATGTTAAATCCAGGCTTCAATAAGAAATTATGGAACTAGAACTGATATGCAAATTTGACATCATCAGACTAGGTGTAACTAGCCACATGGAATGGCTAAGTCATTACCAAAGGTGATTTGTTTTCTCACTTCCTCATGTATTGTTTCAGACTGTTTGAATCAAAACATCTTGCTGAAAAAGTCTGAACTGAACTTATGACTTACACTTTTCTACATCTAGATATTCTCCTACATACTATAGTTTCCATTTCATATGTCGGATGAAGTTGGATTTTACCCCAGAAGCTCATGCAATAAATAAATTGGTCCTTAGAAAGACTACTTGCTTGTATTAGTGAATCTAATATCACGCTTACAGAGCTAGCTGCACATCTTGTCCAATTTCTGGTCTCGGTGAGTACATCTCCTTCAGATGTTAGGCCTCACGCTTTTACTACTCTTGTGTGAGAATTTTCCCCTCCTTAGTCTGGCTCTTGGGCTACACAATCCTGTTTTCCACCATTCTTACCCTGAGTGTCAGCACCCACAGTTCTCTTAGGGAGTTGGGGGATAGCAATCAGACAGCCTTCTTAAAATACAAGTGCTGCTTATTTTACAGAAGGAACAAAGCATTAGCAAAAATAAAAATAAATAGAAAGAGGATTTTAAAACAGTCTATCTGCATATATATCTATATTAAAATTTGTGTCTTACCATCCCCAATGGTAATAAACACAATCTGTCTTCTTTAGACATCCCCACTAATGTCCTGTGTCTCAGTGAGATAGTCCTGAACAAACACCTTCTGAGAGAAAGAGAGCGCAAGTGAGCCAGCGCGTGTGAAGAGAACCTCTTTCAAAAAATCTCACTATAGTTCCTTTGTCCTTTTGGCTGTGTTCACACAGCACTCTTATTTCGAAACAACAGAGGTTGTTTCGAAATAAGAATTCTGCTGTTCACACGACGCACAGTTCTTTCGAAACAACGGGAAGCCATTGTTTCGAAACAACTGTGTTGTTTCAAAACAAGTTAAACCCCATCTGGGAGCAAAACAACCTTGTTTCGAAACCCTTATTTCGAAACAATGCGTGTGAACATGTTGTTTTGGAACAAGGTGTTCCGAAACAACATTTCAAGGGCTGCCCCC
>ML682066.1:12835486-12891504 GCA_007922195.1 Podocnemis expansa
GTGAACATGCTATTTCATTTCCCGCCTTTTCCCTTATTTCGAAATAACTTTTTGTTAATTCGGACTAAGTTATTTCAAAATAAGGCATTATTTTGATACAAGTTTGTTTCGACACAACTTGTATCAAAATAATCCCTGTGTGTGAATACAGCCTTTGTGTTTGAGAGTCTTGATCCTACTCGTCAAAACCAGTTCCATAGATTATCTGGAGGGGTGATATTCTTCAGAGGAAATTATTTGGGAAATGGATAAAGGTCTGCAAAAGGGAACCATTATTTTCCTTCATCCTTGTTGTGACAGATATGGCAATTTCCTGCAATATCTTTGGGAGACCTTACTGAATTGAAGTTTAAGTGTCTTTAGGATCCACTGTATTAAAGGAATAGTTTGTGGATTATTGTGAGCCAGGACTGCATACAACTTCTCAAGGTTGACAATGTGACAGATGAGAGACTTTGTGATTCAGAGGACTATGTAAAACAACATGTCAGATCAGAATTGACTTTTGGAATAACAAATATTAAATGCATTTCCTGGGAAATATCTATGAGGAGGCAAATGCAAAATACTTTAACTCTTGCTATGCAAACAACAACTTTCTGTGTTATGTTCTGAGAAGGTGACCATTATCTATCATCTGTTCCATGAGGCCATAATAAAAGGCCCAAACTGTATAAAAGGAAAGCTTCAACTATTCATGATTGTTCTGGACCTGAATCTAAGGTAGCTTATGAAACTGACCATGGGATCAAACCAGTTATGAGTTTTGAATGACTACACAAACCAGAGTTCAAATTGGAGTTCAGATTACCTCTGAAAAACGATGCATGTAGGTACTTCTATTGTATTTAAATGTTTTATTTTTAATGCTTCACTTTAATCACCAAGTCTGCTAACTTATAAGGAGTTATGTAATTTACAAACATGTGCCACTATGCTGTTTGTAACCTCTAGATAGAAAATAAAACACAGAAGCTGCTCTTTTTAGGAAGTCTGGTTTGCTAAGAATATCATAGTTTATGCAAGGTGCTGTTAAGTCCCTAGAAATTCCATTCAGGAAGAAGAGACTTGGGTCTGTTCCCAAGAGAGCTGACAGGTAGGAAAATTAGGAGTTTAGAGCGGGTGCCCTCAAGAGACCACAACGGACAAATACAGGGGCAGTTGCCCTGAACTGTAAACACTTGTTTTCCCTTGAAAGCCCCCTCAGACTAAATCAATATACTTGGAAAGTAAACATAATATTAAACAGTATTTATAAATTCAGAGAGCAGCTTCCACTTAATCAAATTATACACAAAAGTATAGTCCAAAGTAAACTAAATGGGGGCATGCACTATACTATATTAATATTTAAGATAGGTATTATTTATAACCATAAAAGATACTATCTTTTCTTATAAAAATGGGATTTTTGTGTCCATTTAGTATATGAAATATCACAAGTATTTCAAACAAGAATACAGAGAGTTTTTTTTAATTTGAATAATCCCAAGTGCCAAGTCTATGATCAAGATGAATGTCAATTTATACCCATGTTTCTCTACCAACTCATGTACACAAATGTACAATTTTATTTTCTAGTTGAATATCACAGAATTTATGCCATGAACATAAAAGCAATAGGAACGCACTGTCCATATTTAAAGTCCACACAAATCTACCAGCATCAAGGGCCTGGTACAGAAATAGCAGCATAGCTGCCTATTGGAAGTAATCTTTTCACTGACTCTTATGCAATGCAACATCTGTTTCATTTTCTAAAACAGTAAAAAGTCTGGAAGTCATAAAGAATCCATCCACACCAAGTTTTATGGATCCTATTACTTCAGTAGTTCTCTTCTCTATATCTTTCATTTGAGGAACACCTTTCACATTCATCAGTATTTAACTAGGCAGATAGTTGAAACTCTTTATAGTTACTTCAAGAGCTGATTTTTGTAACTCTCCCCAAGTAATTTTTTTTTCTTGATACTATTACTTTTACTTAGAAATATCTGCTTTTTTTGATTCACAGGTCTCTTCAATATAAAGCAGCACCATATTACTCTAGTTTTAACCACTCTTCATGGACTTGCTGAATCCACAAGACCCAGGAAACTTAGTTTCATTTTAGCTTTTCAGTTTCATCTTGGTTTCACACCCACTCATCCTTCTAAGCTCCCAGCGGTCCTCTTCACAAACTCCTATCAATAAGCACCTCTTGTGCCTCCACTCCATTTTAAACTGTAGGCATAATAGAATAACTTAAGAGTTTTCTATAATTGTACTACTGTTCTCTAGAAATGTCGTTTCATTTTACTCTCATTTTGGAATGTGTGTAGGTGTCAAATATTAGAAATATGGATGAGAAAAAGGCAAAGACTGTTGCTGCACAAAGTGAGCTTTTCATTTGCTTCAGAAAAAGGTGCTTTAATTTTCACTGATACATTTATTTCAAGTGGGTAAAAAAGAAAAGAATCATCCTTCCATCTAGCTAATTCAATTACTGCATCTTATTTCTAAACTTCACTAGATATTTACCTACACTAGAATTCCTATGATTCATTCATCTCAAAGTCTGATATAGCAAAAACAATGAGACACCTGTGGCACCTTATAGACTAACAAATTTTTCGGGCATAAGCTTTCATAGCCTCCAACCCACTTCATCAGGGATGGAGTCCATGAAAGCTTATGCCCAAAGAAATCTATTAGTCTATAAGGTGTCACAGAACTCTCATCATTTTTGCTGTACACAGACTAACATGGCTAGCTCTCTGGAATTGTCCAATATAGCATCTGGAAATTTCCACCATGACAATATGGATCTCAAGGGAACAGGATATCTCTTCTAAGTACACGTGACAGGATTTACATGTGAAAAAGCTCTTTGGAAAGATGAATGTTCTGTGTCAGAACTCTTAAACAAGAGATTCTTTACAGAGGAGTAAAATGTATTAATATGTCAGTACAGGCTCTTTCTAGTTATTAGACCCTACCTAGCATGGTACCAAAACTTGGATAGGAATCTGGCCAAATGTCAGCAAAATAGTATACCAAGCACCTAATTTCAAGCTGAATAATTACAAAACAAAACAAGGAGTTCTGTGGCACTTTTAAAGACTAACAAATTTATTTATTGCATGAACATGAGCCTTTGTGGGAGAAAATCCCCCTTCATCAGATGTTTGAAAGCATGTGATAAATCAAATCAATCATGTAGTCTTTAAAAGTGCCACAGGACTCATTGTTTGTTTAACTGAACTAGCTTAACACAGCTGCCCCTTTGGAGCTCTCAAGCAACTTTGCTTTACAGTAGTAACTATGACTGCTAACTAACCACTATAAGTCTGCAAAGCATTAGTAAGAAATCTGTTAGAGGATTTAAAATTAAGTCTAACATTCCCAGAATTCATTGGTCTTCAATTTGTGAAAACAAGAAAACAGAGTTTTGTTTTGGAACAAATGTAATGGCCATAAAGTCTTCATAAAGAAGAACAATAAAATGTAATTATGATTGTTTGTTTAAACAGATGTGCTGAAATTTATGTAAACAAAACTACATATTCTACCAGTAGTGGTTTTTTTTTCCCCCTAGGGGGTAGAAGTGACAATAGAAAGTGATTATTTTAAAATAATTGGGAATATAGTATATAATCTGAAGTTGGCTAGGGTTTGGTATTTGTTTTATGGCTACTAACATGCTGAAATAAAATATCAGAGATATATTATGTGGCTATCATTTGGCTGGATACTAAATATTAGGCATTCAGTACATTCCTAAGCTACAATCATTGACTTATTCTTTTTTAGAACTCCAAAACTATACCAAAACCCAGCTCTTTTTGTGTGTTCATGCAGTAATAGAAAATCCTTCCTTTCATTAGAACTGTGGGGGTTTAACAAATTTGGATTATTGTAAAGCAGTCAGGTCCAAACATAAAAGTAGTATTAATGTATCGACAATGAACTCAGTCACCTCTCCCCTCAAATTTTCCCTCCCTGCAAAATGTGCATAATAAAAAGTAGGAAAACACAGAGATAAATACATGGAATGTTAGAGGTGAGCAAATACTCCTGTAATTTATTTGACAAAAAAGCATCCCTAATTCTGCAAAAGTTATGTATTTGACTTTATTCATGAATCATGTGAGTATGATATCAATGGAATAACATAAGCATTGACTAGGCCTCAGGTTTTGTTGTTTTTTTTCCAGTGAGAGTTGCGTGGAGGAATTTTTTTTTTTAAATGTATTCATTCAAAATTATTTCCAAAGATAATTTCTGTAAATCTTTATTCTGATTACATGAATATAACACTCATTGTATTCATTGACTGTCAAAAATTGCAGCTCTTGTGATTAGATACCCAGGTCAAATGATGCATTTAGGTTTCTTGAGTGGTTGACTCTTAGAATCAGGTTTGTGCTTAAGTATAGTGTTCGGAGCCCTGCAACCATGACAGAGAGAGTCAATTTTGGATGCAAACACATTCAATCATAAATTTAATATTTATTTTCTGCTATATTTACTTAGAACTCACTCTGTCTCCTTAACACTCCTTCCAGTAAACTCATTTGCTGGAGTTTTCATGGAAGAAACAACACCACCACCACCACCAAGAGCTCACACACGTCATTTTGAAATTAAAATGACCATTTGAAAGACAAATTACTGTAGTTCACTCAGACCACAGGTTTACTACAGACTCTGTACATTATATGTTCTAGCTGATCTTTGAAGTAGAAACATTAGACATAGGACACCATAATACGGTTAAACCTGGAGGCCTCAACTTTATTACCAGTTCTTATCAAGTTAGGGTAAAGTATCTCAGCAGGATTGTTCCTAGTAGATCTCAGCTGGCATAAGTAACCTTCAGGTTTACTGTCTCACAGGTGACCAGGAGGGTCACATCCCCTGAGGCCCACCAGAAGACCACAACTGAAATCAAGAGTCCTGACCCACTGCCCTCCTGCATACTGTAGTTAGACACACAAAAAGAACAGTTTAGTCCAAAGAAGCACACCTGGTCATCATGAAGGCCAAATCCCAAGAACTAGAACTGCTCAAAGTTTTCACTGAAATCTTTTTTGGTAGGAAAATGCCATTTCGTTGACACTGAAAGCTTTGGCATAAATATGGTGTCTTTCATTAGCCTTTCATCAAAAAGGTTTCTCAGGTCAGGATGGGATTTCTGGTCATGCAGACAACCACTTGCCATCCACAAATTGCCAGTAGCTAGATTCAAAGCAGCACCTAAAATGTGGGTCTCCCACATCCCCTCTGACTCTTTTCTATTGACTGTTACATTGGCCTCTCTCTGTCACCTCCCCATAACCTTGCTCGTAGGGAATTTCCAAAAATACTAATAGCACCTTGACAATTTCACCATGTAGAAAACCCTTCCAGATGCATAATGAGTGGTCAGCCCAATATCTGGCAACAAGAGACATCCAGCAATGAGGAGCAAGGTTAAGAAAGTTAGCACTCCTTTCACAATCACCACCAAAGAGGAACCACACAGTGGCATCAGATAGTACAGCCCCAGAGCATGGACATAGACTAAGCATGGGACCCCCTTCAGAGTGCAGAAGGAAGCAGGGGAAAAGAATTGAATAACCGGTGAAGTCACTACACTCACTTTAACAAGAGTTGAATGGGTGTGAACGGAAATTGTACATGGAACACTCATCCTCAGCTGCTTCTGGCTGACATCTTCCCTGAAAGTGTCTCCACTGCTTCCAGCCATACACCTGAGTGGTAAGGTGTGCTTTTGCTGCTGCTCTTTCCTTCTGTTCTGAAATGCAGGAGGACCTGAATCTCCACTGTTCTGTACCTAGTACAATGCTTATACCCATGCAAAGTCTACATCATCTTAGTTTGGTAGCACTTTATATCTACTTTGCATTAGTGTAAATGACTACACAAGGCTCAAGCGAAAGACAAATCAGGAGCAAATGTCTTTTTTTTTTTTAAGGAGCATATGGCTACGGAATCAGACAAAAATGTAGTTCTGTTGTGTATATCTAGTAGCGTTACTGGAATTCCTTTAGTCCCACGCAAGAGTTAGTGGCAATCATATGACTTGTTTATCTATGTTTTGTTATAAAAAAAAAATCAACATACGTTTTGTACAATAAGTACCAAGCCATTATCCAGTACAAAATATTCATGGCCATTAATGAGTGGCAAGCACAATTTTTCACAAGGGTTCGTCAAAGACTAAGGTCTGCTGAACTTTTTGTTGAAAGTTTTGCTGTCCCAGTTCAATGTTGTAATTACAATGGAAAATTTGGATTCATAAGCAGGGGAATATTACAGAGGAATAGGAAAGTTATATTACCTCTGCATGTGGAATCGAACAGATCATAACTAGAATATTGGGTTCAGTTCTGGTGTGCACAATTTAAATCCAGTATTGGAAAAAATGGTAAGGGTCCAAAAAAAGAATGACAAAAATAATCTGAGGATAGGAAAGCATGTCTTCTAGCAAGGGATACAAGATGATCAATTTATTTTACTAATAGAGGAGACTTGATCATAGTCTAGATGTATCAACATGGGACAAAGATCTCTGATAGTAGATATTCCTTCAATCTAGAAGGATAAAACATCACAGGAACTAGAGTTTGGAAGCTACAGTTCGACAAAATCAGTTTCAAATATTTAAGTGGGTAACAATCTTTGGCATAATTTAGCTAGGTACTTGTAGGAGTATTCATCACTTGAAGTCTTCTAATCAAACAGAGAGAGAAGGAGTCAATAGAAATATTAGCCAGCATGATTAACTACAGTCTTAGCACACCTTCAGCTTCATGATTATCCATTTTTTGCAGATTTACTTAGATTTGGAAACTCCTGTTTCCTGTGGCAACTCATTTTTCCTACCACTCTCTTATTTAGACCAAGGTATCTACATGGTGGTAGCACCTGTTCTCTTGTCCTGGGATTGGTCGCTCTTTGTCCTTCATTAATTTACTTTCCTCCAGCGGCAATTCAATCTAAGCCATGGTCTATACTTGACGCAGATTTCAGCAGCAGTCAAAGGGAGATATGGAAGCTACATAAAGAAAATTGCATATCTCCAGTCAACTTCCAAACACCTACTTACCACAGTGTCCCCTGCTCTGAGTCAATAGGAAATGCCCTCCCTTCAACTCAGCACCACAACAGTTGCTGGGGTTAACTCAATAGATTGACCTTTAGCTACTTCTGGGCAAAATTGCATGAGTCTTTACTGATGCTCAGTCAAACTCACAACAACATCAGTCCTACGCTGTCTGAGGTGCCGCTGTCAGTCTAGTCATGACCCAGGATGTACGTTGTGCTTCTGCCACTGGATGTTCTGATGATATGGTGAAACAACCACAACACCTGTATAAATGTATAAATAAAGGAACAAAGAATGTAAGAAATATTAAGGATGGGGGACTTCATCCTGGCAAGCAGTGATTCTGAAAAAATGAAACATGGTAGATAATCAGCTGAACACAAGTTTCCATTCAATGCTGTGGTGAAAAGAGTTACTGTAATTCTTGGATGCATAAACAGGGGAATCTTGAATGGGAACAGAGAGGTAATTTTACTTCTGTATTTTGTCCTGATGTGGCCACTGCTTGGATATTGAGTCTAATTCTGGTATCCACCATTCAAGAAAGATGTTGAAAAATTAGAGAGGTTTTAGAAAAGGGCCACAAGAATGGCTAAAGGATTTAGTGAATAAGGTCACTGGATTTATCCATCTTAAGAAAGAAACAATTGAAGGGTGACATGATTACCATCTCTATGTATCTACACGGGAAATAAATATCTGATATTGGGCTATTTTGTCTAGCAAAGAAAGGTATAACATGATCCAATGGAAAGAAGCTGAAACTAGGCTAATTCAGACTGGAAACAAAATATAAAACATTTTAATAGTGAAGACAATAACCATTGGAATATCTTACAAGTATCATGGTGGATTCTCCATCACTTCTATTTTTAAATCACTATTGGGTGATTTTCTAAAATACACATTTATACAGTTTTCTAATGATACCAAGCTGGGAGTGGTTATAAGTGATTTTGAGGGTAGGATAACAATTCAAATGATTTGGACAAACTGGTGAAATAATCTGAGAGAAATAAATTCAATAAAGACAAATTGTAAGTACTTCACTTAAGAAAGAACAATAGTTTGCACACATACAAAATGTGCAGTGACTGTCTAGGATGCAAAAAGGATGTGCATGTCATAGTGGACTACAAACTAAATATGAGTCAAGAGTAACACTGTTGCAAAAAAGAGCAAACACCATGCTGAGATGTCTTAAGAGGACTAACAAGAAGCAATTCTGCTTTATTCTGCAGTGATTAGGCCTCAACTGGAGTAATGTGTCCAGTTCTTGGTACCTCATTTCAGGAAAGATGTGGATAAACTGGAGGAAGTCCAGGCAAGAGCAACAAGAATGATTAAAGGCCTGGAACTCTTGACTTATGGGGAAGATTGAAAGAACTGGATTTGCTTAGCCTAGAAAAGAGGAGACAAGAGAGGACATGATAATGTTTAGGTACCTAAAATGTTGCTACAAGGAGAAGATAGAAAAAAATATTCTCAACTGCCGATGATAGGACAAGCAGCAATGGGCTTAAATTACATCAAGGAAGATTTAGATTGGACATTAGGGAAAAAATTGCAGCTGTCTGGATGATAAACCTCTGGAATAAATTGTCCAGGGAGGTTGTGGAATCTCTATCATTGCAAATTTTTAAGAACAGGATACATGAACACCTGTCAGAGATGGTTTAAGATCAGGGCCAGCCCAAGGTTTTCTGGCACCCTAGATGCCTGTGATTTTGGTGACCCCCTGGGGTGGTGCAGGGACCAGGAGAATCAGCCTATGTGGGGCTCCCTCTACCACCCCACCATCCCAGAGGCTGGCCCTGCACTCCCACCCCACCTCTGAGATAGGGGGCAGAGCAGGTCAGTCTGGGGGCTGGGCTCTGCTCTATCACCCCGCCTCTGGGCTGGCATGCCCTGCCCTGATGGAGGAACAGCCAGCCCAGAAGAGACTCTGAGCTGGCCCACTCTGCCCTGGACCAGCTGGTCCCCAACCCAGGGACAGGGCAAGCTGGCCCAGTGCAGAGGCTGGTGGTATGCTCCTGCCCTCTCCTCTTCACCACTGCCTTTGGCTCCATGCTGAAAGGAGTGGGGAGGAGGCGAGGCAAAGTGTGGTCCTGTCATTTCATGAGCCCCACACTGCCCTGCTCATGGTGGGACAGCACAGGGCCCATGGAACCACGGGCAATTGCCCCTCTCAAGCCCCCCCGCTTGAAAGGACGGCCCTGCTTCTGGGAAGCACCCTTGGCACCCCCCATCGTTTGGTGCCCTCAGCCAGTGTTCGTTAAAGTTCAGGTCACGATGCAGAACTGGGTCACAAACACTCAGACATTGGGTTGCCAGCAGGGGAGGTGTGGGGGAAGGGGGAAGGAGGGACATGGCTGTCTCTCACTGAACTGTATGCAGCCTGCTGTAACATAGTAGCAGCCTTCAGTAGAGAGCATTCTGACAAACCTGAGTCCTTAGGATTAGCAATGAGGTGCTAATTGTTGTTCAAACAATCTATGACCCCTCTCTGAATCAGGATCTCTTTGGGCTTCTCTCATGCATATGAAAAGGACTGAAGTCACAGGCAAGCAACTTTTTATTTTTTTATCATCATCAATAGACCCAATAAAGAAAAGAAAAAAGAAACTTTGAACACCCCCTTATTCCACCATTTCTGAGATCTGGGGATTGCAGTTATTTTTGCAAATTAGGACTTGCCTCTTTTTTTCAGTGGGCTGAGAATTCTCTTGCTTGCAACAAAAGTTACAACTTGTCAATTTTAATAAAAACTCCAGACATTTTTTGATTGATAATTCAAAAGAGAAGAGAAAAAGCAAACAGTTCCAGTAGGAGCCTGTGTTAGAAAGTTTGGTATTTTTTCTACAATTAGAAAGTCTAAGTAACAGAATAAAATCCAACTCAGGGGTGGATCTGCTAGAAGGAGAAGTTATAATAAGGTCCTAATCTGAAGGGTAGTGGGTAGCCCTGTTGTGTTGCTGCCTTATGCACACTGACAGTGACAGGGTTCACCAGACCTAGCAGAGAGGACTAGCACCCCTTCAGGCACAATTTTGTGGACAACCGTGTGTTCATAGAAACTCATGCAGACTCAGGGAGCAGATGAAGAGCAGAGGTGAAAGTGGAACCCAGAGGGGCTACTTCAGTTCCTGGAATTTGGCAATGGAGAAGGGAGCAGGACCTGAAAGGACTTGGAGAGGCTCAGCAGCTGACAAGATTCTTTCAGGACCTTTCTTTCCAGCCTGGCATTGGCCCTCTTCTCTTTCCCCTGTCTCAGAACCTCCATCCCATTTCTCCACCCAGTTGCCCCCCCTCCCCATATGCAAGGAGCTCCCACACACTCCAGGCTACTACATGCAATTTTAGAGACTTGACATACTTCCTGATTTGAGACGGGAGTATGGCATGTGGGATCACCCTCTGCATGTTCCATGTAGGTGTTCTCAAATTAGATGTGTAGATTTCAGAGATGCAACCAGAAGGCTCAAGAGAAAAGATGAAAGCCATAAGGGATCCCCCCCCCCAGAGATGGTCACTGTTCAGTTTTCTGGCAGCAGCTGCTTTTTTTCAGTAGAGGGTCACCGCATTGCGGAGGGGTCCGGAGCTGGGTCCCAAGGAAGAAAGTTTGATAACCACTGCCCTAGGCGACTGCCTAGGTCACCTCTAGGGTAGGACCGGCCCTGTTTAAGATAGTACTTAGTCCTGCCATGAATGCAGGGAACTGGACTCAATGACCTCTCATGGTCTGTTCCAGTTTCCATGGTATGCTCTTGGAATTATTTTGAGGAAGGGCTAAAGCCTTTATTATATAGAAGGTCAGACTAGATAATCACAATGATCCTGCTGAGTTTAGAATACATGCATCATTGAAATACAGCCTTCCTTTCACAACTACTTTAATCAACAGTAGTTTTCATCCTACTCATCTTATACAAAACACTGTTTCCAGGTATTTATAGCTAAAGACTGATAAGACTTCTATCACATATAATCTCATTTCCATTTTTAATAAATTTTGCAGTTAAAATTTATTCTAATCTTTAAGAAAGATCTCCATTTCCCAAAACATTCCATAGAACCTGCAATTGTAATTCACAATCATTTCCACTCCTGTTATTACTATTTCACATATATCTTATCATAGCCTGGTGCTTTACGACTCTTCAGTTGGTTTATAGCCTTATTTACTTCCTCAAAGGCAGTTACTTCTAGTGATATAGGTAAGTCCACTATTTCTTCACCTCTCTCAATGTGTTAGTGGCTCTGACTGGTTAAGCACTACCTATCCATCCCCTCATCTCTCTGTTGACTGATCTTTTAATTTCCTTTTCTTTGTCCACATATTTTTGCTGCAGAATAGCACTTCTGGTGCTGTCTCATTTTGTGGAATTCTCTGCTTTACTTGTTTCACATTTTCAGTAAACCACTATATATTTGGTTGGAGACAATATTTATTCTTATTTCTTTTCACTCCTGAAGTCATTCTGGTTGTATCCACACTTGCTTCTTTGAAAAAAAACTTCAGTTATTCTTCTTTTACATTCATCAGTATTTTCAACTTTTTGGATCTAATTGCTAAGATCCAGCTTCCAATGTGCTTTGATTGGTTTACTAACTTTTAGTGTTATGCATGTCCTCTACCTTGAATAGTGTTACTTTCTTTCATTTTATTTTCCCCAAGATGATGATGAAGGTCACTTTTGACATCAGCTCTCATATACACCCTGGCATCCAGGAGTGATATTATCTAGCACCTACTAATTGCAACAAGATGAAGCATAAGCCCATCTTTTGATCTCCATATCAATTTATGGATTTTTTTTTATGCAGAAGTAGCATATGGCCAGTGCAAAGATGGTTTAAGCCATGGAGTTCAATAAAATATTCTCCATTGTCTGTCTACTTTGGGATACCATATCTGCCAATGAGGGGCTCCTATCCACTATTATCATCACCACCAACTTGTGCATTTAGTCAAGTTCCAAAAGGAGTAGCTGTGTTAGTCTAGTTCAGCAAAATAAGCAAGGAACCCTGTGGCACTTAAAGACTAACAAATTTATTTATCACATGAGTTTTCATGGGAGAAAATCCTGCTTCATCAGATGCTGTGAAGATGGGGGAGCTCAGAGAACAGGCTGAAGATAAATGCAGGGGAATGCAAGTCATGGGATTGGATCATACTGTAACAGCAAATCAAAGCACTTGTTAAGATTCAAACACTGGGAAACAGCACACAGAGGAAGGTGAAGTCAAATCACCTGTTATAATGGGAAAATAATCCATAGTCACAGTTTAATCCTGCTTTCACACAATTCATCTGCAGATGTGCATAGTGTTTGAATCTTAACAGCTGCTCTGATTTGCTGTTAGTGTGACCTGTTCCCATGACTTACACTCTCCTGCATTTAGTTTCCTGCCATTCTGTAAGTTCCCCCATCTTCAAAGCATCTGATGAAGTGGAATTTTCTCCCACAAAAGCTCATGCAATAAATAAATTTGTTAGTCTAAGTGCCACAGGACTCCTTGCTTATTGAGCATTTAGATCTCTCATGATAATAGTAACATATTTACGACGTGCTATGGATCCACTATAATCTTTCATAGAAACAGTCTTTGCCCTGTTTGTTTCTAAAGTTTGTTGAAGCATAACACTAAATTATGAAATTCACATGATTTATCACAGAATGAGCAGCTTCCCATTTCTTCAGTGTCTTAGTATCTTCCTTGCTCAATAAGCCAACACCTTCCTATTGCTTTGTCATCCTCTTTTCCAGCTCGATGTAAAAGGCTAAAGCCCTCCTGACATCCAACATGTGGAGGTGTCTCTCTCTGCCAGACGCGTGAGGTTTAGGGCAGAGGACTGGCAGATAGATGTCTTGGCTCATATGAAACTGCAACACCACTTTGGGCCTGAACGCAGGGTGAGGGCGTAGTTGCACCTTGTCTTTAAAAAAGGTCATATACGGGGGCTCCGCCGAAAGGGCGCGCAGCTCGGAAACCCTCCTAGCTGAGGTGATCGCCACCAGGAACGCTACCTTCCAAGAAAGATAGAGCAAGGAGCACGACACCAGCGGCTCGAAGGGCAGCCTGGTGAGGTGCGAAAGGACCAGGTTCAAGTCCCATGGGGGCATAGGGGCTCACACCGGAGGGTATAACTTCGACAGCCCTTTGAGGAACCTTTTCACAATAGGCATGGAAAACAGAGTGCGTCGTTCGTCAACCCGACGAAATGCCGCAATTGCCGCTAGATGGACTTTGAGGGACGGTAGTGGGAGCCCAGATGACTTCAGATGCCAAAGGTAGTCCAGGACTGTGTGCACTGGAAGTGTGTACTAGTCCTGCCCGCTGTCTCTGGCCCAGTGCGCAAGTCTCCACCACTTGGCCTCGTATGTAGTTCTCGTAGAAACCTTCCTACTACTGCACAGCACCTGCCTCACCGGGGACGAGCACAGCAGCTCGTTAGCTGTCAACCATGAATGAGCCAAGCATGAAGGTGCAGCACCTCCAGATTGGGGTGGAGAAGTAGACCGTTGTCTTGCAACAGGAGGTCGGGTCTCAAGGGCAACCGAATCGGGTCACACCTCGAGAGCTTGCGAAGGGACGCGTACCAGTACTGGTGCGGCCACGCCGGAGCTACCAGGATGACCTTCGCTCTCTGCATCTTTATCTGTTGAAGCGTCCTGGGAACCAGGGGCATCAGGGGAAACGCATACGCCAGCCCCCCCGTCCACAGGACATCGAAGGCATCCCTCACCGAGCCCGGGCCGAGGCCTCGGAATGAGCAAAACTGGCGGCACTTGGTGTTTTGGGGGGAAGCGAACAGATCCAGTAGGGGAGACCCCCACTGGCGGAAAAGAAACTCTGCCACCTCCGGGTGGAGAGACCACTCATGGGTCAGAAACCTCCAGCTCAGGCCATCTGCTACCGCGTTCAGGAGCCCCAGGATGTATGAGGTGATCAGGTGAATACTGTGGCGAATACAGAAGTCCCACAGTGCTACGGCCTCCTGACAGATGTCTGGAACGGGCGCCCCCTTGTTTGTTGATGTAAAATATCGCTGTCGTATTGTCCGTCTGTACCGAGACTGTCCGATCGCGAAGCTGGTCCTGAAAGACCTCGCATGCTCGACGCACCGCACTCAACTACTTGACGTTGATGTGCAAGGCGGATTCCTTGCCCGTCCATAGCCCTTGAGTCTTGAGCTCGCCTAAATGAGTGCCGCACCCCTTGTCCGAAGCACCTGACATCAGATGCACAGAGGGACTGGCCATCCTGAAGGGGATCCCGGAGCACAGGACGTCTTCCTGAGTCCACCATCGAAGGGAATGCAAGACTCACGGGGGCACCGTGACCATCAGGTCCAGAGGGTCTTTCGCTGGACGGAACACGCTCGCCAACCATAATTGAAGGGGACGCATGCAAAGACAGGCATGCCGAACGACTGCGGTGCAGGCCGCCATGAGTCCCAGCAGGCGGAGGCACTCTCACGCTGTTACCAGAGGGAATCTTATTAGGGAGGTCACTGTGTCGCGAAGCACTTGAAAGCGGGAGGCTGGAAGGGACACCCTTGCTGGCGCAGAGTCCAGGACTGCGCCTATGAATTCTATCCTTTGCGTGGGTGTCAACACCGATTTTTGTCTGTTGACTATGAGGCCTAGCCGGTCCAGCAGTGCACAAGTGATTGCTAGGTGGTCCAGCATCTCTTGATGCGTTCAGCCCACTACTAGTCAAGCGTCCAGGTAAGGAAAGAGGTGACCCCTTCCCTCCTGATTGAGGCCGCCACCACTGCCATGCACTTGGTGAAAACCCGCAGGGCCGCCGAGAGGCCAAACGGGAGGACTGTGAACTGTAGGTGGTTGTGACCCATGACAAAGCGTAAGTACTTCCTGTGCCGGTGATGGATCGCAATGTGGAAGTATGCATCCTGTAAATCGAGGGCGGCATACCAGTCGCCTGGATCTAGAGCGGGAATAATGGATGACAGGGAAACCATTCTGAAGCGAATCTTCCTGAGGAACCGGTTGAGTCGCCGTAAGTCCAGGACTGATTGAAACCCCCCTTTTGCCTTCGGGATCAGAAAGTAGTGGGAGTAGAACCCCTTTCCTCTCCTGTTGGGTGGGACCTCCTCCACCGCCCCTTTTAGGAGTGGGGAACGAACTTCTTCCTGAAGTAGCCCCGCTAGTGTGGGCTCCCTCTGGGTGGCTGAAAAGCGGGGTGTGGGCGCCGCCGGGGGTAATGAAGCAAATTGGAGGGAGTAGCCCTCCTGAACAGTTTTGAGAACCCAACGATCCGAAGTGATCTTGAGCCACTCCGGGGAAAAAATGGGAAAGTCTGTTGGAAAAGGGTAGAGTCTCTAGTTCCTGCATAACTGGTAGACCGTCCCCGGGCTGACCCTCAAAAGTTCTTTTTCTGCGTCGCCGGATGGCGTGAACCCCCTTGGTTGCCTGTCTGGCGCCCGGCTAACCGGCGGCCACCCCTATTCCGCCTTCTGTCCTCCTCCTGGCGCCGGCGGAACGGACGCGAGGGTGGCGGCAGCTTAAAAGACTTTCTCTGAGCCGCTGGCGTGTGGAGGCCCAGTGATTTTATCAGAGCCCTGGAATCTTTCAGGGTCTGCAAACGGGAGTCTGTTTGCTGTGAAAACAGCTCCTACCCTTCAAACGGCAGGTCCTGGATGGTGGTTTGAACCTCCAAGGGGAGACTCAAAGCCTGGAGCCAGGAGTACCTCCTCATGGTCACCCCAGAGGCCGTTGTGCGGACCGCCACGTCCGCTGCATCCAAGGAGGACTGCAGGAGGGCCCTGGACACAACCTTGCCCTCTTTGATGGAGGCCGTGAAGGCCTCTCTGGAGCCCTGGTCTAGCGAGTCAGTGAACCTCTCCAGGGAGGACCATGCGTTGAACAAATATCTACTCAGAATCACCTGCTGATTTGCTATTCTGAGCTGAAAGCCTCCAGTCAAATAAGTTTTGCGGCCAAAAAGGTCGAGCCGCTTCGCTTCCTTGGATTTGGGGGTCAATGCCGGGGGACCTTGCCGCTCCCTCTCATTTGCCACCACTACCACTAGGAGCCGGGGGTGGGGTGGGAGTAAAAATGTTCATATCCCTTAGAGGGAACAAAATACTTCTTCTCCGCCTGCTTTGCAGTTGGAGGAATGGAGCCCGGGGTATGCCACAGTGCCTTGGTTATGTTTTGAATAGTTTTAATAAACGGCAGGGCCATGCAGTGCGGGCCTTCGGGCAAGAGAATGTCCACCATTGGGTCCTCCTCCTCCACTAGTTCTTCCGCCTGCAAACTCAGGCCTTGGGCTACCCTGCGGAGGAGCTCCTGGTGGGCCGAAGCATCGTCCAGTGTAGAAGATGGCTTTGCTCCAGCCACCGCCTCATCTGGGGGCGAAGATGACGACTCCCCCAGGTCTGGCACCACCGACGGGGCTCCTGAACGGACGCTGCAGCAGCCACTGAGGATGCTCGCCCGATCCTCCCCAGGAGATTCTGCGGCAGACCCGTCTCCCGTGTCAGGGGGAACACTAGCCGCTGCAAAAGGAAACCGGCGGGAGTCCAAGCCCGAACCCTGGGTCACAGGACCAAAGCTCTGCCCCTGCTGAAAAGCCCAGGGGGTCCAAAAGGGCCATTGTATGCCTGGTTGCCAACCCATCCACTGAGGATGGAACAGTGGAGTGCCCTGAAGAGGTTGGGGAGGCTGACCAGTCTTAGGCTGACGCCTTGACCCCAATTCCTCGAACGAGCTGGATGACTGACTGCTCCTTGGTGACCAAGGCGGTGCCGAGGAGGATGGTACCGGTGATCTGCGGCTGCTGGACCCCGACACTCCCGGTGCCGGCGAGATGAATCCCGCGGACACGGTGCCGGGGAATGGTACTGTGGCGCCCCCGCCGCTGCCACCACCGCTGGGGGGAATCAGAGAACGGTGCCATCGAGAAGGACTCAGCACCGCCCGAGCCGTCTTTGAAACAGCCTCAAACGGGACTGGCTTCCCCCGCAACAGTACCGATCTCGGTGCCGGAGGCTCCGGCCTCGGGGTCTCAGGCTGTACTGGGCCGCAAAGTTCCTGTGCCGCCGAGAAGGCCTCTGGAGTCGTCGGTAGGACAATGTCCTCCTCTAAAATGTCTCTGGTGGGCGACGATACCGACACCGGGCTGTACCGGGGTTCTCTCGACTCCTGCACCGGAGGAGGAGAACGGCCCCTTGTCAAGTCCACACGGCCCTCTTCCCCACGTGGTGGAGACTGCTCTTGCGGCTTCTTCTTCCTTTTAGCTGGCACCAGAGATGCAGAGCAGTGCCGAGGCTCCCGGCGCGGCTTGGGGGCAGGCTTTGGAGCCGATTTCAGTGCTGAGGACGCCGGTGCACTCTGCACCGACGGCGCCGAGCTCGAGGCTGAGTCTCCTGGCACCGGACGGAGCGCTTCCTCCATCATATGGAGTTTTAGCCGCTGGACTCGGTCCTTTTGAGTCCGTAGCTTGAAAGCTCTGCAGAGCTTACAGTGTTCTGCTAAGTGAGCTTCCCCTAGGCACAGTAAGCACGAGCTGTGCGGGTCATCGACGGGCATAGGCTTCTTGCACCGCCCACAAGTTTTAAAGCCCGGCATAGCCCGACCCCGAGCCTGGGGAGGGCACGACGACCACCAACTCCAGAAAACTAACTAACTGTAACTACAAGAGCTAATAAAACAACAAAAAACTAACCAGGACTATGCACACGAAGACAACTGCAATCGCAGTAGAGACGTTCCGGCAACCGACGAACGGTAAGAAGGAACTGAGGAGGGAGGGGCCGGCTAAGCGATATATAGGGAGTGGCGCTGCTGCCACTCCAGGGGGCTCTATCTCTGGCCCTTTGGGGCTATGAGAAAAGTTTCTGGCGTGCCGTGCACATGGCGTGCAGACACCTACAAGGGAATGGCCAGGAGCAGCACTCGAAGAAGCAGCAGCATTTTTTTCATGAACTAGTTTTTAACCTGACTCATGTCTCTGTAACAGAAGGCCTCATGGACTGGCTTTAGTCTGGATCCCACCCTTCAACCTACCTTGATTGTCCTGACAAGGAATTTTACTCCTGCCTGCACAGCTCTTGGGATCAATAGAGAATACAAGTCTTCCCACAAAAGTATAGTCCTTGGGGAAAGAACTTTTTGTAGGTTCCATGGCCAAGATTTTTGAGGTGAGAGCTGGAGAATAGGGAGGTCCATTTACACATGTTTATGGGGAGTGCCTCCCAAATTCGAGGAACTCGAGGGGAGAAAACATGAAGTTGCTTATTTGAAACTGTAACAGGGGCTTTGCGACCAGTCATGTCAGAGGTGCCTCACAAGTCAAGGAGAATTGAAATGGATGTTCTGAGTTTTAGCAAGAAAGAAGTCAGAGATTTTTGTAATAGTATTTTCCAAAGAGTCCAAAAAGGACAGAGACCACATTGAATATGTTGTAAGATGGAATTGGAAAGGAATTGCAAAGGTCAGTTGTAAACAGTATGCTCAATTATTTTAGAGAAGAAAAGGGGAAGTAGTTAAAGGGACAAGTGGCTGTGTTATGATTTGCCCTGAACACGCGTTGTTATCTGCTAGCTCTAGAAGCTAGAAACAGGCAATATTTTGCATTTTCTTGGCTGGTCAAGTTTTTTGTTATGTTTTTCTGTTGATAGTACTAAGCAAGCCATTGTGTTTTTCACAGATGATTATCCCCCTGTGATGAACCCAAATTTGTTCTGGAAAGTTGGAGTAGTTTTTTTTTTTGGGGGGGGGGGGGTTAAATGACGCAGACTAGGTTTATCCTGAAAATATTTTTTCTTAATATTAAGTTTGTTTGTTTGAATTCATATTTTAATTTTGTTAGATTTGTGAAAATCTATAAGCATGAAAATTTAACAAATAACATGGTGCAAAGTTTGGAATAACTGGCATATTTAAAGCTAGAGGATTGTTGCAAAAAGTCTGTATTTACAAAGATGCAATTATGAAAGCAAGAAACTGAATGAGACGTCACAAACAAAAAAGTCTAAGGCTATATTGCAATGGAAAATATGAATGATGCTTAAATATTTTAGCAGTAGAGAAACACTTTAAAAGGCTCTTGCACCCTTTCACTGACTGAACTGAACCCTTATTTTTGCTTTGCCATTTTAAATATGCTAAAAGAAACAAAATGCAAAAAAGTATAATATTCTTATATAGCTCCACACGTAGAGACTGCAACTAGGAAATGGAAACAGCAAAACTATTCTGTCAGCAAACTATTTATCACAGAGAATGCAGCTGCATTCACTATGCATTATAAGAACATAACACCAGGAGCATTTTGTTCAATTTTAGATATGTTGTTAATTACCAGAAAGTTATTCCACAGTGAAGGGAAGTCAGGGAAGAACAAATAATTATTACAAAACTAGATCTGAAGAAAAATTAAGAATTATGTAACTGGGCTCATAAACAACTAAAAGGAAGAGGATCTGAGTCTACAAATATTTGTAAGTTCTAGTATGAAGAGAAGTGTTGTGGGAGTATTAAGTAAATGTCTATAAAAGCACTGGGGTGACATGCTGAAGAGGAATATGAAAGTGAATTCAGGAAACAATTCCTCACAGTGCAAGATGCACTCTCAGTCACCAGTTTGCAAAGAAGCTGGGGATATTTCCTAAACTAGGCACTATCTTAAAAAAGTTTCCTCTAGAGAGAGATCAGACTGTCTTGATTTCAGTATTTGAGACCGATTCCCTATGGAACAGTGGGCGGTTGTTTGCTGCCAGTTTTAGAAATAACATCTGACAAGGTTGCAAAAAAAGGACCTGGGAGCTGACTAAAGAAAATTTTCTGTTGCTGCAGCTCCTTCTCTACTTAGAAGCTTTTAGTAGATATTTGCTGTCATATAGAATCTAGGGCAGGGGTCTCAAACATGCGGCCCCTAAAGCTATTTCCTGCGGCCTTCAACAACACTATCTTTACCGATATTTGCCATATCACTGTATGAAAAGGTTTCAGTGGTGTGGCCCTCGAGCTAACGTACTAGTCCTCATACTGCACTGTACTAGTCCTCATGTGGCCCTTGGAAGAACTATAACTTGGTACCTTTGAAACTGAAATGGAATCCACAATACGGAACTACCCTGCAATAGCAGAGATGGAAAGATCAGCTGCAGTATCTCATAATTATAGAATGCAGAGGGAAGACAAATCTTCAAGCTAATCATCCTGTCTCTGGAAATTAAAGAGAAAAAGCATCCAAGAACCTTCTCCCTCCAAACTTCATATTGAGTCCCTCTTTTGTTAAACCCTATTCCTCTGTAGCAACATTTTCTTGATTCAACACTGGCACCTTTGTTTAAAGTTGCAGGCCCCAATTCAGGTAATGTTTAACATTATTTCAGTGGAACTTAAATAAGTGTTTTCCTCAATAATAATGCCATCCAGACTTGGAATGTTAAAAGTATAGTTCAACAATAATAGTGAGTTGCATTCTTAGCATTATTTCAATTCCCATGCCCTATTAGAGCTGTTGTGCTACTTCTGATTTAATTGTGAACGTAAGAGCATCAGGGAATTTATTAGCTTTACCTTTACTCAGATACAGTTTACATGCTTCAACATGTTCCAGTACTGAACTTCTTGTGTCCTACTAACATCATATAGCACAATAAGAGAGCTGAAATGTTAACATTTCTCTGTACCTTAGAGTCCACTAATACAATATAAAAACTAAGAGAGAGAAATTTTCCATAAGAATTATTTTGCTGTAGTGACAACACACTGCACATTCATACAAATCCCAAACAGCTACAGCACAATGTTGATTCTTATCATATTACTGATAACACAAATTTCATCTTTCTTCGTGGAACAGTCATACACTGCAAATTGTTCAGGCTGGTTTTTGTTTGTTTTCTTTAACAATATCAGAAGTAAGATTCACTAGCTATTTGCAAATATTTTCTTCCATGTATCAGACACAAATGGACTTTTGTTTTTCTTTGGGAATACAGATTCTCTCTCTTTTTACTGGAGTATTTAATGTATTCAGTGCAAAGAAAATCCCCATTCTCCACATATTTGACAATCCTGCACTTCTTTTATACATGTTGAAACCCAAAGCATGTCCTACCATGTTCCATTACTCAAGGATGTGGCAAGAGAGAGAATGATGAAGCAGCACATTTTTCAAGCATCATGCAAGTTTTAGCACCAACCTGATCCATCAGCTTGAGTAAATTGGATTGCAGCAGTGGGGCTTTTGTTTTACCAACTTTGAATGAAATTTATCCCTACATAGAATAAAAACCTCAAGCATAAGCACCATTTAATGTCTCCAAATCAGGTATGAAGTATCGATTCCTCAGCTAGAGTAAATTGTCATAGCTTCATTGAAGTCAAGCTGAGATGCCCAAAAATCATTAACTGCTTCCTGAAAGTCTTGTATGTGGCAAACCCATTAGCAAAGTTTGAGTTAAATACATCAAAATTTCACCATGGGGAAACAAGGTTCAAATGAACATTTTCAAGTTTTGCATGTTGGAGACCCATTAGGACTTGGTTTTCCTGAAAATGTTGCACAGTATTTTAAAAATAAGATATCAAAAGTTTTACAGGCCTCTAGACATTAGAGATGACAACTAATACTCTAATTCAAAATTGCCAGGTCTGTTTCTCTTTCATTCTGAGTTTTACTTTCTACAGAAAGCAGAAAAAGAAAGAGGGGGAAAAAAAAAGTCCCTTAGTAGCAAGGTATTAGAAATGAAAAAATATTTCCCTTCTAGACAGTTACTATATTTCAGCAATGCCTGTTTCATAACCTTTAGCTAATGTGCAATAGTGATTACACTTATCCATCATTCCTCTTCTATTTCATCATGGTATTCTTCTGTGGTATTCTGGGAAAGACAACCCTATCTCTAGGCAGGGGGGAAAGATGTTGAGGCTAAACTACGATTTAAAAACCTAGTTTCTTTATGATGTAATCGTTGTTTTCATTCAATGTAAGAAAAGCTGTGCATTAAAATAGTAGTAAGGATTACTTCACAATAGTCTGGATGGACCATCTCTAGGTTAGAGATGACAAAGGTGTAGCTAACTACTACAAGAGACAAAAGGTTCAACTGTTTGACAGTCATATTATGGAACTATCACAGCTACTCTGAATCCAGGAACAGAAACAACATGATGCTCTTTGCCAGCGTTTCTTAATCTTTTTTGATACCATCTGCCAGCTTGCCGCCTTCCTAAACTGTATCAGGGAGATCTCAGGGATCAGAGTCTGTCCAGAAACCAGTTATTGAGAAATACTGTTCTAGACTAAACAATCTTGGTGAAAACTGTTCAGCTGTTATTGAAGCATAGGAAAGTACTGTATTTTGTTTTTCTTTCCTGGAGTTCATTAAAACATGCCAATACCATACAAGTACAGTACAGAACCTGGTCTACATTTGAATCCCTTTGTTACTCTCCACTAGTACTTTTGTATATGCAAAAAGTTCAAATTACCCACTGGAGATTCCCCCAGTGCAAGTGAATCCACAGGAAAGTGTAAAACCAACTGTGCACCATCGTCATTTAGCAGACATCTTGAAGCATTGCAGATTGGGAGGGATGGTGGCTGAAGTATTTTATGCTCAAACAATCCTTAGGGTACATAACAATCCTGAGAGGAAGATTAACAAACTGTGAAAGTTAGAGCAAACCTTAGTGAAGCCTTCAGTTGATTAAAGTTAGTTCTCATTCACTTGACACCCACCATTAGGGATTCTGTCAAATGCATCTTGGCTGGACCAGGGAAATGGGCTGACCATACTTTGAAACCCTCATCTTGCTATCGTTTGCAGGTAGACAGATCATTATGAATACATTCAAAGAAGGGTCCAATAGTTTGTCATGGAAAAATAATTATGGACTAGTCATCACAATAAAACCTTGAATTTTCCCATGCAAAATAGAACTTGTAGGTGGAAGAGTGGATATCATATGTGCCATTATCACAGCCACACATGAAAGAATAGTGTTTAGTGGGTGCTTCCATCCAATCCTTGGGAACTTTCCATCAGTCAGTGAGACCATTCCTATAGTGCTGCTAGGACTCAATATTATAGGTCAGTATAGAGATTCAGCTTCAGGCAAGGGTTGGAGATATATTTTATCTTGTATATTAAAGACATTTTATTGGAAAGGCTTTGGATTGTTCTGGAGGACATCAGGTTTTTGTATGACACTCAGGGAAAACTAAGTGATGAAAAATAGGTCAGATATCACAAACATAAGTAGACAGGTCACCTAGCGGAGGATCAGCTTTCTCCAGTTTTGAAGAGATTATGCTCAGGGGCACTATTAAGGCTACAGTAAAATAAGTCTTGTGTATCTGTATAGCTGGCTGACCTTAATGTTATTTTTCTGCAGGCACTTCAGTACATTCAGAGGTGATGGAATTCTGCAGCACATTCATGACAATTTAATGTGACCAGAGTAGCAGAGAGTGCTCATTACAATCCACCATTGCTAAGGAAAAAATTCCAGGGAAACTTTTATTACAGGTTATGCTAAATGACGGTGCCTGAACAGAGTGATGTAGTTAAATATATGACAGTTTTCATTACAAAATCTTATAACTTTAGAAGAAGAAAAAAAATCCACCCAAACTGGAATTTGAAGTGCACACAGCAGCCCCTTCCATGTCTGCTCAACCCAGGCCAGGGTTTAGGCAAACCCTGTAAGGTGAATTTAAGAAACATTGACTGACAGACTAGGCAGAGTCTATCTGTGTTTGTTAGACTGAGTCAGTGAAAACCACTGGGTCCTGTCCGAGTTCAGTGGCCTCAATGAAGAATTCTCTTTATATTCATTGTAGCCAAATCCCATCTCTTTGCTACCACCAAGGATGCCTTTTTGAAATTGGTTGTGGAAAAAAAGTCTGTTCAGATTTGTTTAAACATAAATAAAACATACTTCTGACAGATTCATTTTTCTTATAACACAAAAGAAAAAGAAAGTTCTGTAAGAACAACTGTGACGAGCACAGAATCCTTAATGAAGATTGATGTCTTTGTCAATTAAGACTATCTTTTCAAATAAGATAGAGATCTTAATTTTGAAGTCACAAAGTGAACAGTTTAAAAATTCAGTAAGGGCCTGCACAAAGCTGTAAGCACCCTACTTACATGAAGCCATCAAAAGAGGGTATGAGTGGTGGTTTTGTGGTGGATAGGCCTGATGGAGGCATACTGTACAGGAGGGAACTGGAAATATTTGATAAACTTTAGGTTTAATTGTAATCTATTATGAAGTTCTTAATTATAAAATATAAACACTTTATCACCTCCTGTCCAGGTCTGAGCTCCCGTGAGCAGCAGTACATGGAAACTAGTTAAAAGTTGATTGCCATGACAACAGCACTATTAACTCTGGAAGCAGGCGCTGTAGACTTTCCAACTGTTAGAGCCACTTAGGCATAACACTCTGAATTCACCAGTGAATGCACACAGGAATTACAACAAAAAACTGGATCTCTCCTCATCTGACTGAGATAGCATGAGTTCAGTAAAGTTACATTAAAACAGAAATAAAACATCAAGCTAAACAAAGTTAGCACATCCATCATCCAGTACTGATCAACTGCCAACAATGAGAGCCAGTTGTCCTGGGATTGCACAAATCCCTATGTGGCAGTGGCACAAATATACTTCTGCTACAGCCAACCTCAAGAAGCCATGAATCGTACTCTGCCCCAAATCATGAGATTTCTTAAAAATCATGATTTTGGGCCAACTATAAACATATTCAGTTTGCCAGAACTTTTTTTTTTCTTTTCTTTCTTTTTTTTGGCTACAATTAAAGGCTGAAATGCCTTTACTAAAATTTCTTTTGGATTACTGTTTCATTTTTGTGTATTTTAATGGACTTTCTAGTAAATTATGAAAAACCTTGATGTGTTGTAATTTAGTGGAAGCCTAAGGAGAGTCTCAGTATCACACATGTATTCCAAATCCATTAACATTTCAAAGACAAAACCAACAAGGAGTCCTGTGGCACTTTTAAAAACTGAAAAAAATTATTTATTGTATGAGTTTTTGTGGGAGAAAATCCTACTTCAAAGTCCTACATGACTCCTTGTTTATTTTGCTGAACTACACTAACATCTCTACACCTTTGGAACATTTCAAAGATACTTTCAGTGGAAAGTCTTTAAAATAGTTCTCTAGCTCTCCTTAAATCCTTCTCTTGTTATGCCTTAAACTGCAATAACAGGCTTAATTTCTCTTTTTTTTTTTTAATTGTAAACTTTGTCATATAAACCTTTTAAGAGAGTTTGTAGAAATGAATATTCAAGTGTATGTACACACACACAGTCTTTAAATCAAAATAATGTTGTTTATTTCAAATGAAAGCAGGGCAGGTCCACACTATGTTTCCTTATATCAAGATAAGGAGCTCCCTTGTCTCACAATAAGGAAAGTCATTCTGATATAATAAAACCTGGTACTATATCAAAATGACAGTTAATCAAAACTTATTTCAAAATAATGTAACATGGACGTGTTATTTCAATTTAACACTTTTGCCCTTCTCCTTCCCAGGGTTCTGTCCTTTTTCTATATATTGGGTGGGGGCATGGCTGGTTGCATTGCTTCAGGTCTTAATCAGGACACTGAATTTTAATCTCATTACAACAGGTGATCTAATCTTATCTCCCTCTATGTGCTGTTCCCCAGTGTTTGAATCTTTACAATTGTTTTGATTTGCTGTTACAGTGTGACCTGTTCCTATGACTTATACTTCCCTGTATTCATTTCCTACTATTCTGTAAGTTCCCACATCTTCAAAGCATCTGACAAAGTGGGATTCTCTCCTATGAAACCTCATGAAAAAAATGAATTTGTTTGTCTTTAACGGCCACAGGACTCCTTGTTTGTTTGTTCTACTGAGCTAGACCAGTGGTTCCCAACCTTTTCTCTGCTGTGGCACACCTTGACACCTTCAAATTTTTCGAGGCACAGCACTATTAAAAACTCATGAATATTCAAATTAGCTCAACATAACATGAATATTTATGAACCATGGCACAGTGGTTCCGAAATGCTGTTATGTGGGGCAGTAGAGGTAGCAGAGAAGGGATGTCAAGACAGGGAAGGTCAGGAGTGAGTGTGGGGAGCAGAGCAGGGCAAGGGCAGGGCCAGCGCAACCCAGTAAACCTGGGAAGCATTGCAGGAGGGCACTGGCACCTGATGAGCAGGGAGGGAGCTCTAACTCTAGCTCTCCCAGATTCTCATGGCACACTTTGGGTGTTGCCATGGCACACTGGTTGGGAACCACTGAGCTAGACTAACACAGCTACCCCTTTGGATCTTAGAGATCCCCATTTGTTTAAATTGACTTTATTAAGTCAACTTTAATGGCCACATTTTGTTAAGTCGACTTAATCCTTAAAGTCGATTTTAAGGGTGAGAGTTATTATGTTAACTTAAAGTTCTTAAGTTGACTTAATGAACTCCAAATGTGGCCCTGGAGTTGGTTAAAAGATTATTTAAGCCTCCAGTGTAGACATACCCCTTCTTACTTTAGCCTTTTTTTTTTCCCTCAGCCTCTTCTACAGACACTTCATGGACTCCTTGTCACCACCAAAGCATCCCAGGGCTTCTCCACAGAGACACTGTTAAGGTCAGCCATAGAGGTTTGCTCCAATACTGGATCTTTCAGATATCTCCACCTCCACCCTTCTCTAGATCCTCTCTTCACTTTGTATTAGCTCTGGTCTACTACCAAGACAGCAACCATGGAGTTTTTCCCTCTCTCCATGCAGCCCTCTCTAGTTTCTTTCTTTATAGTCACCCTAGCTCCTTCATCAGGTGGACTTCATCTTTTAATTAAGACTGCCCCTGGTGCAGCCAGGTAGCATAATTGACTCTGAGGCTCATTTTCATTATCTGTGTGGGACACACACCCCACCACTCCATTTTTCATCTAGCCATAAGTATTTTACATGCTAAGTCAAAAATTGGCATGTGTATATCAAGAGAAAGCAACTAAATGTATGTTTATGTCACATACATCCTGTATTTCCTTATGGAATGCCAGATCAGTGTAGCTTTTATATCCAACTAATGGCACCAGTTGTAGTTACACTACATTGCCACTTATAGCTGCTTTCTCACCAGCTTATACCCAGTCCATAATTTACAGCAACACCTGTCACTACTGAAACCATGCCACTTCAAGTAGAATTTTATATATTTATTCTAGAGCCTGCTCACTTCCAAAGCCTCAATTTTCACACAAGGATGAAGATGGCTGAGGGAGAGTGAAAGATGTTTGTTGAAGATGAAAATGCATCTTATACTACTTTATAAAATTGTGTGCAATCTACGTAAAACATTTCCCTGCAATACCCATCTGATGCTGAAACCCACGAGAGTAATTTAGAAAAGTTAAGGAAAGAGATGATTCACTGAAAATGAAGCAATTACCCTTTTCTCATGTGCTTAGTGAAAAAAATAGTAAAGCACATGATGTATCTACTCAGTCCACCATTTAGAGAAATGTGAATGTTAATAGCTGTAGAACAAATATGAAAATACTGCACTCAACTATTAGATATTTATAAATATCTAGAACTCTTTAAGGCTTATCCCTGTGACTGTAAAGTCTCTAACTATGACAGAACCTATGTATAAACTTCTTTAGTCAAACTTGAAAATTCCATCTTACACCTGGAGTCTCTTTCATTGTAGACATCTTGAATTGAGGTACTCTCTCCCCATTCTACCACCCACTAAATAAACAAATAAGTAAATAAAATGAGTGTTCAGATCTCACTCTAAAGCTAATCACTGTTGGAATTACCCTTAAAATTTCTTCATTATTGTCTTCCTAAACCATCAGCTTACAACCACAAATTATTTTATTTTCCAGGAAATATTAGAAGAGTTCAGCAAATTGATCCAGTTTCAAAAGACAGAGTACACCTTTAAATAAAAGGCAGGGATGCACCCCACTTCCTGGAACTTCCAATATCACCAATGGCAGTGTTTACCAGTTTGGTTACAGGATAATGTTGCTGCAGGCAAGCAATCAACCATGAGATTTCTTGAGCAAGTCAAGAGATCATGGTCTATGTCTCTTTAAAAATAATGTAAAGTGATACACACTTGCATACCCTGAGAGGTGGCAGTTCTTGATCCCTTCAGAATTTTTGAGGAAGTTTAAATAGTAATTCATGTTTAAATGTGATGGGTTTGAGATTTTGGAAAAAACCTTTTAATGAACCCTTGGATATGATTAAGAAATTTCATGTTCTCTTAATGGAATCTTAATGAATTAGATTGTGAAACATATGCTATGACTCTAAATTATTTTTGGTTATTATAATATATGGGGTTCCCTCTAGGAGTACTGTAGATGGAGTTCTGCCCTCCCATTTTGATGAGCAGTGAATATATGTTACATCAGGCGTGGCCAAACTGTGGCTTGGGAGCCACATGTAGCTCTTGAATGAAAAATTTTGGCTCCTGGAAGAACGTCAGCAAATCAGTTTAGGAAAACAGCCTCAGCCTAGGAGTTAAGGCAGGGGCTGGGACGGTGGCGAGAAGTGCAGCATGGTCAGTGATGGTGGGGAGAAGTGCAGCATGGTCAGGATTTTTAAAAACTCACCACTAGCTTGCAGTCTTCCACATCAAGCAGCAGCTAAGTTTTTACTATATAGGCCTAATTTTCATGGTAACCTTAAGTAATTATCAGAATCTGACATTAGTAGGATCAATATCTGTCCTCTTTTGACAGTAAAATTAAAGTGTGCAATGAATTTTTAAGTTAGTAATATTAGAGTAGGTAAAAGTATATGGCCATATACATCAGTGCAGCTCTCAAAGGTTTAATAATCAACTTGTGTGGCTCTTGAGTTCCATAAGTTTGGCCACTGCTGTGTTATATCATGATTATGATCAACTAAAAACATTTAATATAGGACTGTGGCCCTGAAACAAACAATTAATGTGAGATGGATTCACTTGTCTAGTAAATAAAAATGCAGATCATCCCTTTCTCTTGCAAACTGCTTGCTTTAAATTGTCTCATTAATATTATAAATTAAACTGCTGAAATCCATCTCTGATATGGGGAAAAGCGGTAAACCATGTATTGATTCTCTGTTTAGCAGACCCAGTAGACTTTTAAAATGTCAAATGTCAGATTGCAAGAACAAACCATGAATGAAAAAAAATCAAAAATTAGTTTAGATGAAACAAGTTCAATATTTTAAATGAATCATACTTGAGATATTTTATCTTTTTAGCTGCAACCTTGGCAAAATTAGATGGTTGTTCAGCCTGAAAAGCATAAACAGTTTAGTTTTCAGTTTTCCATTCTACTGGTTTAAAACGATTCCTGGAACTACTGAAAGTTTGAGTTGGGGAGGGGGTGGTACAGCAGGCAGAGCGAAGTCAGGCAAGATGTGTTCTCATCTGTGTTGGTTTGTGTGCAGCGCTAATATCAATTTGACTGTGTGTGAGAATGCATGCATGAATCCCTGAAGGCATGTTCTCTCAGGATTACCTCTGGCTCAGATCTTTAAGTGGGAGCTCAATTAGCCCAGTGATCTAGAGCCTGGCTTCGATCTTAAGCAGCAACTCAGTTAGCCTGGTGATCTTAAGCCAAGGTGTTCCTTTGGTTAACACTTTGTGTTACCTTTGGCTCAACTCTCTAATGAGAACTCAGTTAGCTTAGTGATTTGGAACCTAAGCATGTCCTGGGTGCATGAGGTAAACTGAGGCAACACTCAGGATCGAGGAAACCAACACAACCATGGATCTTTGTAGAAACAAACGTGACAGGCTAGAGTTTATTGCAAATCAGCACTATGGCAAACAATCTATTTGAATGGATTTGATGCCAGCATTTGTGCTCTCAATACAACAGAACAGCTCAGCTGACAGCAGGAATCGCCATCACCCCCTTCGGCTGCATGAAATGTGGGCTCTAGGATTCCTATTCTTACACCCTCCTCAGACTATCACCTCGGCCCCCTTCAGGAGCCAAATTTACCTTGACTGGTCCATATACCCCTTTTTTGCTGCTACCCATTAATATAATAGGTCCACACATCCCCTGAACAGCTCCATCCATCAAGGTTTCAGGTTTGACCAAAGCATTACATTTATCTCATTAGCGCTAGGCCAACCCAACATCTCCCGCCTTACAGTGACTTCATTTTTCACACTTATTATTGCAACTTCAATTTTTATTTTTATTTTTTTGCCAATTTCAGGGAAGTTAAACTTTCAAAATCTGTCTCTTGTCAGAACTTTCAGTTCAAGCAAACTGTACATTCCGTTCAGGTCCCATGTTTTGAATTACTTTGTTATGCCTTAGGCCAGCACCTGGGCACTTCAATTTATCTTTTCTATTTTAACCTTTTACTTTCTCCTACAGGTGGGAGACCATATAGAAGGTGGTTATGAACTAAGGGTCCATCCTTGCCATCACAAATAGGCTCTTTGATTTCTAAAGTGACTACTTGGAATAACCACTTCAATGTTAGTATTAATAGGGTTTTTACAGGATCATTCAAAAAAATCAGAAATTCCTTCATCTGTATCCTGACAAGTACACACCTCTGTTATCAATTGGCTATATCAGGCTCCAAGTAGCCAGAGCAGAGACTGCTAAGAGCCACAACTAGTAAAATTCATCCCTAGACCAAAGATCTGAATCACTCTTTTCCCCAGGTGTAGAAATGTAATTAAATGAAAGGTACTTTTAGTCTGTGCAGGAACTCAATCACCCTCCATCATTCACTGCTTTTCAGAAGCCACACCCCCACTCAGTTCTGCAGTTCAGATGAAGTTAAATAATAGTTCATTACCATGAAGAACACATGGTAAAAAGTAGCTACAATAATAAAGTCCAAATCACTTTTTTTTTTAATCAATAACCACAGCCAATCAGTTCCCAAGGTGGGAGGCAGGGGGGCTAAGCTATTGGGGGAAAACGAAGAGCTAAAGGCTCATTTTGGTCTATTGGGAAAAATACTTCCTTGCTCAAAATTATAGTCAGCTATTTCTAGAAGCATACATGGAGGCATTATACTTTAACTGAATGAACTTATTTGGAAGATCTTTAGGGCAGAGACCATCTTTTTTGTATGTATACATGTGTGCTGCCACCGTGCAAGGAACTGAAGAGGTGCCCACCCTGAAGATCAAAGGTTTTCTTAAGATCAGCATATATCTTCCTGAGTTCCCTGACTCCCTAATATCATAGTCCATTTCTTCTAAAGGCACTGGAGATTTCTGTAAGCAAGTGCTCAGTGAGAGTTTCAGAACATGGCCCAGACAGAATAGAGTTTATATTGTATTTGCCCTTTAGAGAAAAAAAATTATTAAATGAGGCTATAAATTAACAGATAACAGATTTGGAAATTCCCTATACGTTATCTCTTGTTATTGTCTGCAAGTGTTAGAGAGTTATGCGTGTACTAAAAGTTCCAATACACACCTTTGCCTATAGTTTGAAAATCAGAAGTCTAATAAAAAACACACTAATTTTTAACTTTAGGGATATAAAAATCAGCAGAAGAGCCCCTGGAAGTGGATCCACGGTTCAAAAAATTATTGAGAATAACAATACTGTCACCACTTCATTTCACTTGTAAAAATCCATACTTATCTCCTAAATAAAATACATTTCAAAAGAATTAAAAACTTGAAATAAATCTAGAATGGATAAAAGGTGGACTTCATATTCACAAATGATAAGCAATTCCAAACTTTGATTTGATCTTAGATGGATCAAATCTCTGATTTGATTTTAAATGGATCAAAAATTGCCACACTGTTATAAACTGAAAATACTGGTATTATTTTCCTAAGTCCTAACTATGGCATTCCTTGACACTGGAGTGCACAAAGATATTTACTACAGACAGCATTCTCTTTTCTGATTCCTATGTACCTTCCCTGAAATTTACATCTGTATCTTCTTCTTTCATGGAAACAGTACACCTTGTCCACTTGACTATCATGAAAAGGTTGTATTTATCATATGGCACAAATTCTCTATTTTTTTCATTCTACAGACTACTTCCTAAAAGATGACTAAAAAAGGAGATGAGATAGAGGCCAATATTATGAGAAGTGTAGAAGGAGAAAGTATTATATATCTCTTCACATAACACAAGAACCAAGAGTCACCCGATGAAATTAACAGTCAGAAAGTTTAAACAAACAAAAGGAAGTACTACTTCACACAACTCACAGTCAGTCTATGGAAGCCATTGCCAGGAGATGTTGTGAATGACAAAACTATACATGAGTTAAAAGAAGGATTGTGTTAAGTTCATGAACAATACATCTATCAGTGGATATTTGCCAAGATGGTCAGGGATGCAACCCCATGCTCTTGAGGTCCCTAGACTCTGACTGCTAGTAGTTGGGAGTAGATGAAGGGATGGATCACTTGACAGTTGCCCAGTTCTAATCGTTCCCTCTGAAGCATGTGGCATTGGCTGCTATTGGAAGCCCAGGTTATGTATACCTTCAGTTTGACTCATGATCCTTATGTTCATACAAGAAATTGTCTGTCACTGTCTATCATAATTTTCAACTCCAAATCTGTTAGTTCATAAGTCTTCAAATGTGTTAGTTTGTGAAGCACCATGAAGAGTTACACACACAGGTTTGAATACCTTTGTCATATAGTTCCAAAGGGGTGGCCATGTTTGTCAAGTTCAGCAAATCAAACAAGGAGTCCTATGGCCCTTTTAAAGGCTAATAAATTTATCTATCATGTGAGCTTTCATGGGAGAAGATCCCACTCCTTCACAGCATCTGATGAAGTGGGATTTTTTCCCAAGAAAGCTCATGTGATAAATAAATGTGTTAGTCTTTAAAAGGGCCACAGGAATTCTTGTTTGCTTTGTCATATAGTAATACATAAGGTATGTCTGCACTGCGATCTAGACACCTGTTGCCAGCCCATGGCAGCTGACTTGATTCCCAGGGGTTCTGGCTGTAGAGATGTTTCGCTGTAGTGTAGAAGTCTGGGGTCCCAGAGCTTAAGCTGCAGACTGAGCTCAGACGTCCACGCAGTAGTGAAACAGCCCCCCAGGCCAAGCCCCAGGAGTCCAGGGTTCCAGACTTGCATGAGCCAGCCACATGTTTCCAACTGCAATGTAGGCATTCCTTTAGAATACAGCATTGTGTGTGTATATAATATACCACATAAGAATGTGTAACCTACCTGTAGCACAGATAAGAAACCTCTACTTATAACTAAGAGATAATGTGCTACCATAAGAGGTAGAACCTTATGACTTTTGTGCTGAAGGCCCTGGATTTTACCTAAAGTTGGTCAAGAATTTTCTGCTAGAACGATTTTCTGACTGACTATGTGACATTGGCAAAATAGAAATTTGTTATGGGATATTTTTGATTTTTTTTCCAATTGTCTGTCAGGAAAACCAAAATGAAGTATTCTGTTTTTTAATTTTAACCCAAATTGGAAGATTCTTTTTGAAGTGTTTAATCTGAATCTCTCCAACAAAATATCAAAATATTTTTCCTTACCTATAACCTATGGATCCATGTTTTGGACCTTCAAACATCAATGGGCTGGGTCCTCTAAGCGTATCTCCCATGTAGATTTCCCCTTGATACTGTGCATTGCATCATGGGAGATGTAGTCTGGCCAGGGATCCTGGTCCATAGATGAGAATGGTGGCATTAGGCTTTCAAAGAACAGCTCTCATAAGCAGTGCCTTGCGCAGATACAAATACATGGATCCACTCCGATCTGCATACACAAGAAACGATCCATGGATATTCACGGATCCATGGATGTATCCATGGATGCAGATATCCGTGGATAAAATGAGGATATCAAGAGATTTGCAGGGCTCTACTCATAAGGAAATACAAGCCTGATAAAAAATTGCCAGCATTTTGAAATATTGAACAAACCAAATTAAACAAGAAATAAATGTTTCATTTTGATGGGAGGGGGGAATTCCTCTTTCATGGAAAACTTTATTTTCAACTTCTTTATTCTGCTTCAAGAAAAACAAAAAGACTGAAATTCCCTGCAAGACAGAAATTTTGATTTTTCACTTACCTCTAATTTCATTTCTGCTGACAGCACATGACAGTATAAATATTGCATGTGACCAAGGGCCTATTACTTGTCTTTATAGGGATTACATACATTAGCCTTAATCATTGCAAACTCCTATGCTGCAACTTGCTCAGTATAGGCAGGCCCATGCATCTGCATACTGCCCCACTTAAATCAGCAGGACTGCATCAGACATAGGAGTCTGCCTCTGCAGATTTTATGGAAGGATTAGAGCCTACATAAAACACTAAAAACAAAAATTGAGACCAAGTAACAAAACTGTTACCAGTCAACAAAAGGAAAACTTTGGATAGTGTTAGCAGATTGCTCTTGAAGGGAGAATAGATGTTCAGAAAGAAATTTTTGCTGAGCACTCTTCTCTGGCTATCTCATAAAGCTTGGAGGATCTATGGTTTTTTACTGGGTACCATTCAGAATTATTTTTGCAAAGGGGTAACCATCTTACTCTAGTTCAGCAAAAACAAACAAGGGGTCTCACAGCACTTTTAAAACTAACACATTTATTTATTGCATAAGGTCTCATGGGAGAAAATCCTAGTTGGTCAGACGTTTGAAGTCAAGTGGGATTTTCTCCCACAAAAAAATTGTTAGTCTTTAAGAGTACCATGAGACTCCTTACTTGTTATCCAGAATTAAAATTTCACTCAACAATTGACATCAGTTCCTTATTTTACTTAAGATCTGTATTAAAATAAGGGTTACAAACTTATTACTGCACCATGCAGTTTCAAAATTACATCCTGTTCAGGGCTCATTTCCTGTTGCCAAGATTGCAAAGCAGACTTTAGCTTTCAGTAGAGCTGGCTTGAAATCAGCAATTCTATTTTACAAAAGTTTCAAGGTTTCAATATTTGTTTTCATTCTGCATCACAAGAAGCTGCCACTTTTGTAAAGTTTTCATTAACAGAATTTCCTAAAGTATTCAGTACTCACATAGCCAGCTATTCCCTTATTGCCATTTACCTTTGCACTTTCTAAAAAGAGCTGGAAGTGCTTGAGATGCCATGGGGAAAAAAAAAAACAAAAAAAACACATTCCTGAAGTATTTTCAGCTAGGAACAAAAGTAGAATTGTCAGAAATCTTGTAAGAAATCCCCTGTCAGCTTTCTCACAAAATATATTTTGATAATTCAGAAAATCTTTGAGAAACATTCAAAACATGGATATTTTTATCAGAGAGTTCTGAAGTCTGGAAATTTTGAGAATGTTCCTCTATGGAAAAAACTCACAGAAATGTTAAGAAGCAGTTAGTTTACATTTGAACATCTCCTGGTCTTGTATATCTAGTGCTATGCCAAGGGTGTGGGAGGACCAACTGAACAAAAAAACCCACCCTAACCTGTTCATTACTGAATTAGCTTAGAAAATGATAAAGTACCATTTGGCTTCAAGCTCATTTTCATGGCTTCCTCCTCAACCTATCATCACTTATTGGAAGTTTACATTGTGTAACTGTAATGATACAACATCATGTATAATGGTATGGCAAAGCTTGACATAGGAAAAAGCAGCAGGAAATGTCAAAATGTAACATCTTTTAAAGCAGAACATAGAGAGAATCTTATTGTGTATCAAAACACTTTGTGCAGAGATGAGACTGAATTTTAGATATCACACGTAATCTGGGACTGCTGGCCCTAAACAGCTGGGTATGAATGGAATATACCATATGCATTCATTATTGTGTAAGTGCTGATACACACGTCCCCCACATACATGTGGGAATAATATTGATGTCATAAGAGTCAGAACAGTGTTAATCTGTATTTATGATGTATGTTTGATCTGCATGGTGTTCATTAAGCTACCTATGCTTGGACTATGATGATATTCCAAGTCTCCAAGCAGCTTGAAAGGCCTGCCATATTTTAAAATCTAGTAGTT
The DNA here is from genome assembly GCA_007922195.1 of Podocnemis expansa. NCBI lineage: Eukaryota > Metazoa > Chordata > Testudines > Podocnemididae > Podocnemis > Podocnemis expansa. The sequence continues at coordinate 12,871,568 of ML682066.1, forward strand.
ACAAAATTTGATTTACCCTATTCTCACTAGAGGTAGAAATTCATTTTCTTCTGCATGAAAAAGTTAAAATTTCAAAAATCTAGAGCACAGAACAAAATTCAGCAGCTAGTGACACCTATAGAGTGCAATACCTTATGAAAATACAAGGCCAGAACAGACAGTTTGTTCTGTTGGAAGAGAGACTCCACAATGTATTTGCAGCTGTCCTTGGAAGTTTTCAGGATAAAATGATATGGCTATGTATTTTGGTCATTTGTATATATTTCAGTTTGTTAGTTATTAAACTTTTCTTTTGTTCATATACATTTAACCGCGAGGGTAAAAAAAAATCCCTACATCCTAGGAATTCATAATGAAATTTAAGAGCTTTGAAAGGACTTTAGCATTGCAACAATTACTAAGTATGACTACCTTTTAGAATCTAGGTCTCCAGAGCTAGGCACCCAGATTCTTATGCAATAACTGAGAACAGTTAGGCACCTCAGAAATGAATTTACCAAAGCCAGAAATTTGAGTGGGAAGTTGCCTAAAATAGTCAGTAGGAAATACAAATGAAATGGGCTGTTCCTGAATTCCATTCCTCACAGGTTGTTAAAGGATTAACAGCAAGGCCACGGCAGAAACGCCTCCCTCCACTCAGACTCACATCTCTGAACCCTCTTCCAGGGTTAGACATCTAAGGAGATTACCCCTTTCTTATGAAAAACAGTAGGGGAAGGATGATACCCAGTAGCCTAAAGTTAAGGGCATTCATTAGGGCGTTGTCTGCTTTGCCTGTTTGGGAGCATGGACTTAAACCTATTTTTGCCAGCTTCCTCAGTGGGAACTCAGGCTAAGTGGCATTCTGAAGTGTTTCACAGCCTCTCCTGTCATAACTATACTACCTCATATGAAATACTCAAATATATAACCAGAAAAAAAAGAGAGAGAGAGACTAAATCTATAGCCTGATGATGACAACACATATAGGAGACCTAAGTTCAAATCCCTGTCCATATCCTGTAGAACAGAGAGGCAAATACAGGTTTCCCCTAATCTAGGTGAACGCTATAACCAGTGGGCTATTATGCAAGGCCTAATCCAGGATGTACGTGTAACCCCCCTGCTGTCTTAAGGAGGGTGGTTCCTTTAAATCTTTGCCCTGTGGGAGAGGGACTAAGGTGTGGAGCTGAGGAGGGGGGCTGCAGCTGGAGGCTCTGAGAAGGAAGCAGCAGAGGGAGGCCCTGCCTGAAGCCAGGGAAGACAGAGCGGCTGACCTGGGATGCCAGGCCAGCACCCACAGAAGGACACTGTGCTGGGGAGAGTTGCCCAAGGACAGAGCAGGATCCAGTGACTGGCCATCTGGAGCCATGGGGCTGTGAATACAGGACCTGGGACTCAGGGGGGAGGCTGTAGTTAGTTAAGTGGGGAGGATGTCACTCTGGGTTCGCAGAGAAAGGCAGAAGAAGCATCAGAGGGGTTTTTTGCTGGGAAAGTGCTGGCGCTGAAGACTAGGAGTTGCTGGACTGAACACTGGACTGGAACTGTGCTGGCACTCCTGAGCTCATTGTGCAGATACAGAGCCCACATCTGCCTCCAGCCTGCTGCATTGCTGGGCCTTGCAGGGCCCTGTGTTAGCTGTTACTCTGTGTTACTGCTGCCCCATCTCCCCTGTTGGTTTCCCCTTTGCACCTCTGTAAATAAACCTTCCTCATTCCCAAAATCCCCACACTATCCCATTGTGCGTGTGGTCACACTGGGGGTTCGGAACAGGTGCCCCTGAGGCAAAGGGGCTCTCCTTGCTGTGTCCCCGCACACACCCTTCTCTGGCCAGAGCTGCCTGGAAGGAAGACTATCTGGCCACATGGGTGTTATACATGCTATGAGGGAGATTATGCAGGCAAAATAGGCATGAGAACACCTAGTTTGTTAATCCTTTTGGTGTTTAGGAGGCAAGCATTTTGGCAGTCTCAATGTTATATATGCCAGCCAACAGAAACATCAGCAATTAGGGGACTTTACCAGTGGAAATGTAAGTGTTACAAGATTAGACAGCAGCTGAGCAGAAGTTTTGAAGATCTCAATGGCACCTCAATGTTATCCTCAGGGGTCTATTTTTCTTTGTGGATCTAATTTAAGAGATTAATTCACTTTTGAAAATGAGACTTAGGCTTTTAAGTCACTTAACTGATTTTAAAAATTTGAGTCATGATAACTAAGGCATTGGGATTTACAGGCAGGATATGAAAACACAGAATCCTCAGCTTTTCATAGAGTCATAAAAATATTAGGTTGGAATGGACCTCAGAAGATCCTATAGTCCAACCCCCTGCTCAAAGCAGGGCCAACCCCACCTAAATCATCCCAGCCAGCGCTTCGTCAACACAGGATTTAAAAACTTCTAAGAAAGGAGGTTCCACCACCTCCTTAGGTAACCCATTCCAGTGAGAAGTTTTTCATAATATTCAAACCAGACTGCCTCACTACTTCAAACCATTGTTCCTTGTTTTGTTGTCTCCCACTGTGGAGAACAGTCTAGTCCCATCCTTCCTGGAACCCCCCTTCAAGTATATGAAGGCCGCTATCAACTCCACCCCCCTCAGTCTTCTCTTCTGAAGCCTGAACACTGTCTTCTTGATCTCTCTTCATAAGTTATGTGTTTCAGTGACCTAATCATTTTTGTTGCCTTCTGCTGGATTCTCTCCAATTTATTCACTTTCTTCCTGTAGTGGACAGCGCAACACTGGACACAGTACTCAAAATGTGGCCTCACCAATTCCCTTATATCTTCTGGCAATACTCCTGCTAATTCAGCCCAATATGCCATTTGCCTTCTTAGCATTGACAGCACACTGTTGACCCTAAAACTAAATTCATGAAACTAAATGAAAAGGGGGTGTAAAACATAAGATCAGGTAAGAGGCTGAATGAGCACAGAGCTGATATCAGAAATCAAAGAACAAAGAAACCAGTCGCTGAGCACTTCCATCTTCCTAATCACTCGATGACTGATTTGTTAACGACTGTCGTTAGAGATGTACCTGGGACATCAAGACTTCAAAGAGAAACAGCTGAACTCGAATTAATATGCAAGCTAAATTCTGTGAAGGCAGGACTGAATCAAGACTATGGGTTCTTTTCCCATTACAAAGGGTAATTGGACTTCAGGCTTCCCATGGTTTGAGCCTGAAAACTGCTCTGATTTGCTGTTACTGTATGACCTGATCTTATGTTTTACACCCCCTTGCATTTAGTTTCATTCCTTTCTGTAAGTTCACCCATCTTCGAAGCATCTGAGGAAGTAGGATCTTCTCCCACGAAAGCTCATGCAAAAAATAAATCTGTTAGTCTTAAAGTGCCACACAACTGCTTGTTTTTTTAACTAGACATAGAGCCACCAATCACTACCCACTGACCTCAATGATCTAACAAGCCTTCTACCTACTTTATAGTCCATTCATCCATACTTCTTTAATTTGCTAGGAAGAATACTGGAGACAGTATCAAAAGCTGTGCTAAAGATCATTTTCAAAATGACCTCAAACATTTCTGAAATAGGTTTTCTATAACCCAGGTGGCATATAAAAAATACCCATCATTAGGGCCTAAGTCAACATCAAAATGAGAATTAAAAGAAAAACATTTAGTTTTAGTCAAGTATAAGTAGCCTTCTTCAGGGTCTCTTGAACTTTCCTTTAAAATGCACAGATCACCACTCAGGCCTTTCATTACAATTCCAGTGTGTAGTGTACTATGTTACTTCATTGACACTACTTTGGAATAAAAAAGAAGATAGAAGCCAGATAGAAGTATGGCTGGCCAAATTTTGCCTAAATTCCCTGGCAAAATGTGCATCCTTACCACAACATAAAGAGTATTTGCATAGGCAAATGCAGGTTTTGTGCAGTTAACAAGCAAGTGCTAATTTACTATGAATACAACAAAGGCTCCCCATCTGAAAGTTAAGCTGATGATGCTAGGTTAGAAATCAAATACGCATTACAACCCTATTATCCTCTGCAAAATGAAAGTCATAGTAAGATAGTTCCTGCATTAGAGTCAAAATCTAAGATTTATACAATACACCACAGAAGAATTGACACAATGTAACAGTAGATGAAGGTACACTTGCACAATTACAGTGGCCTCAGTCACAAGAGGCAAAAAGCAATGCAAGACAAGTGTCCATTTAAATGCTATTTATCCAGAGTCTATGATTATGACATAACTGACTTCCAAAGACTTTTTTATGTCATCATAACCCCTAACAGGATAATAGACTTGTCCACGAAGGATGAGTAATCTCTTCATCTGTAGACTATATGGTGATTAGTACTGAGTGGATAATAGAACAACAACAGCAACAATAGAAAAACAAATACATTTGTTTCTGTGCTGTTTTTTCCATTACCTTTTTGACTGACTGGGAAAAGCATCTTTAAATCCCCATAAATATTGATGGAGCACATACATCCTTTTACTAAGAATCTTTGGTTCCTGCAACAAACCTCATTTTTAATTAGAGATTTTTTTGCAATACTTCTTCATTGCCTGCAGCTAGGCCCAAGTTTACCAAGTATAATTTTGTTCTGTTTTGACAGTTCTGTATTATAATTATTGAAGCTTCACCCTAAAATACTACCTAATAAAAATCTCCTATATTTGAACTGTAATCTTGGACAAAAAGACTCTGCTGGATAAACACAGACGCTTGTATAAACATGCTATTTGTCATCTAGGCATGTGTACTGTCTCTTGGTGACTAGACCTGAGATTTTATCACATCATCTGCTTTAATAAAAGGAGAATGTGTAACTAAATTCCTTGCACTACTATGAAAATCTCAACCATGAGGTCTATAAAATATAGGAATCTGTATCCAAATGTGTTTATATTAAATGTAGTGACACCCCCACTATTAATTATTCTGAGTATGAAAAGATGATTCCTCTGAAAGTCTAAAATTTTTGTTACCAATTTTGTCATTTGCCCTTTTAAACCAATTGCTATGCTGAAGAAGTGTTGAATATCACAGGAGATTGAAAAGTGAGTTGGGCAAGCAGCATTGCTGATACAACTCAACAGATTTCTGATTACTCAGTTTCAGAACAGTCCTTTATAAGAATTAGGTGACATTGAGCTAACTTCTAGGTACTTCTGTTTAGTAGCATCTCACAACAGAAATGGTTCTTTTGAAATAAAATACACTTTTATTCTTTGTAAATGCAAGTGTCTAAATCTGGTTTCTTGTAATTCCATCCTTCTGTAGACAAAGGAGACAGACACACAATTAAGTGCTATATGAGCACTTATTCAATAGTTGTATGGTACATGGTGATGCATGGTTTACCATTTGATTCAAACAGAAGCACTATATTACTGGATGCAGATAGAGCTACTTTCTTCCTTCTTTTGAAGGCAACATAAACAAGTATTGAAGATAAAAGAAGAGGAAAATGTGATAATTACATAAAACTAGCTTTGAGACTGATATAGTTACAGTGTCTTATATTTTACATGTGTATTTTAATCCATGAATACAGTACAATGAATTACACCAGCAGATTTCCTTCATACATTCTAAATTTAGAGACAGAAAAATAAGAAATAAAATAAAATTTCACAATCTTTTATAGGTGACAATCACATGTTGTTACTCTGCTTTTTATTTATTTTATAACATGCTTTTAACACTATATGGAAATTTCTCATTACAACAGCCTAAAGTTAAACTGTAACCTTGCAGGGACATTTTATACTCCACCACTACTCTCTGTCTAGATACTATTCTCTTTAAAGCATTTGAAATAGAGCCAATAATTAAATCATTTTTATAGGACATGCATGCTGTCTATTTTCTACAACTTTCTGGTAGACCAATAAAAAATTCAAGTAAATTAGTAACCCCAATAATTGTGTACTGACCTTTAGTATGCCACAAACCTGTATTCCACTTGCCATAAAGATTTAACTGTCCTCCTCCAAGGGGCAATATCCTATATCAGTAAATGTTATCACTAACATGATTACCCTGCAAATCAAAAATCACAAAGTGACTAATTTCTGTTATTTACACAGTGGTATGCCAGGCCTACTTGAGCACCCTCACTTAGATGCCACAAAATAATTATTTTGCTGCATTAGAAAAAGGGGTAAATTGTAGAACAGGAGGGGAGATACAAGATCTGTGGTTAAATAGTCATTTTTTTTCACTGTCAGCTGAAAGACAGTAGAGTAAGACGGAGTATATTATTAAAACAATGAGCAGTAGAAACAGAATAAAAATACCCTACCTTTCCTTTTTTCCAGGTCTACATTTCCCCACTACTTATTCTGCAGGCATCTGATTCTGAAATATTATACTAGAGAGAGCTACTAGTTCTATGGTAAGGTGAATATCTGAAATGTGAACTATTCAATCTATTGTATTTAGCAATGTACTGTACCCCCCCACCCCAATTCACAGATTGCATTTTTCCTCCTTTTGACCAGGACAAAGCTGCAGTAGGATGGTTTGCTTCAGGACATGAATGTGCTATTTTGATATAAATATTTTTATTCAATTTCTAAATAGGGAATTTCTTGACACTTTATATTTTTCGAGGTTTATTTTGAAATATCACACATATTGTCTCTTATCTAGCCTTCAGCACTAAGGACAGAAGGGAACTCCAACCATGCTTGTGTTTCACTCTCAAGCCTTGAATTCATGATAACAATACTGTTTTCTCTACAAACCCACCAGTGTTCCCAAGATTATTTCCTACCTCTCATTAAGGCTCTACTTCTATCTTTGGTACAGAATGGCAGTAAAAACTTCTAAAAAATCATAAAGCTAGACACAGTCTTTAAATCTTTCATATTCATAGCAAAGAACAAATACATCCATTTAAAAGGCTGCAGAATAATCAGTCTCAAAACACCAAGGACCAAGAGTTCCAGAAATAAATTAGTGACAGTGGATATTTCCATTTTTGGGTACCTACCTAACATATCTTAAAACAGCCTACATTCTTCAGAAAGGGGAGAGATAGGTGTGTGTCTTAATGGAACACTCAGAGCATCTAGTCACTACTGAACACCATTAATCTTTAAATAACAAAACATTACACTGAGGTTAATATGATTACCTTTGCTCAAAGCAGAGAATTTCTTACCCAGCTTCTCAGCCACACCCAAACTCTTGTTCTTAGCTTAAGTTTACTCTAAGGTTCTCAAAGCTACCTTCTGAGTGAGGCTAATGACCTTCAGCTGTTTCATGGTCTTGCTCATTAACCCTTATCTAACACACACAGAAACAGGGCCAGAAGCTTCAGCGAAGGAATCCTAGCTTACCCCCATTGAAGTCAATGGGAGTTTTGTCAATAGTTGAAAGGAAGCCACAATTTCACTTCTACTTTTTCTAGCCTAGTCATCATCTTGTCCTGATGGTTAATATACCAAATAACTAATATACATCGGTACACCTATTGGCAGAAGATAAAATGTACATTCTTCTTATCTTTTTATTTGTAGATCCCAAGATAAAACTAATAGTTTCCATATTTAAGAAAATAAATGTTACAGCTAGATTTAAGAAGTCCATAAACTCTGGTCTGTCTCCTAAACCTACTTCATCAGTATAAAAATTATATTAAACGAAAAGTGTAAATATTTTAACTTCAATAAGTTATAGTCTTGTTTTTTTTTTTTTTTTTTTTGGGTAGAAGGCTGACTGTCTAAAGCAAAGTGTCCTGACAACAATCACGACTAGGTAGATTGAAGCTTTTCAATTTTCCATAATTTGTATTAATATATGTGGAAATAAGGTAAAATGAATTGTAGTTTTGTTTTAGGTTGTAGTCAAGTAGTTACCTTGTGAGAGCAATATTATTTCTTATTTGGGAGAGATGAGATGGGTAATTAGCAGGAACCAAGGAAGTATAAGGTTTTTAGTTGGTCTAACACCATTTATTCCTTGAAGTTTTCTTTTCTTGTCATCCTGTTCTTAATGTCTCTTCTGCAAATAAATCATTGTAAAGACATCTAGTATACAGTAACTTCAATAAAACATGGTCCTTGTAGTACATTTATGTTCCACAAAGCCTCCTTATAATCATGATGGCCACCCATTGAGACAGTTCAAAAGCAGTCCTGTTAGCACTGGAGATGAATGGAAAGTAGAACTGCATTTCATCTGTGTAATGCTGGCATCTGAAAGGAACAGCTGTATGGCATAGTGAACAATATCATTACTAGTCTGTTTCTGGCCTGGATATCATCCATTACTGCCAGTAGCACTATCTACTTTCTGGGACTTCATCTACAATTTGACTATGAAAGTTCAGAATTATCGGTTGAGGACAAATGTGTTTGGAGGTGATACTCTGCTAGCTTCTGAATTATCTTACTCAAGAATAGGCTACTGGTGTTAGGCAATAACTTGCAAGATCTGTTGAGTAAAGAGCAAGGGTCTTAATAATAAATAGGTCAAACCATAGCATACTTCAGAGTTCAAGGGTAGATTTTATAATCAAATATGGTGTTACCAATCACTTTCAGAGGAATGAAGTGCTTGCACTTATCTTTTACCAGCCAGAATATACATAAATCAAAGTCATGAATGTGACACTGGATTCCTTATTTCTACAGTGCTCTCCTCTATAAAGGCAAAGTTCTGTGAAGGGGGAGTTGCATTTGTCAAGGCTTTTTCCCCACTATGGCATTCTGAGTGCAGAAGGTGGGGACCTGCAACAGGCCTTAAAAGCCACTGGCCTTAAAGCCTGCTCTTAAAAGTCTCCAAGGCCTCCAATTCCTGGCCTTGGAGTGGTATCGCTGCCACCACCCAAATGCAAAAACACCTCTTGAGACCCAGGAAGGCGCACTTGGGAATTCCTCCCTGTGAGGTACTTGCAATCCTGTTTATTCCTCTCTCAGGAGAGTGACTGGACTCCAGCTGCATCTGAGCTGGAACTGGAACAGGGTTCCCTCTAGTAGCTGCCTGTGCAGTCTGAGGCACGTGCACACAAACTTCTTGCCCCTCCAGGGCACAGAACCAGAATTTACTTAAAAGGTAAACTCTTTAATCAAAAAGAACAGATAATAAACACAGAGTTGCTTCTCTTGGAATTAACTTAGGTAGTTACGGGGGCAAGGGGGGGTTACACGTGCTCAGCACAGAGAAATCCAAAAAACAAGCCAAAACAAAGAAAATACCCTGACCGCATCTAAAAAAACATTCCCTGTTCTACTCACGCCTGGTCAGTACCAAACTTAACTTATCTCTGGTAAGGATGTTGCTGGATTCTTCCTCAGGCCCCTCTGGCCTCCTCCTGATCCTTCCAGGAGCTCTGCTATATCCAAACAGAAACAGGCCAGGCTGCTGCTCCAATTCAAAAACCTGCACTTCGTTCCTATTGGCTGTCTTGGGACTCACTGACCAGAGTGTTAACCCCTTCCTCCCCAAGGATTATTACAGCATTTTCCAAAGTGATCTCAGTATCTGGCTATTCCCATTGTAGATGGTCAGCCCGGAAGATTCCTTTTACAAGGAAGAGTAGTGTGACAGGCACACGGACCCTGGAGCCCTGCTGCCTGTTGAGAGAAATTATTGTTTACTTTTGCCTTTGCTTCAGCTAATTGCCACAAGGTCTAGGTTGTTTTTGACAGGTGCACGTTATCAGCCTGTGAAAATTCCCCAGTTATCTGTTTGTGAAGGTTCCCCAGAATGAAGTGTTTTGCACAGAAAGTTTCCCAGAACTGGCTGTTTTGCATAGAGAGAGAGACATAGATTTATTGTATGGGAATGGTGGCAGGTAAACATCAGACCCTACAAAAGTCTAGGTAGAGAGGTGGGAGTTTGAAACTCACCATGGATGGATGATCACCCGTGCCTGCATCCCTCAGGTGGCTACTCTGCGGTGCAGTTGGGTCTCCCGCCACAGTTTGGAGTGTGAGCATTAAGTGCTAATCAGTGTTAGTGCTTAGCTGTGAGCAGATTTAACCAGTACTGATAAGTGCTACTAAGTGCTGTACTCTTTAATAAACTTAGTTAGCTGGTAACTTTCAGTTGTCTGGTGGCATTCTTTACACTGATGCCCACACAAACCTTACGTTCCTGTAATACCCATCAAGAAAGGGCATCCTGGATGCAGGCGATCCTTTCCAAGCATATTGACAGTTCATCACATGGAATGGAGATGGCTTCTAAGATAGGGTGGAAGCAGTCTAGACTGACAAAGCATTCCATTGTCCAGAAAAATTTTGAAAGGGCAGAGTTTAGTTTCTGAGATGGCTTAGAAATAATTTTAAAAAAGGCTTCTTAGTCCATGTCTGTAAAATTGGATTTTAAGGAAGCATTGGCTGAGATATTTCTGATTACATTTACTGTTAGCATCACTGATGTTTCCCTCCCTTTATTTCCTCTGGTCAGGTCAGAAAACCATGGGAATCTGCACAGGAAATGTTGTAAAGGATACATGAAGGTGCTACTGAGTTTGTGTCAGACTGATGAGTTATTTGAAGTTATTACCTGCAGTCAATCTACAAGCAAGTGTCTACCAGGTTACTTCAAGGCAGGTTTATAGGCTCCTTATGAAAGCAACCACTACAATCTGGTTAATATTGCTATCTTCTTGGAGACAGTCCTTGCTACCTGGGAGGTCTGGCAGACTGCTCTTGCTCCAGCTCAAACCTCAACCAGTAACTGAGTTGTTCTGGCAGTTTGAGCAGACTCCCCCGCCAAGCTTGAGAAGTCACCCCCGCATGTTCATCACTGAGATGACAAGGTCCACAGTCTTCAGGGTCAATTTGTACAACCACATCTGGAGAATGCCTGTCTTCACTCACTGACCCTTGCAGCTTCAGCATCTCTGGTACCACCAGATAGAATCCCTGTGGAATACAGCTTCAAGATTCCACTTCTGGAAAGATTTCATGGGAACCGACAGAAGTTCTATGGTTTGATTAACTAATTTGGCCTTTTGTTCTTGAGGCATCTAATGATGTTTCTGGCTGATCAGACCAGGGTGAGGCTTATCAGTTTATTGAATGGTGAAGATTGGGCCTCTGTTTTGGAACAGGCAATCCCAATTCTTATTAATATTTATGAATTCATCATTTTTTATAATATTAAATTATCTTAATTGCATTTGTGTAGCTACAGATGCTTTGCAGTTTCACAGGGAAGGCACATTCAGCATCTGATTGCCAATAAGACATGGAAATAGGTAGCTCAAATCTACCATATCTAGCAGAGTCTGAACAAAGGTGTAAAATATTCATTGATTTTGGTATACCCCTCTGTAGATGAGTGGCATGGATGGGGCCCTTCAATGCCTCTGCTTACCCCCCCTTCTCCCAGCTACCTAACTTGGGGAAAGATGGAGCCAGCCAGGTCCCACAGCTGCATGCCAGAAAGACCTGGTCCTGATTAGGTAACAGGCAGCAGCGGTCTCTCTAACTGAAGCAGAGTTTATAAGTAGAGTCCTGCAAATATGCAGATATCCACGGATATCTGCATTATATCCACATCCGTAGATACAACACGGATATCTGTGGACCATTTCTTGTGGATGCGGATTAGATACAGGTCCACATATTTTTATCTTCACAGAGCTAGAGCCCTGCAAATATGTAGATATCTGCAGATATCCACATTATATCGGCATCCACAGATACAACATGGATATCCACAGACCAGTCCTTGCGGATGCAGATCAGATACAGATTCACACGTTTGTATCTGTACAGGGCTCTATTTATAAACTGACTGAAAAGAAACCAGAGGAGGCTAGCCAGGCAGGAGGGCTGTGGCTCTATCTATTGTCATTGACTGACAAAGGCCTCAGGATGCAGTGCATGGTCAGGGAAGGGTTTGTTTGGAGATTAAGGACTATAATCCACACCGTAAATAAAAGAGCACAGGTGATGCAATAGTAGAAAGTATGTGCAACCCTTTTTGTTGCCTCTGGAGGAAGAGGGGACAGCAGGCAAAAAGGGGGAGCTCCATGAAAGCTTGTCACACCCTCACTATTCTGAACTCATATTGAAGTGAGCATCTGGATCAACAGTATCTCAGTGACACCAAGAAGAGGATATAACTGTAACCCCAGCCTAGCCCTGCTTCATTCTGACCATCCCTATGGACTGTTATGAAGCCAATCACTATGCAGAGAAATGGAACATGATGACACATAATGGATCAGGAGAGGGAATATCTTTAGCACAATAGCCTTTGCCTATATTCTGGTAGACAAGACCACTTTGCTACTAAGGGTCACCTTAAAGACAGGCCCTCTGTAAAGCCAGTAAACAACCACGGCACCTTTAAAAGGGTTGTGGCTGGATGTAACCATGGAACTGAGTCCTCCACACAAGCCCTCTAACATCTGCCAACAAGTGTGTAAGCAACTGTGAATTGTCACCCTCTACACATATGCAGGTCTTGCTCCTTGTCTGTATCCCAACTAGACCTGAGATGAGCTGAACCCATCTTGTGGATTCTGTTGCTTCTAATAATTTAATGGATATAAGCTAACCAATGACAGCATGGAAGAAGCTCACTCAAGACCTACTGGAGATGACTGATGGCAGCATGCTGTACTCATGACCAGTCACTCATGAAACCACACTGCTCCAGGTCAAAATCCAAGACCATTGGGAAACACTACAGCTTAATTCAATCAATTTGCTACACATTTCAATCATCTTTGGTATTCCCTGGCTTTCAGTGCATGATTAAGATTGCTCTTGGAAGGCACAAGGGAGACATGATTCAAATCAAGTTACTGCTGTCAACTGCATCAAGCTCACTCAAGTGACCAGAAATGGAGATGAGGCATGGAAAAAGCCACTGCAATCTCTGATCAGCTGCTTCAATGGAGGCAATGGATCACTAATCCCTGCTAGATTTTGCTGATGTATTTGACAAAAGAAATGCTGACATTTACCTCCACATAGATCCTATGACTGCCCCACTGATCTCCAAGCAGGGGCCAAAATTCAAATCAGTTGAATTTATTTTTTATCAGAACCAGAACTCAACTTTTAGAAAATACCTTGAATGTGCAAATAAATAAAAAGTTATTTATGTTATTTCATTAATAATAATAATTTGTCTGTCCATATCTCTTGCTGGAATCCTGCTTTATTTCATTAAAAAAAAAGTGATTCTTTGTGTCTTTTTGTAAACTCTTGTGCATTGAACAAAATCTCTATCCAGCCTCTAGCCTTTGATCAATGGGCTGTTGGACACAATCAGCTCCACCAAGATATTCATCAATTCAGTTTTACAATCTAGCCCACAATCAAGAGGGTGAAAAATGGAAAACTATGTTTTATACTTGTTGCAGACGTTTTGAGTACACAATTATGCCTTTTGGTCTCTCCAGTGCCCCCAACAATGCCGACACATCCTACTTTTATGGATGTTTTTGACTGATTCATGGCAAAATACCTGGTTGAGATCCTCATCTCCTCAGAAAATCAACTCCCCATGATCAACCCATCTGCCTGGTACCAAAACCTCTGAGCAAGTGTCCCATATATGATACCCAAAATATGAGTTTGATCAAAATTCTGTCAAATTCTTAGCTATTTCATTTCCCCTAACAGGGTAGATATGGACCCCACAGAAGGTTCTCAGTCATGGATAGTCTGTGATGTCCATTGTTTCTTGGGATTTTCCATCTTTTACTGGAGGCTCATCAGAATGTTTTCAAAAGTGGTGATCCTGATTATGCAGACTCTACAGAAGAATATTGCATTTGCTTGGATACCAGAAACCCAATGTTCTTCTGATTAGTTTAAAGAAGGGTTCAAACAGTATCCATTGTGGTACATCTGGACCTGGCAATTCTCATTTTTGGGAAATCACATGTCTCTGATTATGCAACTGGAGCAGTTTTGTCAGCATGCCATGGGACCCAAATCATACTTCATTTTAGTGCATTTTATTCCTCGAAGCTGATGTCCATCAGCTGTGTTCAGTTTTAGGCTCCCCACTACAAAAAGGAAAGGGACATGCTAGTGAGAGTCCAGTGGAGGGCAACCAAAATGATTAAAAGGCTGGAGCACAAGCCCTATGAGGAAAGACTGAAAGCATTAGGCTTATTTAGTCTGCAGAAGAGAAGATTGAGGAAGGATTTGATAGCAACCTTCAACTACTTGAAGAGATTCTCCAAGGAAGATGGAGCTCGACTATTCTCAGTAGAAACGGAGCACAGAACGAGGAGCAATGGTCTCAAGTTACAGTTAGGGAGGTCGAGGCTGGATATTAGAAAAAACTTTTTTACTAGGAGAGTGGTGAAGCATTGGAATGAGCTGCCTAGGGAGGTGGTGGAGTCTCCATCTTTGGAGGTATTTAAGGCCCAGCTGGACAAAACAATGATTGGGATGGTTTAGTGGGAGTGGTCCTGCCTCTGGCAGGGGGTTGGACTAGATGACCTATGAGGTCCCTTCCAAACTTATGATTCTATGATCCATGCAACAAACTATGAAATCTATAATAAAGAATTGCTGATCATCAAGGCCACTTTTGAACAATGGTGCCATCAGCTGGATGGCATATGTTTCCCAGGTCAAGTGTATACGAATCACAAAAACAGAGAGCCACTTTCTTTTCTCCAGGTTTAACTTACCCTGACTTATCACCCAGTGAGAGGAATGCTAAACCTGGCACTTAGTCTCTTAGCAGTGTGTACAAGGACAGAGAATGTGTCACAATCTTGAAACCCTGCCAGTTCACCAATGTGGTATGAACAACTTGCTCTCTCTCAGGAAGAATCTCAAAGAAGGAGTCCTGTGGGACTTAGACTAACAAATATATTTATTGCATGAGAGTTCATGGGAGAAAATTCCACTTCGTCAGACACTTTGAAGATGGAGGAACTTACAGAAACTTATGTCTGATGAAGTGGGATTTTCTCCCATGAAAGCTCATGCAATAAATAAATTTGTTAGTCTTTAAGAGGCACAGCATTCCTTGTTTTACTGAACTAGACTAACACAGCAGCCCTTTTGGAACTTGGCAACATGCATGGAAGTATCTTGTATGACTTGATGCATTTACAGCAAAACTATGTCAACTGCTACAGATCTAGCCACTGACTCAAAATTTTCAGTAAAGATGTTCTTGGTTAGGGGGAGATTCTCTGTCCCTGACAATCAACCACACTTAGCAATACCCTGACTATATCATGATTTGCCCCTGACTGTCCATTTTGGTCACTGAAAAATATTGAGGTAGCCAAAAGAGAAATTGTTCATAGAGTCCTACATCAACTCCGATGACTTGAGTGCTCAAAGAGAAACTCCCCATACAAGACTCCTAGGCACTTTGATTCCACTATCAACTCTGTCTCAATTCTGGTAATCCATCTCCATGGATTTTATCAATGACCTTCTCAATTTTCAAGGCACATGATTGTGCTAGTCATTATCAACCTAATTACAAAAATTTATACCATGCCTTCAGATTCCTACTGTGAAGGTAACAGTCCAACTGTTTTCCAGCCAAATATTAAAACTCCATGATTTTCCATCTAATGTTACTTCTGATTGAGGATTACATTTCATTTCATGTTCCTGATGAGAGTTATTCAGGCTGCAGGATGTGGATCTACATGTTTTCCCAGCTTATCATCCCCCGACCACTGCACAGACAGAATGAGTGAAATTCTTGAGCAATACCTCTGTGTTTTATCAGTTACCAACAGATTAGCTGGGTTTCACTCCTTCCTTTTACCAGATTTGAATACAACACAAGTCACAGACTAAAGAAACCAGAGTCTATTTAACTCAATTACAGATTCTGCTCTTGATTACACAATTCTCCTATGGACCCACAGCCTTCCACCTAATTGAATACCTACATTATGTCCAAGAAGAGTTGAGAACTCACCTAGAATCAAACAAAAGTGATTACAAATGCTATTCTAATCTCTGTTGGAAGGGAATTCCTCATTTCATATTTGGAAAGAAAATATGGCTCTCCACTAAGCACCTTGGACCTACCCACCCTTCACAAATTCTGGATTCACAGTACACCATCCCAATTGGGGTCATCCAGAAGATCAACAATGTAGCCTGTAAATTCCAATTGCCCAAGACAAAGAAAATATACCCATGTCTCCTGGATGAAAAGAAAAAAAAAACATATTGATGAGTTCAGATACCACCTTCACCCAAGTTCAGGAATATGATGAGTATCTGGTGCAGCAATCTGGGACTTCAAAGTCTGGAAAGGGAAGCTCATTTAC
Source organism: Podocnemis expansa (assembly GCA_007922195.1). Lineage (NCBI taxonomy): Eukaryota > Metazoa > Chordata > Testudines > Podocnemididae > Podocnemis > Podocnemis expansa. Next base: position 12,887,785 of record ML682066.1, read on the forward strand.
CTTTTCATTTGGGAGGGTTATGGAGTGGTTGATTATTTGGGGGATCCAACTAATGACATACATGTACCCATGAGTATTCCACCAATCATAGCCTAATAATCCATTTCTGAGAACATCTGGTAGGCATCTTTTTTAGAAGGAAGGAGAAGGGTATCACAGGGCAGTTCTATTATTACCACATGTATTGCAATTCTTGCCCTGTTCCTTCATCTCTTAACCACAAACATATACCAACCTGTTACCCTTTCACCATATGTTTATTTAGCCTTCAAAGAACAGAACAGCAGAATTAACGTCAGGTTGGCAGCAAGAAGACTTCCATACAAGCTTCTCTCCTCACCCCAGGATCACTCTCTGTGCTTCCTATGCTACTGTTTCTCTGACTCATATCCTCCCAATTACTGAGCCAATTGCTTCATTAGCCAAATAACTGCTACCCAAGTATCATTAATCCTCAGAGACTAAGTAACTAGCTTCAATAAAGCCTGCCCTCTTCCTACTATTTCTTGCTACTAATAGTGCTCTGTCCCTGTGACTAATGTTTTGAGCCTGATGAGTCATTTGGGGTAATTACCTGCAAGTCCTAAGGATCTAGCCATTCTACAAGCAAGGGTATAACCAGGAGACACCATGGCAGATATATCGATTCATAATGAAAGCAGCTACTCCAGTCTGCTCAGTGTTACTACCTTATTGGGGATGCTCCCTGTTGCTTGGTAATTCTGAGAAACTGCTTGTAAAGGGATCTACAAACCTTTACTGATCTCTAGGCAAGAGGGGGACAACACTCTGGGGGTTCTGGGATGTAGGTGGGTGCAAGCACTTGAACCATGCTTACATGCAAGTGACACAGTCAAAGTCTAGAGTCAAAGAACCATACTGACTAAGAGTAAACTAAGACAGTCCTGGGAGGCAGCAGTGACCCTCCAAGGGACACCTCCCACAGTCTATGACAACATGATACCAGAAGTGGGGTTTCTGAGCCGTGGTCCTCCCAGCAGAAAAGGGAAGTGTAACAGGGCAAGCTCCCCCAAGTGCCCCCTGGTGGGAGAAATGTCGGGGCCCATGTGCAGGGAAAGGCCCCTGCAACCTCTTTAACACCCAGTATCCCCACTAGTACCCTGTCTTTAAATAGGGCAGTAAGGCCTAGTAGCCTCAGAGTCTCTAGACACAGCCTTCAGTTCAGGGTAGCAAGGCTTAGCATACACAGTCTCTACACACACTCTGTACATAGCCCTCAGTTCAGGGTAGCATGGCTTAGTAGCCACAGGGTCTCTATATACAGTCTGTACCCTGACCTCAGTTCGGGTTAGCACAGCTTGGTAGGCCCAGAGTCTTTATTCAGAGTCCAAACACACCCCTTGTCTTAGGGCAGCATGGCCTAGTAGCCACAGTCTCTATTCAGAGTCCAAACACGGCCCTTGTCTCAGGGCAGAAAGGCCCAGTAGCCACAAAGTCAATACAAAAATGCCATCTATGGGTTTAGTGCCCAGGTAGGGGGGCCCAGGCCCTCCCGCTCCACTGAGCCCTAGCCCAGGGCCTTACAGGAGCCACGGTTATGGCCACCAGTCAGCAGGGATCCAGGCCAAAACACACTGACTGATCCAGCCCTTGACACACGGCTCAACCCTTCAGGATCCATGGGCTACTTCCTACTGAGCTACTGTCAAGAGGTCCCTGCAGATCCTCAGGGCAAGCTTGTTGCAGCCAATGCCTGCATAGTAACAGTAGGATGCTTGTTGCAGGGCAGATCCTCCTCCAGGTTCCTGGAGTCAGAGTATCCTCCCGACAATGGCTGATGCAGCTCCTGATCAGGAACATCCAGCACACATCCTCTCCCTTCACTGGTCAGCCCAGACTTAGCTGAGCTGCAGCCTTTTATGCCTGGGCAGCAGCCTGAGCATGCCCAGCAGAGCCTAAGGGGCAGGGCTTCCTCCTTCCCTAGTGTATAAGGAGCTGCTTTAGTGAGCGGTGTATCTACCCCATGACAGGAAGCCACAAACAAAATAAAATTTCCTCTCCTTTTTATTTCCTTCTACATACACTGGAGAACTATGGAGGTTAATCAGCTCCTGCAATGGTTTGCAAACTCAGCAGTCTGGCAACAACAGCTGTTTGAACCAATGCCTGATCACAAGCACCAAATGTTACAATACATGGCGGAGCTAGTACCAGCTGCTACACTTCAGGGTCCTGTTTCTCTGGGAAAGGTATTCCCTGAATATAAGGTATAGCTATGGCCCCAAGTCTCCCCAGGATAATGGTGGATGATAACTCCAAAATATTTGTGTTAACCTTCGAAAGTGTAGCCACAGTTTTGAATTAGTTCCAACCCAGTGGACAATCAGTCTTGCCCCACTCCTCATCAGAGAATTTCATGAAACATACTGGAGACTGGACAACGTGATACCCCAAGACTATGATCAGGTGAAGGCAGCCATATTGAACAGGATGGAGCTGGATGAAGAACCCTACTATAAGTGTTTTTGACTTTAGTGATATCCCCCTCTGGTACAATGTTGGGCAGTCACCCAAAGGCTGAAGGACTGCTGCTGCTCATGGGTAAAACCAGAATCTTGAATGAGGTCACAGGTAACTAAACTCATAGTCTCAGAAGTGTTCATATAGTCTTCCACTTGCTGATTGAAACTGGTTTTGCAGATGCTAGCCAGGAAACTTAGCTAAGGCCGCCCACCTTAAGGAGAATTATATGGCTACTCAAGCCATTCAGCAGCCATTTATGGAAGCACTCAGGGGTACTCTATATCTTATATTTTCTAATAAACTTTTAGGACTACAAGTATTATTCTGTGTAGGCAGACCCATTAAAATCTACATGTCTACTTCAGGAGTAAGGCACTTAAGAAAAATAAATCAACCCACATGTCACCTCATCTTAACCCTTCCCTCCCTGACAGGTAAAAGTTAGCCCTTGTATTTCTTCCTTTTCCAAAACCTTCTTCAGCTTCCTCTTGGATTGATGAACAATATTTACTTCTGTTGCTGACTCCAGCACTTTTTTCCAGTCACATTAATTCAAGGAATTAGGACTATCACAAAAAATCAGGAATATCATTAATCCAAGGAACATTTCTTTCTGACTAGCTCTTAAACAAAGTGAAAATATTCCAAAAGCTGAATAAAATAGTTGGCAGCAGGGCAAGAATCCAAAACAACTGTCAGTTTTCTTCTGGATGTTTTTACTATCCTTCTGAATTTTACCATGATCATTGTTACAGGCTTATAGTCAGACAGGGCTCAGCTGGAACTAGGCAGTAGAGTTATAATTGTAGCGCAATACATAGTTAATGGATTGGGATGCTTTACTTAGGACCAGAATTCACTGAATCAGGAGTGAGACTGAAGTAAGAAAATGCAAGTGGAAACAACCTGAGCAGGAGCGCCCCAACTTAAATAGGATTTCAAGTTTATTCAAAATAACACTAATGATCAAAACCTTGGTCAAATTCCCTTCATATGGTTTAAAAATTCAAGCCCAACAATATAAGAATAGAACATCTCATGTCTCCAGAGCCCACAAATCGTCCTTCCAGTCACCAAATTCTTGCCCTTTTTCTTGCAAGAAGCTCACCCTCATCTTTACATCTCTTAGCCTACCAAGCTCTGCAATCCTGGATTACCTCAAGTGCAGCTAGGAAGCTAGAATTTAATCTCGCCCTCTCTCTCTCTCTCTCTCTCTCACACACACACACACACACA
>ML682066.1:12891604-12917696 GCA_007922195.1 Podocnemis expansa
ACACACACACACACACACACACACACACACACACACACACACACAAATGCATCAGTAGTCTGATTTGGTGGGGCCACTTCTTAGGGCAGGTCTACACTTACAATTTAGTTCAAATTAATGAGGATTAATTTGAACTAAATTAATGCATGGCTACGCTGGCTTTCATTACTTTGAACTAAGGAATTCCTTAGTTCGAAGTAATAAATGCTTACTTCAGAATTACAAAACTTTGTTTAACTTTGAAGTAACTGTTAATTCCAATGTATTAGTTTGAATTAACCCAATGGACCCACAGTAATTTGAAGCGGCCATTACTTCGAATTAATACAGTTTGACCTTCTTCATCTCAGGGTGCCCCCTTCCTAAATCAAACTAGAAAGTTCTGTCCATGGACATACTAGTTCGATTTAGGTTTCTAGTGGGGCCATGGTAGTTCGAATTAACTTAGTTTGAATTAACCATCATTAGTTTGAATTAATTAATTTGAACTAAGTTAATTCAAACTAACTTCTTAAGTGTAGACATAACCTTAGATATTAGTATAGTTATGGGGAATGTCATGGATCTAAGAGCCCTTTACAGGACAGTAGATGATAGCTATTATAAAGAACCATTATAAAGAAGGAATAAGACACGGATCTATCTTGGCACCTTAGAAGGTAGATGTAGGGCATGAGACAAAAAATGACAAAATAAAAAGCAGGGTTTTTTTTTTGAGAACTTGTGAAGTGGCAAAGGATTTGAGGATCTAAGAATGTGATGGACCAGAGCTGGTTAGCACCCAGACAGATTAGTAGCATTACCATTGTGTATCAGTGGTAATCTGTTTTTAAATGTTTATTTTATTAAAATACAAAAGTAGAAATGTCATGCCCAAGAATGTGGTTCAGTATATTAAAGATAATAAAGATAATTAACTAAAACTGTGCTAGTCATTCATCTCTGTTTTCAACCTTTATAAACTATCATCCATTGAAAAAAATGGAATGAGCATTTTCAACCTTTCCAATTGTTTACATTCTCTGCAATACCTTATTCTGATAATAAAAGCCACAATGATGTCATATAACCATAAGTCACATGTAATGAATATGAGGTCTTAAAAAGCCAGCTTGATTTGTCTATACTATGTCACTGATAAAGAGGCTTAAAAGGACTGATCTCAACCTGTTCACGATGAGTATTATGCTGTATTAAAATGTCAAGTTTCTTATTTTGCATTTTGTACAGTCAAAGAATTAGATATAGCAATTGTTCCCTCTGGGCTCATTGCTCTAAGAATTAATACCAGCAATAAAGATAATGGTATTTCACAGCATTGCTATCACTTGTTTTTATGATAACTTTTATTGCAATTTTATAAAAAATGAGAAATATTACAGTTTTTACAGAAAAGTTCAGATAATGACTTCTGTTGGCAATAATCATTACAGATGGGCTGAACAAACAAAGCTCTATGTATCATGATGATAACAACTAGCTCTTCTACAGTTGTTTTCATCCATAGATCTCAAAGTGCTTTTCAAAGGAATCTCATGGTTGCTATTTTATAGGTAGGGAAACTGAGCCACAAGAAGAGGGAAGTGAGTCTCTCCGGCTAACATAACAGGTTAGTGGCAAAGTGAGAGATAGAATCCAGGAGTTCTGAATCATTGTCCAAAAAGCTCTACTGTTAGACTGGATATACAAGCAAAATGAACCAAATTCCCAATGGCTCTCTGTATATAAAATCCCCATGATTCTTTTTACAGGAACCATTTTTTTTAAAAAAAATCTGCAATTCTAAGGATTCTGTGGTTTAGTTAAATCTAATGTAATCAAATAGTGAAATGTATATAATATTTTACCCTGACACTATTGATCTGTGGGGACCATGTCCAGATGTCCAGGAAAGCAACACTGCAACTACTGAGGAATACTTATTAATGCTAATGTGATCGATGGAATAATAACCCACTGAGATGTTTTAAGATCATTAGAAATTAGTTATTGTGTTTTTCTCTCTAATGAAGACTCAGTTACAGACATCTTTAGCTTTGATTAGGGACTCTGAAGCAGAGAACCTGGGAGTAATTTAGTAATGAATGGAGTCACAATCTCTTCTGAAGTCTTCAAATCATTTTGGTAACTTATAGACTTCTTTTCTGTATCATGCTATATTACCTTTCACTAACCCTCTTCTGATTAATTAATTCCAATTATTTGTCCTACAAAGCTAACACATCTAAACAATATTTGCACTATATATTTTGGCAGAAATTAAACTTTCTAATTAGCAAGAGTGCCCCTGGCCCAGAAAAAGAGCCAGGGCTCAGGAGCTGGGCCTTGGGTCTCACGGGCTTTAAGCATGCCGCTGCTGCAGCTGCCGCCATGACAGACCTGGAGCGGAGCCCTGTAAGCCCAGCACCAGTGATACTTGCTAGTTAGTACGAAGCTGTTGCTTACTTTGGCCTGCTTTTTTTATGTGTGCTTAGGGCTTCTTGAATAAATACATTTGTATCAGTTGAACAACAAAGTACACAGAAGTCCAACTCAGGAAAGTAATTAAGCACATGTTTAATTCCCATCAGACTCAATACATATAGTTAAAACATGTGCATAACTGAGCATGTTACCCTGATTTGAGGTCTAATAAAGTTTGCTGTGTGGAAGTAGATTCATACTGGAAATGTCCTTGATTTTCCAATTAAATTCTGAAAAGCCTAGCATTCTTAAAAATACAGTTTCCTTCAGTTATTCTGCTCTACAATGCCTGCACAATTTTGTAAATGTCACAAGAACTCATATACCAAAATAAAAGTAACAACGAGCTTGATTCTGCAAATTGTTTCTGCTGGATACTCAAGAAAGCAAAGATTACTTACGTGAGCAAGAGTTTTAAGGACTGAGTCTGGCAATTATTATTTGTAGGTAATTTAATTTACTGCTACATACCAGTGGGTCTAACTGAAAACATTTTGTGCTTTTTAACTCAATATTTTATGTACTAATGAGTGAACTTCAAACAGTACAGTTTAGATTAAGAATCTAAAAGTTCAGATATTTATCCAAGAATCATCCTTAATGATGAGATTTCATTCCTTCGATGCTTTTTCGTGGGCTATAGGTAACTGAGGAAGGCAACAATATGCCTCACAACGATCCTTTTTCTTAATCTTCTGTGAACAAAATGAATACTAGTGAATCAGCAAGGTACCTAGCATGTGACTAATTTTAAATCCCTTATACGCATAATGGGACTGCACATATGTAACTTTGTGAATTTGAACCTAAGCCACTTACATACTTGAGCACTACTGGACTTTTAAAATCTGATATGTTTTGGAGAATTCTAAATAATAGTTTACTCATCCTCTATGGAGTACATGCAGATACAAGTATATTTGAATCTCTATCAAACTTTTATCTTAAACTCAGTATACAGAATACATCCTGAGAGGTGAGGTGAGTGCTCAGCTTCTTCCAGGAAATGCTCATACAGAACCCTCATGTCCATTAATAGCCTTCATCCAACTGTAATTCTGAGGGATAATATAGGTTCTGTTACAGGTACTTCCCTAGCCAGACTGCTTCCAGATTGTTCATTGACACCATTTGTTTCTTCTTGTTACTGGAACTGACAAGAAAGTGGATCTTCTATGTGCGACCATTTTATCAGTTTCAGTAAAACAAACAAGGAGTCCTGTGGCAGTTAAAGACTAATAGATTTATTTATTACATGAGGTTTTGTGGGAGTAACTCCCATTTCATCAGACACTTTAGAGTAGGATTCTGAAAGTAATATCCACTGGAAGCAGAAGTATTTTAATCAATAAATAACAACTGTACTGTCCAGTGAAGTAGGGTACTCATGGAGCTTGGATGTAATGCTTATAAAAGATCTTTTACTAAGGCTGTTGAGCACAAACCCTGTAGTTTTATTTCACTCTATACTTCCCAGATTCATTTGACAGAGCCTATGCAGGCTATCAAAGTCTTATTTACCTCTCCCTAAACACCTCTGGAAGGGACCACTAACCAAAACAGGGGTAGTAGTTTGAAATGTGCTCAAAAACTGCATAGTTGTGCTCCTGTTGTAGTCAGTAGTTGGGTGCCTTTGAAAATGCCCAACACACAATGCCAAAACCTAGCAGCTTCCTCCAACATGCTCCAAAACACAATTAATGCTATCCTAGTATCTTTAATATTTTTTCAGCTCTGAAATATAAATAGTCGAGTAGCCTAACCAAAATGCCAATTATCAAAAATTGTAGGTTAAAAGGGTTCACAACCTTTTTGATGTTAGTTTTACAATCTTTCCGAATTTTATCATGATCATTGTTACTAATGAATAGCAAGCCAGTGCAACATAAATTATGATTTCAGTGGGTTTTTTTAGAGCAAAATCTGATTATTCCAACATCATTTCAAAATAGGATTTTGACTGTACTGCAAAATTATTTGTTGCTATAAATGGTAAAATTATAAAATAATTCATGGTACACTAATCATAGAATCATAGGGTTGGAAGGGACCTCATAGGTCATCTAGTCCAACCCCCTGCCAGAGGCAGGACCACTCCCACTAAACCATCCCAGTCATGGTTTTGTCCAGCCAGGCCTTAAACACCTCCAAAGATGGAGACTCCACCACCTCCCTTGGCAGCTCATTCCAAGGCTTCACCACTCTCCTAGTAAAAAATTTTTTTTCTAATATCCAGCCTCAACCTCCCTAACCACAACTTGAGACCACTGCTCCTCGTTCTGTCCTCTGTTATTACCGAGAACAGTCGAGCTCCATCTTCCTTAGAGCCTCTCTTCAAGTAGTTGAAGGTTGCTATCAAATCCCCCCTCAATCTTCTCTTCTGCAGACTAAATAAGCCTAATGCTTTCAGTCTTTCCTCATAGGGCTTGTGCTCCAGCCCTTTAATCATTTTGGTTGCCCTCCTGTGAACTCTCTCTAGCACGCCCCTGTCCTTTTTGTAGTGGGGAGCCCAAAACTGAACACAGTATTCTAGATGTGGCCTTACCAGTGCAGAATAGAGGGGAATGATCACATCCCATGATCTGCTGGTAATACTTCTTTTGATGCAGCCCAGTATGCCATTGGCCTTTTTGGCAGCAAGAGCACACTGCTGACTCATATCTAGCTTCCCATCCACGATGACCCCCAGGTCCTTTTCTACACTGCTGCTACTTAGCTGAATGTTTCCCAGCCTGTAGCAGTGCATGGGGTTTTTTCGTCCCACATGCAGGATTTTACACTTGTCCTTATTGAAGCTCATAAGATTTTTATTGGCCCACTGTTCCAATTTATCTAGGTCTCCCTGAATCCTGTCCTTGCCCTCCAACGTGTCTACTGGTTCCCCCACCTTGGTGTCATCCGCAAACTTACTGAGAATGCAGTCTATTCCATCATCCAGATCATTGATGAAAATGTTGAACAGAACCGGCCCCAGGACCAACCCCTGGGGCACACCACTTGTGACTGGCTGCCAGCTAGACATGGAACAATTGATTCCTACATGCTGAAACCGTTGATCTTGCCATTTTTCTATCCACCTTATAGTCCACCTATCCAACCCATACTTCCTTAATTTGCCAGTGAATATAATATAACCCTTTTACACACAATTTTTTTTATACTGGAAAAAAGCTATGTAAAGTCAAACCCAACTATTTTAGGTGGAAAAGCTACCATACTGTTGAATCTTAAATGTTAAAAAGCTCTGACATTTGCTCAGAGGTAAGTAATCAGAAGCACAGATAGTGCAAGTTCCTACAAAAAAAAAATGAGTTCACCTAACCAATTATTTTTAGGGAGATTAAGTCTGTTCATTTGTCCTATATGTCCTTGTCAAAATAGGGTGCTGAGAATTTTCAGTGGACTATATTCTGAGGGCAAGAGTTAACACTTACTAATACATTCATACACCTTAATTACCTAGGGCACTGACCCTGCAGTTCACTTTGCATAAATATTCCCCGTATCTGAGCGAGATCCTCACCTTTCCCAACAACTCATTTCTGAATAAGGAAGGAAGCGGCTGGTAGGAAAGGAAGCTACCTGTGGCCTGCAACTTCCTGTTCCCTCCACATATTTTACTTTTCTCTTTACTTTATTTGCCCTGTTACTTAGAAGAAATCCAATCTTCTCTGGCCCTCTAAGGACAGTAGTAGGAGAAGGTAAGCATAATCAAGGAAATGCATGCCTGTTTCTCCCCATCCTTTTCTAGCAGCCCCAGGATTGAACAGCTTCTAACACTGGATTGGGCTTTACTGGTATCTAGGCCTGAAATATCAGAGACTGCACCATACAGTTACCAGGTTTAGTTCTGATGCTTTTACTAAATATTAGCCCAGCACATGACTATGATGAACAGGGGGCTTGGAGCATGATAGAAAAGGCCTGCTTTTGTTGGTGCACCAGAGTAGCAAATGGTTTTGCTGTCATATTGTGGGGAAAGGGGGGGAAATGTCTACTGGGTATCAAAGAAGATGGGAATGAGAAATATACAAATTTGTCAGGGTGAGAGCTGGCATTTCTGTTGTTAGATCCTTATGGGAACTGGTTGGTTGATTTTATTAAGTTTCTTTTTTTTTTTTTTTTTTGGTGTGAACAAAAATTAAAAAAAGATTTGAGTGTTGATCTTGGCTTCTTCTTCTTTTTTTGTAAGCTTCAAAGCAAAAAGATGACTCAGTGGATTTCAAATGAGGATCAGGAAAAATGGCCCAATGTACCATCTCAGAAAACATGTTCCAGATTGAGGGGGTAGCATGGATAAAGAACATGAAAATGACCATGGGAAAAATATTTGAAGTGGGTGTAAAGACTGGTGCCATTGGCAGGACAGTAACAACAAGTCCAAGAAGCTTATACTTGTTGGGGCAAAGATGTCTGAGATCATGCAGGACTTCTATGATTGGGCTAATGGGCTTAAAAAGGGGATAACATTAGCACCTGCATTTTACATATAGACTAAAGAAAGGGCAGCATGGAAACTGGGAATGCAGAGGTCAGATAATGAGGGGAAAGTGAGAGTTCCAGCAAGGGGGCCAAAAATAGATTGTCATATATGGAAATGTGGTTGAGGAAGGAGCAGTAGTATTTGACACTAGGATGTATGGAAGGGATGAAGGAATCAAATATGGTCTCCAGGTGATGGCCTGAGTGACAGTTAGGATGATGGTGTTAACAGTGCAAGGAGGAAGAAGGGAAGCAAGAGAGTTTTGGAGGGATGATCAGTTCTGTTTTAGTCATGCATCATTTGAGTCATTCAGTAGGAAATATCACAGAGACAGGCTGAGGTGTGAGAGGAAGGCAGAAGAGGGCTGATACTTTAAAAGTGCAGATCAGCTGCACAGTGAGGACCTCTGAAGTCAAGTAAGTGGATGATGCCATTCAGTATTGACTAAAGAAGGAAAAGACTGGCAGTATCAAATCTTCATTGAAAACACCAGCAGCCATTATGACTTATTACAATAAACACCAAATTTAATTCACACTGAAAGCATATCAAGATTAATCTCATCAATTATTGTTTTAATTATATATTCAGTCAGATATCAAGATGAATCTTTAAAAAGAAGGTAGAATTATTTATTCTGTTGTCATGCAACAAATATTCACCTTGAAACAGTATACACACAGTTCATTTGGAAAATGATGCTAAGACTAAAACCATCTCTGAAGGACAAACACTTCTGTGGCTTAGAATGACTGCTACAGAAAGGGCATTCCTTGTCATGCTAGAAACAAGAGTGGTTTAAACTTACTCTAATTGCAAGCATATTCTTCCTATGGCAAACTGCTGGTTCTCCCATGTTGGGTCTCACACTTTTCTTTGGGAAAAGGGTCTGGACAGCCCCAATCACCTGAATCAAGCCCCTGTGAGTCACTTGTAGTGGCATACCTCTCGGGAGGGGAGAGGGACTTTGGGACCCAGGCTCACCTTCTACTCCACATCCCAGCCCAGGGGCCATTACGAAGTGCATCTATGTGCCGCTGACAGTGTCCTGGTCTACATTTCTTTCCCCTGGGCTGTCTTCCCCTTCTGCCTCTTTCAATTCCTTGCACCTGGTCTCCCCATAGGCCAGGTTTCTTTTCTCAGGTCTTAATCTCTGCCTTTCCTTCTCTTCTCAAGCTCAACTACTTTCCACAACTGCTCTGTTCCTTGACCTCTGTACAACACTGCTCTCCTGCTCTTCCTCCCACCTGTGCCCCCTCTGTTTGGATCAGGGACGTTTTCATCAGACACCTGGGTACTTCTTAATTGATCTCAGGTGCCTCTAATCAGCCAGTAGGAACCATGGTTAGCCACTGGGGAACTAAGCCTTCGGCATTCTGAGGCTCACATATCTCCTATCCTCTACTCTCAGAGTGCCTGCTGACTTTGATCTCTCACATTCCAACTGTAATAAAGGATCATATAATAAATCTAGGTCCCCTTTGTCATAAGATTATAACCTTGATTCCTAACCAAAATAAAGTTTATTGGGCATTCTTTTGTAATAACAACCATTATTTCTGATTAACAATGTACTTTATACCACTTTAGAGATTCTGCATATTTAGGTTCCCTCCATTCCCATCCTCTAATTCTCCAGAAACCTTTGCTTCACCAGTCTATGACAACTTTGGTGGTGGAAAAACACATAAACCCATGCAACAGCAGTACAAGCTTACACAGCAAACTATTACAGACTTCCTGGCCTTTCCTCTAGGGTCTGCAAGGAAGAGACATCTTCTTCCTTAGAATATCAGTGTACACTGAGCTAAAATAGCCCACCCTTTCCTACTTTTTGTGGTCCTATGGCTTTCCATACCCCACAGCTGATGGCTAATTGGTTCATCAACCCCCAGCCTGATCGGCCAATTAGCTTTATAATTCCACAACCTTTCTTGGGCAACTTCTTGGTGCCTATGTCATCAGAGCATTGGCCCAACTGTTAGCTTTTAGCACCCTGTCATATAGAGACAGTCATTATCACAAAATAGTTCAAACTAAGAAAGAAATTGTGTAATATTTTGATGTATTCTGGGAAACAAAAAACCCACAAATATTCTTAGTTTCCTTTAAATTTTGCTCATTCATTAAATCACATCTGTTGCTTGACTAAATTAAGCATAATACTGTACAGAAATGTTCCAATCTACCCTGTAATTACTTACCTAATATAACATACAATGAATGTATCCTTAATTAGTTTGCATCAAAAAACTGCTGTTAGGAATATATTGCTATCCAAATACTAGTGAAGGCACCATCTACTCAAAAAACCTGATATACTTTGTGTGAAATAGTTCTGAAGGTTATAAGCATATCTTTAAATTATAAAAGCACAGATAAACTCCATTTACACTCTCTCACATGATAGCATAAATAGGTTTAGTTTGAAAAAAAGCTTTATTCCTGTTGCTAGGACTGGAATCAACTAACTTTGCTTTATTAAAATTCCCTTCCACATGTAAATTTAAAAATTAAGTTGTCTTTTATTAGCATTTTCTTCTTTAAACTGCTTACATGATTCAATTTAATGCACAAAATGGGGCAGTCTGAAATTAAGTCTAAGGGATTAACACTTCTGAGTTAGTGCAGAGGCAATTTTAGACTAACTTATTCTTCATATCCGCTCAATTAACCTTGCAGAGCTTCAGAACAAAAGCCAGCATGATGAGTGTCATTTAAATTGAACAAATGCCATTTGTCTGTCAACGTGTTGACTTACATCAGACTCTCCAAGGCAAGACCAGGGTTTGAAATGAAGTGGACAAGCTATGAGATACTGGGAATTAATTTTCAGGCATTTTAGAAACCTTACATTACAGACTGCATGAAGCTTAGCATTTTATAAGCACTTCCAGCAGATTTGCAGAAGCAATAGTACTTTATATACTGAAAATCATTTGCAAAAATAAGTGTTTTGTATTCTACTCTGCCCTCATTTGCTGAAGATAGACACTCCTTTTAGCGAAAGAGGTCAACAACAGTTCCTGGTTGAATAGAATATTGCTTTCTTTACATTTGGGGAATTCATTTGTACAGATTGAGGACAAAAATATACCATTAAAGAATGGCACTGTAATTAAATTTCCAGGCACAGTTCTAGCTTTCCAAGAGACTTTCCTTTTATATCATTGTTTTTTAAACCAAATAAAAGACTTACAGAAAGTAACTGAATACATTCATAGATTTCCAGATTCCACAATATTTTGTTCTAGGTATGCATTCAACAAGTATTTGTACACATTGATTGTCGTTTGGTGAGTCTTATAGTGGGAGATAGAATTCACGAAACTTTTTGCTTTGTGTTGTAAACATGAATATAATTGGAGAGAATGAGATCCTGGCTCAACTGCAGTGAATGGTAAAATTACAACTGACTTCAGTGGTGCCAGGATTTTCCCTCTTTTCTCCTCTCAGCTGTTTCACTCCATTGTGAGAAGGGGGACCCAATGGCTGCCCAGAGTTTCTCCTTTCAGGCCCTTTCTTATAGAGTATCAAAGAGGTGTGGAAATGCCAGGGATTCCCAGTGGTGCCTAGGCATGTTCTGATTGTTTAGTGCAGAATAAGAGGAAGGAATGATTTTGCTGGTAATAGTATATGATGCAAAAACAGGGAGATAGAATTTTCCAGAGGTTAAAACACCTCATTAAGAATTAAGGGACCTAAGTTCTAATACCTGTTCCAACTCGGGCTTTCTGTGTGGGTTTGGGCAAGTCATTTAAATCTAAATCTTTAAGTACTACCCATTTTTAGTTCTAATCTACAGGCTTCAGACTGGGCTACCAGAGACTGAGGCACCAGAAATTATCAGTTACTTTTAAAATTTAGACTTTAACTTGTCCATGACTCAATATCCCCATTTATATAATGAAGATAATACCATACCTTCCTGATGATAAGCAGGCCCGACCCAAGTTTTTTTGGCACGCTAGACCACAAGTGATTTTGGTGCCCCCCCCCCCCCGCCATGGACGGGGAGCAACAATGCCTCTGGGGAGTGGCGCCATGGGTGGGGATCCAGCCCCAACCAGGGAGTGGTGCTGCAAGTGAGGGGCCATCCGTGGGCTCCCAATGTGCCACCACCAAGATCTGGCCTATTCCAGGGATCTGGCCATGGACGGGGTTCTGGCCCCAGCCAGGGAGTGGCACCACAAGCAGGAGTCTGGCTGTGGGTGGCTGGAGCAGTGCCACTGCTGCTGGGATCCGGCCCCTGATGGGGATCCAGCTGTAGGAGGGGAGAGGTGCCACCGCTAGGATCCTGCCCTGTCTGTGGATCCAGCCATGGCACTGCTAGTGAGGATCCAGCCCCAGGCAGGGAGCAGAGCCACCGCTGCTGCCTGGATCTGACCCCAGCTGGAAAGCAGAGCTGTGGCCAGGGACCAGAGCCACCATGAGGAATCCATTACACTGGCACCCCCACCATGTCCCCACCCCAAAGCACCTTACCCCCCGTAACCACTGCCTTTGTCCAATCCCTCCCCCCCCAACTTATCTTTTCTGGAGCTGAGCCAGCCAAAAGACAGCTTCCTTCCTTGCTCTGCCTTAGGCTACGTGCCTGAGTGGAGCAGGGCAGGACAGACTTGCTGGCTCCAACCCAGCTTATGGTGCCCCCTAATGCTTGGCACCCTAGGTGACTACCTAGGTCACCTCTATTGAAGGACTGGCCCTGACAATAAGTGATTCAAACAAGGTCAAAACTTTGGATTAAAAGATTCTATGAGTTCTATCCATCCTCAGCAAGAGATATTAGCACTGCTTACTTTCCCACTTTTATTGGGAAAGGTGATATTGGTCCCCTACTACAGAAACATCTACCTTCTCCATGCTTCCCTCCCCTGACAACTGCCCATCACCTGAATGTCAGTTAATTCTGTTCCTAACCTCCAACTCACTTTTGCCATGGAGTGCCAGCATTAGATTAGATTCCCTTCACCTGCCCCTACTGGGGTCTTCATTTCCCGCTCCCAGGCTTTATGGCAGAGGAGACTGCAGTAAGGTCCTCTCTCCCTCTTCCAGACTGAGGATGGGGCAGCTCCAGGGGTCCTTCACTCACCCTCTGCCCTTTCCCAGGTGTTGCAGGTAAAAATGGGGGAGAGCAGAGGCGCAATCCTAATTTAGTTGCTTACAGGAGAGTAGGGGACACAAGCGAGCTGACCTACTCTGAGCTTCTAGGCTCTATAGCTCTTTTCTTCCCCTGTGAGAACAGGTTTGGGTTGCTGGAGAGTAGAAAGAAGAGGAGTGAGTGAGTTCTGCCTGTACCAGTTGGATTAGGTGTTCAGCCCCAAGAGAACTCAAAAAGGTTAGGAATCTAAGAAAGATTTCCCCTTACTAGAGGTCTGAAGAATCTCATATCATAGTGAGACTGACTCCAGCACCTTATAAAATCCTGCTATTCACAAAAAAACTAGCAACTTGGCAACATTGTAAGGCTACTTAAGTATGAAGAGCTCCTTTCATTGCCTAGCTCAAATGAAACTAATAAATATAGAAACTGATTTTAACCTTTCACCATTCCAATAAAAATTAGAATTTATAGTGATGGAGAAAAGTTTGAGCTATTTGTTTAAGTTATCTGAAGATCTGCACGTTTCCAGTCCTAAACAGATAGTTAGATTTTCAGATCAGGTGTGTTTGGAATAGCTGGAATTCAGCTGGAGCTTCCTCCAAAGTGATCATGTAGCTATGAAACTTATTATTAATAATATAGAAAGTTTCACTGGATCCTTCTTGTTTAGCTTGAAATGACTGCTTATAATAACCAGGCCTTTATTTTGAAATAAACCTCAATGTAATGATGCATCTTAAGTTTATGATGTTTTGACATTAGCACTACTTACATAAAGGCAAACAAACCTGGTTTGTGATTGCCTTATTAACAAAGAAACTTGTCAAGTGTCTGAAGTTCACAGTTTTCATCATTCCTGAAAACTAAAGCAGAATATTAATTTGGCTTTTGTTTGTCAAAAAGTATCTTTCAAATGCAATAAATACCTTTATTCTTTAACCTTTTTGGAGAAATATGCTTTCATTTTACCACCAGTCTCTTAAAAATCATGGGAATTATTGAAGATATCTGATTCCCTGCTGTTGTACTGATTACAGCAAATCAAAGTGGAATGATTTGGCAGGAGAAGAAGAGTCATCTAATTATTAACACCAAGAATGGAGTTAAAAGCAGAAGAAATGAAGATGTTGAAACACAGAAGTACTTCAGTAATTTACTAGCACAACATCTCCTTGTGTGTGAGGATGGGAGGCAAAACAGGCAAGGGCGGTAAACCTACTTTAATTGTCAGTTGTTGCCAGTCAAGCTAGAGAGAACCTGGATGTCTATTTGTGTTTCCTTCATATTTGAAAATAATCACACACTTTAACCCTTTCTTCCCACAAGCAGCAAAGAAATAACTGAAGGGATTTTTTTCTGACATGAAGTACTTAGTCTGTGAAAGCAGGCAGATAATGATCAGAAGAGAAGCATGTATTGACAGCCACAAAACAAGGAGGTTCATCATTGTCAGAGCCAAGAAAGGAACATTAGAAAGGGGGGTGGGTGACATCCAAATCATGAGAAATTAGAGAAAACAGTGTATGTCTGTAGTGAATCCACTATGTTGGGCTCCATGGATTGACACAGAGGGATCAGTTGAGCAGCCAGTGAAGACCTGCTTAATCGATTCTAGAAGAGCTCTCTGTTTGACACAACTGTACCTCCCAGTAACACTGCATCAACTGGCAGCTATTTCCCATTGGCACTGCCCAGTGAAGACACCATAGTAAAGGAGCATTTGTAAGTCAACAGGAGATTTCTACAGTAAGCTTGAGTATATTTTCCTTGACTCAGCATGTTAGTGCAGATCAGGCTGGAAATACATCCATCAATTGGTACTTTTATTTTTAACAGATTTTACAGCTCCTAATTTTATTTCCTCCCAACCTATTGGTATTCAAACATGCTTATTTTCTGATGCTCTGCTTTAGCACCTTCACCATTCCCAGCTTTGGCAAAAAAAATTTACAGGTATTCCTTTATAGGAACTTAAAGCCACCCTGAGACAGCAATAATGCCAAATATGTGAACAATCAGAAACATTGTGATCAGGTAATCCTGAACACAGTAGAATAGTACTTGTCTGTGGATGGCAGAGGTGAATTGTGATATTCAGTTGATGGAAATGGTATATAAACATTCCTATGATCCTGATATATGAGATTTGTATTAATTTACCAATTATTTTGGTGTACAACATGACTTAAAGCAGCCTCTAAAACTAGCACTGCTAGTAGGTTTCCTTGTGGGTCCATTTTTTTCAGTTACATTTTTGTAGAAAATTCTCTCTTATAAATAGGGCTTCAAATATTGTACATAGACACTACAGCTAAGACAGGGACACCCTTGGGAGAACTGTAAGCTATTGATTAAACAAGATTCATAACTATAACCTGAGGCAAAGACTGAGAATTTTCAAAACAATGAGTTCCAAGTTTTAGAAGAACAACTGAAGTTGAACATGATAAGCAGCTTATTACTGATGAGAACAAGAGATTGCAACATTCTGCAGAGATGCAGTCAGCTGTTTGCCCAAGAGTCAAACTCTACAAATGAGATTCTCAATGCTAATTAGCTTTACCACGTGAGCTTGCTCTCTTTTACCTATTATGTTCACCTTTCATTGAGATTTAGAAAAATAAGTCATTCAGACTTCACTCTTGAAATGAAGACAGTCTAAAAATTTGTGCCTTCAAGCCTCTGGAAAATTTATACTCCTGCCAAAATAGGAGCAAACAGAACCATTGAGACTGCTGTAAAAACTAACATGGGAATATGGGACTTGGCCTCATTTGGAATAGGATATTTTTATTTTATTTTTCAGTATGGATGCCTGCATCAGTTGAATGTCACAGAGTGAAAGAGAAGAGAAAAGGGAGTTATGTGCAAGTAGAGCACCAAAACAGCTTTATAACTGAAAATCAAAAAGTATGAGGGTCAAATTTTCAGAATTAGTTGTTAGAAATTCTGCATTCACTGGTTTGCTTGCATATTCCCTTGGGGTTTCCACACCTATCTTCCTAATCTGCTCACATGTATATTTGGGTTTTGTGCTTCTGAATGACTGACTGCACAAAAGGCAAGTAGAAATTTTGCCTCTGAGAAAAAGGAAAAAACTTTATCTACAGAAAGCAGGATAATGAAAATGAGATGGAAGAAAATTTCAGGCATCTAATCGCAAACATTTTAAGGACTTCCTAATTTTTGAATACATTATGTTATGCAATATTTGTGATCTTATTACAGAATTTAATCAAAAGTAACACTTACATTTTCCATCAAGTTTTAGTATACACAGCTCATGGACAGCAGATTGTCACTGAGTGTGTAAAGCTCTCTCTTGGTATTTATTATTCCATTGTTTGCCCAGCAAAATTTCAGCCTCCCTTTGCCTGGTAATGTTAAGGTCATAACCTTGGTGTGAGTAGTCCTTCATTCTAATCGCTTACCATGACCCCTTGATCCCTTATAAAGGCAAAGAAGTCAGAACCATGAATCAATTAATTCTTTGTCCCTGAAGGTAAGCTTTCAGTATAGTTCAGAATGTTGATGTTTGGTCAAAGAGGGATAAACTGCTGTGCTAAATATCCCTCTGTAAACGAGTCTACTGTCTAGAAAGATCCACAAACCAATAACTTTACTTAAAACAAATTAGAGCAGGACTCATTAGAGTGCAACAGTATGGGATTCCCCTTTAAGTAAGTTGGCTTAGCCTCCCCTGTAACTAATTGGTGCTCCCAAGTGAACAGATCAAGCACAGGGATCAGGTGACATCACCTGGTCCTTGGATAAAAGGTCAATATGGAGCTCAGTTTGGGGACAGAGGGTCTTGCAGGGAACATGACAGAGTCGCAAGAAGATCCTGAGCCAGGGGGAAAAGCTTGTTAGTGGAAGCCAAGGAACATTGAGAAAATGAATAGGTTTTGAAAGAACTCTTAAGCCTAGCAAGGGGATGAATAACCTGCATATTTGGGGGGAAATTTGGTTTTAGGTGATGTTTGAACTGTGACATTGTTTTACTAAAGCAGACTCCAAGAAGGTGGAGGTCATGTTTGGGTTACAGAAGACTGAATACAAGATTGCTAGGGCTCTGAATCCAGCATGTTTAAACCAAGTAAACAAAATCAAGTGGATGAATCATAGTCAAAGTTAAACATAAAGAGAAGCACAACAGACATTTGTAAAACTTCTGGGTCAAGCGAGTTAAGAGGAGTTTGCTAACACGTCTAGCACAAATTTCTAGGAAACCATTAAAGGATAATAAAAGGGAAATTATTAGTAAGGTAGATGCAGTTTTCCATCTCACCCTCAGCCTTGAGAGAGTCATCTCTGAGAGGCATCTGCGAGATACCTAAGTATGAATAACCTCTAGTTATATGTATTTGTTATGCTATAAATGCCTACGCTACATGAGTAAGTGTCCCATGATTTTAGCTTAATTAATTATCCAGATTTTAAAAAATGATCCAGAGAATTCATGGAGGCCCTCCTCTCTTTTATAAAGATATGGGAGGGAGGCTCATGCCAGTCACCTCCAGGGCATCATTCTCTTAATTTCTTTCTCAAGCATTCAGCTAGCAACTTTTGGTATTTGTTAGTCAAATCATAGGAGATGGTGGCAAGAGTTGAGGACACGACTGGGAGATGTAAGTGATTATTCAGAAATAACAGTATGGATTCAAATTCCGTTGTTATATATGGCCCTCAAATCCTCTTTTAAGGTGGTTTCTGAGCTAGTGTTCATGGGAAACAGAGTGATCAAGATCTCAAAACTAGCACAGTATTCCATGGTGATGGCCTTGTATTTACAATATTAGGAAGCTGTAATTTCGAAAGGACTCTGTTCTTTGTAGAGAGGGGGACAAGTCTTGTCCCTCTGCATCCCTTCCTATTTCATAGAATACAGATACTTCTACATGTGGGAATACTCTGCCAATTTTATCCTTCTTCCATTCAATATTAAGACAACCTTTCTTACACATACCACTTTCTAAATAGATGTAGAAAGCTAGAAGAGGGATTTGTTATCCTTTTCTAGGGTTTTGTGGTAATATTGTTCAATCAGTAAAAATATCAGAAATCTTAAAAAGATTTTCCAATATGACTTGTATCCACATATTACAAAGAACATATTAAATTAGTATTCAAATTCCATTGAACATTCCTATAGTGAAGACTCATCTATGATGATTTAGAATGGAAGCCCCCAATTGTCTCAGTACTGCAATGAGGAAATAGAAATTCCACATATAACAAGTCTCTGTCTAGACTGTGAACTTTTTTTTTTGTGTGAAATAAATTATTTTACTGTAACAAGGGTCCATTGTAATTATCTTTGTTAAGTACATATTCTTAATATGTTTGAAATATGTTCCTTTGAACTTTTAAATCAAATGAACATTAAAATGTAATTACTTTTTGAGGGACAGTAAAGAATCATACAGGGGTATTATTGTGCATTTTCCCTTTTCATGGCTTAATCTCTTTAGAGATTCAGTATTCAGAGGTGCAGATAGCTCACCTTGAAAGAAGATTTAGTTTAAATGGACCCTGATAGTTAAGAAATACACAATCATATTCATCTTTATGCTCTAGGTTCTTGTTATTTTCACCTGGGACAATTTATTTTTGAAATATCTTTTCAATATATCTAGATGTACTATATGAAAACTTAATGTCATAATGGACAGCTCCTTGAGGGAGTGTTCTCTGTTGATTTCATTTATTACTTCATTGAAGTGAATGTCATTTTATGGGTTTTCTTCTAAGAATAAAATTCTATTTTTTCTTAACTGATTTCTTAGCCCAGTGCTTAGCATTATCATTTAAGATCCCAATGAAAAGGAAGCATAACTGAATAATAACCTAGCACACTGAATGCTCAGTTCTTTCTCAAAAAAGGAACACAGAAAAAGAAAAAAATCACAAGCCCCCATAGTGGGAAAGCAAATTTTTAGAACTAAATATGTAGAGCCTGATTGTGACATCTAAATTTATATAGGTGGAAAAAATTTCATTAAATGAATTGTAGCTACAAATATTAGGATGTATGATACTTAATCATCTGATTTGTAATTTTGTGTGGGAATTTTGTACTTGCAATTGATTAAGATTTCCAATACATGGGTAAGAAATCGCTTAGTAGCATCTAGCCTAATTAAAATCTAGCTTCATATTTTTGTTGACTGTGATACAGTTCTACGTCTCATAAGGGGTAATTGTTCCATTACTGTGACAAAAATGTGATTTTTAGTACCCTCTATCTGTATGATAAGTACCAATTCTGAAAAAAATGTCCATTTAAAATACCAAATCTCTGTAAATGGGTGGTATTGTATTTTTTTAAAAAAATGTAAACAAACAATGTATTTCAAATGACAATATGTTATTTAAATAAGCTGGTTGAAAAAAAGGTTAAAATATTTTGTAAAATTTCATCAAACTTCCATCATCTGATATTTTATTTAAAGCCTAAATGCAAAGGGCTAAATTATTTCTGTCTCTGATGTGCAACTTGGAAAGCAAATTGTGAATCAGTCATATCAGCCACCCAGTATCAGTTTGATGCTTGAGAGGAAAACAAATTCCTCCTGTGCCAGCCCTTTATCTGGTGTGAATTGCATACCTGTGAAAGGGGGTCAGCTCACTATATGGCATCTCCACATTGTCAGATATAGAATGCCAGTTTTCCTTCCAGGGATTCCAGCCACAAGCTACTCCACTTCTGTTTCACTGTGACTGGGCAGTTGCCCTGAACTGGCATTTGTAGAATTAAGAAAGGCCAGGGAACAGCTAATAGGCTGTGAATAACAGAGGGCCAATCAGGGGCTAACCACCCTGTATAAAAAGGAGCAGTAGAGCCAATGGGTCACTCTGGGATCAGGGATCTTATATGGTCTTTCCCTGGCTAGCAAGCTGAGGGAACTAACAACCCTGAGAGCTCAGTGTGCCTCTGGGAACTGACCAGAGCTGGGGTCCTGAAGGCACAGACAGCAGCAGAGACTGAAGCAGCGGTCTGTAGGCAAGGTTGCCTGGAGGAGACAGCTCCAGAGGTCTGGAGGAGCATGCCAAGACCGGATAGAGGAGCAACCCTGATGCAAGGGCTTGTATATTACTTGGATCTGTGGGAAAAGCTGCTCAGGGAATTGTGACTTGACCTTAATCAGGGGGAGGTGGTGGTGATGTTGCTAAGGTATGGCACTTAAGGTCCCTGGGCCAGATCCCAGAGAAGTAGGCAGGCCTGGGTCTCTCCCTGCTCCCCTGGAGTCCCAAGTGTGGCACTGACCTTTCAGATCATTGACTCTTTAACTAGTGGCCAGGAGCAATGTATGTGGGACTTGTCCCTGGAAGGGGTGGACTTGAAGAGGATTTGGCCAAAGGGCCGAGGTCATGGGAATGGTGCTGAACTGAAGGAGAGAGTAGCTGAGAGATGGAACACTGACCATCTGGTGGGGACCACTTGAGCCAGTTCTCTGTAACATCATCAAGAGATAACAGTCAGATGGGTCCTGTGCTTCAAACCTGTCACAGTTAATTAATCATAAAATAGAATGATAGGGTTGGAAGGAACCTCATGAAATCATTGAGTCTAACTGCCTGGGTCTCAAGCCCAGGACTATCTGTATACTAAGCAGAGGTGCTAGCCGCTACACTATTTGCAGGGCTTGGCATGCTTTCTTCTGTGACTTGGTCCTCCAGCCCGGTCCTTCCAAGTCTCTTCCCTTCCAGGGTAGTCCATAAACAAAGCAAGGGGAATTAACACAAACAATCTTACTTAGTGAGAGAGAAAGGAGGAGGAAGTGCTCCCTTTCAGGGTGTGTCAGAATTAGGTCTTCCCTTCCCTAAGGGAGGGAATCTCAGGCCATTGTTATTGGGAAAGAGCTTTCCTTCCCACTGTCCTTTCCTCAGGAAGTGCAAGTTAAAGATCTAACATTTTCCCTTGTGTTGAGAGGAAGCATTGCTGCCTCCAGAGATGGACTGAGACCACCAGGGCCCCTCCAGGTATGTTGAGCCTTAAAATACCTGTCTGTCAAGCTGAAAGCAGAGGGGCAGGACAGGAAGTATAAGAGTGGGGCCTCAGAGCTCAGTTCAGCCCGGTGTCCAAAGGGGAAGAATGACCATTTTCTCACCTCCAAGCTCCAATACTTCCCCTGGCAGGGTGAGGCCAAGCTTTGGACACCGTGCTGGGAGGACTGGCCAGGGCCTCCCATGGCTGTTACTCTGGAGGAGGCACCAGATCATAGGAGCACTGGGAGTTCCCTGGGACTGCTGGCCCTGTTGGGGCCTGAACCCTTCCCTGAGCTGCCAAAACCTGGGACCCAGACCTGTAACCACCCTCTTGTGACCCGGAGGAGCTACCACTCATGATGGACCAGCCAGAGTTACCTGACCTGCCCCTGCCAGATGATATGGAGGGCTTCTGTACCTTGCCCCTGGGCGACTACCTGGAGAAGCCAGCCAATGTGACAGAGCAGATACCATTGGGAGAGGGAGTAGGAAGTAGCTCAGGGAAGCCTGACCCTAGGCACTCCGCCCTGAGCCCAATGTTGGGGTCAGTGTGTTGCGGGTGGGACTCCTATGACCCCCCAGCCAACTTGGCAACCCTGACTTGGGCCTGGGCTGGTACAAAGTGGAGATGGGGGGGGGCTATGATCCACTCCTCCTCTTCCCTCCTCCTGAGTGTTGCCACCAGAAGATGCCTGAACCCTGAAGCAACCAACCCACCTGATCCCTGTGACTGCTCATTCCCTCAATCCTAGAAACTTGCTGTTTGTTGGCCCTCCCAGATGGCCAAGGACTACTGATTGACCTACTGGAGGGCCAAGGACTCTTGCTTGTTTGCCCTGCCTGTGGGCCAGAGACTGCAGTTTTGGCCCACCTGAGGGCCCAGGAATAATGTTTGTTTGCCCTGCCTAAGGGCCACAGACTACTGTTTGTCTGCCTGACCTATGGGCCAAAGGCTGTTGCTGCCCCCAAACCGGAGGAACCCAGGGGACGGCAGAGAGAAACTGGGCACTGCCCACATGAGGGATGGGGATAACCCCGCTAACACCTTGTCTTCCCAGAAGGAAGCTGTTCTGCTTCTCTTTTAACTTCTCCAACATATGCATGTGTTGTGAGTATAGCAGGACAGGGCTGACTGACCCCCAAAGCAGCTTTGTAAATGCTGGTTGCCCAAAGTGGAGTTTGATACCCCATAAAATTTCTCTAGCATGCTGACGCACCTGCAATGACCATCAGTTGGGGCCCACCAGATCCACCTGGTTCCTGCTCCTTTCTTCTAACACAGTGTCCAAACATATGGGGATGTTGCTAATGAATTGTAGAAGCTGCCCTCTAACTGTGCTGTTACCCATACTCTGGGTAGCTGGTACAGAGGAGGAAATGGACTTGATTTCCTACCTGTGGATGTAGGTCAAGCCAGGCTGAAGATTTTACAATGGGAACCCTATCTCCACAAAGCCTCACAAGCTTGAGAGTAATTGCTGTCACTTTAGCCAAATGGAAGAGAAAAGGTTAGAGGGTAGTGATTTACATAATACTACACTATAGGTATATGCTGGTTTTCCAAGGAAATCTTTACTAAAGACAAGATACCTTCTCTACCCCTATTTTTATGAATGGGGTTTCCACTAATGGCCTTGGACCAAAGGAACCTTTTGGACATTCTCAGCTACCACATATTGACACTCAGGACAGGAAGACCGATGCTTCTACACCTCATGATGCCTCAAAAGTGAGACAAAGCCCCATCCAAGGTCTTAGAATCATAGAACCATAGGGTTGGAAGGAACCTCATAAGTCATCTAGTCCAACCCCCTGCCAGGGGCAGGACCACTCCCACTAAACCATCCCAGTCATGGTTTTGTCCAGCCGGGCCTTAAACACCTCCAAAGATGGAGACTCCACCACTTCCCTTGGCAGCTCATTCCAAGGCTTCACCACTCTCCTAGTAAAAAAGTTTTCTAATATCCAGCCTCGACCTCCCTAACTGCAACTTGAGACCATTGCTCCTCGTTCTGTCCTCTGTTATTACCGAGAACAGTTGAGCTCCATCTTCCTTAGAGCATCCCTTCAAGTAGTTGAAGGTTGCTATCAAATCCCCCCTCAATCTTCTCTTCTGCAGACTAAATAAGCCTAATGCTTTCAGTCTTTCCTCATAGGGCTTGTGCTCCAGCCCTTTAATCATTTTGCTTCCCCTCCTCTGAACTCTCTCTAGCACGCCCCTGTCCTTTTTGTAGTGGGGAGCCCAAAACTGAACACAGTATTCTAGATGTGGCCTCACCAGTGCAGAATAGAGGGAAATGATCACATCCCTTGATCTGCTGGTAATACTTCTTTTGATGCAGCCCAGTATGCCATTGGCCTTTTTGGCAGCAAGAGCACACTGCTGACTCATATCTAGCTTCCCATCCACGATGACCCCCAGGTCCTTTTCTACACTGCTGCTACTTAGCTGAATGTTTCCCAGCCTGTAGCAGTGCATGGGTTTTTTTCGTCCGACATGCAGGATTTTACACTTGTCCTTATTGAACTTCATAAGATTTCTATTGGCCCACTGTTCCAATTTATCTAGGTCTCCCTGAATCCTGTCCTTGCCCTCCAACATGTCTACTGTTCCCCCCACCTTGGTGTCATCCGCAAACTTATTGAGAGTGCAGTCTATTCCATCATCCAGATCATTGATGAAAATGTTGAACACAACCGGCCCCAGGACTGACCCCTGGGGCACACCACTCATGACTGGCTGCCAGCTAGACATGGAACCATTGATTCCTACACGCTGAAACCGTTGATCTAGCCAGTTTTCTATACACCTTATAGTCTACCTATCCAACCCATACTTCCTTAATTTGCCAATGAAAATGCTGTGGGAAACTGTATCAAAAGCCTTGCTAAAATCAAGGTATATCACATCAACGGTTCTTCCTGCATCCAGAAAACCAGTCATCTGATCATAGAAGATGGGATTGGTCAGGCATGATTTACCCTTGGTAAATCCATGCTGACTGTTCCTGATCAGTTTATTTTCCTCTAAGTGTTTGAGGATGGATTCTTTGAGAATCTGCTCCATAATTTTTCCAGGGATTTAGGTGAGGCTGACTGGTCTATAATTCCCCGGATCCTCCTTTTACCCTTTCTTGAAAATAGGCACTACATTTGCTTTGTTCCAGTCCTCTGGCACCTCCCCCATTCTCCACGAGTTTTGAAAGATAACGGCCAGCGGTGCTGCTATCTCATCGGCCAATTCCCTTAGCACTCTTGGATGCAGTTCGTCTGGCCCCATGGACTTGTTCACATCCAGCTTCTTTAAGCAGTCCCTAACCTGACCTTCCATCACCAAGGGCCTGTCTTCTTCTCTCCCATCTGCCACACCCATGGTAGTGGGCTGGGAGCTGACCCCGCCCGTGAAAACTGAAGGAAAAGACGCATTGAGCACCTCAGCTTTTTCCTCATCCTCTGTCACAAGGATGCCCGCCCTATTCAGCAAGCGGCCTACACCATCCCTGATCCTCTTCTTGATATTAAAATACTTGTAGAACCCCTTCCTGTTATCCTTTACATCCCTCGCTAGCTGCAACTCCATTTGTCCTTTGGCCAGTCTGATTTTATCCCTGCAGTTCCCTAGCAATATCTTCATATGCCTCTTTGGTCATCTGACCAAGCTTCCACTTCCTGTAAGCTTCCTTTTTATGCTTAAGCTCAGAGCAGAGTTCTCTGCTAAGCCATTGTGGCTGCCTCACATGTTTGTTCTTTCTCCTAATTGGAATGGCAACTTTCTGTGCCCTTAGCAGGGTTCCTTTAAAATATAACCAACTCTATTGCATTCCTTTCCCCTTCAGATTACTTTCCCAAGGGATCCTGCCCATTAGTTCCCTGAGGGAGCCAAAATCTGCTTTTTTGAAGTCCAGGGTTTTTTGTTTTGCTTCTTTCCTTCCTTCCTTTAATCAGGATCCTGAACTCAACCATGTCATGGTCACTACTGCATAGCTTGCCATTTACCTCTACCTCCCTGATCAATTCTTCCCTGTTTGTGAGCAGCAGGTCGAGCGGTGCAAGATCCCTAGTTGGTTCCTCTAGCATTTGTACTAGAAAGTTGTCCCCAACATTCTCTAAAAACTTCCTGGATTGCCCATGCACTGCTGTATTGGCCTCCCAGCAAATGTCAGGGTAATTGAAGTCCCCCATCAGCACTAGGGCCTGTGATCTACAAGCTTCCGCTAGTTGTCCATAGAACACCTCATCCACCTCCTGCTTCTGGTCTGGTGGTCTATAGCAGACCCCCATCACAACATCCCCCTTGTTGCTTTCCCCTCTCAATGTAACTCACAGACTTTTTACTGGCACGCTTCCACTTCCATAATGGAGCTCTGAGCAGTCATAGAGCTCTTTTACATATAACGCTACTCCTCCCCCTCTTCTCCCCTGCCTGTCTTTCCTGAACAGTTTCTACCCATCCATGGCAGAGCTCCAGTCATGCACACTATCCCACCACATCTCCGTTATTCCTGTAATATCATAGTTCCCTGTCTGTGCTAGTATTACCAATTCTTCTTGCTTATTTCCCAGGCTCCTTGCATTAGTGTACAGGCACCTAAGATACCCGGTCGATTGCCCTACTTTGTCATGTTGATTTCCAGTTCTATTACATAAACCTCCTTGCATTTTTTCTTGTAGTTCTCCTCCCCCACTCTCCTCACATATTGGGGCTTCAGTAGAGCACTTAAGACAATTATTTGATTCCCCCCCCGTGTTCCAACTACCTTCTCTTTTATTGCTGTTGATACAGTCCCAGCACCCCCCAAGTTCCATCCCTTCCCCCAGATCACCCACATTGTTACTTACCTGTGGGCTTTGGTCTCCTTCCCCCGTTGAACCTAGTTTAAAGCCCTCCTCACTAGGTCAGCCAGTCTGTGCCCGAACACACTCTTCCCCTTCCTGGACAGGTGAAGGCCATCTCTGCCTATCAATCGTCTGTCCTGAAACAGGACTCCATGGTCAAGGAAGCCAAATCCCTCCTGACCACACCATCTTCGCAGCCAGGCATTCACCTCTAGGATGCATCTGTCTCTCCTCAGGCCTCTAGCCTTGACTGGAAGGATCAAGGAGATTACCACCTGTGCTCCAAACTCCTTCACCCTCGCTCCCAGAGCCCTGAAGTCACCTTTGATCTGCTGAGGATCACTTCTCGCAGTATCATTGGTACCCACATGGATAAGAAGCATGGGGTAGTAGTCTGAGGGGCGGATGATTTTAGACAATCCTTCCATTACATCATGGATACGGGCACCTGGCAGGCAGCATACCACTCTAGCGGCCTTGTCAGGGCGACAGATGGGTGCCTCCGTTCCTCTCAGGAGTGAGTCCCCAATCACCACAACCCTACGTTTCCTCTTAGGTGAGGTGGCTGTGAGCTGCCCAGCCTTTGGGGTTGATGGCATCTCCTCTACCTCCTTTAGTGTGTCCAGCACCGCATAACGGTTCCTCACCACAATGGATGGTGGGATGTGAGCAGGCGTGGAACACTGTCTACTGCCAGAGGTGACCGGCTGCCAGTGTCCTTCCTCTGATATAGGCATCCCATCCATTTCCAGAGCTGTAGCAGTAGACCTTGGCACTGGGATAGGGACCTCCTCCTTGCAGGTCTCATCGTGGACACTGTCAAGGAACTTTTCAAAGGCATAGATACCCCTGAGTCATGACACCTCCTCCTGTAACTCTCTTACCTGTTTCTGAAGAGATGCCACCAGAAGGCACTTATCACATAGGCTCATCTCCTGAGCCTGATCATCAGTGGCAGGAAAATGAAGGCCGCACTCCCTGCAATTCCACACCAGGTTTTGGGTGGAGATATCCATGGTCAGACAGTCTGTCTGGCTACATACAGAGGCAAAGGAAACAGCAGGGGCGCTGGCACCAGCAGTACAGCTCCTCTTCACCATTGTGGCCTCCCCAAACTCCCTCGCAAACTCCCCTGTTCGCAGTCCCCTGTTCGCAAGCTCCCTCTGGTCACTCAAGCAGTGGCTTTTAAAGGCCTTCTCTGCCTAGGTCAGCCCTTG
>ML682066.1:12917706-12942706 GCA_007922195.1 Podocnemis expansa
AAGGCCTTCTCTGCCTAGGTCAGCCCTTGCCCCTTGTTAGTCACACAGGGGCAGGCCAATCACAAGGCTGCTAGAAGCTGCTAGAAGCTGCTGATTAAAGGTGATCAGGGAACAATGGTGCAAACAGCCCCCACCCAATCACACAAGCACAGTCCCACAACTAACAGCAAGCACCTGCAGGGAAAACGACACAAGCAACTCACCTGTAAGGAAAAAGACACAAACACACAGTCAGCAAACCACCTGTAGGGAAAAAGACACAATGCTCACTTACCTTGGACGCGCCTGGCACCAACTCCTTCCCTCACAAACTCCCCTGTTTGCAGTCCCCTGTTCGCAAGCTCCCTCTGGTTGCTCAAGCAGTGGCTTTTAAAGGCCTTCTCTGCCTAGGTCAGCCCTTGCCCCTTGTTAGTCACACAAGGGCAGGTGACTTCTCACACCCTATATCCCTTTCACAGCAAGTATTGTTTGCCAGATGCATTATGGCCTGTTATGGCGTACAGTAGCTGACTTTTATCCCTGCCTGCAGGTTCCATTGCATTTGATGCAGTTACTCCTTCTGCAAGAAGAAGTAGGTTTATTGTCCCCGGGCATGGTGTCTGCTGCTTCCCTCTCCATAGACATCATCTGTTCATAGGCATGGCTTAGTGTCACTTCTTTATGCTTCTCTTGAATGAAGCTTCCCCTTTGCAGTAGGTTCTTGATGTCCATTGTAGAGACTGTCCATTCATGCATTTTTTGGCCAGTCCTGGTCCTTGGGTTGTCCCTGCCTGGGAGGTTTGGAGTACCCCAAGGCCTCTAGGTCAATGGTATACACAAGCTGGGGTTTATCATGGGGCTTAAATGTAGCAATGGTCAGTTTGTTAACGAGTTAGCTGAAAAGAGGGCCAGTCCTGGCCTGTTACCACAGGGTACATTAATTTATCTGCTAGCACCACCATAAATTAATGAATATCAGCCCGCATTATCAGTTCTGGTCATATACTGGAGTCAGATTTTACACCTCCATGTGTACAGTACAAGCAAATTGCCTCTTCAAAGGAAAATAGCAAATTCTGTCTATCATTTCAACTGCTAGGGTAGCTAACATCACCTTTTGGCTACATACCAGGACCATCAATGTGGGCAGAATCCTCTATATGACCCGTCTCCTGTGATCAAACCTTCTGCATACTTACATTCCATTAATGGGCACTCTTTCCTTCAATTGCCTTGTTGCCCACAGGTAATCAAGTTTTTCCTATGGGGACAAAGAATTAATTAAAAATGTAATACATATATTGGTGTGCAGGAAAAGTTCCAGAAATGAGAATTCAAATCTTTCCTCAATGATTTCTCCACCTGATGTTACCAGGTGACCAACACCAATTATTTGGGCCTCCCATTTTTATCCAGCTGGCATCCTGTGTGTTAGATCCAGCTCACCACTAAGTAATTACCAGTCCACAGCTCTTTTCTTCTCTTCACCGCTGTGTCCAGAACTGATAGTCTCAGGTCCGCATTCTGGGTCATGGACACAGAGTCTGAGTGGACCATGTTCACAATGTCAATCATTAAGGCAATTAGGAAAAGTTGTGGCCTGAAAGTAGGTAGTTTTGTCATGATGCCAACCCTAGGACCAGGACCGGATTAAGTGTGTTTGGGCCCTGGGCTGCTCACCTACATGCCTCTTTAGTCCCCCTACCATAGTGGCCTGTGGGAGGGCCATTGCTGGAGGAGGACCCTGGGGCCAGAAAGCACTTCTGCTGCAGCCCTGGTCCTGTTCTGGCTGGTCTAGCCCAGCGGTGGGATTGACTGATGCATGGTGCAACCTCCACTACAGCCCACAGGGCAAATAGCCCTAGAAGGCTGCATCGGAGACTATGCCACACATCAGCCAGCCCTACCCCTGGAGCACAGTGAACAAGCAACAGCCTGCTCTACCCCTCTTCTGGGGGCAGAGAAGCCTACCAGCAAGGCTGGGGTGGGAGCACAGGGCCCAAGGCTTTGGCCCCAAGGCCCTACTCCCTTCAGCGCCACCTGGGAAGGAGCCCTCCTAGCACTCTGCCAAGCCCTGCTGCTAAGTGGCATTGTGAGGTGGGGCTGGATCAGACAGGGGACCTAATGGCTGGAGCCCAGGGCACCCCTGTAGGCCAGGGCCCAAGGCTTCAGCTCCCATGGCCTCTGCACTAATCCTGCCTAGGACCTCCTGGTAGACACCAGCAGTGAGAGAATCCATCAAGGCGAAAAAGAAAACCTTCTGAGAGCTGTTTGTAAATCAGACTCCTGATATGATAGAGGAGTACCAGCTAGCTAGGAGGGCTGTGGCTATGGTGGTCATTAAAGTGAAGGCCTAGGTCTTAGAGGAATTAGAAAATACCATGGGGGATGACTTCTGGAGAGCCACGAAAGTATTCTGGCAAACCATTTGTTGCCTTTGTAGGAGTCACAGGGATGTTGCCCAGGCTGTTCTCAGCAGGAGTGTTGAAATGCTGACTAACAGAGAAAATTGTTGAAAGGTGGAAACAGCACTTTTGAACAACTCCTCAAGCATGGGGACATGCCCTCTTTTCAGGAGGCAGTGCCAAAAACCCCTGGCGAGATTGGATCTATTTCTGTTGATGAGGTAGCTGGGGCAGTTAAGTGCCTTCTCCAGGGTAAAGCAGCAGTGGTGGATGAGATTTGGACAGAGATGTTGAAATTATTGGCAATGTTGTGGTTAACGTGCCTTCTCAGTGTTGCATGGAATGAAGGTTGCAGTAGCTCTGGACTGGCAAACATGGTTGGTGGTCCAAAGAGTGAGTTCCCACTACAGGATAACCACACTTCTCAGGCTCCCAAGCAAAGTCCATGTGAGAGTGTTAGACAACAGGCTGTGCCTGTTAGCTGAACCCCAGGTTCAGGAGGAACAATGTGTTTTCTGTCCAGGATGTGAAACAATGGATCAACTTTTTGCTCTCTCACAGGAGTTTGGTAACCTGGTCTGTCTTGTTTTGCAGATCTGGAAAGGGATTATGACTGACTGCATTCCCTGAGATGTCCTGTGGGAAGTGCTGTGGGAGTATGAGGTGCTGGTGCTGCCATTGCTGCATGCTCTATCCAGTTATTCTGTTCCTGGAATGAGAGTTGTGTCTGTGTTCTTGGCATTGTCCAGTTCATTTAAGGTGGGCACTGGACTCTGGTAGGGGTGCATCTTGTCTCCATTCCTGTTTGTGATCATCATAGAGAAGATATCAAGGCACAGTCAAGTTGGGGAGTGTATCCACTGCAAGGGATTCGAGGTGGCATCTCTGTTTATAAATGATATGATCCTTCTTGCTTCTTGTGACTGTGCTCTCTGATGTGCACTCAGACCCTTCACTGCTGAGTGTCAAGCACTAAGGCTGTGAATAAGCACCTCTAAATCACAGGTTGTGGTATTTTCCTGAATGAAAATGGAGTGTTTTCTCCAGGTGAAGGGGGAGAAGCTGCTTTTAGTGGACTAGATTAAGTACCTAGAGATCTTGTTCAAGAGTGATAGTAAGCAGGAATACATGATTGACTAGTGGATTAGTGCAATGGCAGCAGTGATGTGGGCCCTACCGCTCCATGGTGGTGA
The DNA here is from genome assembly GCA_007922195.1 of Podocnemis expansa. NCBI lineage: Eukaryota > Metazoa > Chordata > Testudines > Podocnemididae > Podocnemis > Podocnemis expansa. Next base: position 12,921,284 of record ML682066.1, read on the forward strand.
AGTGGGAGCTAACTTTTCAGACGAAGCTCTTACTTTACAGGTCAATCTATATCTCCCTTCTTACCTATAGTCATGAACTTTGGGTACAAGCGGAGGAAATGGCTGGGCTAACTCTGAGACTGGGTGAGGGTTTCAGCTATTTGGGAGAGCCTTGCAGTACTCCTCTGGATTTAGAGGAGTCAGCTGAGGTGGTTTGGGTACCTGATGAGAATGTCCCTGGTAGGCTTCCTTTAGAACCATCCTGGTTACATCCCACTAAGAGGGGGTCCCAAGGCTAAATCAGGACATAGTGGAGGGATTATATCTCCTAGCTGACCTGGGAAAACCTGGCAATCCCCCAGGAGGAGTTGGACTTTTTTCTAGAAAAAAGGATGGTCTGGTCCTCCCTACTTTCCAATGCTACTGCTGCTGCCAGACCTGGCCCAAGGAGTTTTGTGTCCTAGGCACCTGTGATTTGGGCACCCCCCATTAAGGCCTGGGTCACAGTGGGCCAGGTGGTGGGCCCTCCCTCCCACTCTTCCTACCCCCCACAAACCTGGCTGAGCTGCAATGCCAGGTGAAACAGAGGGCTGGGCTGGCCTCGGCTGAGTGGTGGGCCCAGTTGATAGGCTGGCCAGGCCACGCCAGGCCACCAGGTCAGCCAAGGGACATGGGCTGAGCGGCAGTGTGCAGGCCGCTCAGGTTGAGTAAGGGGCTGGCCCAAAGCTGGTGAGCTGCAGGCTGATCAAAGGGCCCCTGCCCTCTCCCTCCCTTCTCAGCCTCCCTGAAGCCTGTTCCTAGCCCCCTCCCCCTTAATCCTATCCCCAGCCGCCCCCATTACCTTTTCTGGGGAGCAGAGACAACTGAAATAGCTTCCCGCATTGCTCCAAATGGGCTATGTGCCTGTGAAGGGCAGGGCAGGAAGTCTGAAATAGGCTCGTTGGCCTCAGCCCAGCAGACCTTGGTGCCCCCTTCTGTCTGGCTCTCTAGGTAACCGCCTAGGTTGCCTCTATGGAAGGACTGGCACTGGCTGCTGCCAGTTTTACCAAGAAAAGTGGTGTAAAGTTAAAAAATAATATATGAATATATATCCACTTTTCTTAGCAGTGTGTTCAGGGAATTGGAACATATATATCAATCACTGTCTACTGATCATATTTATAGCTCTGAGCAACTTACATTTCATTGATGGTTCTAGTGGGTCAGCAATCAGTATGTTACTCTTACACTGTGTCAGTTATTCCTAAAATATTTTGTTTTCAACAGCTTTGAGTTCTGCATTAATGTTTTCTATTAAAACCATACAAGGAAATTCATCTTAAAAGATTAATAGAGAAAACACTGTATCACAATAGTTAATATCAGGGAAAAATTATACATATCTTCATTTGTCTTTCACTTCACTTACATGAGAGCATATCTTACTGGAAAATACTGAATTTCAGTGCCAGGAAGTCTAATTTGATTGCAATGTTACCTGGCAATTCAGCATTACAACATTTCCTTGGTTAAAGTAACAGATTTGTAAAACCAGTCTAGAAACTTTATTATCACAACAGAGCATCAAGCTCTTCCCTGCACATTTATCACAAAGGGAACGTTCAGAAGCACTGGGGCATGAATCATTCTAGATTACCTATCTACTACTTGAAAGCCTTACTACAGAATAGCTGCAGTGGAGATTAGCTTGCTCTGGTCTCTGCTGAATTTACAAAGGCTATTTTACAAAAGAAAAGGAATTTCATTGAATAGATCCCTAGCTGTGAAAGGTGCCTTAAATCTGAGGTGGCCTCATACAGGCATATTTTTAACAGATATTACAGATCAAGTTAACTATTGTAAGGCAGGTATGTTTTCTCACCCCCCCCCATATTTCTGATATTTTGAAACTGAATTTTCTTCCTATAAAAGCTGTAATTTTGAGATTAACAACTCTATTAACATTTAGAAGGTGAGAACTTGTCTTACATGTCTAGATGTTCTGTCACAAAGAAACATGTATAATAGATATGACATTTAATGACATTACATATTTCTATACTATATATAGACACTATATGGAGGTAGCTCTCAAATATATTTATTTATATATTTATTATATAGAAGGCTGTAAGGCCATTCAATGTCATATAGGTGTGTGTATGTATAAATAAGTAGAAGGATGTACATGTGCAATATAAATATGTAAGTTTCTGTGGGATTGTGTGTAAACAAACGTGTTTTGATATGTTATATACAGATATAAGGTAGAAGCCTTGAAATTAATCCTGAGTTTTAAGGACTAATAATTTAAGCTCATATCATGATATTCAAAGTTGCATATTTTTATTAAAGGATAACTTCTTTATTTTTACCATTTTTAATTCTTTTTTTTTTAAACTTCATGTTGTGCTTTATCTTCAGGTATTTCTTCCTTGAATCTTAATGGACTCTTTTTCAAGATGCTTATTTTAATTTATTTATTTTAAAAGACTATCTTTTTAGTTGATGCTATCTTTCAGGTTTAGATGCTGCTGTAATATTTGCTTTCCATAGATAAATCCATGAAGACAACTGCAGTGATTAACTAGATTTAAAGATTTTTATAACTTTAAGCAGATCCTGAAATTATGCTGTTATGATTTTATTTATTCTGACTTATTAACATGTACTCACATAATGTTCTTGGGCACATGTACAATCTCATCTCAGATATGATGTAAGAAATATGCTCAGTGTCTATAGTTAAAACTTTCCAAATTCCTTTTGTCTTCCATTTCATCTTTCCCTGCTTTCTCACTCCTCTCTTACCCACAAGTCTGAAAATGAAAATCTGTTTTTTTGAGGTTACACTGTTTGTTATCACACACCATTTCTCTAAATATAAATCTGCATTTGTAGTATTTGTCTAATTGTTTTAAATGAAGCAAACTGATCTAGAATTAGGAACAAATTCCTTCTAAAAATGAAACCTAGAATATATCATACTTTGGCCTGTGTTTTTGGAACTGGATAAAATTCAGAAATGTTGTACGGAACAAAAGAATGAAATTTACTCAAATTCTTCATCCCTCCCCTCCTCCCTCAAATGTTCAAAGTATCTTTCTTAAACTTGTCTCTTCTCCTAAAGACCCAAAAGACAGGGCAAAACTTAGTTACTCCCTAAGAAAAACATATTTCGTTTGCTTCTGTGAAGACTCTGTCTGTCCATTCATCCCATCAGAAGCTTAGTTTTTTTATGCTATCAAGCTCTTTGTTTTGGATTTCCCTATTGGATTTCCCTGAGATTGCAAGGTTGGAGCTACCCCCTCTTGTAGGAGCTTGTAGAGTAAGACTGTATTGTATGTAGATGGGAAAATTGGCCAAAGATGTTAACATAAACTAATCATTGTCTTAGATTAAACAGCTTTAAGCAAGGTTCAGAGTTGTCTATACAGAGACTTCAGCATACTTAATATTATAGCAAATATACAAGTAAAAATCCTTTAAACTTTTTATTAATAAAATTAGAGAAGAAGAAAAAACACAATTACATTTGTAACATAAGGTATTAATAAAAATTTATTTTTAACACCATCCCTTGTTTCTTTTACTTGTAGCTGAAGAGATTTTAGAAGGGAAAAAACTATCTGGCGATAGTAAAGATGGGAAATAAATGTCTTTGAGGAAAAGAGATGTTAGTTGGATTTTCTCCCATGAAACCTCTTGCGATAAAGAAATGTGTTAGTCTTTAAAAGTGTCATCGAGCCCCACGTTTGTTAGTCTCAAACAGTTGTTAAGGTCCAATCCTGATGCATAAGAAGACAAATATGCATAATACGGGGACAGAAAAGAACAGCAAAGATGGAAAATCTAGCTTTTGCCTTTGGCAAATGTCTCGAGCAGGCTCGAGGCAGGTTCCTGGATTCTGCATGAAGACAACACCTGAATCAGGAATGAAGCAGACTACAAATTTTATTGGATTACAGCCAAATTAAACCCTAACACTCACTATCACATAACCCAGGGGAGAGCTGTGTCCTGGCGTGAGTGGTTATGCCACCTCGCGGTGAGTGGCCCCCACGGACCAAGACCCCAACTCTCAGCGTCTTTAGACCTGTGAGAGACTCTCGCCCCCTCCCCCCACTATGGGCTTCCCTTTTACACCCTAACACAAACAAGCTAGGGTTACCTAAGAACAAAAGAACAAAAGTAGAACAAGCCTGCAACCTAAGCCAGACATACAACTCCCCCCCTGGGGGGGGAGGGGGAGGCTGCCGCTTGGTGTTCAGCAACTTCCCCTTCTACCAGAAGAGGCTAGCAATTTGCAATTTAGGTTACAGTATAGCATGACTATACTTTGGTTCAGGCTTTCAGGGCCTGCCATCCCTCTGGCCACTCTAAGCCCTCAGTGTGACAATGTCTTCCAGTAGGTGACCACTACAGCAATGAATCTGGAGAAACAGTCACAGCTCACATTGGCCATGTCTACATTGGGGGGCTATTTTAAGTCAACTTCACAAGGTCATAGAATCATAGAATCCTAGGGTTGGAAGGGACCTCACAGGTCATCTAGTCCAACCCCCTGCCAGAGGCAGGACCACTCCCACTAAACCATCCCAGTCATGGTTTTGTCCAGCCAGGCCTTAAACACCTCCAAAGTTGGAGATTTCACCACCTCCCTTGGCAGGTCATTCCAATGCTTCACCACTCACCTAGTAAAAAAGTTTTTTCTAATATCCAGCCTTGACCTCCCTAACTGCAACTTGAGACCATTGCTCCTTGTTCTGTCCTCTGTTACCACCGAGAACAGTCGAGCTCCATCTTCCTTAGAGCATCCCTTCAAGTAGTTGAAGGTTGCTATCAAATCCCCCCTCAATCTTCTCTTCTGCAGACTAAATAAGCCTAATGCTTTCAGTCTATCCTCATAGGGCTTGTGCTCCAGCCCTTTAATCATTTTGGTTGCCCTCCTCTGAACTCTCTCTAGCATGTCCCTGTCCTTTTTGTAGTGGGGAGCCCAAAACTGAACACAGTGTTCTAGATGTGGCCTCACCAGTGCAGAATAGAGGGGAATGATCACATCCCTTGATCTGCTGGTAATACTTCTTTTGAATGCAGCCCAGTATGCCATTGGCCTTTTTGGCAGCAAGAGCACACTGCTGACTCATATCTAGCTTCCCATCCACGATGACCCCCAGGTCCTTTTCTACACTGCTGCTACTTAGCTGAATGTTTCCCAGCCTGTAGCAGTGCATGGGTTTTTTTCGTCCGACATGCAGGATTTTACACTTGTCCTTATTGAAGCTCATAAGATTTTTATTGGCCTACTGTTCCAGTTTATCTAGGTCTCCCTGAATCCTGTCCTTGCCCTCCAGCGTGTCTACTGTTCCCCCCAGCTTGGTGTCATCCGCAAACTTACTGAGAGTGCAGTCTATTCCATCATCCAGATCATTGATGAAAATGTTGAACAGAACCGGCCCCAGGACCGACCCCTGGGGCACACACTGGGGGGCTATTTTAAGTCAACTTCACAAGGTCAGCTTTAAGTAAACCTTGCGAAGTTGATTTAGGGGCATGTCTACACTAGCAGACACACCCCTGGCTTGGGCTCAGCTCTAATCTGGCTCTGAGGGCCTGATTCGGCTCCTGCTGTTGCCAGCAAGTGATTGAGAGCTGGAAACAGCCCCGAGCCACCTGCCACAGGCAGCAGGGAGTTTGGAGCTGGTTCCTGCCGCAAGTGGCAAGGGCCAGGAGCCAGCTTCTGCCCTCAGCAGCAAAGGGCTTGCCAGCAGTGGCAGGAGCCAGCCCCAAGCCCCCTGCCGACAAGGGGCTTGGGGTCAGATTGGGCCCTGAGCCTCCTGCCAGTGGTGGCAGGAGGCTCAGAACCTGACCCACTTGCCACCATCACAAGGTGGCTCAGAAGCCTGGTCAATTTCATAAGCTACTCCAGATATCAGCCTGTGAAACTGACCAGGCTGGATCATTTGGCTTTCTCCCCCAGGGCAGAAAGACTGCCACCAGGGAGACAGCCCAATCAGCCTGCTCAATTTCGCAAGCTACTCTAGCCTGAGATCAGCAGTAGCCTATCAAATTGACCATACTGCTGAGCCGCCTACTGGTGGCAGCAAGTGACTTGGGGCAGATTAGGCTCCAAGCCACATGTGGCAAGCCACTCGGGGCTGGAACAAGCTCTGTGCCACTTGCTGCTGGTGACAAGGCCCAGTTCCCAGCTCCCACCTTCTGTTGCAAGGGGCTGGGAGCTGGATCAGGGTCCCAACCCCTTGCGGCAGTCAGCAGCAGCTGGCCCCCAGCCCCTGCTGCCTGCAGCAGGCTGCCCTGGGCTGGATCAGTCTCTGAGCCCCTTGTTGGTGGCAGCTGGATCAATCCACCGGAGCCAGATTGGGTCCCACAGCCCCATTGGGGAAAAGTGGGGCCCAGGTGGGGCTTAACCCTTCATGTTCTGTAAAGTCAAGTTAAAACTTAAGTCAAATGCTTGTCAACTTAATAAATTTAAATATAGCCCTGTAGTAACTTAAATTGACTTAAGCCAGGTTAAGTCGACTTAAGCCTCCAATGTAGACATACCCATTGGCTATGTCCACGCAAGGCTTTTAAATTGAAACAATGACCGTTGTTTCGATTTAAAAGTTGTCATATCCAAATGACACTTCATTATTTCAAAATGATGATCCCCATCATTTTGAAATAATGAACCTTATTTCAAAATAGCAAAACCTAAGCTGAAATCGAAATAGCTATTATTCCGAAACAGTTGTTTCAAAATAACACTGTTTGGGTGTGTTATTTCGAAATAACCATTATTTCGATTTTACACTTTTGCCCTTCTCCTTCCCAGGATGCCTTCCTTTTTCTATATATTGGCTGGCAACATGGCCCTGTCAGGGGGCCATGTTGCCACACCTCCCATGCTGCCCCTCTCCTGATTCAAAAGAGCAAGTCCTGTGTCCGGACTTGCTATTTCGATTTGAGGTTTTTGCTCATTTCAATTTAAGTTAATTCAAAATAATGATTTTATTTCAAATTAACATATTTGAATTAACTTATTTCAAAATAAGCATCTAAGTGTGGACATAGCCATTGTGATCAGTCACTGTGAGACCTGGCATATTTGTACCAACATTGGACGTTTTAGGGTTTTGCTTTTAGTTGCTTCTTTCTGAGCACAGGTTTAGAGCAGTCTTGCAAAATGCGTAGTTTTGGCCAGCTAAAAGAGACTCTTATTGAACAGAATGGAAAAGGACAGATGGGAAAGAGGTGAAATCAGGCAGGGAAAGAAAAGAATACAAGAAGCACATGGGTTAGAGGAAAAAAGTGAATGAGAAAGAGCGTGTTACATTCCAGATTGTATTTGAGATTCAAAGGTGAAAGTAGAGATGTCAGGTGTCATCTGGCTCCCCCTTTCTGGCCAGATCTGGTCAGGACATCACTTAGGATTAGGATGAAGATGGTTTGGAGTCCCAGGAGATGGTGGGGCTGACAGCCATGGAATTGAAGCTTGCTTCAATAGCAAGGTTTTCACCCAAAAGTCTCTCAGGACCTCAAAAGGAACAGTGGCTGCAACAACCAATCTCATTATTTTCCATACCAAAAGACACACCAATTTAGGTTCACTGATTTCTGGTTTCACAGTTTTCTTGCTTAACAAGCATGGACTTAACACAGGTCTTGAGTTATATTAGTAGGCCTTTTTTGCGAAAATTAATTTAGTCTGTCTCCCTTTCGCACCTTTTCCCATCAACATTTGCTACTGTACATTGTTGTGACATTTTATGACCTTGAATTTATCGCTCACAGTTAAATTCAAAATTTGGGTTGATTTGTAGGTACAGTTATCACAACTCCTTCTAACACATGCAGAGATCAACATAAAAGCACATAACACACACATTGTTTATTTAAATATCAATAATAGGGACTGACTAAAGTCATTGATTCTAGTTTCTGAAGGCCAAAGCTAAGACTGATGTTATTCCAAGATACTCTTGAGCCAACAATGTGATAACCAGCTAACAGTGTATAGACAGACATTCATAAAATTTATAGAGCTTCTTTACAGAAAGTACCTGCATATTCTTCATGTATAACTCTCCTTGTTCCCTTCCTTCACACCAGTTATTTGTTTCTTCTTGTTGTATCAGTTATTTCTAGTAAAGTTTACATCTCTTATTTAGCTGTTGAGCAACTCAACACATTCATGCTGCCATATAAAAAGATTAACTAACTACACTCTCTTTTAATGGATGAGTGACTGACTGATTGACATAATTCATTTCTATATCACTGTTGTGCTGTCTTGAAATATGCCACATGGCTTGACTGTGGTTCACTGAGAACAGGAAAAACTAATTTGAAGATTGACCTTTCTTTTAAAGGTCACCAAAAGGTCATCTTTATTTCTGATATGATTTTAACCTCTTAAATGTCCATTTGGCTAATCTTAAGTTTGGTACATTCACTGATTATGCATCAATAAGTATAGAGAGAAAAGTAAGGTTCACATTTAAGAAAGCTTTCTAACTACAAGGGCAGTTAAGCATGGAAGCAAGTTATTTAGGGAGACTAAAGTCCCTGTCAGTGGAAGACTTTAAAGACAAATTAGACAACCACCTGTTAGGGATGGTCTAAATCGACTCATAAACTCTAAGGTGAGAAGGGATCAATATGATCATCTAGTCTGATCTTGTGCACAAGGCAGGCCATGGAACTTCACCCACCTCTCCTACAATAAACGTTAACTGATGACTAAGTCATTAAAGTCCTCAAATCGTGATTTAAAGTCTTTATAGTACAGAGAATCCACCAGCAATTGAGTCATGTTCAAGGCTACAAAGGAATGTGAAAGAGCTTGTTTTTGAAACCAGCTACATTTTTTCCCCCACTTCTCCCACTGGAAAGCTATTCCAGAACTTCACTCCTCTGATGGAGAGAAACCTGAGTCTAACTTCAAGACAAAACTTCCTAATGGCCAGCTTATATCCATTAGTTCTCATGTCCACATTGGTGCTGAACTTTAAACACATTTTTTCAAAGAACTATTTCCCATTCTCTCTATTCCAAAATTCTTGTTACAACCAAATAATTAATGTGTCTTCCTTTCTTTGTTCTAGTTGTCTTGATCCTTGAGGGCTATATTTGCATACCGTGGTTTTACTATCCAGTAGAATATAGAAATAATGCATTCTGTCTGAGACTATCAATAGAGAATTAACTAACTTCCTACTAAGAAGGAACATGCTAGAAACAAATGGAGTTTTCTGATTTACTGCCAGAGATGTCAGACGCATATCAATGAGTCCTGCTGAATATATAATTATGACTTTTTCTCTTCTTTTTACTATTTCTATTTCATAATATTATTAAGAGATTCCAAGCAATATCTTTCTTACGAGATTACTTCACCACTCAGATAACTGAAATCACTTGGATCTCAGTTTCCTTTCTTGTAAATATATTCAAGTGATATAAAAATGCTCGCATTACCTGGGTCTTATTGCTCAGTTGGGAAGTGACCTCAAATTTCTCATATGTCAATATCATAGATATAGGATTACATTATATTTAATACATAAGAAAAGAGGCTTCTGCACCCCTTGTATGATTCAACAAAGGGGTGCAAAGGAAAAAATGATTTATTTTCTAGACAATCTACACCTCCAATTAATTAAATTATTACACATGTGCTACTGAGTCCTTCTGAAAATGTGGCTCTATGAAAAATTGTACCTTTAACTATTGGAGAAATTCAAATATGGTATAGTTACAGGGAATGAGATACATGGAATGATGTGGGAGATGGATGCATTGGAAGTGCAAGTCAATATAAAAATAGTTTTGACAAGGTAATCTTGAGGAATTAAAAAGAAAAGCAATTCTCCAAATAGCTCCCTTAAAAATCTACTCCAACATTCTTGTAGAGGAAAAGGGGGAACTTGGGAACAGGAATAAGAATCCCACTGTTTGGAAATTCAGAGTAGATTTGTACTTAAAAGACTAAAGGAGATATTATTGCCACCATTACAGACTATACACCACCCAACTAGCATATAAGAATTTCAAAAATTCCGAGAGGGATTGGGGCAAGTCTCCCTGCAAAGGCACTGTATTGTCTCCCTTTCAAGACGTGCAAGGAGATTGTGAGATAGATCTGTAGAGAGAGAAGTTGTGTTAGAAAATCCATTACAGGCTTCAGAGTTTTGAAGGAATAGCCCAGGAAGAATTGAAATAATTTAGATTAGGCCTTTGGGTTGCCTAAAGGCCATTTTAATCTCCAACTAGCAAAAAGTTCCAAAGGCACAAAATGAGACCCTTCCATTTGAGCTCCATATCCATATATTGTGTTTTGTGGAGGCTCAGACCACAATCTCACCCTACGTATTATGTTGATACCCTGATGAAGGTTGGATCTGCAGCAATATCCAGAAGAAAACAGTTTGTGCTTTTTTGTTCATGTTTCGGAATGTTCTAAGTTAATAGCCATCATTTTGGTAGAAGTTTCCAAAGGGGTAGCCATGTTAGTCTGTATATAGCAGAAGTAGTGGGCGTCCTGTGGCATCTTAAAGACTAACAGATTTCTTCAAGCATAAGCTTTTGTGGGCTACAACCCACTTTGTCAGATGCATCATTTCGGTATTGACTTTAATGACAGAAGGATTGTGTCCAACAGAAGTAATGGAGAAAACCACCACCAAAAAAACCCACAAATCAGTTTTCACTTCTTTGTTTACTTGGAAAGACTCTTTGAAGGAAGAGAATACAAGTCAGTCTGAAAAAAAAAGAGTTCACACTCTCTTCCACTTAATTCGTTTCTCTTTTACTGCCAAATCTTCTTTAGTAATCAAGTCCATGAGAATGTTAACATTGAGTTCAATGGAACACATATTTGTCAACTGAAGGAAATAATCTTAAAATTTGACATCTCTTATATTTTATTCTGGAGATAAGAGCTCTGAACTGGATGCATGGTAACCCTTTGAACTGAATCAAAACTTTCTGAGGTTCAAATAAGTTCAGATAACATTTTTTTCCCTGTGGCACTGCACAGTAATTTTTTGTTCAAGTCTAGAAGCATAAATACTTTCAGAAAAGAGGTTGTTATATTGTGCAGATGTTTTGGCCTTGTGGAAGTACTGAGGAAGAAATATATTATTTGAAAGTAATTAGCATCACCACAGTATTTGAGATGTGAACAATAATGAGTATGTAGATTTCTAGATTGAGAATAGAAAATTTTGTGCATGGTTTCAGAGGGGCAGCTGTGTTAGTTTAGTTTAGCAAAACAAAGAAGGAGTCCTCTGGCACTTGAAAGATTAAATAAATAAATAAAATTGTTGGTCTTTAAGAGTGCTACAGGACTCCTTTGTTATGCATGGTTTAGAATGCATACTTTTTATAGCAACATTTTAACAGCAAAAACTCTATGTACCACAATATCTATATGAAACAGTTAATAAAAACAAAATGACTTATGTAAAATACTATTTTACATTAACATAGTTTTCAAATAAGATTATTTTGTATTACTATTCACTTATACATCCTCCCATTCCTCAGGAAAATTACTGAGGTTGCTGAAAATTGAATGTGGCTATTCTGAATACTAATAGTTTCAAATATATTTTATACTGAAAATACAGCCACTATAAAATTATTACAAATATCAACAATTATAAAACATGATAGCACTTGGGTTATAGTCAATTTTATTAATGCAAACCACCTGGAATTAGAAAATAGTTACTTAGAACCTGGCCATGAGTCCAATAGTGCCACTGTGGGTTAGGTCTGTTGGTGTTTTCATCCTTAACTCCACTTTCTAGGGGTTAAAATAATATAATTTGAAATCACTGAACTGAAATCAAACATTTGAGTAGGTGCCTGGATTTCTAGTTGTTATTCTCTTTAGAAAGCTGTTTAAAAACAGTTAGGCCATACTTTAGTGAGAAACACAAAAGAATGCAAAATGATCAGGTATCAGATATCCTTTAATGCAGTTCTGGAACAAAAGAAATTGATGTGAAAAAATAGTTCTTCAGGGAATAATAAATTTAAAAAAAAACCCTTACACTTAAATAGTATCCTTTATGCGGTGCTCTCAAAGTATTTTATAAAGAGGATTGAGTATTATGTCTTTTTAGAAATGAAAAAATATCGTTCCTTATTCCTTAAATCTTAGATATTAACTGTATATACTACTTACAAAGAAAAAAATTACACTTGAAAAGTATCTATTGAATTGAATACGTAAGTTTTTTTTTTCTTCAATGCTAGCATCTGACAAAGTGGGACTTTGGTCATGAAAACTTCGGCAAAAAATAAGTTTGCTAGTCTTTAAAATGCCACAGGTTCAATTTTTGTTTTATTGAATCAAAATGGCTCTATGTTCCATAGCTTTATTCAGAAAGAATTCTGTCCATGTTATACATCAATGGTTCACAAGATTTTTGGCTCAAGGGCCACAAACACAAATTTTAAAATCATGAAGGGCCATCAGACTCTTTAACTGAAATTAGATTTCAAAGTAATCATTAAATTTCAAATTATGTTTTAATTAAATTAATTAATTGATTGATTGCTTTAAGGTTAATTAATTAATTATTTTTTTATTTTACTCTATTTTATATTTTTAAGGCCTAGATGCCCACCTTCAGCCTGCCTTCCCAGTATAACAGCCAGCCCCAGGGAGTGGGCGTTGGGGGACAGAAGTAGCGGCCTCTGGCCCACCCCCCGCCTCCAGCAGCAAAGCCAGCTTGTGGGCTGGCTTTTAAGTCCCCTCTTCTCCCCCCCAGCAGCACAGCCCCCTCCTGCAGCTGTGCAACCCACACCTCCCCAGCCACACTGCACCCACCCTAGATCTAGCCCTGGCCACCAGCTGCAATCCAGCTCCCAGACATCAGCAGAGGAGCATGGGCTGCTTCAGAAAGCCCCATAAGCCACTTTTGTCCCACAGGCCAGGGGTTAGGACCCCATGTTGTACATTGCATCTTGCCAAGTTACAAAGGGGGCAGCCATGTTAGTCTAGTTCAGCAAAAGAAGCAAGGAGTCCTGTGGCACTTAAAGAAATTTATTCATCTTTAAGTGCTACAGGACTCCTTGCTTTTTTTTTGCTATTAAACATTATAATATGGTTACTATGTAAGACTTATAGTAGTGCTAGTGGCCTTATTTTTAAAATACTTAAACATATTCTTAAATCTATACTCAGTGAAGCACTTAAGAATTGGCTTTAGCCCCATTTATTGCAATCGGACACTGCATGCATGTATTGGGCCACAGTGCATACATAAGAATATATTTAAGTTCTTTGCTTATATGGGACAAATTAAGGTGAATTTAAGCACATTGTTAAATACTTCGCTGAAATCATTTCAAGTGAGGACTAGAGTCTAGCTTCAGATTTACCTTTCTTGGTGCCAAAATTTTAATTTGGTGACCAAAAATGGTAAAAACCTCATGGCTATGTCTACACTTAGGAAGGTTACTTCAAATTAACCTAGTTCAAATGAATTCATTCAAACTAATAATGGTTCATTTGAACTAAGCTAATTCAAACTAACATGTCCCGACTCGAAACACGAATTGAACTAGCATGTCTATGGACTGGACTTGCTAGTTCAATTTAGGAAGAGGGCACCATGGGAAGTGTGGCAACATGGCAGCCATGCCCCCACCCACTACATATAAAGAGGAAGGCACCTCGCGAGGAAGAAGGTCAAACTGCATTAATTCGAACTAAAGGTTGGTTTGAATGAATGCAGTTCCATTGTGGTAATTTGAACTAACAAGTTCAAATTAACCATTACTTCAAAGTTAAGTGAGGTTTTATAAGGACTCCCTTAGTTCAAAGGAATGAATTAATCCTCATGAATTTGGAATAAATTGCAAGTGTAGGTATACCCCATGTGTTTAACAGCATTTGAGATTTCTGCAACTGGAATGGTGAAAATAAGTATTTTTTTTTATTACAAAGTTTCTTTGGTATTGATGTGAAGTCTCATGACAGCAGCTAAATCTCAGGGAAGCAGAACTGACGTGTCACACGAATAGGTATAGGTGGAACTGAAATAGAAAATGGACAGGGAACTGGAACAAGCCTAATTCCAAATCAATGCTGTAGCTAGAGTACTGTATAGGAAATATCATGTTTAAAAATTTAAATTTTTAAAAGAAAAACAAAAAAAGACTGTAAAACAATTTTGACTAAGAGGTCTCTGAACAAGAAAATTCTATGCTTGGGTTATCCCTGAATCCATACCCCAACCCATCTAATCTATGTTTTATGAAACAGACACTACATGCAGTGGTTCCCAATTTCTTTTTTTGAATTGAGGGCCACAGATATATTTTTTAATACTGTGAAGGGCCACCAGTCTCTCCCAGAAGGCTCCCCACATACTGCAGCCAGACAGAAGGGCTATATCTACACACAAGCAGTGAAATCAATTTAACATAAACTGATCTCATAAAATCGATATACATATCATTAAATCTATTTAGGTTACATAGATTTAACAGGTTCCCACCAAAAACTCAAATCAAACTAGCATGTCCAGGGACAGGACTTGCTGGTTCAATTTAAGACAGGACAGGCCATGCCATCCACCCAATCCCCTGCCTGGAGCTCACCCACTGAGCCTGGTTGTGCGGAAAAGCATCCCCCCCCCCAGGCTCTGGGTGTGCTGAGCCAGGCAGGGGAGAATGCATCTCTCCCCACCTGGCTGCAGGCTGGGTGCTCAGCTGGGCTCAGGGAAGAGACCTCAGTGCCCCACTTGGGGTGCACTAGATGGCGGTGGGGGAAGAAACCCATGTGCCCCACTTTCCCAGAGCTCGTCAGGATGTGGGTGAAGAGACCCTGCACTCCCGGCTCCCACGCTCTAGCTGGGTGGCAAGGGAAGGGACCTCGTATGGCCGGGTCCCTGTAATCTACCCAGGTGGCGGGGAAGGGATCCATGTGTGCCTAGCTCCCTTACTTTAGCTAGGCAGCAGAAGAAGGGACTTTGCACACCCAGCTCCCTGCGCGTTAGCCGGACAGCAGGGAAGGGATCCCCGTGTGGCTAGCACACAGGAACTGGGAGCACAGAGATCCCTTCCCTGCCACCTGGCTAGCTCTGCAGGAGCCTTGCATGCAGGGTATCTTCCCTGCCACCCTGCTAGCTCTGGGGGAACCAGGCATGTGGGGATCACTTCCCCCACCACCCGGGTAGAGCGCAGGAGCCGGGTGGGAGGTCTCTTCCACTCCCCAGCTCCCTAGCCAGGGTGGTGAATCCTGGCCCTTCCTTATAGGGGGCCTTGCATCCTGAAGGAAGGTTAAAACAGGGTTTAAATCGCTATAGCTCTTAAATTGATATAACACTTCCACATAGCGTTATATCGATGTAAGAGTTACAATTTTACTGTCATAACAATATAAAACTAGGTTTTATTATATCAATATTACTTTCCTTACAATGAAATAATGGAGCTCATCATTTCACTATTAGAAACAATCATGTGAACCTAAACTTTTTAAACTAGAAATAACCATATTTTGATTTAATACCTGTGTGTGGACATAACCAAGGAGTTCAGCTAGAAGGTTGCTTCCTCACTGATCTCCCATCTTTCTAGCTGCCGCAGGAAAACTGAACACACCCTGTAGCCCTGTTTGCTCCACCTGGGTCCTGAGGCAGTGGCTCCCTTCCGCAGCCAGGAGGACAAGAGATCAATGGGCTCCTCCACCTGGCTCCAGCAGGAACCCCAGCACCTAGAGACCAAGGCAAAGCACTTTGTTCTCTGCTGGGTCAGGGGATGGGAGCACTGTTTTCCCATCCATCTAGCTCCAAAAGGGACCTCAGTGCCAATGGACATAGGCAGAATGTTTTGCCATGTTCCCTGCTACTGACAAAGAGAGGGGAGTGCTGATCTCTCATCACCTTGGCTGGAGCAAGGAGCTTGGACTGCTCTTTTAGTCCCACAGAAACATGTTCTGCTTGGATCCTTCAGCTGCAGGTCCCTTCTGCAGCCCCAGGTGAGAAGCTGCAGGCCATTTTGAAACCCCCCTGTGGGCCACTTTTGGCCCCCAAATGACAGGCTGTGAACCACTGCTATAGGGTATGCCTAAAGAAAAATCCCTACACTAACACATATAAGATGACTTCGGTTTGTAGAACTTGGCCACAGCGGCTAAAAATTTCAGTGTAGACATACGTGCTTGGACTGATGCCTGGACTGTGGCACCCCATACAGTTTTATAGCCCCACAGCCCAAGCCCCTTGAGCCTGAGTCAGCTGACATGGGTCAGTTGTGTGTGTGTGATTGCAGGTTGTCATTTTCTGTGTTCTATAAGAGCATGACGGAAACTTCTGCAAGCTTCATAGGCAAAAGGGGGTGAGTTAAGGAAGGGCAACTTTAACTTCCTTTTTTTTTTTTGTGGGGTGAAAGTCATATCAAGTTTTGCCTGGGTAAGGACAGTAGGGTGGCACTCGCAGGTATCATTTCCTTAATAGCTACATGTAAGAGGTTTTGTGTTCTTTTAGCATGTAGTAGCTTAATTGACCCTTAACACAGTTTTGTTTTCTTCTTGAGCACAAAAAAGACAAAGTATTTTGAAATGGTATGGTCTCTGGGCAGGACCCATGGCCCACTGAAGTCAATGGAAGTCTTTCCATGGCTGTCAATGTGCTCTGGATAAGTAATGTTTGACTAACGTGAAAAAAAAAAAAAGCACAAAATTTACAACTCCTCAACAAAAAATGTATTGTCCTCTATCCTGTCATGGGCAATGCAAGCAATTTGCTGTAGGCAATCATAGCACATTCTATTCTAAGCAGACTCCTTGTTGAGCCCGCATAGGTGGTTTGTGTCTCAGACCTCTGAGTAGGCAGACCTTTTGAGTCCTGAAGGTCTTTCTCCTCTCTACAGATTCCACAATGATAATGGTGGAACATTTTAACATCACAATCTACTATCAAATGATAATGGAAGACATATGTGTTGTCCCTATCTCATCTCCAAAATCTTTGTTTGAATAAAATAAAATGGAATTACAAACACAGAATGTTATTTTTCTGTACTGTTTCATTGATTAAAAACACCACTAATGTCAGTGTTACAGTAGTAAAAGTGATTGCATGTGTAAGAGAAAGGACATGAGTCATTCCTAAACTTTCCACAAGTATTTTTCAAATATTTGTATAATGACAAGAATGTTATTCATAGATTAAGTGGGATGGTACTTTAATTAATGTTATTTTTCTTATAAAATCTGTTCTTATCACTGAATAACTATGCAGTTCTTTGAAACAACTGGGCACAGGCATCAGCATGTGGTATAAAATAAAATGGTAGATTAAACACTTGCTGTTAAAAGCTTTGTTTGGGAACTGCAGTCATATTTCTGTCCTGCTTGTTCAGAGCCAATATTGGCATTATGTTTTAACAAATATAACATTTCCTTTGCCTTTAAACCTCACTATGGTATTTATTTGTTTTGGCCAATTTCACTGCCACCTTGTCCCAAAATTAGGTACAAAACCGGTGCAACAATACAACTGAACCCAAAGAAATAGAAGGGGAAAATACAGTCATGAGGAGAACCAAAACAAATTATACCGCCCTTCATCTATGAGACTACTAAGCATGGCTGTGAAATATTTTGGTTTTTGGCAGTGGTATATGATTCCAGGTTCTGATGAGACTGATATTTTCTATTGTTATGGGGAAACTAAATGATAGACTGCCTTTGTAAATTAAGTCCCATGCTGCTATGGTCTACAGTTCAAAGTCGTCATGCTAGATTAAACAGCATTGTGTTGTTGCCCTTTATTAATTATGATGCCTCCTGCCATTTCCATGATTGTTTTGTTCCAAGGGTACTGTTATGTGGAAGAACAGTTTCTTTCAAAACATCCCATCATTCTGAAAGCAGCTCATTAACTTCAGCCTTTCTCTCAGTTTGCTATGACAGACTTCCCTAACTAACTTTAGATGTTAGGTAATAAAGTTTTATCTCTTTTTCATAGCAATTCAAGACAGTTCATCATACACTCTACTTGCAGACAGCATTCTGAATAGAAGTGAACATATCAGGAACCCTT
This sequence comes from Podocnemis expansa, assembly GCA_007922195.1. Classification (NCBI taxonomy): domain Eukaryota; kingdom Metazoa; phylum Chordata; order Testudines; family Podocnemididae; genus Podocnemis; species Podocnemis expansa. Next base: position 12,939,313 of record ML682066.1, read on the forward strand.
CACATAGTAGTTGCCCACAAAACTCAAACCTATAATGAGGAAACTACTTCCACCAACACTCACAACTCCTGACACTACATGGAGACTACCTTTTTAAGAGTCCCTAGATTGGAAAGTCAGAAATCCCATCTCCTGGCTTCTCTGCAAATCTCTTCTTCATCTCTTATGATTAATTCTGTTCAAGAGGTTTTATACAAACTAGACTGGTAAAGGTAATGATGCATTACTGTAGCTCCAGCAACAGATACTTTTCCCAATCAGAGGGAGTAGCGGGAGATAATGTGCAAATAACAGTGAATGTAGCCGCATTCTGCTATATTAGATCAAATCACTATGTGTCACATTCTGCCACTCCAGTTTACGTAGAATATCCCATTATTCTTTAATCCAATACTCAGGATGGTGGGCATCACTTCATCATAAATTAGCCTGCTAACATGAACGAACTTCAAAGGGCAACCAAACTTAGACAGGGTCTCCCATAATCCTTTCCAATTGATGGAATCAAAAGCCTTAATCAGGTCACAAAATGCTGCAAACAGTGGCTGATGTTGTTTTCTACACTTCTCTTGGATCAATTGCGGTCAATTGTGCCCCAAGATGATCTGAAAATGCATTAGGATTCTATAAGTTCATCTTCAGCACGAGAAAGGATGCAGTTCAAAAGGATGTGAACAAGGATCCTCCTACTAATGGGGAGGTTGGTAATATCTCAGTAATTCCCACATGTTGACTTGTCCCCTTTCCTAAAAATGTTCACAATGTTAGCATTCTTTAGCACAGGTGCAATATTCTCATTAACCCTAATTCTAAAAAGAAGTGAATGACATTTTTGCATGAGTGCTATTCTGCCAGGTTTCAAGACCTTCACAAGGATGCCATATATGGCTGGTGCTTTGTTGTTTCTACACTGAGTGATGGCATGCCAGAATTCCTCAGAAAATGGGGGATTGGTAAGAGGTTCTATTAATGGATGCTGAGGATTGGACTCGATGGCATCTGAGATTTCAGATTCATGACTAGAGTATAAAATGGTCTTTTCAATCTTGCTTGAGAGCTACACTATCCTTAAGAAACTTAAGAAGATTTGAGCTGCTTGGGAATTACAGAGACATTATGCTGTTTGCACTTGACCCATAGATGGCTTTCATTGCTTGCAAAAAGCTTCTCGCATCATGTCCATCAGCGAAACTCTGGATCTCCATGACCTTTGCTTGCTGCCACTGATTCTTAATGTCACACAGCCTCCTTTGAACTACAGGTTTAAGCTGATTGCAGTGAGAATGACATAACTTCCCTCAGAGATTGACAAGGAGGGTCAGCCCAACCCCTGATGGGCAGAGCCAGGACAACACTGCCACCCCACCAGAAGCAGAGAGGTAGGACAGAAACAGGGGTCAAAGTAAGCCAGAATGCACCAGAACGCCATTCCAGGACCCACCATTTTTAGCAGCCAGCATTCCTGGGCCCCTAAAAATAGAATAATTGGCTGAAATGCTGTGTTCTGATGCATTCTGGCTTGCTTTAATCTCCACCCCAGGAAGGAGTCTGAAGTCACGACATGGCCCACCAGCAGGCCCAGGAGCAGCGGGGCAGGGTGCGACCCAGGACAGAGTGCGGGGTAAGGCTGGGGCTGATCTGGACCTGGCCATCGCTCCGGCAACAGGCCCAGGCTGGCCGGAGAGCAGACTGTCCCCTTCCCCAGTGTGGTGTGATGGGATGCACATCTGTGCACCCTGGATTATGATCTAAATGATTTTCCTGTTCACTTGTACATTGGAATTTGCTGCCAATTGCACCATGCAATGTTTCTGTGTGGACGCTAATAACCTATTCTGCATGATTTCTTTAATGATATGTTTCCTACAACTTCATCCATGTGAACAAACATGTAGCATGCTTTCTATGGCTCAGGGATAAGGAAACAGACAGAGGTCTTTCCCAGCAGCAGTGAACCTGGAAGAGACAAAAGTATGCTAATAGAGGTGTCTGTGAAGAGACAAAAGAATCACCAGACAGTGGCTCCTGGTGTAGTAACTGGGGCCGGGGGTGCTTGTTGGGGGACCGTCTCTCGAGTAGCCAGGGGGCATACACCAGCTGCCTGGGACCAATTGCATGCAAGAGGCTGGAGTGGACTGACTCAGGAGTGAGTGGTCACTTGGCAAAGTGGGGTGAATCGGGGTTCAGGAGTGGGAATTGGGAGGTCACAGCAGCACACCGGACAGGATTTGGGGAGCGGCTTGTCACATGTGGGCAACAGGGAATGAGCTCATCAGGACGATGGCAGATGAGGTCAGCAGGGCCGGCAGGCAATCAGGTGGCAGAGGACCTGAGTTGGGGAATTCCACAGCCTTCTGCCAAGTGATAGGCCCCACAATGCAGGACTCCCAAGGCAAGCAGCTGCTGTGGCCAGAAAAGCTGGCTCTGCACCGGGGTGAGGGGGTGCAGTGGAGCAGGGACAAGAAGGCAGGCTGCGGGCAGTCTGGAGAAGAGTCCTAGGGATTTGTAGCTTAGCTCAGGGATGTGAGGAGCCATAGTCTGGGGTGGGCTGAGCAGCCACTGTGAACCAGGGGATGGGTGGGCACCTCGGGCTGTGCTGTCCAGCGTAGCTGCTCTCTTGCAACAATGTGGCACCTTTAAGTTTCTGCCCAGTGCCTGGCACTTAGTCCCCAGTGGTGGGCTCTCTGGGCCAGTGCTTGGCTGTGTGATGGTGAGGTGGGGTCTCTTCTTGAGGGTTCAGCTCAAAGGTGGAGCCCTGGGGTATTGGCTCAGCCTTCTGGGATCTCCTTGAGCTCCTAGCACAGCAACCACCAGCTGATTCTCCTATCAGGTGCATTGTAGGGGGTGGGGCACAAGGCTTTTTGTGGACAATGCCATTGGAGTGAAAACTGCATTGAGTCTCTGCAGCAGCTGCCCTTCCAGACCCCAGCCTGGTCATGGTGCAGACAGCACAAGTCTCTGGTAAGGGAACTGCTGTCTCAGATCTTCCCCGAATAACCCCTCTGCCTTGGCATCTTCAGCCGGATTGATCTGCATTCACTGTTATAATTCATCTCATCATACTTAGGTTAATGAGGCAGCAGAGGGGGTGATCTTATGGTCCTATGTTATGCAGTGTTGGCTAGTTTGTGACAGTAATTGCTATGGACATAAATGCCATATAAAATTATATATGTTTTTATGGAGCAATAACTGATACATGTGGTATTGAGAAGTAGTTGCAAATGCCTGTCTGGGCTGGGGCCTGCACATCTATGAAGGAGACCCAGACAATAAGAAAAGGGGGCCTGCCAATTAGGAGGGTTCCAGGGCTTGCTAAATTATACTTTAACCACTGGACAGAACATATAAAATATGAGCCCTTTATCTCAGCTGGGAGGAAACTTCTGGAAAG
>ML682066.1:12952706-13117720 GCA_007922195.1 Podocnemis expansa
TGCCCCGAGAACGCCCCAACGCAACGCCCCTGGACCCACCACCCTCAGCCCCCACCGCCACAGGGACGGGGGGGAGAGGGGGTCGGCAGGGGAGTGGAAGGGGCGGCAGGGGGACAAGCAGAGGACCGGCTGCCGTGACAGCCTCAGGCGCCAACAGGACGAGCTCCCCGAAGCGGGCGCTCCAGGGCAAGAGGTCTGACCTTAGGGGGACGAAGGCACCGGTCGAGCGCAGGGCGACGGGAGAGCCGCGGGCTCCCCTCCCCAGGGGAGGGAAGGCACCGCAGACCACCCCGCAGCCCCACAGACCATTTGGCCTGCGACACCCCAGCCGCGCCCCCCACGGCAGAGCACAACGGCAGAGGGGCGCACCACAACCCTGACACCCCACGAGGCGGAGGGCGGGTGCGTCCCGCCGGCTGCGCAGCCGCAGGGACGATTGACCTTCAAGCGACGCTCAGACAGGCGTAGCCCCGGGAGGAACCCGGGGCCGCAAGTGCGTTCGAAGTGTCGATGATCAATGTGTCCTGCAATTCACATTAATTCTCGCAGCTAGCTGCGTTCTTCATCGACGCACGAGCCGAGTGATCCACCGCTAAGAGTTGTCACAGGAGGCTTTTCGAGGTTTCTTTTGGGGTTCGGCTTCCCTCCCTCCCCGCGGTCGCGGCCGAAGCCCCACCGGCAGTCGGGGGAGGGTGTTCCTAGCCGGCACCAGGGGCAGCATCCCGGCCTGCCATCCCCAAAAGAGGGAGCCCGTCGGGTGGCAGGGCCACGGTGGGGGGGAGGGCACGGAGGGTGGAGAGGGCCCGGGGGTCCTCTCCTCTCCGCGTCTCTCCCCCCGCACACCGCGCGGCACCCACCACACCCACGGTGCTCCTCCCGGGACGTCGTGCCTGGCCGGGGCGCCAGTCCCCAGGTGCTCGCCCTCTTCGGACATCACAGTAAAAGGAGAGGGGTTTCACAAGGCCGAGCCGAAGGCCCCCAGTCACGCCAACAGGCTCGGGTTCGGTCCAGGCGCTCGGCTCGGAGGGGACGGGAGACCACAGGCACGGGCTCTCGTTCCCAGCCGCGGAGAGGGGCAGGCAGGTGATCCCCTTCACCGTCCTGGGCCTGCCGTGGACTGGCGGGCGGAGCGGGGGGGTTAGGGCGGCATGGCCGAGCAGGGGCATGGGCGTCCCGAGACGTCCTTCCCCAGCTCGCCCTACCCGCCCACCCTCCCTGCCTCCGTCCAGAGGCACCCACAGTCGGCTTCAGGCCGCATGAGTCTTTGAACCACCGCCCTCCCCGGACCACGGAGGCCCACGGAGAGCGTTAGGTACCTGGCACCTGGGTGAGGGAAACGTTACCGATCCCTCCGGGGCATCCAGCGTCTCCCACCCGCCCGTCTCCCTCCCCTGAGGAGGGGAGGCGGGACGGCCCGCGGAGTTGTGCGAGTGTGCGAGTAAGAATAAATGGGCACAAAACTGACATCAGAAATCACAACATTCAAAAACCAGTAGCTGAGCGCTTCAGTCTTCCTAATCACTCTATTGATTGTTTGTTAACAACTGTGCTCAAGCAGATGGGTAACACATCAAGACTTCAAAGAGAAACTGCAGAATTGGAACTGACATGAAGATTCAATTGTGTGAAAGCAGGATTAAATCATGACTATGGATTCTTTTCCCATTACAAAGGACAATTTGACCTGAACTTCCACTATGAGCTGTTTCCCAGTGTTTGAATTTTAACAACTGCTTTGATTTGCTGTTACAGTAAGACCTGATCCCATGACTTACATTGCCCTGCATTTATTTTCCTCCCATTCTATAAGTTCCCGCTCTTCAAAGCATCTGATGAAGTGGGATTTTCTCCCATGAAAGCTCATGCAATAAATAATGTGTTAGTCTTTAAGTGCCACAGGACTCCTTGCTTGTTTTGCTGAACTAGACTAACACAGCTACCCCTTTGGAACTAATGATTCCTAACATTGTTATGGGTTTTGTTTTGTTTTTTTTTAACTTCTGCTGCATGTTAGTGTGTGTTTTCAAAGAACTATCTACAATGACTCCAAGATCTTTTTTCTTGAGTGATACCGATTAATTTAGACACCATCATTTTATAAGTATAATTTGGAATATGTTTTCTAATGTGCTTTATTTTAGATTTATAAATATTGAATTTAATCTGCCATTCTGTTGCCCAGTCACCTAATTTTGTGAACTCACTTTGTAACTCTTCATAGCCTGCTTTAGACTTAACTATCTTGAGTGGTTTTTGGATCATATGCAAATTTTGTCACCTTACTGTTTATACATCTTTTTTTCAGTTCATTTATGAATGGGTGGAACTGTATAGATCCCAGAACAGACCTCTGGGGCACACCACTATTTACCTGCCTCCATTCTGAAAACAACCCTTTGTTTTCTGTCTTTTAACCAGTGACTGGTCCAGAAAAGGACCTTTTCTGTTATCCCATGACAACTTACTTTGCTTAAGAGCCTTTGGTCAGAGATTCTGTTAAAAGCTTTCAGAAAATCTAAGTATATTATATCCACTGCATCACCCTTATCCACATGCACGTTGACCTCCTCAGGGAATTCCTGTAGATTGGTCAGGCATGATTTCACTTCACAGAAACAATGTTGACTTTTCCACAACAAATTGCATTAATCTCTGTCTGATAATTTGACTCTTTACTATAGTTTCAAACAATTTGTGTGGTACTGAAGTTTGGCTTAGTAACCTGTAATTGGGGGATAGCCTTTGGAGCCTTTTTAAAAAAGGGGTGTCACTTTAACCATCATCCAATCATCTGGTACAGATGCTGATTTAAATGATAATTTACATACCACATTTAGGAGGTCTGCAATTTTACATCTGAGTTCCTTCAGAACTCTTGGATGGATATCATCTGGTCCTGGTGAAGTTTGACTTTGTAATTTATCAGTTTGTTCCAAAAATCTCCTCTACTGATAACTCAGTCTAGGACAGTTTCTCAGACTTGTCACCTAAAAAGAATGGCTTGGGTCTGGGAATCTCCCTCATACTCTCAGCCATGAAGACCAATGCAAAGAATGAATTTAGTGTCTTTGCAATAGCCTTAAGTTCCTTGAGGGCTCCCTTAGCATGTCAATTGTCCAATGGGCCCATTTGTTGTTTAACAGGCTTCCTGCTTCTGATATATTTACAACATATTTTGCTGTTATTTTTTAATCTTTACCTAGATGTTTTTCAGGTTCATTTTTGGTCTCCTCAATTATATTTTTATATTTCACTTGCCACAGTTCATGATCCTTTCTATTTTCCTCCCCTTTTCTTAATTTCCACTGTTTAAATGATATCCTTTTGCCTCTAGCTGCTTCTTGTACTTTGTTGTTCAGATACCATGTCAGCTTCTTGGTCGTCTTACTTTTTTTTTTTTTTTAAATTTGTGATGTACATGTAAATTGAGCATCTATTATGTTCTCTTCAGAAAGTTTCCCTGCAGTTTGTAGGGATTACACTTTTGGCATTGTACCTTTTAACTTCTGTTTAACTAGCTTCTTCATTTGTGTGTAGTTTCTCTTTCTGAAATTAAATGCTACTATGGTGCTATAGTGAGCTGCTTTGGTGTTTAGGTTCTGTCGAAGCCATGCTACCATGAATCCTCCTTAACTGCAAAAGCTTTCAGAAATCCTGGTTTGGGTAGAAGGGGATTATGGATCATTTAACATTAACTTAATTGTGTTGACTTTTCCAGGTGACCTTCACGGGTCTGGAATAATGTGTTTCTGTCTCCTTGTCTGACATTTCCCAGCTTCAACTCAGCTCCACTCCACTCCACTGTAAAGCTTCCACCCTCTTGCAAACTCTGGATTGTCCTGAGAGGGCTCAGTGAATGAGGGGTGTGGATAGAGAGGAAGAGAGAATGCCAGGGAGCCAAAGAGCAGAAGGGGACATTTGAATGCAGGACCGCTGCACAAGTGGATTTAGAGGAGAATGACCTAGCTCAGAAAGACTGTGAAGCCGGAAAAGTGAGTGGGAAGAAAGTCTGAGTAAAGTACTGTAAGTGCTGTGTTGAAAGCACCTAGCTGTCACTGTAGATTTGGGAGTTGTTTCTCTATCCCAGTTACATAAATAGTAAAGCAGTCTGAAAGACACTAAGTTCCAAAGGGGTAGTTGTGTTAGTCTAGTCCAGCAAAACAAACAAGGAGTCTTGTTTGTTTTGAAAGACAATAGGTTCCCTCTAACTACGCACACACAGATCGATTAAAACCAGGATTACCATGGGGAGAAATATGAGTTTAAATTATAAAGAGGAGGAAAAGAAGGTTTGAAAATTTACACCAGTTCTTAAAACCAAAAAATGTTTTCAGAGGTCTCAGTGCACTCCTAATACAAACTTCCCAACAGACCTGCTACTGATGCACTAAGACAGGTTGATTGTTTTAGTGTTCTTATGGTACCAGCACATATCTGAAGTACATAAAGAATACTGCTAATCTTTTCTCAAGGATTTGAAAAGAATAATTTATATACATTCACTATTATAACATTTATTACCTTAGAACCTAACTGAATTCATGTACTTATTGTGCTAGGCACTGTACAGGCACACTTTAAGAGACAGTCAGTGGCATGAAGAACTTACAATTTGAATAGACAAGACAAGTTATTCACTAGAAGCTGAGAGTTGTTGGAAAATATTCATTTTTTTCCAAATGCTGAACTCTGATGAACATTGTCAAGTATTGAAAAACATCTTACAACTTTATAGGGACTCAGAAAACTCTGAAACTATATGCTGGACACGTTTAGAGATTTTTTTCAAAGATTTTTCAATAAATAAATCTATTTATTTGTTTGTTTATTTTTAAATCTAGTGTCTAATGAAAGAGTCACATAGAAAATTGGAAATTTGCTATCAGTTCTACCATTCACTCAACTCTTTCTCCTTGTCTTCAGCACCCTGGAGAATAAAATAATTTTTCTTATGTTTCTGGATTTAATAATTTAATATCTCCATATAACGTTACATAGTCTTCATTGCTTTTGTCATTTATCTTCCTATATCCATCTAATCTGTTTTGCCTTTTGATGGCACACCTGTCAGTGCTGTAACAGGGCTCACACACAAGAATTCTTTTAAAAAGAGTGGTCTTTATTTGCTGTTCCTAATTCCTTGCTCCGAAGAATGGTCTGATGAGAGATACTAGGCTGGAACAGAAGATAGCAGAGGAGAGGCTCATTTTTTGTTTTGTTTTGTTTTGTTGTTTCCCCACAGACTATCAGTGTGACCTTGGACAGTTATTTAGCCTCTCTGCGGTACTCAGATAGAATGCTAAAGGGGGCTATAACATACCTGAAATGAATGGATGTCATGTGTTGTGGTTACAGAAGATATTCCCCAAATTACAAGAGTTAGTACCTAGCAACTACTGCTGTTCTGCCAAATACAAGTGTTCAAAAAAACCAAGCATCTGTTCATCAAAGCCATGATACTGGCTTATAATCATGAGATTTTTTAAATTAATATTAGATTCTTTTTGTTTACTTTCTGGGTTTTGAACCCTTTTAAGATTCATATTTTCTAAGATTTCTTTTCCCAGCAACAGTGAGGACTAGATACTATCTAGCATGAAAGCATACAGATGCCCTGAACATAACAATATCATCTAAAAAAGATATGGAACTGAGGTATTCCCTGGTAATGAAGAGAATGTTTGTTGCACTATAATGCTTGCAAGATATTTTATTTTTGATATATTATGTGACAACTGTATATACTTATAGAAAAGAAAATGCTTTCCTAAAGATACATCTTTATTTATGATTTTCTTTTTCATAGTGTGCAGAAACATCTTCAAACAGTGAGAAGTGGGGATAAAAGGCCAGAGAGATAATGTGGTGCAAAATTATAGTGTTTGACAGTGTTCTAGTAATGAACAAGGAAAAACCTCAATACCCTGGAAAAGACTTACATAGGAACGTTTCCTATCGATTCAAATTAGGATCATGTAAGGAATGATCAAACTAGTGTTCCTACTGAGCACACAATTTGTTAAATGGAACAGATTGAAAATAACAGGGCATTTCACACAAGCATAGGCTTGCAGGCCTATTTCGGACTAAATGGGATCACAAACAATTTGAAAATAATATGTCATATATTTTGTCATCCTGGCATACACACTACCACCCTGGGCGTGCTACTCTATGAATTCATAACTCAGTATAAAAGTTTTCCCTTTTCCTGATTAATACTGAATATTTTATATTTTTAGAAGATGAGGATCTCTATTTCCAAACACTCAGAAAGTTGTCATATAACTTGGAAATCTAGCAGGACTTTGTGGTGATGCCAATTTGGTCTGAAAGGAATATCTGCACCATGTGTTATTTACAAAATCAATCCATACTATGTCTGGATTTTTTTCTTTACCAGGTTTAGAGCCTCAGGAAAATAACTGAAGCAAACTCAAACTGTGAGAGTTAAATTTGTCACAGTAATACTCATTATAAATTAGAAAGTCACAATTCTTTTTCTATGTTCTCATTACTTGTTATAAGAGCACTGATTAGCTACATACTTCTCCCAGGCTTAGAGTATTCCCCATTTCACACTGTCTCTCTCTCCTGACCAACATTGTGGGGGTGGAGTCAAGATTCTGTTTATCCCCTTGACCTTCTCTTCCACCTCCACACTCACTGCTTTTAGGGATGGAGCCTTTGGAGGAGTGGTAGATACAACCACGGCTTGCTGTCCGCATGCCTGAACCAAGGATGTTGAGACACTTAAGACAGTCCTGCTAAGGTATTTAGTCCCCTGCATGCTGCTCTGACATCAGGTACAATTTGGTCCTCGATCATGGGACTTTTGTAGAGAGGACTCTTCCCTGTTGGCAGCTGTCCTATGATACTGCCAGAGGGAAGTTATTAATGAGACTTAAGATGGCTGAAGCGATTCAAGCTGTGCTCTACAATTTTTCTACATATGTAACAACTGGGTATTTGAAGACAGCACCTCCCCGTAAGGATGCTGCATACTTCTTCCTCTGCTGTCTCTCATCCTCATGAGCAAAGCAATTCTTTTCACAACAGGCTGAGACTTGGTGTATGATGTCATGACATTGCAGTTTATTGCAAACTAGCTCTTCCCAATTCATGGGGTCAATGCCTCCCTTTGAACATTCAAGTGTAAAAGGAAATGTTATTTACTACTTTACAAAAATTAGGGGTCACCAAATGAAAATAATGGGCAGGAGATTTAAAATAAAAAAAATGAAGCTTTTTGTATACAATGAGCAATCATCCTCAAATAAGAACTAGATAAGTTCATGGATGATAGGTTTATGAAGGGCTATTAACCAGGATGGCCAGGGATTGCTATTTGCCAGCAGGTGGGAATGGCTAATGGCATAGATCAATTTATTACATATTCTATCCAGTCCCTCTGAAGCAAATGGCATAGCCTACTGTCAGGAGACAGGATTCTGGGTTAGATGAACCATTGGTCTGATGCAGAATGGCCATTCTTATGCAAATACCATGGAGGAGGAGAAGAGACTGTTGGGGCTAGAATCAGTGTAGGAGAATGTGATTTCTTTATGAAGGAGCTGACTTCCCAAAGAACTCTTGGGATCCACCAGGCAGCTGTCAACAAATAAGTCATCCACCTATCAACAAATAGGTTGATGATAAAACAAGGGCTGGGAAGGAATCTATATTAAGGATTCCTTGGTCAGATTATCATGCAAAAAGTCCTCTTCCTCAGGTTTTCTTGTAGGACTTCACAACCTTATCATCTGTATTTATTTCCTTTGCCCATTACCTGCTTCACTTTGTCATTCTGCTAATTCACTGAATTTTCTCTTTCCACTCTTGTATTTGGCAGACCATTCTCCCAAGTAGCCCACAAACTCATCACAAACTTAAGTCTACTTTTGCACTCACAATGTCTGAGGGAGTTTGAAATTTGGTCACGGGTTTGCCTATTCCTCACTCATTCTGTTTGCCCATTGCTTTTCTATTCCACTTGTTGCTAGCTGTAAACATCTAAAATATTGTTCCTAAAGGTCTAATATAAACAGATCTACCCATTTCTTACATTAATTACTGCAACGTTAATGTTGCTTACAACTGCAGAAATGCTATCTTGTGGGCTTTAAAATGCTTTGCCCTTTTCAGAACATCCCCATAAAATTATTTTCTTTTCCCACATGATTATCCATGGCTAACTCCAGGCTCTACCTCTATGTTCACACCTAGCCGCTTAAACTGATTTAAGTTAAATCGATTTAACATAACCCCACTAGAAACCCAAACTGAACTAGCATGTCCATGGACAGGACTTGCTAGTTCGATTTAGGACAGGGGTACCCTGCAAGGTGTGGCAATATGGCCCCCAAGATGGGCCATGTTGCCACCCAATCCCTTGCCTGGCTCTCCATAGGAGAGCTGGTGGCAGGTGGAAAGCATCCCCCACCGACTCTGGGCTCCCTGAGCCAGTGTGGGAGAAGACACCCTCCCCGCCAGACTGGCTATGGCCTTGTGGCTCTGCCAGGCATGAGAGAGAAGGAACTCCCTGCCCGGCTCCCCCAGTGCTGGCCAGGTGGCGGTAATGGGACCCCTGCACCCAAATCCCAGGGCACTTGCCGGGCAGCAGGGGAGAGAGGACCCCCATGCCTGGCTCTCTGGGTACTCACTGGGTAGCAAGGGTTGCACCCCGCACTTGGATTTAGGAGCACTCACCAGGTACGGGGGAGAAGGGACTACGATGCCTAACAAGCACTCCTAAAGCTGGGTGCGGGGCTCCCTTCTCCCCATACCTTGCAAGAGTGCCTGCAGCCAGGTGAGGGGGATCTTCCCCCACTGCCCAGCCAGCACTCCAGAAGGTGAGCACGGGGTTGCTTCCCTGGCTCCTGGCTTGCACTCTAGGAAGCCGGGTGCAGGGCTCCCTTTCCACTGTACTCGGCCAGAGCAGAGAAAACTAGGTGTGAGGGGCTCTTCTCCCTGCCACCTGGCCAGCACTGTGGGAGCTGGGTGCAGGGGTCTCTTCCCTGCTGCCCAGCTAGCAGTGGGGAAGCTGGGTGCCAGGGGGCCCTTCCCCAGTTCCCAGCTTGCTCTCCAGGAAGCTGGGAGTGGGGCCCCCCATCTCCCATGCCCAGCCAGCAGGGGGGGAGCCAGCATGGAGGTCGTTCCACCCTCCCCACCTGCCTGGCCAGGGTTCTGAACCCTGGCCCTTCCTTCCAGGGTGCTGTGCACCATGGGAAGAAGAAGGTCAAATTTTGTTAAACAGATGTAACAGTTATATTGAGATAACTTGTCCATACAGTGTTATAACAGTTTTGATTTAACCATCATATTGATATAAAACTAGGTTTTATTGTATTAGTATGACTTTCCTTATATCGAAATGAGGGAGCTCCTCATTTCTATATAAGGCAACATTGTGTGGACCTATCATTTTTTAAATTGAAATAACTAGCATTCTTTCAATTTAAACAGTGTGTGTGGACATGCCCTATAAGAATATGTAAACTAGCATTTTCTTTGACTCATGAGTACATGTGACAAATGAAATAAAAAATCATGGAACAAAGAGATCAGATCGTATCTGTTAAAACGGATGGGTCTAAACTGTATAAATCAGACCTTGCTGTGGGTTTGACATTTCAAATTTAATCTTTTCTCCCAAAATCCAGAGTTGATTGGATCTGGGGTTCCAGTTTGACCCTTTAGACAGCTATGCTCAGTTCATGTTCAGCTTTGGGCATAGATTTTTAACATCTGCAAAGTTTGGAAATGTTTGGATTCAGAATTCTTTTTCCAATCCACCCTACAAATAATAAGGGCCAAATCATGCCTTCATTTACTTGGAACAAGTTTTGTCGGAGTTCCACTTGTGTAGGTGTAACCTGCTAGGGTGGGCTCAAATGCATCTACTTGCCCATCTCCAGTGCCTCACAGTGAAAACCCCTGCAGAAAGCAACTTGAGAGCCAGGATCCAGTTGTTAAAAGGACTCACAGCGAAGACTGCTCAGAGTTCGCATCCCACATTAAACTACCACTCAGCAAAAACATACAATGAACTTTATTAACTAACTAAACACACCTTAACCTAAGGAACCATAATACATTTAAATAAAACAGTATGAAACCCAGGAGTCCCAAAGTTCAGGTGGAGTCACCCTTATCTCAATTACAATCTGTTAAGTACTTGAGGCTTGAACGCAAAACAGAACCAACCCTCATCTTCTCTGGCTACAAGAATCTTCAGCTGGAATCCATGCAGTCCTTCCCTTCCTCTCCTCAACCAGCACCATGCAATCAGGTTACTGGCCATCCAGCTTTCAGGTCCGCTGCAGACAACTCCTCTGCAAAGCAGTCCAAAGCAGGGAGAAAACATCTTGCAGTCCACTCCTGCTCAGCTCCTTTCACTGAGTCCCTTAGCCCATGCATTCTGCAGCTCTCTGTTTGCTCTTCTCCAAGCTGCTCCTCTCAGGCTTCTCCCTGGGCCTGTAACTCCAACACAACAATAAAACTCGTGGAGCATGCTCAGTGTGCTCCCACACTCTCTTACCAGAAGTTTCTGATTTCTGGGCTGCAAAATCTGCCCAGCAACATAACCCAGCCACAAAGGATCCCTGAAAGAGACTGCACTTTTATGCACATGGGTTACATAGGCATGTGCTGAACTGGACCCTTTGGCTATGCCTATATATGCTGTTTTAGTATGGACATGCTAGTCCGGAATAAAGAAGTCTGAAGTTAGTCTGGACTAAGCTTGGGCTGGTTCAAACTAACAGCAACTTTTTGGTTCAAACTAGCAATGCGTTCTAGTTCGAACGAACATTTTTTGTTCAAACTAGAGCACGTGGCTAGTTTGAACTAATGGCTTAGTTCAAACTTTTTAAGTTCGAATTAAGCCTTAGTTCATGTCTTGCCCGTGCTTAGTTTGAACTAAGCGCAGAAGCCCAAACTAACCAGGGTTACTTATTAGTTCGGACTAAGTTTTGCCTAGTCTGAACTAAGAAATGTCTAGGCTAAGCTTGCTTAGTCCGGACTAATTTGGCAGTCTAAACATAGCCCAAGTCTTTGATGAAAGGTGTTCATAATGGACATTTGAATTGTCTTTTATATATCAACAGCTGAAAATTTATGAGTTTCTCTTTCATTTCTACTTTCTTTCCTTATCAAATGCTCACTGACAGAAACAAACAAACAAAACCCAAACAATGATGGTTAAGGCTGAAAAGCTTGTTTTTAGCGGAATCCAGACAACATCCAAAATCAAAGTCACTCTGTCTTCACAAGAAACACAAAATTATAACAGCTAGAAATGAACCATCAATGGAGTCTGTTTACTCCGTACTGACAGTGGATTCTCTGCACTCACTCACAATCCAATTTACATCTCCAGCCTTACTTTGGCTATCAAAAAAATAGCAATATACACCCAAAGGAGAAAATACAAATACTGTCAGAAATGAATTACCAGAAATGAATCCATTAGGTAAAAAAACCAGATTTTATAATCCGAGTAATTTACAACCATAAATTTCCACTAAGGATCATACACACTAATCCTTCACTCCTTTCTTCATGAGTTACAATCGTTATATCATTCAGATATATGTGCTGACTTCTCTACTTATTCCCAACCAAGGAGTGGCACAGCTTACTTACTGCAATAATGAACAGCACTAGCCTTCAAACTAACACACTTCTTGTTGGATAAGAAGTGAAGCTCTCAGTAAGTTCCTTCACCTCCTGCTATACACTTAGCTAACACAGAACAAAAGGAGGTTTTTAATGTCTTTGAAATTCCAAGATTTTTTTACAATGCAGGTAAGATTTTTTAATTCAAATTTTTACTGAGGAGAAAAATAATGATGCACCTGTACTTTAATATGATTCTAGCTGGGGCAGGCACTGTGTATTTTTGTATAGTGCTTAGCTCCTATTGATACAGGCCCTTACTGGGACCCAAGGGAAGTATTGTAACAGATATAATAAAGAAAATGAAATTTAATGCAGAAGGAATGTGTGTTTTTTCTTGTACATAAAGATCAGATTGATACTTTCAATCAGAATGACTTTTATTATATGGTAAAAAAACAACATAATAAGAATGAACAAAAATAAAGTCTCCACAAGGAAGCAACAACTATGTGTGTGTCTCCTCTGATGGCATCTGGTGAATCAAACTCAGAATGGCCACTCACATCTGCATCCTCAAATTCAAAAGTTTAGTAACTATAATTCAGTGTTTTAACATGACCACAACAAAATATGCCACATAATTTAGCCTCTGATAGCATTTAGAAAGAAGTAATTATATATGTTGAATCTTTGCTTTTGAGCACTAAGTCTCTTAAATTGGGCAAGATGGACAGTGAACCACACATGTGCGAATTCATTCAATTAAAACTGAAGACTACACTTTGATAGGATTTGTGAAATTCCACTTACAGAAGCTCCGTTTCTGGTGTTAATGCATGAGCCACAAAGCCCACAGCTTGACTTTCAGATCCTGAGTTTTGAGGGTTAGAATTTAAAAGCAACCCACATCTTAAGACTCATAATATTAACAAATTTAAGCCACTGAGAAACAATAGGATTCTAGAGAGCAGCATTTACAGTATCATTTTTCAGGGTACAGCTGCCCACTGAAATATAATAAATAGATGTCCATAAATTCCTATTGTCATAACCCCATACATTTCATTCTAAAGGGTTACATTTAATAACTGATTTTCTCTGTATTGTGCACACAGTATTGAAGCTGACCAATAAACTATGAAACTGAAATTTTGTGCAGATAACCCAATTTTTATTTAAACCTCTTTAGATAATAGATAGTAAAGACAAAAATAACTGAGCCTTTCTTTTGTTTTCATCTGTTTGTGCATCTCAGTAGGAAAAACCATTCTATCATTTCACTCAACTTTCTTTGTCCTTCACCATTAAGGAATAAATGCTTTTTTCTGTTTGTGCAAGATGTATATTGTATTATATGACGCAACTTCATTTTCAGGCTTATGAGTTTTCCCTCACACTCAGGTTAATGTCTTAGTGGATTAGCACTTTTCAGTTGGGTGTTGTAATGGGGTTCTGACTCACCTCACCAGCAAGGTGTTTTGGAAGAAAGAAAATTTACCTGGTCTGCTCTGAAGAAAATTGTAAGAGGGCATGGCAAACTGGTGTGGTCTTGATAGGGAAAAGGTCTTCAAAAGAAAGCTCTCATATAAGGGTGAGGCATTTGGGCACTGGGAGGAATAAACTTTCCCTGGGAAGTAGGGCTAATTGTTCAAAATGTTTGGAAGTCAGGATCTATGATGAGCTTACATCAAAACCAAACAAAGAATAACAGCGACTTGGTGGGATAGCTTGTGTTGTGCATGGCAGCTTAAAAATTCTGGCCAAGGTGAACTGAGCCCTAGAAGTTCAGGCTAAGGCCAGAGCAAGAGTCCCCATATCTGAGGGGCTTTCCAAAACAGTTTAAGCTAAGCAAGTTTGTCTAGCAGCATATCCTGTAACTGGCAGCTTTGCGGTTAGCTGCTTGTGCAAGATGTACCCCTAAGGAGATGAAGGGTGAGCCTCTCAGAAGTCAAGTGATCTCCCTCAATATATAATAGCTAATGGCAGCAGCTTTTATTGTAAATGACAGCAACTTTTAGGCCTATACAGAAGCTTTCGTGACTCGGTCACCAGAGAAATGCAGCAGGCAGCAAAGATAAGCAGCAAAAGTGGGGTGTGTGGTTGCATGGGTGGCAAGAATGAAAAGTCCCTAGCTAAGAGCAAACTCGATGGCCAATCAGGATCCAAAAGGTTCCAGTAAAGAAAGGAGAAGCAATCCCCCAAATATGGAGGAAGGAGGATGACGATGGATGACTCTCCTCAGGATGCCCTCTTGATCGATTCATCCATAAAACAACTCAAGTCGGTAACCAAGGGGAGGAAGTTCAACATCAATGCAACAGGGGTCAATGCACATCCGAAGCTTCCTCACCTCCTTCAGCTTCAGCACCTGGGCTAACTTGGACCTGGCCAGTCTCAAGTAAGCCGTGCGTCTAATAGGTATGAGTGTGGCATGTCAGCGGTCGTGTTAGTTAAGACTGTTGTGTTCTGTAATTTGTGTTGCCTGTTATGCTGCTTTACTTAAATCACGAATGTATTGGAGCCCTGTTTCCAAGTATGCTGCAACCCCTGGTGCTGGGAAAAATCCAGTGGTTTATTGTGTGGTTCGGGGTTGCCTTAACAAATGGCAAACTACCCCTACATATATACGTCCCCACTTACGGTGTCTTCATAAATATATCTGTATATCATTAAACAAGCACTCATAAAGATTGTACTTGCAAACAAACGTAGAGTTTGCCTCCATTTAATCATTGTATATCAAGCTTCCTTGAGTTACAAAAGTTACATAAAAGATAATCAACCCAAAAGGAGTGTCCAGAATCTTTCTTCTCCCACCCCACCAACCTCTTTTCAACCCCACATAACACTTCCATGACTGGAGCACTGCCATGGATGAGTATAAATTGTTCAGAAAGGACAGTCAGGGAAGAAGAGGTGGAGTAGAAGCACTATATATAAAAACTTTAGGACTGCTTGAAGCTCCACTATGAAAGTAGAGACAAACCAGTTGAAAGTCTCTGGGTTAAGTTTAGATGAGAGTGCAACAAGGGGGATGTTATGATGGGTGTGCACTATAGACAACTAGACCAGGAGGAGGAGGTGGATGAGGCTTTATATGGACAACTAGCAGAAGTTTCCAGATCACGGGCCCTGGTTCTCATGGGGAACTTTAATTACCCTGACATCTGCTGGGAGTGCAATACAGCAGTGCACAGACAATTCAGGTAGTTTTGGAGGCCACTAATGACAACCTCTTGGTACAAATGCTGGAGGAATCAACTAGGGGCCTTGCCCCTGTTTACCCACTGCTCACAAACAGAGAAGAATTGATTGGGGAAGTAGAAGTGAATGGCAACCTGGGCAGCAGTGACCATGAGATGGCAGAGTTCAGGATCCTGATCAAAAGAAGAAAGGAAAGAAGCAGAACACAGACCCTGGACATCAGAAAAGTAGATTTTGACTCCCTCAGGGAACTTATGGGCAGGATCCCGTGGCAGGCTAATCTGAAGGGGAAAGGTGTCCAAGAGAGCAAGCTGTATTTTAAAGAAACCCTACGAAGGGCACAGGAAGATACTGTTCCAATGTTCAGAAAGAACAGCAAATATAGTAGGTGCCCAGCATGGCTTAGCAGAGAACTCTACAGTGAGCTGAAACACAAAAGGGAAGCTTACAAGAAGTGGAAGCTTGGACCGATGAATAGGGACGTGTATAAAGATATTGCTTGGGCCTGCAGGAATAAAATCAGAAAGGCCAAAGGGCAAGTGAAGTTGCAGCTAGCTATGGATTTGAAGGATAATAGGTAAGGGTACTACAAGTATGTCAGTAACAACAAGAGGATAAGGGATGGTCTAGATCCCTTATTGAATGGGGCAGGCATCCTGGTGTGAAATGATGTGGAAAAGGCTAAAGTACTCAATGCGTTTCTTTTTCCATCAGTCTTCACAGGCAGGGTCAGCTCCTAGGCTACTACACTGAATAACAGAGAACGGAGAGAAGGATAGCAGCCCTCGGTAATATAAGATCAGGTTAGGGACTACTTAGAGAAGTTGAATGTACACAAGTCTATGGTACCAGATAAACTGCATCCAAGTGTGCTGAAGGAGTTGGCCAATGTGATTACAGAGCTCCTAACACTTATCTTTGAAAACTCTTGTGAAAGGAGGAGGTCCAGGATTGGAAAAAGGCAAATATAGTACCTTTCTTCAAGAAAGAGAAAAGAGGACCCAGAAAACTACAGACCAATCAGCCTCCCTTCAATCCCTGGAAAAATCATGAAGCAAGTCCTCAAAGAATCCATTCTGAAACACTTGGAGGAAAATACAGTCATCAAGAACAGTCAGCAAGGAAGTGCCAGCAGCCAGCAGGTCTGGAACTATTTTGAATTCTCTGTAAAGGGACTACCTTAGTGACCTGACTGGAAGGCAAAACCATGAGGAGGGGCTGCCTAGCAAGATGGAACAGGTGAATACACCAGCAGAGTGGGAGTGCATTGCTCATTCCCAGGATGGCCACCAGCAGACTAAGCTAGCAGTGACTGGACCCTAGGACATGGATATGGAATACATTTGTTTATTAACAACAAATGTCTGTGTTCACACATTGTCATCTGCTAATCAATGATTGTGAATGGGCCTCATTTACCCAAACTGAATTGACTTTGTTAGCACTTGCCCTCCTCATTGTAATGTTTCTCACCCCTGCAAGTATATATGTACCTCTTAACTGTAGTTTCCACTTCATGCATTGGATGAAGTGGGTCACAGCCCACGAAATCTTATGCCTGAAGAAATTTGTTAGCCTTAGGGTGCCACAGGACTTCTGTTGTTTTTTTTTTTTAACAGCATTCTTTAGTATAATGCTGTTTGAAAACTGTGTGTACATTTTTCAACTTTAAATGCCTAAATAAGGAAATGGCCTGACTTTTAGAGAACAAGCTGATTTTTAAGAAAAACAGCCTCAAGAAAATCAAGTTAGAAAATATATAATCAGTGTTGCTTGGGTTCTGTTTCTGCTTTGTTTTTGTACCCTTTCCCAAACCTTGGCAATTATGTCCTTTTTCTACTAGCAAATATTGAGGTTGAGAATGCGTGAGTATGGATTAACATAGCTACTTTTTAAAAAGAACATCAACTTATTTAGCTTGTCTTTATGCCAGAAAAGTTGGATAAATGCCCTAGAATAAGGATATCACAGATCTGGGAGATACATAGCATAACTGCTACTATATAGCTGGATAGCAGAGTCAGGACCAATCATTCATCCTGTAGAGTCCACACAGCTATTATATTTTTCCTTTTAATTTTACTGTAAGTAAAACACAGATTTCACAGAAAACATCCTGACATATTTGGAATACAGAGCATTTTCTGCAGTCATATTAAATCGCTTTTTAAGCAAGAAAGACTTTTGGCAAAAATCCTTGAGTTTCACCTTTAGCATTTTCTAGTTTTGACCCAGACAAGCACCATTTGCTTTGGATAACATTAAATACTAAAAATAACATCAAATATTAAAAGGAAGCAAACAGAACATTTAACATTTTAGCAAAGCATCTCAATCCCGCTGCAGACTCCCATCCTGAGGTGTGTTGCCAAATATAGTCATAAAAGAGTTCTACAACCTTAAGCTTTGAAGGTGATTCAGAAGAGGTTCTAATATCAGCATGACAGAGTAAGTCCTTTGTTATTGGTTTGCTTCACTAGCACCAAAGCTTGCATAGGCATCAAGCAGAATTAAAGAAGGAGTTCAATTTGTGTAGGAACTCATCTATAGATATGAACTCTCCCCATGTTACAAAGGTTGCACAGTTTTAAAACAAGAACACATCCTCCAGCAGTACTGGTGTCATTGGGTTTCCTCAGGAAAATTTTGTAAAGAGAGAGAGAAAGAGAGCATGTGTATCTGTCCCAGACTTTTGATAGGAATGTTCAGGATCCAGTTCTAAGAATTCCCCAGGTCCTCTTGTCTATTTCTGGGATGGGGGAGGGCAGGTGAATTTGGGTCTTAAGGAGAGCAACAGCTCTCTGCCAGAGGAACTATCAGCATATTTCCTTTAAGGATACATCTAGATGGTAGCTGGGAACATGCTTCTTAATGGGTAAGACAGGCTTGGGCTAACTCTACTCCAGCTAACATGCTCAAAATAGCTGTGTGGGTCAGAGGTCACACAAAGGGTGGCTCAGGCTAACTCCCCAAATACATACCTGAGGCAGTTTTGTACATTGACAGCCTGAGTTGCTGCCTTTGCTACGCTGCTAGTTTTTGCATATGAGCTCAAGCACAGCTCATGCCTATCTGTCTACATGTGCTGGGAAACATGCTCCCAGCTGCAGAGCAGATGTACCTGAGGGCTTGTTTACACTGCAATGGAAGCCTGGGCTCAGACTGAGGCTCTGCTCGTAGTCCCATGCACTCCCACTTCTGTCTGCATGCAAATCCCTCAGACTCAATCTTTGAGCCTCTATCCTTGGCCCTGAGGTGAAAGATCTGAGCCCACGTCCAGGAGACACCCAAGGTTCAAGCCCTATCATTTTGGAATATGGATATAACCATGCCAGACTCAGGTTCTAAGAGCCTCCCAGTGCTGTCCCACAAACGCTTTGGTCAGGGGTTTTTTTTTCCTGTCTTCTTTGTCCCACAAGTCACCAATCAACTCCCAAGAAATGTTGGCAACCCCCTTTATTCAAGTACAACTTGGCATTTAACCCTTCCATTTAATTCTGAGCGCTGAGCTTCAACATAGTGAACCTTCTCCTTTGTGCAATGGTCACCAACCAGGAGTTGTTCCTGGTCTCAAGAGCACAGACAGATTTTTAGTGAATCTATTAATGACATAAGCAAAACATTAGATTTTAGAAAAAAGTACAAGGAATGATTAGGCCTACCAGCAAATAGCAAAGAAGCAACATTGTAAACTTGGGAACGCATCATCTTCATGACCATTTTATGAGGACTTTGACAGGATGTGGGGTGAAGACTTGTACCTACTCCCAGCAGTCAGCCAAGAACTTCTTGCTCTTCAGTCCCTACTGCAGTCCTGTAGCTTCCTCAAACAACAAGGAAAACCATCCATGGTCCTCGTAGCTGGATTGACTGCCTCAAGCTCTACAGCGTCTTTATATTGCCCCTCCCCCCCCCCCCGGACCATCTAAAGTGTTGGCAGGCTTCTCAAACTTCTTGTTTTGCAAGAGGTTGAACAGTCAAGTTTTCCCACACTGAACCACTTGTAATGGTTTAGAGTGGTCACATTTCTGGAGAGCAGGAAGTTTGGGATATGGTGGGTCTGACTGTGGCCTGCATACTACAGTGTCAAAATTGGAGCCCTGGACTGGGGCCCAGCTTCAAAAACTTCACAACGTAGTGTCAGCAATCAATGTTGTTATGCAGGCCTTGGGTTCTCAAAACCCAGGTTTGCTGACTTGAGTTTCACTTACCCCGGGCTCCCTTTACACTTGAGATTTACAACCTGCCAGAGCACAAGGGAGTGACATGATGAAAGCCCTGGGAGCCAATTTTGACTCATTTAAGTTATGTGTCTGAATTTTGCTTTTTATGGATTTAATTTATGAGACTATTGCCCAGGTCAAGGACTGATCCAATCCACATGAACTATGACTTTACACAATAAAGAATGTATCATCAATGACAAGCATCCTTCACATGAGATGCTTCCTTCTTATCCTAATTATGATTATCAATATTGCAACTCTTAATCGGTCAAACATTTTAATAGAGGGTCAAATCTTAAACCATTCTCTGCAGCCACAGAGGGTCTATACCAGTAAAAGAATGGGAAAAGAATTTGGGAATTCTGGGTAGAGGACTCCATGTATTTCAGCCCTGGTGTATGTGTAATGTGGGCTTGATCTTGAACCACCTGGTAAAATCCCTGATGACTTCAGTGAGGACAGATCATGCATTTCTGCAGCTCTAGCAGTTTTCTCCCCTGTGGAGTTGTAGTCAGGCTATCACAGTCCTAAGAATTTGTCTGCTTTCTGAAAACATGGGCAAAGAGTCACCTGGATTGCAGATGAGCTTTCTGCTGCTTCAAAGAGGTAGCAATGAGAAAATCATATGTAATGAAAACAACAGAAAACTACTTTGTTATTGTGTAGTTCATTACTCTACAATTAATGATTGTTTGGCACTACTTCATATGGACAGAGGAAATCTTGTATTCTGCTGTGAATTGGATTATCTATGTAACTATCTATCTATAAAAAAATTGCCTCTAATCTTTGATATTAGACATTTTGGAGCCAAAGACATTTAGAACATTTGTATAAACTAATTTATTCCCGTAAATGTTTGTAGAGGGAGATGTAATCTCATTACTACCTAATGTTGGAGCTGACACGGGAACAAGAAAGAAGACAAATTTTAGAGCCATATATTACACTTGTCAGGGCTTTTGATGTTAAGCAGATTAAAAGTAGAGGTGAGCATTTATGATTTTATGGATTTTACATATTTTCTTCCTGGATTTTTCTTCCACTCCATTCCAATTTCACTTATCCATGTCATTTTTGCTAAAACTATAATGTATTATTCACCAGCAGAACTAGAATTTCTATGTTCCCCTTCCCTTAATTCTTTTATTCAGGAGCATACCAATAAGAACAGAGACAATGTTCCGTTAAATATATTACTAGAAGTTAAAACAAAAACAAAAACAAAAAATGAACAACCGGAGAAGCATTAAAGGGTATAAACTAAGATAGCATACGTGAATTTATCATTTTGAAACTAAGATCAACTAGGATAGAACAGTCTTAAAAAGGACCTGATCCTAACAGATGCTTATGTTCTATTGATTCCCATTGATTTAATGGTGCAAAATATTCAGAAAATACATTAGGATCTGATCTTCAAAGATATTCAGCACCCATAACTCCCTTAAGTTCAATGAGTTCTGCAGTTACTCAATGTCCCGCAAAAAAAATCAGGCTTTCATTTTTGTATTTATAACCAAAGTCCAACATTTTATAAAAGAGTCGCTAAAGATAAGCTTTTAAATGTTTTTCTGACTTTAGTGGCAGCTGCTCAGTGTTCAGAACTTTTGAAAATCAGACTGCTTCCTTAAGTGTTTAATAAGATTCTGAATCCTAAGTTTTGAATCCTAATAAGATTTTGAATCCACCCATTTTATAAAATCATGGTCATAATCTGAACAACAGGTTTGTATATTCTACCATCATGCTGATTATAATTTTTATTTAATTACAGAGAATAATATATTTATACTGTATTTCCTCATGAAACATCTATTATTACAACAGAAGTTCATAAATAACATCATATCAATACAGTTTATAAAAATATACAGAATTAGGAGTATACTTACAGTATATGCCATGCATTTTTATAAAAAGCTATTGTTTTCATGTTTCAAACCTATTTGTGACCACAGAGTTTCCCACAATACTGAGGGTTTTCTATCAGGTTTTCCTTGGGCTGCCAAGAATATTAAAGGAAGTCTGTGGTGAGATGGATCTAAGTTCAAGTGAGAGGGTGGGAAGAAGTGGGGGACTTTAATGTCTCCTTTCTAGTCACTTTTGACTACTTGCATCACTACTGAATTACCTCTATGGGATTTCTTCAGTCATAGAATGGAATTATTTGGACTGATTACACACCCTTTTCCAGATGCTGTTTCCAATCTATTCAGAACCATGGGACAGATCCTCAGCTACTATAAGCTATCAGTGACTTCAGTAGAGCTACAATAATCTACACTTTCTGAAGATTTGTTTTTTGGTGATTAAATTAAATTAAATGACTATTAATGCAACCAGTTATATACAAGTAACCCTTCTGCCACAGCAGGCTGGCAGAACAAGGGCTGGGCTCTATACCTATGGGTTTCCCAATAATGTAGCACCACCAATAGGCTCAAACCCCCACCCAGATTTCTGGGAAATCCTGCACTGTTCCCTGGGCAGCCCAAAAGGAATAAGGCTTCCCCACTTGCAAGCGCAAGTCTGAGTGTAGTAAACAGAACTTTCAATAGTAGTAAAACAGAGTGTAAAAGACCAAATAACAGAAATCAGTGCTGATCTAGCAAATTAGTACAGAGCAAGGTTCCCAACAACCCACACCACATAACAGAACATACAAACTTAATGGCAAAACTGGCACTGATCTGGGGAATCAGTGCTAACTAGGCTCCCAACCAACCCTAAGGTACTGTAGAGGAATTCTCAGTAAGCGGGGGCCACAAACTTAGTGAGGAGTGGAGCTTTATTCTACACAGCTGCGGGCCCAAGGGCAAGAACCCAAGAGCCCCCAGAATAGTGTACATTATTCTTATATAGTGACACATTACATCATATGACAAAGCATAAACTATTGCTGTATAGCCAGTTAAGTTCTAGGTCCATCCTTTTTGCTCCAAAATTCCCTCAATTACGACCCCTTCTTTTGATCCACCTTACCCCACATAACTTCCAATCATAATTCATCTGTGCCACAAGCCTCTGGCCTTGCCATAGAGCTTGGTCATGCAGGTTTTCTTTCATCTGGGGTAGACTGACCTTTTAGAATTCTGCAGGCAAATCCAAACATCTTCTCTGTCTCCAAATTTCAGTACATAGCTTGTCCTTGAAGCACAGACACAGACATAGCGAAGCTCTTTACAGTGTTCCTTATCTACTGGCCCTCTTCCAGGCATGCTAATGGAACAGAGAAACTGCAACTTCTTCCCCCCTCCCTAGCCTATGGAGCTATCTGTGTCTCAATGCTGTCAGGCCTCAGCACACTGTTAGGCCTCAGCCACAGAATTCTTCTACAGTACATAAGGAGTGTCTTTCATACCAGCTGTCTGCTGGCACCATCTACTGACTGCTCACTCCATCCAATAACACATCCCTTGGCTCCACCCCACACTGCCCAACTTGTCACTGGCCACTATCACCGTCCACCAGATCCGCCCACCAGTCACTCACACCGCCCAGCTCACCACTGGCCTCTCTCACCATTTGCTGCCTCCACCCAGTGGTCACTCACGCCACCCAGCTCACCACTGGCCGGTTTCATTGTCCGCTGCCTCTGCCTGCTGTCCACTGTCTCCAGCTACCAGTCACTCATATCACTCAGTTTGCTGCTGGTAGCTCTCATTGTCTGCTGGCTCTGCCTATTGTCCATGTGTCACTCATGCTGCCCAGTTTGCTGCTACATCCTCCATCAGCTGCTCTTCTTCAGTAATTTCAGCTCAAAGACAGTTTGTCTCTCCCTCCCAGCTTGTAACTTCAAACAACTACCTCTAAATAAGAAAGATCTCAGAAGAAACCTAACCAATTCCATCAATAGATAGAGGAAACAATAGCCAGTGAGATGAGGCAAGGATAGCCTCAGCTCTCTAGCCCTAACTTCTTTCAGGCTGAAACATGAGATCACCTTTCCTACAAATCTCTTTTAAACTAAGGGTAGTTTTTACCCTTTAACTAACCCAGACAGATTTTAAAGAAACAGAGAGTCGCAATTCACAAAAAGACAGTATTTCATATTTCCCCTCAGTAGAATTACAGATATTGACAGATTTGTGAGCAGATCAACCCCAAATACCATTACCCACTATGCTCTGCACCTAGTATGCTAATACCTAATTGTGCTCTTTGTGTTCATGCTAATACAGGACTGATGCAGATTAAATGCCCCTCCTCAGAAGCTGTTAGGCACAACTTCTAAGCCTACCTTACATACAGATGTGCAATTTACATTACTGGTCTTTACACCTGTTTCCTGATTAACTTACACCCATCATATAACTTCTATTACTTTTTATGTCAGCAATGAATTTAGCCAAATGTTTTTATAAGTTGAGATTGTGAAAAGGAAAAGAATCAAGCAGAATACACAAGTAGTAGTATATTTTCCCTTGTTGCCTGAAACTGACAACCTGAGAAATATTCTCTCAATATATGCATTTTGAACAAATGGATAGGAGATTCAGAGGAGTTAGAGACACATAAGTTTTTTCAGCATAAGAAAATTAGAGATGAAAACTTGGGAAAAATGGGGAAAAAAATCATACGGACCAGTTTTTATCCTGTCAACATCAAAGGGAGTTTTAGCATTTTCAAAGGAGAAGGATCAGTGCCATAATTTCTCAAGAGTTTAAAGGTTTTATTTCCTTGCACTTCACAAAAAATCCTCAAAAACATTGCTTTCATCTTTGTGATAAAGGTAAACTAAAAAAAAAAAAAAAATCTGACCTTCAAGGCAAGAGTCTGATAAATGTTACTATAGCAGAAGTAGAAGAAAGAACAAAAGAATGATCAGCATATATTTTTCTCTATCATTATAGTATTTCAGTATACTTTGCTGCACTGCTTTGAACACAGTTTACAATATCACACTAAAAGAGCAGGTTAAAAAGGTTACTGTTTTCATTTAAATAATACCTAACATTCACAACTCTCAGTTAGGTGATTGCTTTAGACTTCTCCATTACAAGATGGCTTCCTATAAAATGGGAAATTTCAGTTTTCAAGAGTAAGCTGAAGAATAATTCAATTAAAACCTAATGAAACCAAATTGCCAAATGAAATGAAATAAGACATGAATTTATATCTGTGTCATGACCTCTGGATTGAATGAGACTTTCAAGGGATTTGTGTCATTATTATTAAAACAATTCAAAACATTCATATTTTGAAAATCTTGTAATCAGAAATCCAAGACCAGATTCTGGGCCCCATTAAAACAGCACAATGCAGTTAAAAATCTGGTTTAGCTAGCTATCTATGCACTCCCTTTATATAAGAGGAAATGTGATGGGGTGTGTCTACACTTACCAGTTATTTTGAATTAAGGAGCCCTAATTCAAACTAATCTATTCCCAGACAGTGAGGCACCCTCATTAAGTTGAATTAAGTGTTTCCTTAATTCAAAATAAGAAAGTGCTAATTCAACTTAATAAAGCCTCTTTACTTGAAGTAGTTCTTATTTCAAAGTTATTAATGTGAAGTAACCCTATTTTAGCAAGGGAATTAAATGGGCTTCCTGAGAGCTTCTTCCCTGCCAGACCTTCCTCCCAGTTCCTGGCATGGGAAGAGCCTGCCCTGGCCAATGACAGGGCAGGACTCATCCCACGGCACTCTGCTTCCCAGAACTGGCCAGGCCCGCAGAGTGTGAGCAGGGCTGAAAGCCAGAACCAGCATCGCTGGTGGGCATCTTCCTGGAGCCACCAGGAAATGATAGACCTCCTGGCCATATGGAGGGCATGTGGCCATCACTTTCTGGTTGCAGGCCAGCCACCAGAACCAGGAGGCTTATGCCCCTATCTGGCAACCACAGGCCATACCTATGACACAGAACAGCTCTGGATGAAGATGAAGGAGCTGTGCCAGGCCTACCACCAAGCCAAGGGGGAGAGGCAGCAGACGTGGGCAGCTTCTACTAGCAGCAGCTGCCACTGTTATGACCTGCTGGACACCTTCCTGTTCCTGGATCCCAGCATCTTCTCAGCTGAGACTGTGGACTCTGGCAAGCCCGCAGCTGTTGAGGAGGAGGGGGGACACCAGTCAGCAGGAAGAGGCCACCTTGCCAGCCCTAGACTCTGCAGCCAGAGCGGAGCTGATCCCTGCCCGAACTGAGTCCACAGTTTTGGAGGAAAAGGAAGGGGCTCCCCATGCTGAGGAGGAGGAGGACCCAGACAAGGGGGTATCGTGCCCAACACCCGCAGCACCGTCTGGTGAGTACTTCTTCCCCTTCTCCCTGCTGGGAGGGCTGGGCACACCTTTGGGACAGATAGTCTGGAGGGACATGACCCAAGGACAGGCAGGGTCCCAGGGGTGGGGTAGGCCCTCCTACAGAGGCAGAGGGGCTAGAGACCATGTGGCAGGGGGGCCCAGAGCTGAGTAGAGCAGCGCTGTGTGGGGAGATTGCCTGGGAGGTCAGGAATCATGGACCTGACACCACTAGCACGTGGCCTCAGGAGAAACCTCTGGGGCAGGACTGCCTGCTGGCTGCCACCACGGGCACTGCACCCACCCTGAGGAGGGGCAGTACAGTATGGCAGTGCATACCAAAGGGTCCATGTCCCAAAGGAAGCGGACAGGGAAGTACAGGGACGACCAGGGGACAGCAGCTGTACTCAGGCTGCACACCACACTAATTAATGGGAGGCACTTTATTATCTACTTCTTTCCAGCAGCCCCCATACCCATACCTGGCAGTCCTTCCAGGGCACCACCAACTCCACCCCAGAGGAAGAGGAGAAGGAAGAGGAGGGTGCCGCACTCCCAGGCAGACCAATTTGAAGAGCTCATCTTCATTGCAGAGCACTTGGATGTGCGGATGGTGGAGTGGATGGACCAGGAGGACACCCACCAGAGGGTCAAGCAGGGGCTGCAGAGAGCCAAGCACAGGCTGCTTGAGAGGCTGGTCAACCTTTTTCTTGAGAGGCAGACCCAGTCTCTTGAGCACCTGGAGCAGCACCTGCTCCCGTGACTCCCTGCCCTGTGCTCTGCCACCAGCCCTCCACAATGCCATCCCAGGACCTGTGGCAGATGCCTGCAGGTCCAGGACCCACTAGCTAGTGGTTGCTAGCCCAGACCCCACAACTTGACCTCCCCACTCAAGCCTCCTTCCCCCAAAGCCCCTAATTCCCACAGATCCTACCTCATCCCCCACTAAGCTCCCACCCTGCTGGATCCCCCTGTAAATAAAACACCCGTAGATAGCATTTCAGTGTTTGTTTTTATTAGTGAGAGAACAGGGGGAGATGGGCCGAGGGTGGTGGGATAGGACAGGCATGAGTAGCTGACGAAGATGAGGTGATAGTGCCAGGGCCTGGTGGCAGGCCTACCCCTCAGCACTCCTTGCTGATGAGGTGGGTCTTTAGCACATCCCTGATGAGCAGGACTTGCCATTGGGCCTGCTGTGTCTGGGGCAGGGTGACTTTGGGCTGCTCATAGTCTCCAGCAATCCACTCAGCCTTGGACTCCCAGACATGGGGGACCCTTTTTCCCCACAGCTCACACAGGTTGTGGAGGCAGCAGCATGCTCTGACAGCCTGCGGGATGTTGCGCTCTCTGAGCTGCAGGTGGGTCAGGAGAACCCTCCAGCATGCCTTCAGATAGCTGAAGGCACACTTGACATCTGAGCGGCAGCAGTGGAGCCTCTGATTAAAAAGGTCCCTGCCAGCATCCATGTGGCCCACATATGGCTTCATGAACTAGTGTATCAAGGGATAGGCAGCATTCACCAGGATCAAGATGGGCACTTGCATGCCTCAAAGGGTGATGGTGTACTCCGGGAAGAAGGTGTCCACCTGCATGTGCATGTATAGGGTAGGGGTGCACAGGATGTGAGCATTGTGTGTGCTCCCTGGCCAGCTCACATAGATGTTTTGGCAAATCCCGCAGTGGCCCATGAGGGCCTGAAGGACGACAGGGTAACATCCCTTGTGGTTGGTATAGTCGTAGGCCTGGTGGTCTGCCGCTCAGGTGGAGATGTGCATGGCATCCAACATGCCCACACAGCTGAGGAAACCAAGTCCGGCAAGACCAGTGAAGGTATCATGCAAGTTGCCCAGGGCAATGAGGTGGGGCAGCAGGACCCAATTGATTGCTTGGCACACCTGAATGAGGGCAGGCCCCACGATGGGCTTGCCAATCTTGAAGTGCTCAGCCCTGCAGCGGTAGGAGTCAGGGATTGCCAGCTTCCAGACAGCAATGGCCATTCAATTGTCTATGTGCAGGGCAGGTGGTTAGACAGGTGCCCATGCACTGCAGAGCTGGGGTGAGCTCACGGACCAGCATGAGGAGGGTCCCCTTGTTCATTCTAAAGTTTAGCAGCCACAGGCTGTCATCCCAGGTGGTGAGGACAATTTGTTCCCACCAGTCAGTGCTGGCCTCACATGCTGAAAGAGAACGGGGCACAGAGTGCACTGTGGTGAGTGTGGCACTTCACAGCGATAACAGAAGGGGGTGCAGGCTGCCCTGTGCCCCCTCATGGTGAGGGTGCTGGGGACAACTGCTCCACAGCAGAAGTAGCCTTCCCAGGGCTAAAAGGTCACATGCAGCTGCCTGACAAAGTGCTGGAGAAGAGTCTGGTCCAGGACCTGCTCAGGCTCCATGTTGCTGGGCACAATCATGAAGGTGCTGAGGACACATCCTCTTTAAAAGGAGTGGCCAGGGGAGCGGTGATCTTCTGCTGTGCGAGGTTGGCACACTTCCCACAATGCACCCTCCTAGTTCAACCCAGCCCCCAATTCGACTTAGAGAGCCTAGTGTAGACTCTCTAAGTCAAATTAATAAATGCTGCTTTAATTTGAATTGTCTAGTGAGGACTCTAATTTGAATTAATAACTTTGACTTAAAGTTGAATTAGTTTGAATTTATTAATTCAAACTAACTTTTGTAGTGTAGACAAAGCCATGCAGAGCTGATATAACACCTTGCTAAAAATTCCTGTCTCAAGTCCAAGCAAAGGTACCATTTCCAGGGCAAAAAATGTGACCTGCACCCCTTCTAATACACCACTATTAGAATAGCCATCATTAGTCTTTGATAATCAGATGTGAGTTCGAATAGTTTTGGGGCTGCTGTGCCAGGAACAGGACTTAGCTGACTTCAAAATCAACTTTTGCCTGATCCTTCAACGAACATCCTGTAGTTCAGCTGGTGCAGATAGCATCCTTGGTACCTAAATATTTATCAGATCTAAATTCACTACTTCCTAATACTTGTGACAGCAGAGAAGTGTGATAAAGTGAGTGAGGTAAAACCTTTTATTCCACCAAATTCCATTCAATGAAGAGACAAGCTTTGGAAACATTCTCAGAAGAGTGACAAAACGTCTGTCTAGGGACATTTTATTAGAAATTCAAATCATCTGCCTGCTGTATATGACTCTTCTGCCATAAAATACTATTGTTTTAAAATATGGAATACTTAGTATCAATTTGAAAGAATCAAATAATGGTCAATAGCAGGATATTCTGAATCCCATACTTCTTTTTTTTTCCTGTGTCTCAGAAGGTTATACAGGAAATCATATATAGCAGATTAAAATAATTTCTCTTTCTGCTTTGTTGCACACAACCTTTAAAGTATATGCAATACAGATATGGGTTTCTATATGAATTGCAAATAACCTTTAAAGACTTTAAGCTACTTCTTATCTGTAGTACACCTGCTGCAAAATGCTTGCAAAATTTATTACTTTTGAGCCTGTTTCAATAACTTGAGTAGACTGTTCTCTTTAAATGTTTTCTGGCCCTTTTAAAATAGCAAACCTACAAACCTGTAGATTTGAGAATGTTCAGATTTACTTTTAGGGGGAAAAAGCCAAGTTCACAAGAAATACCAAGCCTCACCTGGAATATCATTTCATAGTTTGAGATCACTCCAAAGAATATCATGGAGAAATGGCTATTCCTAAAAAAATATAATCAAGATGATGGCACTCAAAATTAAAGAAGGATGCAATACTTTTGGTGTTCTTCCCAGTAATTTCATAACTGTGCAGTAGTAGTCCAGAAAATTATATTACTGCACTGTTAATCAATGTGCATGATCTACTCTAAATGCATTCATGGAACTACCACCATCAGAGATAATACTTTACACCTGGGAATGTCCCAAGCAACATAGCTTCCAAGTTTAGATCTATAAAGGAGAGTCTTGCATTGAAGAATACTACATCCCTTCTTCTAGGCTCCCTGCAGATTAATAAATCCAAACAACTTCAAGGTGAGTTCAACTGCAAAATTAGTAAATAAGTCAACTTTTACATTTCTTGTGCAAAGATAAGAATAAAAAATTATTTCCTGAGTTGCTCTTTGTTGTTACTTCAGTATTATGGTTGGGAATTGCAAACCAAAAATCCAATTTTTCAAAATTCACCAGCTATATTTTTGGCTATAGAATCAATAGTGTATATCCAGCTGAGCAGAAGTGTAAGGGAGAGAGATTCTCCTCTAGGTCAGACAGTGTCTGTGGAATCACTGTGTGTAGGCTTCTTCAGCCAACTGACTGGTATTGTCTTTAATGACCTTTACAAACTCTTGCCAAGGAGAACAGGACCATAGAACCCATGATAACTATATTTTCTAGCCCCATTTCTCCTCCTGTCAATGACTGGACCTTCTCCCCTCCCCAAATCTACTAGTTCGTACCCATCACTGATTCCTTCTTCATGGCATATAATTTAAGGCTTTCCTTGCGCAGCAGAACTACATGAGTTCAGTGGCATACCAAGGATGTATGGCTCTTATGGGCCAAGCTCACACTTGCACCTGCCATCCCCACAAAGGGCATGAGGGGTCCCACCCCGCATCCTAAATGCCCATGGTGGGAGGTCTTTATCTGCTGGAAAGGAGGGTGTGAGCTGCAGCTCCCTACAGCCTGCCCCAGCTGGACCAGGGCAGCCTAACCCCCCTACACACACCTGGGGAAGAAAGGGGGAGCTGGATCAGCCCTTCATCACAAGCAGCGAAGGGCTTGGTGGGTGCTGAGGGTTGCCCCTCAGCACTTCCTGCATCCTCCCCTCTTCCCCACCAAGGGCAGGTGTAGTGCCAAAACTGATAGCTGTCAGGTTTGGTAAATTGTATTGTACTGAGCATGCTCACACGGACTGAGCATATTCAGCACAATTTTGGCACTACAGCCAGCCCAGCCTGACCCAGCTCATCCCCTTCCAGTGCTTACCTGCCACCACCAGTTCTAACATGGGGCAGCCTCCCCCTGCCTTGAGGAGGGGAACTGGGCTGGCCCTTCACAATATAGAATGGCTGTAGGTGGCTCTGGCCCCTGCATCCTTCCTTGTATGCTTTGTGAAGGACCACCCTCATGCCTTCTATAGCCTGCCATCAACCCTCCCCCCGCTTTGGGATGCCACTGCATCATTTTGCTGGTAAGGATTATTCACAGAGCAGTACTTCCCCCTTAAATTTATGACAAGTACTGTTGCATGATATTTGCTTCTGAGCTGACTGAGAAAAAGAGGTTACTGTATGAGTAGCAAAATACTTTAAAAATAGAAACATATACATTTTTAATAGTCATATGCCTCAAAATAGAGTCACTCCATTTTAATGAAAGTTTCTGAAAAAATTCACTCATGGGCTGGATTTCATCATGAAAAGTATGTATCTCACTGTATTTCCTGAAAGATTTATGACAGTTTTAACTAAACACCTTGTGCAAGTTTAATTGTGAAACCATTACCTCCACTTAGCCATATTCTGAAAGAAGTTTGCTGACAATGTAACTGTAAGATGCTGTGATGGGTGTATAAAGCATGCACTAAGCTGGAAGGATTTAAAGTGCACATTGGGCCCAGGCAGCTCCACCCTGTGGCACCAGTAAGGCATGCTAGTCTTGGAAGAAGAAGAGCCTTGAAAATGGACAAGGTCAATTTAGAAGGGCATAGCCTGGTGAGGTGAACAGACCTCTCATCCTAAGCACCCAGAGATGAGTACATCCAGAGAAGTTTACTGTGAATCCAGAATGGTAAGACAAATGACTGGGGAATCCAGGTAAGACAAAGAAACTGGAGCCCCCCTACCCACTTTTATTTTCTTAGTTTAGTTTCTTTTCCACTATTACTTGAGGGATTGGGACTAGGGGCTGATCTCCAGGACAGAACTCTGCCTAGAAGATGTGCATCCTGAAGTGAAGATGGATACATTGTGGGAAGCAGCCCAAGGAAGAAACAAGAAGGCTGACCAGACAAACTTTTACCACTTGACACAAGGCTCTCTAGATTGGAACAGAGGGTAGAGTCATGGTGATGGCGGTGCCCAGGCTGGTGATGAATGGGATAAATGGGACCATTGGGCTGAAGGCAGAGGCCAGAATGTATGAGAGGCTCAAGCGCAAATGAATGCAAAAGAGCCCCAACCTCAGGAAGTGTGGCGAGGTGTTCAGACACCTCAAGCTAGCCCTGCTAGAATGCAACTTCCTGCCTACTACATGCACAAAACTGATGAAGCAGCAACTGATATTAGCAAAGGACATTCTTGAAATTGGAGCCCAATGGAGCATCCTGAAGAAAAATATCCCATCTTTTGAGAGATACATGGTTCAGCTGAAATACTACTACTTTGACTATGAGGATCAGTTTTCCAGAGTCCACCTACAAGCATCAGCTGTTGGGACTGAACCTGCTCTTCCTGTTGTCCCAGAACCATGTGGCTGAGTTCTACATGGAGCTGAAGAGACTCCCAGTCAAGGACATCCAGAACAACGTGTACATGAAACACCCTGTCTGTCTAGAGCAGTACTTGACAGAAAGCAGCCTCAACAAAGTGTTCCTGGCCACAGGCAACATCCTGGCTGAGAGTTACACATTCTTCATTGACATCTTATTGGACAATATTTGGGATGAAATCACCAGCTGCATTGAGAAGGCCTATGAAAAAATCATCTTCAATGAAGCCACAATGGTACTGTTCTTCAACACCCCAAAGAAAATGACAGAATACGCCAAAAAGCATGGCTAGGTTCTGGGGCCACACAACTACTAGGGCTTCAGCAGCCAGCAGTGGAAACCCAAAGACATTACCCTCCCATCTACAGAGTTAGCCAAACAAGTCACTGAATATTCCAGGCACTTAGAAATGATCATCCAGCAGAGCTCTGCCAGGACTCTTTCCCCACCTCCTTCCCCTGGTTCCCTTTTTAGTTTAGCATCTTCATACTCCTGTTCCCACCAACCTATCCATTTTTTAAATTATTTACAGGCATTTTCAGGACAGCACGATTACAATTTGTGAGGAGCCAGGCCACCTTATTCCTTTATGCAGATTTGTCTCATGAGCAGGGAGGCTCCTAAAGGGCCAGGCTTCTCTCAGGTGCTCTCATTCAGCAGTGTGGGTGGAGGGCAAGACACCTTCAAACCCAAACTCTGTCCCACATGGTAGATCCACTTTCCAGCTGATACCCCATTAACCCTTGTCTTCTGGATGCTGTTATGTGTGTTGGCTTCTAGTCTACCCCCATTTGTTGATCAGAATAGAGGGGGGTACTTCAGATTCTAGTCAATAAATGGTTACACAGCCTCCAAGAGCAGCCATTCAACTGTCCCCCTTCCTGCTCCCTGCCCCATGCATTGAGTCATCTAAGGGGACTGTGTCAGGTTAAATAAAACAACTTTTTTCTGTACAAATGGATTTCCTTGTGTTAATAAGGCATCTCTGAGGGTTTTTTTTTCTTTTTAAGTCTCCCAGGCTACTGCACTGGGCAACACAGAATGGGGAGGATAGCAGCCTTCTGTGATGGAAGGTCAGGTTAGGGACTACTTAGAAAAGCTGGATATGCATAAGTCTAGAAGGTTGGATAAACTGCATCCTAGGTGCTGAGGGAGTTGGCCAATGTGATTGCAGAGACACTGGCCTTTGTCTTTGAAAATTCATGGAGATTGAGGGAGGTTTTATACGATTGGAAAAAGGCAAATATAGTACCTATCTTCAAGAAAGGGAAAAAGGAGGATCCCAGGAACTATAGACCAATAAGCCTCACTTCAATCCCTAGAAAAATCATGTGGCAGGTCCTCAAAGAATCCATTCTGAAACACTTTGATAAAAACAGGGGGATCAGGAGCAGTCAGCATGGATTCACCAAGGGCAAATCATGCCTGAACAATCTGATTGCCTTCTGTGATTAGATGACTGGCTTTGTGGATGTGGGAATAGCTGTCAATGTGATGTCCGTTGACTTTTGCAAAACTTTCAGTGTGGTTTCCCGCTGCATTAGAGGTTAGATGCTTATTGTTGGGGTGGCTGGGTGAGGTTTTGGGTCCTGAGTTGTGCAGAGGGTCAGACTAGATGATCATACTGGTCGCGTCTGACCTATGAGTCTATGAGCATTCTTGTCAGTAAGGTAAGAAACTATGGTTTGGATGAATGGACCATAAGGTGGGTAGAAAGCTAGCTAGATCATCTGACTCAGCAGGCAGGGATCAAGGGCTCAATGTCTAGTTGGCACTGAGTAATGAGTGAAGTGCCGTAGGGGTCGGTTCTGGAACCAATTTTGTTCAGCATCTTCATTAATGATCTGGATGATGAGATAGATTACACACTAAGTTTGCAGATGACACCTAATTGAGGGGAATGGTAGATACACTTGAGGGTAGGAAGATCTAGACAAACTGGAACATTGGGCCAAACAAGGACAAGGACAAGTACAAAGTCCTACACTTAAGATGGAAAAACCCCAGGTACTGCTACAGACTGGGGACTGATCAGCTAAGTAAAAGCTTTGTTAAAAAAGGACCTTGGGGTTATGGTGGATGGGAAGCTGCATATAAGTCAACAATGTACTCTTGTAGCCAAAAAGGCCAATGGCATATGGGGCTACATCAGAAGGACCATTGCCAGTAGATTGAGGGTTGTGATTATTCCCCTGTATTCAGCACTGGTGAGGCCACACCATGAATACTGTGTCTAGTTTTGGTCTTTCCCCTACAGAAGGGATGTCGACAAATTAGAAAGACTCCAGCAGAGGGCAATGAAAATTATTAGGGGGTGTGGCACATGACTTACAAAGAGAAACTGCAGGAACTCAGCTAAGTTAGCCTACAGAAGAGAAGACTGGGGGGGATTTGATAACTTCAACAAATTGAAGGGGTGCTCCAAAGAGGTGGGAGCTAGGCTATTCTCAAAATGGCAACAGAGGACAGAACATGCAAGAGTGGTTTTAAGCTGCAGCTGGGTAGGTCTAAATTGGATATTAGAAAAAATTTCTCACCTAAAGGGTGATGAAGCACTGGAATGAGTTGCCTAGGGAGGTGGTAGAATCATCATCTTTGGAAACTTTTAAGACCCAGTTGGATAAAACCCTGGCTGGGAGGATTTAGTGGTAGTAGTCATACTTTTAGCAGGGGGTTGGACTAGATGACCTCATTAGATTCCTTGCAGCTCTAATATTCTATGATTCTAAAGTGCCTTGTTTCTTCTCACCAGGAGAATTAGCCAGAAAACCACAGACACAAAGGCACAAGAGGACTTTTAAGCATGGCCCAGGACTTTCAACCCACTGTGAGAGCTTGGGACTACTGAGTGAACACCCTGGTTTATCCTGAAAGTGAGGAGACCAAAGGTTACCTGGCTGGAGGGCTCAGTTGCAAGATGAAAAAGGGACTTCTAGTGAAAAGTTTCCCAAACAATGGGTGTCAGTGAGTTGTGGTAAGTCTCTGGGTGGTTGTATGTGTGGTGTCAAAGGAATGCCTAGAAAGAAGAAGGAAGAGTGAGCCCCCCCCACGTTCACCCTGCAGCTTCAGCTCCTGTCCCAGGAGGCTTGGCCTGTCTCCCACTTAGGCCTATACAACTTAGCCCATGGGGTCATCTTTAGCCACTGAGATCTGACCATAGCATCACAGCTTCACTCAGACTGGCAGTCCAAACCAAAGCAACTATGAGACACTGTGTGACAGGACACAATGCCACTTGGAATTTGGTCCAGTTGCCCCTCCATCACTGGGAAGAGAGAAGGAGGATACTGGATCATTTTGGTACTCCCTGCAAATCTGCACCCCAGCTGGGTCACAAATAAAGGACAAAATGCAGCTGGGGGAGGATCAGCTTACTAAATGTTTGAGAAACACTGCACTAGCAGATCTGAGTGGCAGGGCTACACAGAATGAGATCTTTTAATGCCATTCCTAACCATAAGGCACCATACTGGTTGAGTGGGTGGGTCACTTTGCTACAGATCAGATGTGGCCAAACTGCGGCTCGCGAGCTGCATGCGGCTGTTTAAAGAAAAATTGCGGCTCCCAGGAGAGGTAGGGAAAGGCAGCATGGCAGGACCCAGGGGCTAGAAATTTGCAATTGTCGGGGCCAGCAGAGAGGCGGGGGCAGCATGGTGAGAGCTGGCAGAAAAAAGCAGCGTGGTCAGAGCCAGGGGAGGGACAGCATTTTGAGAGCCAGCAGGGAAAAGGTAAGAGAGCCGGGAGGGGAGGAGCAGCAGTCTGAGAGCTTGTGGGGAAAAAGCTGCCTGGTAAGAGCAGGGAGGGGAGCAGCAGCATTGTGAGAGCCAGCTGGGAAAAGCAATGTCATCAGGTGCAAAGATATGTCAGATTCTACAGTTTACCCACACATTATTAATTCTACCCTCCTTGTCTGTATGCCTTATGATACATTCTTTAATTATAACATCACAGGCTTCATTCATTGGACAAACTGGATGCACACAGAGGCAAAATGAAAGTTGCACCACCAGCAAGAAAAAGTCTGATCTGAGTGCATGATTTTTTAAATACTTTCCTTTTTTGATACTGTTTTCTGGGTAAATATTTTTTAAAACTGGCAACATAAATTGATCAAGAGCAAGCTTACAATGAACTACAGATAAGTGATGATAATCTAGCAATTTAAACTTAAATTAATTTACAATTGCCTTTCTCTTCTTTAAAAATCACCTGCCATTTCCAGATATTGTAATATAATGCAAAATTATTTCTCTGGTATTTCTATTTTGAGAATTAAATAAGAATCATCAGAAATGACTGAAAATTGACACAAGTGTTACATCCAAAACCACTGACTGCTCTCAAAAGGTTATAAAAAAAACCCTCTATTAATTTTAAGAATGTTACAAGTACTTATTATGGATCATGGTTCATTTTTAGAATGCAAAATGATTTAGACTAAGGATAGACCACGACTACTGAAAACTGGCTTTAGAAAAAAAAATTGTTAAGTCCATTGAACAAGTGGGCCTGAGACATCAGTATGTCATCTGTTTGCAGAAGGAACTGCTAGTACCTTTATTTTATAAGAAAATTTTAATTAATATAACTAAGTCAACTACCAAGAAAGTTTACATTCACTGCCAAGTTCAATAGCAACACTATACTTCCAGTGATTAAATAGCATTCAACATGTATTAGTTTTTCTTTGTTGTATACCAGTGGTCAAAATCCATTTATATTTCAGTGCAGTCTTCATGAATGATTCTATGGGTATCTGAGCCCATTAGACAAGAGAGTAATTGTTGTGAAGGGCTGAGGATGGAAAATTGTGTTGGAAACTTTCTGGGAAAAATCTCTCACCAATAAAGATTTTACTTTGTATTATAAAAACCAAACAATGATATTTAGAATTTATACAGGCCTGACCCCAAACTGAATAAACTCAATGGGATTTTTTTCATAATATCTTCTGTGCATGGACTCCAAAGCACTTACTGAAACAGGCTCTGATCTTGCACTTTATGTCCCCATAAATTCTCATTGATCTGTTGTGATTCTGAATAGTTGAAAAGGTGTCCCTGTGTGCATCTCTTCACAGGATTAAGATGAGAGCAGTGTTTTCCCTTACTATTACTCTCATTTTAAAATTAATTGTGTCTGATTGAGTCCTCAGACCTTTTGTCTTCACTGTCCATGAGTATTTTAGTGAACAAGTTTACTGGCACAAATGTTGGCAGGGAAGCGGGGACACGGTAGGTGCCGGGATGGTGTGAGGGGCAGAACTGCAGTATGGTTGGGGAGAGCAGAGAAGCAGCAGTGTGGTAAGAGACAGCAGGGAAGTGGCAGTGGAGGTGGGGAAGGGAAGCGTGACAAGGTCAGAGAAGCCATAGCATGTTTAGATTTTCTTATAGGCCCTAATGCAGCACACTCGTTGTTAAAATAAAATCATGTTTTAGAAGTCCTAAACATGATGTGGAATATTAAGAAATGAAAATACAAAGGAGAAAAGTTTAAAACTGAAAGTAGATTGCTTTCAATTTTTGGCACAATTTACTGCTGTGAAGCATCATATTCCACAATGAAATTCAAAAGATTGTGCAATACTTAGAGATCAGCATCTCAGAGCTTTTACCTGCTGCATTGACAAGTTACTGCACAATTTTAAAAAAAACTTGCCACAAGCCTGTAGTGTTCTACATCTAGCGACAGCTAAGTTTTTACTGTATAGACCTAGTTTCATAGTAACCTTAAATAATTATGTATCTGACATTAGTAGGATCGATATTTGCCCTATTTTTATGATAAAATTAAAGCGCACAATGAATTTTAAGCTTAGTAATTTTGGAGTAGGTAAGAATATGTGGTTATACGCCTCAGTGGGGCTCTTGAAGGTTTAATAATTGACTTGTGCGGCTCTTGAGTTCTGTAAGTTTGGCCACCCCTGCTATAGATGGTCTTACTTCTGTTCATGGGCTCTGCCAGTATACTTTATATCCAGTTAACCACTCCCATAATTGGAGAGTTTCCATATATAATAGTAAATGTGAAACAATACAAGCAGCTATTCCTAGCTGAGGTTCTAGAAATCATTACATTATTACATATAGCAAGAAGCCATCAGGATCTTGTCAGCACTGAGTACAATATGCACAATAATGAGCTTCTTTCAGCAGAAAAAGATCCTATGAAATAGGAAGAAAACTGAACTTTAACATACCTTCAACCATCTAGCGCTAACAGCTCTTAATCAAATAAATTTATCTCCCATCACTTGTTGATAAATGACATGACAGACACTTCATAGCTCTTAATTTTAGATCATATGAAATACAATATATTTAATCAAGAAGACAGAAAAATAAGATGTGTGTGGAGTAAAAAACTGCACCAGTGCAATGAATATCA
Organism: Podocnemis expansa; assembly: GCA_007922195.1. Lineage (NCBI taxonomy): Eukaryota > Metazoa > Chordata > Testudines > Podocnemididae > Podocnemis > Podocnemis expansa. The sequence continues at coordinate 12,990,858 of ML682066.1, forward strand.
ATAACGTTCACTAGGAAGGGTAAGAGAGAAATTGAGCTATAGTTTTTATGTGTTTGTAGTATGGTGCCAAGACAGCTTTCTCCCTCAGTTATAGACATATTGGGGCAAGAAGAAGTACCACTCATCTATTGTATCCTTGGTATCTTAGGTTAACCTCCATAGAATTCAAGCAAGCATTTACAGATAAAAGCTATGATGAGAAAACACATTATACAAGGAGATTATGCTGACATTTTCAAATAATTTTTTATATCATCCCACTAGCATACTGCAGTTCAGCTGACCACATGAATACTCTATCAAATGGTCCACTAAAACCTGGCCTTTACTTTAATCTTTTATGTTTACACAGAATTAAAATTCCTAGTCTTAAATCACTGCCTCCTCTTTATTTAAGCATGGAAATGAGGAAATGCTTGTAGTCTATATTCATTATCCATTTTAGTAGTTGTGGGAAATTACTTAATCCTGTTTATAAAGGATGAAAAACAAACTGTTATTTCTAATGTTCAGGTTCCAAAAATAGCATCTCTACCTAAGATGTTAGTCATGGACTGTGAGTAGTAGAGCTACTGATTGCAGTAAATCTGATCTCATGATGAATAATTTACAATACTCAAGTTTCAGGTTCTTATCCCTTTTCTTTTCATGATATGTTGTCAAAATAATCATCTGGTTCTCTTAAAACTGTTTAGCAAAGTGTATTAGACAAAATAAAAGAAACAGAATTTTATTACCACCATATTTTGTTTCCATTTAATGGAAAAGAAAGAACTACCCATAAGTAGTTTTCTCTTCCTTCCTGGATCTTCATTTCTTTTTCTTCATACACCTTTTTAAAGATTTTTGTTTTGTTTTGTTTTTTTGCAGGGCAGATGAGGGCAAGGAGCTTGGCGTGTGATATAAATGCTATGATTTCTGCTGTAGCCATTACAGACAGGTTGCATTCATTTGTCTTTAGGTGACATTCTCTGCTTTCAGCATTTGGCTCTCACTTAAAAATTACTGAAATTTTAATTAAGTGTCTTGTTTCTTTTTTTACAAAAACTTGTATTCATCAATAACAGTCATGTGTTTTTTGTTAACAGAAACCTAAGTGGAGTTCATTATGATAAGTTTCAACTTCCATGTAAAGCATACAGGTAAAATTTAGAGTATCTAAAACAACAGATTTTCACTGTTTAAAAAAATTGGCTGGAAGAAAGAAAATTGTTTCCTAGAAGCATAGAATTTAGAGACAGGAAAGTTTTGCTTGATCATCTAGTGAGTTCTCTGCCACCGCAAGATCATGCAGTATATTGTGTATAGTATCGGCTAGTGTTAAGTGTCGTGCCTTGCTACACACTGCCTCAGACCTTTATAGAGACATTTGGTGCATCCAAAAGGTTTATAAGCATAGACCAGGTGGGTGGCATAGCCTTTTAAGATGAGATTGATGGGGAAAGAAGAAATAACCTTGCAATGTGATCATTTCTCTTCAGTGCTGTGTGAATCACTACAGTGCCTCCTATGTTTTTGGTTTCCCATGCCATATAATCCCTATGTGTGAACAGGCATTCTGTTACAAAGTGAGCATGCCACAGAAAATGGCTAATCCTTTATTCAGGTCCCTTTTGCATCCCTTCATGCTCCTTCTGAAAGTTCTCCTTCTCCTCTGTGGAGAAAAGCATACTGTTCAGCTGCTATCCCCCCACTCCTTTCTATGCTCAGGTTTCACTGAGCTTTGCACCAGTCCCCATGCATTTCTGGAGGGGAAGCACATACACTTCAGTTTAGTTCAATAGATGCTATGGAAGGATTGCATTTTTTTCATGCCATTTTAATATCCTGGAAAACAAGAGTTTTTCAAACAGAATAAGATTACATATGCTCAGCTGATAAATTCTGCCTTGTAGGCAGAACGGCATATTGAAAGAATTAGCATGGAACAAACAACATGGGGGCTTTGGACTGTTTTAGCATGACTGGAATTGCTTTTGTAATTCATTTATCACCTCATTGAATGTTGGTGGCTTATACAGCAGTTATTAACATTCAAGAAAAGAAACCTCCTTTGTTTTTGTTGTTGTTATTTTAAATCTAGAGGCTAAGTGTGCACTGGGCTTGTGAACTTGACATTGTCCACGGGCCTGACTAGAAAGTCCTCTTTCTCATCCACCATGACTATCAGGTTGGTAACAAATCGGAAACTTCCACCAACCTCCCAACAATTTCTGGAAGGAAAATGAAACTATTCTCTTTGTTTTTTTCCCTTCCCTGGGTGCTATAAGAAAGGAAATCTCCTCCCAGGCAAAGGCCCTCTTCCCATGAATGGAAGGTTCTACCATTTTCTTTCTGATTATTAGCAGCTGCGAGAGATGGGTTCCATGATTTCTCTTCCTCACTCCAGTTAGTCTGATATTTTAAAGCCATAACACAAGGGCGGTCATTGACAATTGTGTGGGGGGAAAGAGGGGTTGCAATTAACCTGCCTTTCCCACAATGCTAAATTGGAAATGGGAAGAGTTCTAACTAGATCTCACATGAATGAGAAGTAGGTACTGGTATAGAAAAAAGGGCTCCTGGTGGAGATAAGGCTGAGACACACTGCGTTATGTTGAGAATGAAAGTATTAGTAATAGTTGCAAAGAAGAAAATATGATACATTAAACTGCACCTTTAAAAGGTAAGCATTTGAATTTAGCTAACTAACTGTTTAGCAGTTATTCTTTACAAGTGGCTAAAGGAAGTCATTTAATATTCTTTATGCTAACCTGGCTTATCTAAGAGGTTGAATTTATGCAAGACCCCTTATACCAAGAACTTTAATATGAAATTTTAAGTAAGGTCTGGTAACTTCCCCAATGTGAAAACAAGTCTCTCTCTCTCTCTCTCTCTCTCTCTCTCTCTCTCTCACACACACACACACACACACAAATAAATCTTACTGTTTAAAACATACATTAAAATGATATTATGCCCTCAAAATAGGTAATATGCACTCTTCTGTCTTGAGGACATAATTTGTTTTTAATGTTTATTGCTGGTTTATAACACAGCCATTTGTTGCAACATTTGTTATAAATTATAGGCTGGAACAATCTTTCCAAAGTGGAAAGCAGAGACAAAGGGTCAAGTCTTGGTCTGATGAGAGCAAAGTTCCCATTAGCATTAATGGGTATTGTATGCACACACTGAGAGGAAGATAAGATCCCCAATTCCCTTCCTCCCCCGCCCCCCTTAAAGCCTTGTGAAAACTGAGTAATTCAGACAGGGTTTTTCAAAAAGCCAAGGTAAATCTATTCAAAACAGTTGGAATCCTATGATCTCCAAATCTTATAAATAGTAAGGAACCATATACCTTTCTGTACCTGTCCCCAAAAGTAATAAAACATTTCAATCTTATATGGCAACTTCCATTAAAGAGTCTCAAAGGGTACATCTTTACTGGAGCCTTAGGTCAACTTAAAGAAGGTTAAGCCAATCTACAGACCCCCATGGCCACACAGGGCTTTTATTAAGTCAGCTTAAGTGCTTTATTAAGTCAACTTAATAACACCACATCTTAACATTGATTTAATGCTTAAGTCTACCTTATTAAGTCAACTTAAGCCAATGTAGATGGGGGAAAGATCTTAAATCAACCTAAATGTTCTCCGGGCCACCTCCCAGAGTTCCTGGCCCTCAGGAAGAATCAACCTAGCACCTGCCAGTGTGGATGCAGGCAGTCAAGAGGAGTTTTCAATTTGGACTGTCTAAGTCAACTTAACCTTGTTAGGTCAACTTAATAGAGCCTATAGTGTAGACATATCCAAAATGTGTTATAAATGGATTAAGTCTCACAAAATTCCTGCCAGATAGATATTGTTGCCCTGATTTTATAGATGCAGAAATTGTAGCAAAGAAACATTTGGACCAGCTTTTTCAATAAAGGCCATTAGTTTCAGATGCCTCAAGGAAGGCAACCAGAAATTGAACCATCCAAAATTAGAGACACTTCAAAATTTAGCCCTAATCAGAAACACAAAGTGGTTGTGAATAAAAATCCAGGGAAAAGCCATCAATAAAAGATCACTTGTTTCATAGTCCTCTGATATACACAGGACCATTTTCCACTGCAGTGAGAGTGAGCATTGAGCAGACTAGACTGTGCTTTTCTCAAGCACCATTTTCAGATATCAGTGAATAAGCCAAAAATGCCATAGAATCATAGAACATTAGGGATGGAAGGAATCTCATGAGGTCATCAATCCAACCCCTTGCTAAAAACAGGACTAGTCCCACTAAATCATCCTATACAGGGCTTTGTCCAACCAGGTCTTAAAAGTTTCCAAAGATGGAGATTCTACCACCTCCCTCGGCAACCCATTCCAGTGTTTCACCACCCTCCTATCGAAAAAGTTTTTCCTAACATCCAACTTAGACCTCCCCATCTGCAACTTGAAACCATTGTTCCTTGTTCTGCCCTCTGTCATCACTGAGAATAACCTGCTTTCTTCTCTTTGGAGCATCCTTTCAAGCAGCTGAAGGTTGCTACCAAATCCCCCCTCAGTCTTTTCTTCTGCAAACTAAATAAACCTAGTTCATTCAGTCTCTCCTTGGAAGTCATATGCCCAATCCCACTTATCATTTTCATCGCCCTCCATTGGACTCTTTCTCATTTGTTACATCCTTTCTGCAGTGGGGAGCCCAAAACTGGATACAGCATTACAGATGCAGCCTCACCAGTGCTGAACAGAGGGGAATAATAGCATATGTTTAACACAATTATTTATATCTAATGTATATTATCTTAATTTTTAACTAGAGTGAATGCTTTTTATGTCATTTCATATTTATATTTATTTTTTTTTCTGAGATAGAAAATCAGAAAATGAGATTACAACTGATACATTTATAACAGATCATCTACATTGTAGTTCACACTTTAATTAGTAGAGCATACTTTTATCATGTGCCTTCTAAGTTAGCTCCTCTTGAAAGAAAATCTGTATTTTTTCAACCACTCTTCATATGAGAGATTTTCCATATACCTAATCACTCTTCTTTTCACATATCTGAACCACTTCTAATTCTCCAATATCCTTTTACAATTGGGCTGTACAGAACTAGACAGAGTATTCCTAGTTAGGGTGAACGATTCACTGGTATAAGGGCATTAAAATATTTTCTGTATTATTCTCCACTCCATTCCCTATTCCTTTTGTTTGTTTGTTTTTGACTGTTGCTGTATATTGAACTGAGGTTTTCAATAACCAGACCTATCCCTGCTCCGTGTTACCTGATTAGATATTTCCTCACAGATCACCAGGTTGCAGTTAATTATTACTCTTTATTGATGTTCCTTCATCCACCATTCAATCCACATCAGTGTTCCTCTCTAAAACAATCTGAATTATTTTTGAGATTAAGATTTTAAAAAGTGCTTTGCTAAAATTCACTACCATTTTCTTTTCTAATTTTATCATTCTCTTAAAAAAACAATCAAGTTTGTCTGGCAATATTGTTCTCTTCTGTACTTACACTGTTTTCCACTGCATTCTGGATGTTAAGTGATTGATATGAAAAGTACTGTGATTAGTATGTTCTATTTGTAAAAGGATGAGTCCCCAAAGTTTCTGGGGTTTTTGTTTTTGTTTTTGTTTTCCTTCTTCCATACATTTGAATAGGACTGGCATGGATCAGTTAAAAAGTGGCAAATTCTTGGTAGCGTATAGCTATTCTGAATAGGCTATCTTTCATTGGGACATACATTGGTTAATTCACTGTTCTAAGATTTTGTTTTGTATTCTGTTTACTTCTGAAGACCTTGATCTTTGGTTCCAGTGCTCAACTGAAAATATGCAGATGAGGTGGCATAGCTATGGTTGGGCCTGACTGGACTACAGCCCATGCACTTTCAAAAAAGGCCCATCTGAACCATTGAGTCTGTTGCCAACACTCAACTTAAGTTTGGAGCATCAGGCAGCTTCTGGCAGGAGTGATGAGCAGCTTTCAGCAGGTTGTTACTTGAATTTCCTGCTTCTGGCCATATGACCAGAAGCAGGAAGTCTGGGAAAGTGACTGGCAGGAAATCACTAAGCTGGTAGATGATCCTGTTGCAAGGTAACTGAAGCATCTGCAGCTTCCTAACTTTCTGTTTGCTGTCAGATGACAGGAGGCAGCCCAGGCCCACTCAAATAAATCACAGGCCCTGCCAGAAAATCTCTTCTGGCTACACCCTTCTATGGATGGCTCCATATGGGTGCATAGTTCTAACCATAGATGTGCTACTACTGGCATGAGCAGAGTCTTGAAAGAAATGTGCTAGTCTCAAACTAGTTCCTGCATATGAAAAAGGACATAATCACCAAACAGCTTGACAAGACTGCCAATTTCATTTTAGAATAAGTACTGGCTTACCACAGCACAGTGTTATCATTCAGTTTAGAGCTGTGTTGCCCATTCTGCCCAAAGGATCATGCCTGAATTGTGTTTGCCCATTGCTTTAAGGGTTAGATTCTCCACTCTGAGGTCAGTGGCAAATCTCCCATTGTCTTCATTAAGGCCAGGAGTTCACTCTTAATCTCATTTTATTTAAATTGTCTTCATTCAAAATTAAAAGGAGAAACTTCTATATAGTAGTTTCTTACTTTAAAAATCCCAGTGCACAGACAAAAGCTATATTTACACCCTTCACACCTCTATCCAAATCACACTTCTCAGTTCCCTTCTTATATAGCTTCCTTATGACCCTGTGGTGACTGCTGACTGGCTGTTTCATCTTCAGTTGACTGTAAAACTAAATTAACTTAAAGAACAAACCATATCTGGAGCCAGTGTATCAGTAAACATGCACTGAAAAGAAAGATCCAGCATCTTCCTACACACTGAAAAGAGACACGTGACACCATTTCTGCTGTCACCATGCATAGAACATCCAGTATTATAGCTATAAGCTGCCAAAATCACTGAAGGCTTTGGCAACTCAAAGTAACATTTTGCATATTTGCACTATGCACACAGCAGTGACAGCTGCTCAGACAGATTTCTGATTCTTTTGCACTACCAGTTCCCCATATATTTCCATCCTTGGCATTCTTTTCAAGGATAGAAAATACCAGCTGTTACTCCTGGCCACCAAGGCAGCAAACAACATTCCAGCCCCACCCCCTCCAAATAAATAACAGAGACAATCAACAAAATCTGGGCTGAGGAATGGCTTCCATTTCCAAATCAAACTAGTAAAACAACACTGGCTCATGTCATCTCTCCAGCAGAAGACTGTGACTCCTCAGTGAAAATAAAAGCACAAATAAAATGGCTTAAAATGGTGGCATTTGGTTTTCTTGGCTTTTCAAAGTACCAGTAAAAGGCAGGCTAAAGCCTTTTTGCTGTCCAACTGTTTATTCATATGTTTATGGCACAATGGTACCCCATTCAGTAAAACAGATATAGAATGTGTGAATCAGTCCGGGTCAAACAAGAATCTCCTTAAATCTTCACTCAAATCCCACACCTAATAATTTCAGAGATCTGAAAAAGATTTGTATTCTAGCTTCATTTAATTTCTAGGCAGGACACAGAGACAATATCCAAAGGGGTAGCTGTGTTAGTCTAGCTCAGCAAAACAAACAAGTAGTCCTGTGGCACTTTTAAAGACTAACAAATTTATTAATTGCATGAGGTTTTGTGGGAGAAAATCCCACTTCGTCAGATGCTTTGAAGATGGGAAACCTACAGTAAGTTCCTCCATCTTTGAAGCATCTTACAAAGTGAGATTTTCTTCCATGAAAGCTAATGCGACAAATAATTTTTTTAGTCTTTAAAAGTGCTTCAGGGTTCCTTTTTAGAGAGGCAATAGCTTCTCAACACCTAATTTTTATTTATCATAAATCTCCGCATAGTCTGTCTATATTTGTGCCCACTTGCATATCTTTTGTGTTTATTCTGTACATTATAAAACAAACAAAATATCAAGGAATGCACTAGAACTTAATAAAAGCCAGTCATTTTGTTAATCAGTAATTATAGATTCAGATAAAAAATGTACAACATCATAGGTATATAAAAGACAAATCTTCCCTAACTTGATTGCCTTTTTTTTTTAAAGAGGAAGTAAAACGTTGGGTTCCTAGTGCTTATTTAGAGACAGTATATATCTGAAAGAGAGAAGGAAATGAAAGCTAATTAAAATTCACAAAGCTGTTATATCTCTTGTGATAACTGCATGTCATCAAATAATAGCGAGGCACATAGTGCACTGTGATTTCTTATTCATTAGCGTACTGCACTGATGAATTGTGCACACAGCTAAATCACCTGATTATTATTATTCTAGTGTCTCTTCCACCCTTTCTTCCTGATTGTTGTTTCACACTCTGGTTCTGTTTTCCCTTTTAGTTCTCTGGGAAAGGGCCTGTCATTTATTGCATAATTGCTCAATAGCTAGCTCAGTAGGGACCTGACTTGGTTAAGGCCTTTAAGTGCTACCACAATGTAATAATCATAAATAATCTGATCATTTTTCTCCCCCATGCAATTAGGCTTTTCTCATCCTGTCATCTGCCATGTAAGGAAGTGTGTCGATCACAATAAGTTCTCTAGTGATCAGTAGAAGAATACATGAAAGTAACACCACTGGGGTTTTAAAAACTGGTTCTGATGGATAATAGAAGTGATTGGAATTAGAGGGAGTGGACCAGTTCCAAGCCTGTGGAGTCAGTGGGAATCAGTGAACCAGTTCCAGCACTGACAATTGAACAGTAATTTGTTTTTTAAAAAAATAGTTCACATGGAATATAAATATCATGGATTCGTTGGTTTCTTACATTTAAAACAGGTGGCAATGAGCAGGTCCTCTCTAAAACAGTCTAAAGGCCAGCTTCTAATCTTAGATGTGCCAGACATGCTATGTCTCCAGGGGAAAAATAATCTGCTTATTCACACTAGCACAGAAGCAGGTTTTTCCTAGCTTGCTGTACTTCTGGGTTTAGAAACTGGCCCTCAAACAGAGCATGTCAAAAGTATGAGATTCACTTCAACCACTTCACATGTGAGTAAACAATTCTTGTCCTCTTCTTTCAGATTCTTTGTTCATAGTGCTTTGGAGTTAAAATGTTACAGTTAGCTCCTCACTTTGGACCCTTTTCAGATTACAGTTTTTAAACGCTGACTTCTCAAAAAGACACTGCTTGCTGTATCTAAAATGTTATTTGAATTCCAATACATGATACATGAATAATTTGCCTAGCAAAATATCCATGTGCTTTTATTATGTTGTAGTGATAAAAACAGTGGCATATTTTGCACCTTACATTGAAACAACATGTTTCTTATTTACAAAACCTCAACATTACATTAAGTACCTATTCAATTCTGTCTTTCAGATAAAGTATTGACAAATCTTGCACTATATTTATCATATTACACACTTTCTGATACTATGTAATTAACCAGACAGCAAAAGTAAAACTATTTTGGCCCATTGTTGCAATTAGGAATGGCTCTATATCATTTTCAAGACTGATGCTACCAGATACCAAACTACAAAATGTTTGAGTTCAAGTTAATGCTGCAATAAAAGGGAAGACCGTCTCATGGATCAGTAACTAGTTAAAAGACAGGAAACAAAGGATAGAAATAAACAGTTTTCATAATGGAGAGAAGTAAATAAAAGGGTCCCTCAGGGATCTTTATTGGGATTAGTACTTTTCTTTAACATGGTCATAAATGATCTGAAAAAAACAGGTAAACCATGAGATGGCAAATTTTCTGATGACAAAAATTGACTCAAGGTAATTAAATCCAAAGCAGATTCAGATGATTTACAAAGGTATTTCACAAAATTGAGTGACTGGGCAACAAAATGGCAGATTAAATTCAATGTTGATAAATGTAAAGTTATGCACATTGAAAAACATAATGCAAACTATACATATCAAATGATAAGATGTAAATTAGCTAGTACCACTCAATAAAGAGATCTCGGAGCATTGTGGATAATTCTCTGAAAATATCTTGTCATTGTGCAACTGCAGCCAAAAGAGTCAAAAAGAACTTTAGGGAACCATTGGGAAAGGGATAGGTAATAAGACAGAAAACAACATAATGTCACTATTCTCATACCTTAAATACTGTGCGCAATTGTTGTCATCACATCTCAAAGTTAGATAACGCTCCAAAAAGTACAGAAAAGTATAACAAAAATGATTAGCAGTATGGAACAGCTTTCATCTGAGAATAGATTAGAAAGACTGAGACTGTTCAGCTTAGAAAAGAGATGATCAAGGGTGGTTATGATAGTGGTCTATAAAACCAGGAATGACGTGAAGAAAAGTTTTATTTACCCCTTCAAATAACACATGAAAAAGGGATCTCTCAGTAAAATTAATAGGCAACATGTTTAAAGTAAACAAAATGAAGTATTTCCTTACATAACACACAATCACCCTAGGGAACGTATTGCAAGGGGCTGTTATGCAGGCCAAAACTATAGCTGGTTAAAAAAAGAACTAGATAAATTCTTGAAGGAGAGGTTCATCAATGGCTTTTAATTGAAATGATCAGGGATGCAACTTTGCGCTCTTGGTGCCCCAAAAGCTCTGACTACCACAAACTGAAACTGGATAAAAGGGGATGGATCTCTCAATAATTGTCCTGTTCTCTTCACTCCCTTTGAAGCATTTGACATTGACCACTGAAGGAAAAAAAAAAAAAAAAAAAAGCATGGAGTCTTTTGGCACTTAAAGGCTAACAGATTTATTTATCACATGAGTTTTTGTGGGAGAAAATCCAACTTCATCAGACACTATGAAGAGGGAAAACTTACATAGCGGGATGAAAATAAATGCAGAGGAGTGTAAGATATGGAATCAGGTCATTCTGCAACAGCAAATCAGAGCATTTCTAAGGATTCAAAGTCTAGGAAACAGCACACAGAAGGAGGGTGAAGTCAATTTACTTCTTATAATGGGAAAAGAATCCATAGTCATGATTCAGTCCTGCTTTCACACAATCTAATCTGCATATTAGTTCAATTTCGGCTGTTTCTCATTGAAGTCTTGATGTCCCATTGATTTTCTTGAGGACCATTATTAATAAATCATTAATGGAGTGATTAGGAAGATGGAAGTGCTCCACAACTGTTTTGTGTGTGTGTTGTGATTTCTGACGTCAGTTTTGTGCCCATTTATTCTTCTGCATCAGGACTGTTCTGTTTGTCCAATGTATAAGGTGCGGGGGCATTTCTGGCACATGATGGCATAAATCACATTAGTGGATGAGCAGGTGAATGACCCTTTGATGGAGTATCTGGCTTGATTAGGTTCTATGATGGTGTCTTTTGTGCAGATAAGTGGACAAAGTTGGCAGCATGGTTTGTTGCAGGGATATGTGTCTGCTTTAATGTTTCTGTTGTTAGGCCTGTGGTTGCTGGTGAGCATCTGTTTAAGGTTCATGGGCTGTCTGTAGGCAAGGAGAGGTCTGTCTCCCAAGGCTAAAGAGAGTGAGGGGTCATCTTTTAAAATAGGCTGTAGGTCCTTAATGATCTGACTTGAGGGTTGTATGTGGTGACCACTGGCATTCTATTGTTTTCTTTTTTGGGCCTTTCCTGTAGTAGTTGACTGTTGGGTACCTGTCTGGCTCTGTCAATCTGTTTCCTTATTTCTCAAAGAAGGAAGGAAGACAGAATACTGAGCTAGAAGGACCATTGGCCTGACCTAGTATCAGCATTTTTATGCTGACCAACAGCACTGTTCCCTCTAATGTGTGCACATGCACAACTTTTCTGGCCCCAGCGCATGGCATTTTCTGGCAGTGCAGGGAACTGGGGCTCCGTGGCTGAGATCCAATTGACTGGCCAGCAAGGAGGCACCATCAGCTCCCAAAGCCCCACAGCGAGCACTGTCTTCAAGCCAAAGCTTCTCACGGCAGCGCCGGGCTGTAGAAAGAAAGAAAAAAAGACTGGCTGCCCTGAGAGGCTCAGGCTTGGAGACATCACTCTCTGCAGGGCGTTGGGAGGTGACAGTGTCTCTCTGCTGGCCAGCTGCTCGGATCTCAGCTGCCCAGCTGACCAGAGTAGTGCCTGCAAGGCAGCCTCGGCACTCACAGGCTTGCAAAGGGGAGGAGGAGGAGCCTCATGCCTGACTTCTTTTGTCTTCATTACTCTTCTTTCCATCTCTCTTTTCTTTCTTTCTCTTCCTTTCATCTTTCTTTTTTCTCTTGTTTCCTTTCTTCTTGTTTTTCTCTTTTTCTTCCTTCTCTTTTTCCTCTCTTTTTCTCTTCCTTCCTTTTCTTTTTCTTCTCACTTGCCTTCCTTTTCTTTTTATTTTCTTTCTCTTCCTTCCATTCTTCTTTCTCTTCTGACTTCCCTTCCTTCTTTTTCTTCCTTTCTCTTCCTTTCTTGTCTCCCTATTTCTTTCTTTCTTCTTTTCTCTCTTTTTTCCTATTTTTTCTTTCCCTTCCTTTCTCTTTCTTCCTTTTTTATTTCTTCTCTCCTTCCTTCTCTTTCTCTTCCTTTCTCTTTCTTCCTTCTTTCTTTTCTTTTCTTTCTCATCCTCCTTCTTTTTTCCTTCTCTCCATTTTTAAAAAAAAACTTTTTAAAATAGTTGAATTTAAAAGCTTTCTAAAAATAAAATTTCAAATAAAAATTCACACAAATTCAATTAATTAAACCCAATTAATTAATTCTATTTACAACAAACACATTTTAAAACATAGGCCTATTTTGTACAAAAGAAGCAAGGAGTCTTGTTGCACTTAAAGACTAAGGGTATGTCCACACGTCTCTTTTATTTCAAAATAACTGGTTATTTTGAAATAAAAAAGATTAGGTCCACACAATGTTTTCTTATTTTGAAATGACAGGCTCTGTCATTTTGAAATAAGAACTGTCATTTGGAAACAGCTTAAACCCCATTCATTTCAAAACGGCTGTTATTTTGAAATGGTTATTTCGAAATAACACCATTTGGACATGTTCAAAACAACACGATTGTTTCAAAACAAGTGTTTTGAAACAACATGTCCAAATGGCATTATTTTGAAATAACTATTTCAAAATAACAGCCATTTTGATAGCAGGCTTTCCCTTAATTTGAATTAACATTTTCTTAATTCGAATTAACTTATTTAGAAATAAGGACTTTATTTCAAAATAACTCATTTTGAAATAACTTATTTCAAAATAACGATGTATGTGTGGACATAGCCTAACAGATTTATTTATCACTTGAGCTTTCTTTGGAGAAATCTCACTTTGTCAGCTGCTTTGAAGATTGGGGAACTTAAAGAATGGGATGAAAATAAATGCAAGGTAGAGTAAGACCTTGGGATCAGGTCATACAGTAACAGCAAATCAGAGCACTTAAGATTTAAACACTGGGAAACAGCAGGTAGGGATGGGTGAATTCAAATCATCCGTTGTACTGGGAAAAGAAGCAATAGTCAAGATTTAATCCTGCTTTCACACAATCAAATATGCCTATCAATTCTAATTCAGCTGTTTTTCTTTGAAGTTTTGACATCCCATTCACCATTAAGCCAGCTGCTCCATCAAGGGCTCATTCACCTGCTCATCCACTAATGTGATTTATGCAATTATATGCCAGAAATGCCCCTACACCTTGTACGTTGGACAAACAGGACAATCGCTGTGCAAAAGAATAAATGGACATAAAACTGACATCATACATGACAACACTCCGAAACCAGTTCCTGAGCACTTTCATCTGTCTAATCGTTCTGTGGATGACTTGTTGCTGACTGTGCTCAAGAAAGTCAATGGAAGATCAAGACTTCAGAGAGAAAAAGCTGAATTAGAATCAATATGCAGATTTGATTGTGTGAAAGCAGGATTAAATCATGACTATGGCCTCTTTTCCCATTACAACAGATTATTTGACTTCACCTTCCTCTACAAACTATTCCTTAGTGTTTGAATCTTAACAAATACTTTGGTTTGCTGCTACAGTGTGACCTGTTCCCATGTCTTACACTCCTTTGCATTTATTTCCTCCAATTCTGTAAGTTCCTCCATCTTCAAAGCATCTGACAAAGTAGGATTTTCTCCCATGAAAGTTTGTGTGATAAATAAATCTGTTAGTCTTCAAGAGCCACAGGACTACTTGCTTCTTTTGCTGACCTAGATTAACACAGCTGCCCCTTTGGAACTATTTTGTAAAGTAGGCAACCGTAGTTTGGGTAAAAATTGATAATAATGCATAACTGTAAAGTTGGACTCACAACTTACCATAAGGCAAAAGTTCTGCTCACAAACTAAAATTTTTGCTCATGACATCCCAACCCTGAGAGGGACAATTGACTAACAGTAGCTTCAGAATTTCCAAACAAGGAAATTTGTGGTGCTGCGTAACTTGCATCAAGCCTCCAGAGACAGAGCACTTGATTCAGGAAGGCCATACCACTTCAGAAGCTAGTTGCTATTGCCCTGTGGAAGCTGGCGACATCATTGCAATTGCCATTGCAAACCATTTTGGAATTAGAAAAATCTGCAGCTATGGTCATGGCTGTGCATGTGAGTGAGACTATTAACACTTACCTACCCCACGAGTGGCTCACATTAAAATAAAAACCCATGGAAGTAAAATCCGGATTTTAGATGATGGAGTTTCTGAACTGTTCAGGGGCCATAAATGGCCCCATCACAAGGGGTAAGTCAGCATGCAAACCAAATGTTTCAATCATTATGAAAGTCTTAATGGACCATGAAGGCAGATTCATGAATACAAACGCAGGAAACACTGGAAACATTGAAACATTCACGGTGCTAGTACAATGAGAAGATCAGAACTATATTTGAAGGAAGAAGAAGGGACTTCATTCCTCAGAAATATTGTTCATCACAGTTGTGCCAACTATTATTTTGGAAGACCCCACATATCCACACCTAATTTGGCTCATGAAAGTGTACCCTGACATCAGTGACCCTGAAACAAGGATATTCACTTAAAAGTGCAGTAGCTGCACAATGGCTGTGGCAAAGAAAATTAGGGATTCTGTGTATTGATACATCTTGTCATAGCATGGAGGCAGAGGATGTCATCTGCCTGCACCAGCAAACACACTGACATCCAGTACAGCTGTTGGAAATGCACATGAGGGAACACTTGTGCATGCTTGTGGAACTACGTAGCTTTCTGAGGGCTTTCTTCTCCTGCAGCCAAAGATCAGTGACTGTTCACGTGACACCACACACATTAAAGACAATTATATTATGGCACCTCCACTGCATAATCACTGCAGCATTGGGTTTATGCTGTGGAGGATAGCAACCTAGTCCTAATGCAGTCATTCATGCCAAGGTTTTGTCTTTACCCCTCACACTTCTTTATGAACCTCTGTAAATGAGAGCATGCAATCTCTGTTAACAACCATATGACAATTTGCTTGAGCAAAGGGGTATTCAGTTGTTGGGGTGGGGGTTGATCCTTGATTGTCAACTGTTAACTGGAGTCATTTGCTGTTATAGGAAATGAAACCAGCTGAAACTGGTTAAAGTTTCAAAGAGGAAAGAGGGACTGTTTATGCACAGGCAGTGACAGATGCTATCATTGCCTGCATTGTTACTGGAATTGTGTTTCGATTTCTCTCGCATGTGAACTAAACCATAAAGATGTTCATCTATTCCTCTGTATTTTAGCCTTTGGCTCTGTTGAAAATTAGTAGCACATTCTGTAAGCACATAATAATGCTTCCATCTTCATATTTATTCTTGTGATACCAGACAGTACATACCCTTCAAATTCACATGGTTTCAATCATGAGTGCCAATCCTACATCTGACAACTATTTCAGTTCTTCATACTTCAGAGGAAAGGGACAACCCAGGGAATTAAAGTATATTTAATTAGAAGTATTAGATCTAATTAAAATTTAAAAAAATAAACATGCTTCAAACACAAAGCTTAAACGATGTAGGGAATGCAACCAGGAAAGCTAACTAGCTGTTAATGTCTCTGCACCCATCTTTAGGCTTTTCCTAAAAAGAGGAAACAATGGAAGAAAATGACTTGGGGTGGGAGCCGAGGAAACTGGGACATCTTCTGCAAGATGTTGGAGGCACAGACAGTAGATGGGGTTCAGGGCATATTTCAGGATCTGTGTTCTCCTCTCAATCACTGTGGGAGGAGAGACTGGAGAGTGTCTTGAAACACGATCCTTCAGCTCAGCAGCATTCTCCACAGCAGGCTGAGGAGGATGTGGTGGCACCAGCAGTTGCTGATGACTGGGTGATTCAAAAGCCTTGGAAGTAGGTGAACTCTGAACTCATTTGGACACTACTTCAAAGAGCTCCTCCATTAGGAAATGCTTCTGTTTCCTCAGGCTTTCCTACTATTCCATGAACTGCTTCATCAGTGTCTCTCACATGACCAATCCTCCCTGGCCTTAAGGAACCTAAACCACTGCTAATTTCTCCTATCCAACCCTCTAAGAAGCACTTCTCTGACTGCCTCTGCTGTTTTTGGGGTGCTGCTCCTGCAGTCTTGGTGAAATGGTTACTGACACAGGACTGAATGTCATAGAACCTGGAAAGGACCATGAGATGTCATCAAGTCTAATACCCTGCATTCATAGCAGGCCAAAGTATCCTCTTAAACCTTCCCTGACAGATGCTTGTCTAACCTGCTCTTAAAGACTTCCAATGATAGAGACTCCACAACCTGCCGAGGCAACTTATTCCAGTGGTTAATCACCCTGGCGGTTAGGAGTTTTTCTTTAGTGACCAACCGAAACTTCCCTTGCTGTAGTATAAGCTCTTTGTTTCTTGTCCTATCATCAGCAATTAAGAAAAACAATTTTTCTCCCTCTTCCTCATGACATCTTCTTAGATACTTGAAAACTGTTATCATGTCCCTTCTCAGTCTCTTCTTTTCTAGACTAAACAAACCCAGATCTTTCAATCTTCCCTCATAAGTAAACTGCTCCAGACCTCTAATCATTCATGTTGCTCTCTCCTATTTGTCCACATCTTTCCTGAAATGAGGCACCCAGAACTGGACACAGGACTCCAGTTAGAGCCTAATCAGGGCAAAGTAGAGCAGAAGAATTTCTTCTTGTATCTTACTTAAAATACTCCAGTTAATACATCCCGTAATGGTGTTTCGTTTTTGTTTTTTCTTTTTCTTTTTCTTTTTTTTGCAACAGCGTTACACTGCTGATTCATATTTATCTTGTGGTCCACTATGACACCCAGATCTGTTTACGCAATATTCCTTCCTAGGCAGTCATTGACCATATTGTATATGTGCACTGAATTGTTCTTTCCTAAGTGTAGTACTTGGCACTTGTCTTTACTGAATTTTATTTTATTGACCTCAGACCATTTCGCCAATTTATCCAAATCATTTTGAATTGTGATCCTATCTGTGAAAGCACTTGTAACTCCTCCCAGTTTCATATCATCGGCAAACTTCATAAACTTACTCTTTATTCCATCATCTAATCATTCATGAAACTATTGAATAGAACCAGACTCAAAACCAATCTCTGTGGTACCTGGCTTGTTATGGCCATCCAGCATGACTGCGAACTGTTAATAACTACTCTCTGGGAGTGGTTATCCAACCAGGTTTTCAACCATCTTATAGTAGCTCCATCCAGGCTGTACATACTTCCCTAGTTTGTTGAGAAGGTGATATGAGACCGTATCAAAAGCTACCACTTCCCCTCTATCCACAAGGCTTATGATTCCATCATAGAAATCCTGCCATTTCAAATACATTATAATGTACTTTTTCCTTTTTGGAAGAAGACACGAATTCCCCTCCCACATAACAAAACTCCACTGTGGGTATCCATAGATTTCAAATTTCTCAGAATTCCTGGAATGTGACTGTTAGGCTATCCTTAGTACTCAGGTAACTTTTGCCATTCATAAGGAAGGAACAAAGAGTACTAGTGCTAAGAGAAGTGCACTTTTTTAAAAAAACTGTGTTTCTACTGCCTGGGGGGGTGGAGCTGTTCCTTCCCCTGAGCTCTGTTAACAGCTTGTAATGTCTTTTTCAAAGGCTTGCCAGCATTTGGAGAACATAATTTCCAAACGTACTAGAATGGGGGTGGGGAGTATCTTCCCTATCCTGTGAAAGAGATCCAAGAATCTAAGCCAGAGAAATGTTTCTGTTTCACCTATCTCCCTGCTGCTGAAGGAGGAATGGTTCGGTCAATTATAAAGGCAGATAAAGCAGATTTCTGCTGCCATTAAACCTAAAGACCCAGCTAGAGTTTGTTTTACACCAAAAATTAGCTGATATATGCTGACAGGACTGAGATGTAAGTCAACTGTAAATGGAAATTTCCCCATATACTCAGCTAGCATATGGAGTTTCTCTGCAAAAGGACATGCAAATCAAACACTACCATCCAACCCACCCTGGCATCACAAGAAAATCCCACTTTCTGACTGCCTTCCAATGGTGAAATGGGCTAGGAAAGAGACAGCACAACTTAATTGTATTCCCTGAAGTTTCAGATCAGTACCACAAGCCCCTTGCCTCTTCTCTGCAAAGAGAGTCTGTATTGTGTTTATCCTACCACCACTCCTGTTTCCCCCAGTTGATGCACCACAGCTTGCTGTGGAGAAAGGCAGCAGACAGGCATCCTAGCAATCTTCCAAGGGAGAAAGAATGGCTGTGACTAACTTTTTCCCAGACAACCAAAGTGTTCTGAAATATTGATTTATAACTGTGTGTCACTTGCGGCAAAGCACAGCAATGGATGAACAGAGGGAGGAAGTTAGAGAAGTGTAACAGGATGAGGTGCAGCAATGCCTCAGCTTCAGCACAGTAGTAAAATTCACAGAGACTTGGCAATGCAAAGCATATTATCCTGGTAGAACAGGTCAGCACACAGTGTGGTACACTGGGCAGAGAGCCTTCAGGCGTGTTGGGCACCATGTGTTCTTATCAGTGTTGTTCTGTGTTTGAAACCTTACCTTTGCATGGGCCAAACTATGCAAAATATACCTCCTTTTCTCTTTGGCATTATACCAACCCAACACCGCCTTCCTCAAGGTACATTCTCATTTTTTATACTTATTCCAATTTCAGTTTGTTTCTGGCCAATTTTACTGAACTTGGACTTTCACAATGTGTTTCTTATTAGTACCTTCCATTCA
This sequence comes from Podocnemis expansa, assembly GCA_007922195.1. NCBI lineage: Eukaryota > Metazoa > Chordata > Testudines > Podocnemididae > Podocnemis > Podocnemis expansa. The sequence goes on from ML682066.1 coordinate 13,009,951, forward strand.
GGCACACTATACATTTCATTCAGGGCCACTGTTTTGGATTACTTTGTTAGGTCTTGGGCCAACACCCAGACACTTCTACTTGTCTTTCTTATTTTAACCTTTTACTTTCTCCTACACACAGTACCTCAAATGTCTTGGCGCTTCAAATCAGAAATGTAGCACCACAGCAAGAGAGGATATTGGCATGGAGTATGGGAGTCCACTGTAACTCACCAGCTTCAGATTCTGATTTCTGCAGCAGCTCAGGGTCCCCCTTGTCTTTGTCAGGTGGGGGACTGCCTCAACAATCTCCTCCAAACAGAGATACAGAATCACATACTTTTTAACAAACAGGTTTTCTGGGGTATCCTATATAGTTCCTGCTGCCTCCTCACCGTGGTTTTCATTGCATCCAATCTGTTGAGAAGGTTACCATGAGTCACATTAGTGTGTGTAGCTGGATCCCCTGAAAGCACCTGGTCAACCTCCTCACAGAAGGAACATTATGATGAGCCCTCCTGAAACAACTGTTGAGGTCCTTTGTTGCCCTCATATACTGATGCCTCAAGCACTAAGTGTGTTTCAGAATTGGAACAGAATCCATTGAATGTGTCCAGCCTCCCTGAAATTTCCCACTACCGGTGATGATTGAAGGCCCAAGTACCCATACTCATCTATAGAAAGTACAGCAAAAACTTGTTCTGATGTGCATAGCACACTGCTACTGATAAAAACAGTGGGACAGGGACCTTTATAAATTGGTTAAGGATCAGAAGAGGGGGGATGAAGTATTCTTGAAACTCAGAACTGACTACATTGTCCTTATTCCCTCAGGTACACTAACTGAGTCATTTTGCTTGCCTTCAGCTGCATAATTCCTGGGTTTGTGTGTGGACAACAGAGGGTTATGGCACAACCATACAAAAAGAAATGTATATAGTTGCTAGTGTAGATGTATCCTAAGAAGTAGAAACAGACCTCAAAGAGAGTGCCACACCCTGGGTAGTGTTTGACTGGATCAATAATTTTATACTCTACTTCAACTGCCGCTTCATACCAGAAGGTGTCTGTGTGAAAGAGATAAGGGGCACTGCAAGTGCACAGTAATAATATATCTATGACATTTCTACATGCCTGAAATGAATATAAGTGTATCTGAGGAAATAAAAAGCCTCTTTCTAACATTCTGCATGCAAACCAGGGATGAACAGGTGAAATGATTGACCCTCTCATTCCCCCACCACCCAACTTAAGCATTTTATGGGACTTCAAGGTGCCATTTGACTGACTTTGTAGGTGCTCTAGCCTCTCTACAATAGCACTGAACTGTCTTTCCAGGATGCTCTGGATCTAATTCAGTGATCAGCTGTTTGGATCAGGAAGGAATATTTTCCCATTGAGTCAAATTGACAGTGTTCTTGTGGGTTTTCCACTTTCTTCAAGTCATTGTAGAGGCAGAGTTAAAGGAATAAAGAACAGGATGTCTAACTCAGGGAAATATAGAAATGCTCCATTTGTTACAAGTTATGGCCAATGTCCAAAGTGGATAAAGGCTAAAAGAAACCAGAACTGAAAGGTAAAGTGAGACTCAGGACTTTGCTGATGGACAATGTGCAATGAGAAGACCCGAAATCGTCCCAGACTGAGGTGACAGCCCTGGCATGGAAGGAGAGAGCAATCAGATTAAAAAATGGAGTAGAGCTGGGCAACATTGTACAGAGAGAACTTTTCCCCCAAAAAAGTATGTTGAATTTGATCAATTGTTTCAGTTGAAGAAAAACTCCCCCCAAATTTGACACAATGTGTTCTGACATTTTTCAAAATAAGACATTTTGAATTTTCAGTTTGAAACTAGTTTGCTTCAATTTTTACTCATTATAATTTTTTTAAACAAGCAAAAAATGCAACATTTCATTTTGGACCAATGACATTCTTACATTTATTTTTTTCATTTTAATTTGAAAAATTCAAAGGGATTTCAAAAATTCAAAAAGATTTCAGTTTTGTTACCAAACCAAAACTGTCATTCACAGAGATGTACCTGGGATAAGCTGAAGGTCTACTCCAATTTATTGGTTATATGGCCTTGTTTGAACAGAAAAGGGTTCAGGGAATCCTTGTGCATATTGGCAGTCAGATTGAATGAATACAACAATCCCTTCTGTACTTAGAATCTATATGGCATGAGCCCTTTAACTTTGCATTGGATCCATTTAAATACCCCAGGCTATGTTCACACGGGGAGCGCTTGTTTCGAAACAAGTTATTTCAAAATAACTTGTTTCGATATAACATGTTATTTCAAAATAACCTGTTTCGAAATAACAAAATGGTGTCCGCGAAATAAGCAAAAAACGGGAATCGAAATAGCGTTTCCACCGTGTGGACTTGCTATTTCGACCCAGGGGCAGTGCAGCATGGGAGGTGTGGCAACATGGCCGCCTCCCTGGGCCATGTTGGTAGCCAATCACATAAAAGCCGGCCCTGACCTCACTCCCCTGTCCACTCACGCTAGCAGCACGCTGCAAGCCATGGACAGTGCTCGGCTGCCTAGACAGCGCCGTGCAGCACCCGGCCCCTCGGCGCGCATCGAGGGGCTCCAGCACCTCTGGGAGACTGTCTGTAGACCCCGAGGAGGACCGGCCTGTGGCTGAGGAGTACATCCAGCTCAGCCGCAGGGCTCAGCTACTGCCCCTGCCCCTCCCTGTGCCCCGCCGCATGTGGGCGCATGAGACCAGTGTCGACTGGTGGGAGAGGGTCATTCTGCGCAACTGGGGCGACGACCTCTGGCGCCAGAGCTTTCGCATGAGCAGGGCCAGCTTCACCCGCCTGGTTGGCGAACTCGCCCCGCACCTGCGCCACAGGGACACTCCCATGAGGCCTGCTGGCGCAGTGGACAAACGAGTGGCCATCGCCCTGTGGAAGCTGGCCACCCCGGAGTCGCACAGGGCAGTGGCGCACCTGTTTGGCGTCGGGAGGTCCACCACTGGCACCATCCTCCTCGAGGTCACCAGGGCTATCAATCGCGTCCTCCTACGGCGCCTGGTGAGATGTGGGGACCTGCAGGACACCATGCCTGGGATGGCAACCCTTGGCTTTCCAAACTGTGCTGGCATCTTGGACACCACACATATCCCTGTGTGCGCCCCAGAGCACAGGGCTGCGGTGTACCGCAACCGAAAGGGATACCATTCGGTCATTATGCAGGCCCTTGTGGACCACCAGGACCGGTTCCAGGACTGCTACATGGGATGGCCAGGGAGGGCCCATGACTCCAGGGTCCTCCGCAACTCCGCCCTGTACTGGGGCATGGAGGCGGGCACCCACTTCCCCCCCTCACACCATCCACCTTGGGGGCGTAGAGGTGCCCGTTCTTATAGTGGCGGACGCGGCCTACCCCCTGCGGCCCTGGCTAATGCGACCATACGCCGGGCCACTCGACCCCAGCCGGCAGCTGTTCAATCGCTGCCTGGCCCGCTGTCGACAGGTGGTCGAGTGGGCATTCGGACGCCTCAAGGCCCGGTGGAGGTGCCTGGTCACTCGCCTCCACCTCACTGAGCGGAGCCTGCCGCAAGCCATCGCGGCATGTGCAGTGCTCCACAACTTTTGTGAGCAGCAGGGGGAACCCATCCCACTCGCATGGGAGGCTGAGGTCCAAGCATTTGCCAAGGACTATGAACAACCAAGACCCCAGCCGACTCGGGAGCAGCCATCTGCGCGAGCCCTCGCCATCCGCGATGCCCTCCAGCTCGCCTTCGCTGCGGAGGAAGACTGAGGACCAGGACTGCCCTGCACCAAAACACCATCTCCCCCCATCCACCCACAGCCAGCCCGCACCCATCCACCCACACTGCCAACCCCCCCCCAATAAAAACACAGACAACCAAGAATAACTTTCCAGGGGTTTATTCACAATCACAATAAGGGAAGGGATGGGGGTGATACGGGATGGGGCAATCTGGGGGGGTCCGGGGGAGGGAACATGAACTTGGCAGGGGACAGGGGTGAAGAGGTCCTGGGGCGGGGAGGGTTAGGCAATGCCTGTGGGGGGTCCAGGGGGGGTGGCATGCCCTGCCTGCGCCCACGGCTGCCCTCCGCCCACTGTCCCTGCTGGGACAGTGATGTCTCCCGGCGCCGTCGGGGAGCCAGGCCCTCCGCAAGCTGGCGGATGGCTGCAGCCTGCTGCAGAAGAGCAGCTGGGAGCTCCACTGCGAGGACCTCTAGTGCCCTCGCCGCCCTGTCCTCAGCACCTGCCAGCTGCTCCAGGGAACGGAGCCCAGCTGCCTGGCGCTGCGCCTGCTCCCGCTGCCAGGCCTGGGTGGCACTGTGCATGGTCTCCCCGAGGTCCTCCAGGCTCTCCAGGAGCTCTGTGCGGGTCCTGGGGGCCCTCCGCCGTCGCCGCGGTGTCCTGGGGCTTGGGCGGTGGGGTCCGGGCCTGGGTGCCGGCTGTTGCGGAGGGGCTCTGCGACGTGCTGCAGGGACGCAAAAAAACACAGTTAGCCTCTGCCGCCTGCTGGTCCCGTCTGTGTGCACCTGTCTGCAGCACACGCCTGTGCCCTGACTGTCAGTGGGTCCCGGGATCCCATGGGACATTGCCCTGGGGTAGGGCTCCTGGCCCCCAAAGCTTCAGAAGGAGGCTGGGACAGTACCCGATGGAGGACATTGGAGGACCCTGAGCAAGAAGGTTGTCTGGCCGAGGTAGTCATCAGGGTTTAAGGGGCCCTGGGACAGTTTCCCATATAAATCAGTATTCTCTGGCAGTCCAGGATCCTTCAGCCCCTCTGGGAAAAAGGCCTGACAAACCCCTGTATTTTGACCTGCCTGCCAGACAGAGAATGGGAGGATAAAAAGAAGAACAGAGCAGAAGAAAGGAGACCATGGTCTCCTTTTGCCAGAAATCTGGGACCCGTGCCCTGGAGGCACACATGCTCGTGGTGCCCACAAGGGTGAACTGGACCCAGCCACGCCTTGCACTTGGAGGTCTCCTGAGACCACTGGCCAGTGGTGTGCCCTGCCTGCTCTCCACCCCACCCAAGATGCTGCTGCATCTTTCCCAGCCAGTCCCTGGTCACCACCCCCCGGCACACAGGGGCCTTTGACCGTGGTGCCACCTGTGTCCGTGGGACCCGTGGCCAGGGGGCCCCTCTGAGCCCATGAACCCTGGGCCCTACCCGCCCCGGTGCCTGGCCCTGGCCTCTACCCATCCCGGGACCTGCTGGAAAGGCCCAGCCCTATGTGCCTCCATGGGGGGGGGGCATACTTACCCACAGGGGCTCCGGAGGTCCGCCGGGATGTCCTGGGGTCAGAGTCGGAGCCTGGGGCAGTGGTGGGCCCCTGCTCCACGACACTGCTCTCCGCCTCCATGGCCAGGAACAGCTCTGGGGTCGTCGGGCTGGCCTCTGCCGCTGGTGGTGCTGCAGCTCGGGGTCCCCCGACGGAGATGTCAGAGGCGGCTGCCTCCAGGCCTGACGAGGGGCTCTGAGGCCCCCCGGAGGTGTCCACGGCCGCAGCAGGGGCACCGCTGGGCTGTGTGCCCAGGAAGGCGTCCAGAGCCTTGAAATATGGGCAGGTGGCCTGGCTGCCAGGCCCCTGCAGTGCCCAGGCATCCCGGGTGCGGGCATACTCCTGTCGGAGAGATTTTATCTTGCTCTGCACTTGTTCTGTCATACGGGGGTGCCCTCCCTGGGACATCGCATCTGCGATGTCATTGTAGATGTCGCGGTTCTGGTGGCTGGCCCGGAACCGCTGGAGGATATCTGGTTGCTGCCAGATGTCCAGGAGGCACTGGACATCCTCCTGTGTCCACACAGGAGCCCTCCTGCGTGTGGCAGCTGCGGGGCCTGGCTGCTGGGCCATGCTGCCAGCATCAGCCCTGCCTGCCACGTTGCCTCACAGGCAAGCCCAGGCAGGGACTTCCCCCAGGGCACTGTGCACCCTGGGAGGAAGGTCAGCCGGTTATTTCGAAACAACAGTTGTTTTGAAATAACATGGCTATTAAAACAGTTATTTTGAAACAACTCGTTTCGAAATAACCGTTATTTCGAAACGGCATGTCTCTTTGGCGTTGTTTCGAAACAACCGTTTCGAAACAATGCTCTTTCGACAGCCAACGAGGTTTAACTTGTTTCGAAAGCAGCACGGCCATTTCAAAAGAAGCGGTTTGCTTCTTTCGAAATGGCCGTGCGTCGTGTGGCCATGCCACTTCTTATTTCGAAACAACCTCTGTTGTTTCGAAATAAGAACCCTGTGTAGACATACCCCTACAGAAAAAGATCAGGGAAGGGGTTCAGGGAAAGGTAGACATTACCCCTTCTCTAGTCCACCTAATAGCTGGGGCAGGGACTCCTTCAGTTATATTGATTCCAAGAAAAAAAAAGTTCCAAAGGGGCAGCCATGTTAGTCTAGTAAAGCAAAATAAATAAATCAAACAACATAACATAGCATAACATAAAACATAAGGAGTCTTGCGGCACTTAAAGGCTAACAGATTTATCGCATGAGCTTTTGTGGGAGAAAATCCCACTTCGTCAGATGCTTCGAAGAGGGGGAACTCACAGAATGGGATGAAAATACATGCAGGGGAGTGTAAGACATAGGATCAGGTCATATTGCAACAGCAAATCAGAGCATTTGTAAGGATTTAAACTCTAGGAAACAGCACATAGAGGGAGGGTAAAGTCAACTTACCTGTTACAATGTGAAAAGAATCCATAGTCACGATTAAGAAAAAATGTGAAGTTCTCTTTAAAAATGAAGACAGATTAATCAGTAAGAAACAAGGAGCTCTAAATGGCAGAATAACCAATTTTAATTACCTTGCAAGGACACAGAGGAAATGCAAGAGGACTAACAAAAAGATTTAGCTTATTCAGAGTGACAACAATGTGTGTGTAAACTGGTAGCTCTGGCTACCCAGACATTGAACTTTATCCTGTGAAAGTGTTCTCACAATTTTTAATCTATGTGACATTACTGAATACTTTGTAGTTTTGTTTAAGCCAGTATGCTGTGCACTCTTCCCCTTATTTGTACGCTTTAGTTTTTCTCATATATGAATAGAAGAAAAAACATTGCATAACTATAAAAGATGCAGAATAGCGATCATGAAATTATTGTATCTACAGAAAGGTAAAGCAGATCTTTCCATTTAAAAGCAAAATATTTGCAATTTAAAAGACTTCACAAGAATGCCAAAATTTCATCAAACCATAGTCCAATACATTTAAAGAAAAGAAAGAATTTCAGTAAAACAAAAAGACAAATATTTCCAAAAGATATAACAATTTCAATCTGCTTCTAGAATGTTAAAAATAAAGATACACCTTATGTGAACGACCTTCCATCCCTCCTTTCTCTTTGCTAATTTTGTGAGTTGAACATTTATTTGTTACTTTCACTTTAAGGGTATATTTTATATTCAGAAAAAAATTCCATGGCTTTATTTAATGTGTCATCATTACCACCACTTAGATTACTAAAAACCACTTCAACAATTAATATGGCTCAGGATGCAGGAAAAAGACAGCTTTATTTTTCCAAAGCTTTAGGGTTGAGTAGCATGAACAGGCTTGGAGTGGCAAACTGAATAGAATCCTTACATGTGGAAAAGTCAGGCAGGAATTATTTGTAAAGACCCCTCTCTACAACAGACCCCTCTGAGTACCCTTGTAGTGCCACTTTCTATGATGTTCTTGTTATCACACAGCCTCAATAGAAGCGATTGTATGGCATCATTAGTTAGGAGCCCTTGGCTGCTACAGAGACAAGCACCCCAACTTCAACATGTTCCAGAAATGTAGAGATAAAAGATTCATGTTCAGGAAGTAGTGTGAGTCCTGAAAAATGGGAATATGTAACTAGATACAGGAGCTTGCCTCAGGGGGAAAAAAAGTATTTATTTCACAAACCACCCCTGCTAGGTTCATATGCAAATACATGCCATACTAGAATATTGTAATAAACTGGCTTTCTGAGATGTGATGAAAAACGTCCAAATGACAATCTGGCTACTTACTCATATTTCCTAACAACAAGAAATATGTTGCCCTAAATTTAAAATCACAAAGCAAAATTCAAAGTCCATTGAACATAATGGTATTCTTTCCATTCACATTGATAAGTTTTTGATCAGCTGCTTGAAATCGTGACTAGAACTGGCTAAATCTGTGAATTTGTTTCATGGAAACCTACTCTTTGAAACTGAGTTTCATTCTAATTCAGATTTAACCCTTCTGCCAGGGTGAGATGGTAGAATAAGAGCCGGGTTCTACATCTAGGGGTTTTCAAATAATGTGCGCACCAACTGGCTCGAGCCGCCACCCAGTCTTCTGGGAAATCCTGCACTATGCCCTGGACGTCCCAAAGGGTAATGCTTCCCCACTAGCAAGCACAAGTCTGAGTGTGGTATACAGAAATTTTAATAGTAATAATAAAAAAAGAATGTAAAGATTCAACAGCAAAAAAATCAGCGCTGATCCAGAGAATCAGTGCAGATCAAGGTCCCCAGCGAACCCCACATAGCATAACAGAACATATAAATTTAATAGTAAAACCAGCACTGATCTGGAGAATCAGTGCAGAACAAGGTTCCCATCAAATCCCAGGGTATGTAGGGAACATCTTCCACGCCAGCTGTCCGCTGGCACCACCCACTCATCACTCACTCTGTCCACCTGCACTGCCCACTGGCTCCACCCACTGTCCACCGGCTCTGCCCACTGGTCACTCACACTGTCCAGCCTCCGCTGGCCACTTTCACTGTCTGCTGGCTCCTCCTGCTGTTCTCCGGCTCCGCCCACTAGTCACTTCTGCTGTCCGGCCATCCGCTGGCTGCTATTCATTGATTTCAGCTCTTAAACTCAGATCAAGTGTAAACAGCTTCTTCCATTAATACAGCGAAGAAGCCTGGTCACTCATCTGTCCCTTCACAGTAGGGCAGGAGGTTAGGCAATGTCTCAGGCATAACTCAGATGAGCTAATGCTACAACCCAACCCATTTCTTAACCTCACCAGGCAGAAAGAGGGGGAGGGGCCCTCCTTCCAGTTCTTTTTTTGCTAATGGTAACTTTTACCCTTCAACTACATAAACAGAGTTTGAACAATCAAGAGAGTAGCATATTACAAACGACAGCATTTCATATTTCTTTTCAGTAGAATTACAGATATTGACAGATTTGTGATCAAATTAACCCAAATACCACTACACATATTGCCCTGCACACATAGTGAGACTATGCTAATATACTCTTTGTGCTCATGCAAATACAAAACCCCTGAAGATTAGCTGCCCCCCCCCCCGAAGCTGTTAGGCACGGCTTCTAAGCCTGCCTTACATAGAAATACTTCTAAAACATACTGTGAAATGGAAATATTAAACATTACTGAAGTTATAATGTATTATATAAAAACATTTCATGAACTGCTACTGGAATGACCTAATGTTAAAAAAATTGAAAAAAGCAAAGTCAAAATAAAAATATTTTAATAGGTTCATGCAATTTAAAGCTTTTATTTTTTCAGAATGAGAGATTTCCCCTTTCAAAAAATTCCACTGTCCCTGGACAATGTTTCATCAAAAATAAATAAAATAAAATGTCATGAGAAATTTCAGTTGTCAAAACAGCATTTTCTGACACAACTTTTGATATTTTCCAGTGAACTGTAATTATGATTCAGCAAAGATTAGATGAACAGCAGTTTAAGACACATGAAGAAAAGCATCTATGATGATTTCATTTTAAAGTTCTCTCAACCAGTCATATCTGAAAAATTCATCTTTGATTATTTTTCAGTTAGATTACAGAAACTGACTTGCTAAGAACAACTAAACTAGATCTGTGAGAGTTCAAAAAAAATGCCATTTCATGAGCAATCATACCTTAAGTGGGGGGGAGGGCATTTTTCAGATGTGGTTGCCTTGGGGAAACTTAATTAGTCAGTGAATTCTCTATGAAGCTCAAAACCAAAAGAATAAGAGAAAACCCCAAACTAGAGAGCTATTCAGCATTTCCTTCTTTTTCTCCTCTAGCTGTCCCCTACTTTTACAGTTAAGCAAGCAACTGCGAAATTTAGATTTCTCCCTATACCACCACCATCATAGAGCACCTCCATTGCTACTCTGAGAACCACACTACATGGCCACTACAGATGGTTTTATAGTCACAAACAGTTTATCTTTCACCAGACTGTGTAGTTATCATAGAATCATAGAATCCTAAGGTTGGAAGGGACCTCACAGGTCATCTAGTCCAACCCCCTGCCAGAGGCAGGACCACTCCCACTAAACCATCCCAGTCATGGTTTTGTCCAGCTGGGCCTTAAACACCTCCAAAGATGGAGACTCCACCACCTCCCTCGGCAGCTCATTCCAAGGCTTCACCACTCGCCTAGTAAAAAAGTTTTTTCTAATATCCAGCCTCGACCTCCCTAACTGCAACTTGAGACCATTGCTCCTTGTTCTGTCCTCTGTTACAACGGAGAACAGTCGAGCTCCATCTTCCTTAGAGCATCCCTTCAAGTAGTTGAAGGTTGCTATCAAATCCCCCCTCAATCTTCTCTTCTGCAGACTAAATAAGCCTAATGCTTTCACTCTATCCTCATAGAGCTTGTGCTCCAACCCTTTAATCATTTTGGTTGTCCTCCTCTGAACTCTCTCTAGCATATCCCTGTCCTTTTTGTAGTGGGGAGCCCAAAACTGAACACAGTATTCTAGATGTGGCCTCACCAGTGCAGAATAGAGGGAAATGATCACATCCCTTGATCTGCTGGTAATACTTCTTTTGATGCAGCCCAGTATGCCATTGGTCTTTCTGGCAGCAAGAGCACACTGCTGACTCATATCCAGCTTCCCATCCCCCATGACCCCCAGGTCCTTTTCTACACTGCTGCTACTTAGCTGAATGTTTCCCAGCCTGTAGCAGTGCATGGGGTTTTTCCGTCCCACATGCAGGATTTTACACTTGTCCTTATTGAACTTCATAAGATTTTTATTGGCCCACTGTTCCAATTTATCTAGGTCTCCCTGAATCCTGTCCTTGCCCTCCAACGTGTCTACCGTTCCCCCCAGCTTGGTGTCATCCGCAAACTTACTGAGAGTGCAGTCTATTCCATCATCCAGATCATTGATGAAAACGTTGAACAGAACTGGCCCCAGGACCGACCCCTGGGGCACACCACTTGTGACTGGCTGCCAGCTAGACATGGAACCATTGATTCCAACACGCTGAAACCGTTGATCTAGCCAGGTTTCTATCCACCTTATAGTCCACCTATCCAACCCATACTTCCTTAATTTGCCAATGAGAATGCTGTGGGAAACTGTATCAAAAGCCTTGCTAAAAATCAAGGTATATCACATCAACGGTGCTTCCTGCATCCAGAAAACCAGTCATCTGCTCATAGAAGGAAATGAGATTGGTCAGACATGATTTACCCCTGGTAAATCCATGCTGACTGTTCCTGATCACTTTATTTTCTTCTAAGTGTTTGAGGATGGATTCTTTAAGAAACTGCTCCATAATTTTGACAGGGAGTGAGGTGAGGCTGACTGGTCTATAATTCCCCGGATCCTCCTTTTTCCCTTTCTTGAAAATAGGCACTACATTTGCTTTTTTTCCAGTCCTCTGGCACCTCCCCTGTTCTCCATGAGTTCTGAAAGATAATGGCCAGCAGTGCTGCTATCTCATCGGCCAATTCCCTCAGCACCCTTGGATGCAGTTCGTCCGGCCCCATGGACTTGTGCACATCCAGCTTCTTTAAGCAGTCCCTAACCTGACCTTCCATCACCAAGGGCCTCTCTTCTTCTCTCCAATCTGCCATACCCATGGTAGTGGGCTGGGAGCTGACCCTGCCTGTGAAAACTGAAGCAAAAAAAAGCATTGAGCAGTTCAGCTTTTTCTTCATCCTCTGTCGCAAGGATGCCTGCCCCATTCAGCAAGGGACCTACACCATCCCTGATCCTCTTCTTGTTATTAACATACTTGTAGAACCCCTTCTTGTTATCCTTCACATCCCTCGCTAGCCGCAGCTCCATTTGTCCTTTGGCCTTTCTGATTTTATCCCTGCAGTGCCTAGCAATATCTTTATATGCCTCCTTAGTCATCTGACCAAGCTTCCACTTCCTGTAAGCTTCCTTTTTATGTTTAAGCTCAGAGCAGAGTTCTCTGCTAAGCCATTCTGGCTGCCTGACATGTTTATTCTTTCTCCTAATTGGAATAGCAACTTCCTGTGCCCTTAGCAGGGTTGCTTTAAAATATAACCAGCTTTCTTGGACTCCTTTCCCCTTCAGATTAGCTTCCCAAGGGATCCTGCCCATCAGTTCCCGGAGGAACCCAAAATCTGCTCTTTTGAAGTCCAGGGTTTTTGTTTTGCTTCTTTCCTTCCTTCCTTTAATCAGGATCCTGAACTCAACCATGTCATGGTCACTACTGCCTAGCTTGCCATTTACCTCTACCTCCCTGATCAATTCTTCCCTGTTTGTGAGCAGCAGGTTGAGAGGTGCAAGGCCCCTAGTTGGTTCCTCCAGCATTTGTACTAGAAAGTTGTCCCCAACACACTCTAAAAACTTCCTGGATTGCCCATGCACTGCTGTATTGGCCTCCCAGCAGATGTCAGGGTAATTGAAGTCCCCCATGAGCACCAAGGCCTGTGATCTAGAAGCTTCTGTTAGTTGTCCATAGAACACCTCATCCACCTCCCGCTTCTGGTCTAGTGCTCTATAGCAGACACCCACCACAACATCCCCCTTGTTGCTTTCCCCTCTGAATGTAACTCACAGACTTTCTACTGGCACGCTTCCACTTCCATAATGGAGCTCTGAGCAGTCATAGAGCTCTTTTACATATAGTGCTACTCCTCCCCCTCTTCTTCCCTGCCTGTCTTTCCTGAACAGTTTCTACCCATCCATGGCAGAGCTCCAGTCATGCAGACTATCCCACCACGTCTCCGTTCTTCCTATGATATCATAGTACCTTGTCTGCACTAGTACCTCCAATTCTTCCTGTTTATTTCCCAGGCTCCTCGCATTATTGTATAAGCACCTAAGATACCCGGTCACTTGCCCTACTTTGTCAGTTTGGTTTTCAATGCTATTACATAAACCTCCTTGCATTTTTTCTTGGAGTCCTCCTCCTCCACTCTCCTCATGTGTTGGCGCTTCAGTGGAATATTTAAGACAATTATTTGATTCCCCCCCCCCCCATGTTCCAACTACCTTCTCTTTTATTCCTGGTACTACAGTCCGAACACCCCCCAAGTTCCATCCCTTCCCCCAGATCTCCCACATTGCCACTTACCTGTGGGCTTTGGTCTCCTTCCCCCATTGAACCTAGTTTAAAGCTCTCCTCACTAGGTCAGCCAGTCTGTGCCCAAATACACTCTTCCCCTTCCTGGACAGGTGAAGGCCATCTCTGCCTATCAATCCTCTGTCCTGAAACAGAACTCCATGGTCAAGGAAGCCAAATCCCTCCTGACCACACCATCTTCTCAGCCAGGCATTCACCTCTAGGATGCATCTGTCTCTCCTCAGGCCTCTAGCCTTGACTGGAAGGATTGATGAGACCACCACCTGTGCTCCAAACTCCTTCACCCTCACTCCCAGAGCCCTGAAGTCACCTTTGATCTGCTGAGGATCACCTCTCACAGTATCATTGGTACCCACATGGATAAGAAGCATGGGGTAGTAGTCTGAGGGGCAGATGATTTTTGACAGTCCGTCCATAACATCTCTGATACGGGCACCTGGAAGGCATCATGCCTCCCTAGAGGCCTTGTCAGGGCGACAGAGGGGTGCCTCTGTTCCTCTCAGGAGGGAGTCCCCAGTTACCACAACCCTACGTTTCCTCTTAGGTGAGGTGGCCGTAATCTCCCCAGCCTCTGGGGTGGATGGTCTCTCCTCTACCTCCTTCATCGTGTCCAACACCGCATAACGGTTCCTCACCACAATGGATGGTGGGATGTGAGCAGGCATGGAGCACTGTCCGCTGCCAGAGGTGACCGGCTGCCAGTGTCCTCCCTCTGCCATAGGCATCCCATCCATTTCCAGAGCTGTAGCAGTAGCCCTTGGCACCGGGATAGGGACCTCCTCCTTGCAGATCTCATCGTGGACACTGTCAAGGAACTTTTCCAGGGCATAGATACCCCTGAGTCGTGACACCTCCTCTTGTAACTCTCCTACCTGCTTCTGGAGACATGCCACAAGAAGGCACCTATCACATAGGCTCATCTCCCTAGCCTGATCATCAGTGGCAGGAAAATGAAGGCCACAGTCCTTGTAAATCCACACCAGGATCTGGGTGGGGATATCCATCATCAGACACTCTGTTTGGCTACAAACAGTGGCAAAGGAAACTACAGGGGCACTGGCACAAGCAGTGCAGCTCCTCTTCACCATCTTGGCCTCACCAAACTCCTCCCCCAACTCCCTCGCAAACTCCCCTGTTTGCTGTCCTCTGGTCGCTCTAGCAGTGGCTTTTAAAGGCCTTCTCTGCCTAGGTCAGCCCTTGCCCCTTGCTAGTCACACAGGGAGCAGGCCAATCACAAGGCTGCTAGAGGCTGGTGATTAAAGGGGATCAGGGAACAATGGTGCAAACAGCCCCCACCCAATCACACAAGCACAGTCCCACAACTAACAGCAATCACCTGTAGGGAAAAAGACACAAGCAAATCACCTGGAGGGAAAAAGGCACAAACACACAGTCAGCAAATCACCTGGAGGGAAAAAGACACAGTCTAATCACTTACCTAGGACACACCTGGCACCAACTCCTTCCCTCACAAACTCCCGTTTGCTGTCCCCTGTTCGCAAGCCAAAAATGTAAGCAGTACAGGCTTATAGAAAGGGTAGACTTCCCTGCAACCCTCACTCACAAGCTCAGGGACCCCACCAAGCCTCTATCTTAACTATCCATTGTTTCCAATTTGCTGCCCTAAATTTTCCCCAATTACCTTCTTAGCCCAGTGATTGTCATCCAGGTGCTCACAATCCTCACAAAGGAAAGTGCATCTTTGTCCTCAGGGTACAGCAATGTCAGGGATCGGGCTGCTGCTGATAAGTGTCCTGTTTCTCTCCTTTATAAAAATGTGTCCATAGAGTGCAAATTCCCCTACTTTGTTCCTTCTTTCAAGAACATATTTTTGGTGTTTTGTGGGGATTTTATTTGTCTGGGTTTTTTTAACTGTATGTACCACCAATGCCTATTTGACATTTAAACTCTCCCACTTAATTGTGAGAGAGCCAGTGTGTCATGTAGCTTTATAAGAGATCGATCATCTTACAGCACTCTCTTCTGGCCAGACCCCAGCTTGTTCTTGCTGAATCAGCATGCCCTGAGTCCCAGGAAGGTAACTTCCAGTAGGGTCAGTTGTTGTGATATTTGTTTAATTTTATTTCAAGGCTCCTGAACAAAACAATTTCCCCCATTTGTCATGTTCCCCTTTAAATGCCTTGTTTTTACCCTAGAACCTATTTTGATAATAGGACTTCACACTCTCTCCCTTCTGTCCATTTTTGGGTTTGTGAGCAACTTTTCCCAAGAGTAATACTAGCTTCTGGCAAGTACTGTATCTCCCCTTCATCTCTTCCTGCTCCTTCCCTTACTAGGATCAACCAGTTAAGCTGCAGGTTTTTTCCCAGATGAGCAGGCATAGTCATCAGCCAGCTGCTGGCCCCTTGGGCTCAGTCAGGTGGTATCCTTTTTACTTCTAGAGGCATTATTTCAGTTCCATATAGGGGAGTGATCAAGCAGGAGTACTTGTGTGCTTTAATTTTAAATTTGATTTCCACAAGAAGGAATACATAGGACTTTGAAATATGTTTTATATAAATATTAGTGTGAGTAAAACCTAATTGTTTATGGAAAACAAACTCAGAAGTAGTCATGAGTATGGCTGGAGCAAATTCATTTTAAACAGTCAAGATGGTGTGCATTTTTTTACATAAGAATATGTAACCACAGTTGTACCTCAAACAGTCACACAGAGGATTAATGTCTAATGGAATACATGCACACTAGACTGTAAGCATTTTGAGACAAGAGGCATGTTTTACTAAGTGTTTGTATAGCACTCAATTCTGATTGAGGATTTTAGGGTAATAAATTATGAATAATAGTAGAAGAGTTCACTGTGATTCATGAGATTATATTGTTCGTTATTTGTACATAGTGGAGATCCTCTGGGTATTCAAGAAAACGTAGAAATTGCTTGTAAGTTTCACATAGTTAGGCATGATTGGTTATTCATCCTATTTGCTACTCACTATTCATTACTATTCAGTTTAAAATACTTCAGTCAACCATGAAGTAGGAAAAAATAATCTGATTTAAGTGACCACCTGTATATAACACAAATAATGACTAGTCAATATTCAATATCTCAGCTGAACGCATCATAAACAAAATGCAGTCTGAGAATTATTAGTCCAAACTATTCCATGAATGCAGATCAATAACAAACATGATTCAGAACAGGGGTCTCAAACATGCAGACCACAGGCTGCATGCAGCCCCTAAAGCTATTTCCTGTGGCCTACAATGACACTATCATTATTGATATTTGCAATATTGTTGTATGAAAAGGTTTCAGTGGTGCAGCCCTCAGGCTAATGCACTAGTCCTTGTGCAGCCCTTGTGGTGATTAGAGTTTGAGATCTCTGATTTAGAACATCAGGATCTGTCCATGAACAAGTTATTAATAAAAAGGTGGCTAGATTCCTGACATTACTCATAATGAAGTAGTAATAAGTATTTTGTTAAAAATTGATATAAAAACTTGGTCACACAGGATTCTCCTTTACAATCTTAGCCATAGTATGAATCCACAGTCAGAAAAAAGTTCTCAGTATCTGCTGAAAAATCCAACTCTCTCTGTTTATGTATTAATGTCAGTGAGTTTTAACAGTCTGCAGAAATTTAAGAGATCCTGCAACAGTGGGCTTGGCAATTCATATAGTGCCTTATCCAAAGTTCAATCAAATTCAGTAAAATGATTCAATGAACTTTGGATTAAGTCCTCATGCCATTTTTATACCACTATAACTCAATTCACTTTGGTGCACCTGCTTCAGATTTACACTATTTTAAATGGTCTTAGAATTAGGACTAATGATTTTCAGACTATTGGTTTCAGAACAACCAGTTGATTACATATGATCTCTAGTAGGACACTGTCCTCACAAAACTCATGTATCATACTGAACATAATGGGTGGTATTTTCAAAAGCCTTTAGCAATGTCCTGTTTGTGCTCTCACTAAAGTCATTCATAAAATTCACATTAAACTCAATGGGAACAGAGTTAGACCTATGATTTATAAAATTCTATCAAATGTATAACTGACAGCTTACAAAATCCACACTACTGCATCCATGTCCTCTGACTGGTGAGTAACAAAGGAAACCTTCATAACTGTACAAACAATAGACCTGTGGCACTCTAAAGACTAAAAATTTCTTCAAGGATAAGCTTTCAGGGCGGCAGCCCACTTTATCAGAACCTTCCCCATCTATTCCAGCCAGGGCTGTGACAGTTGCCCTAAGGATTCCTGTGCTTTGATAATTATAGGGAGGAAGGAACAGGAAAAGGAAATGATTCCACGCCACCTGTGTAGCAGGCTAAAACCAGTGATGGGAAACTCCATAAAGCTTGTACTCAGCATTTTCTGCAGCAGATCTGCTGACATGCATGCTTGGGAAATTCCCTGGTGTCTTAGTACCTTATAGGCTCATAACTTACCTCTGCTTTTATTGTGAGCTTAGATGACAAACTGCATTGTGTTTACAGTCAGCCTAAGCTTGTGAGCTTGGAGATACTAGTTTAGCAGAAATCAGATGGCTGGTGAAAACCTTGGTCCAGCTCCTGGGAAAAACAGAAAAAGCAAATATCCATTTGACAGTGCAATAATACCAGCTAAAGCACGGATACCACGATAATTAAGGGTGGTGATGTAGTAGTTTTAGCTGGAAGTTTAAGATTCTGTTGTCGAAGTCTACGATTTGTCCTCATAACATGTTTATATCACCTGAAGTGCTGTCTGGTAAAACAGAATATAACAGTCCTGTGAACTCATTTTATTGATATATAGTTCCTGACATTAAGATACTATGGCTTCCTCTCAGTCAAAGAAAGAGCTCAGTAAGAAGGGCTGTCTAAGTTCATTATGGTAAAGAAATCAAGCATAGCTGATGAAGAAAGTTATTTATGTAAACAACAACAAATTCTGATCTGAATCCCTTGTGTTATATTATCATATTCTCTTGCATCTGCAGTGGGCACTTCTATTCTGAATGTTTATTCATTGGTCTATTTTATTTTTTTTCTCATTTATATTATTATTTTTTTAACCAAACACTGAAACTAGCAGGGATTTCTGTCATTCTATTCCTCGAGGTGTTTTCTATAAGAGAAGTTATTGATTCCAACTGTTTGTAACTTTTGATTAACTTAACTTTAAGAAAAAACATTCTAATTTCTGCAAAGAACCTGTAGGGACAAATTGCAAAACCAGTGTTAGGTGAAAAAACAAAAACAAACAAACAAACAAAAAACCTCTAATATAGTAAGTAGAGAAGATTGCAATTCTTTGAGCTCATGTTCACATAATTACACAGACTGCTATCATACTTTTCTCTGGACAAAAAGTGTTTAGTCATGCCCTTTTTTCTTTCTCACCAGAGATTGACAGGCTGCAAGTAACCACTTCCAGCTATAATTTCAGGCCCAGATCCTACCCACACCTGAATACACTTGCACCTTTGATTAGTCCTGTTAAACTAAATGAATGAAATCCTGGCCCCATTGAAGCTAATGGGAGTTTTGCCACTGATTTCACCTACGTAGGATTTCACCCTTAGGGGTTATTCATACGTTCAAAGCTAAGGAAATGCATAAGTATTTAAGGGTGAAGGCCCATGTCCTGGTCTGATTCCAAGTGATAGAACCTCCTTCCACCTGTTGAGGGTGAGGACACCTGGTGGACCAGTCTCTATTTTAAGCCTGTCTCACAGCCCACCAGTGATATCAGCTGGTGACTCCTCCATGGAGACATGAGCACAGGTGGCCAACTAACACCAGTAAAAGATGGATGCTAGATGGGAAGGTTCTCTGTAACTGTGTGGCCTATTTCCATTCTTCCCTTGGCTCACATATCCACACAGAATTCCTGTGATCCATGTCTACTGTCTCCCTAGACATCTCTAAGGAGCAGTGACCTCCGTCTGGGGTTCTTTGCTTGGTGTCCCCTTCCAGTTCTCTGCTTATGACCCTACAATCTCATGCCCATTCTTTGTTTTATCGATCTATCTATCTGTCTATTGTCCCCATTCATTGGAGCCCTGGATTCTGTAGTTCCTCCCCTTAGACTAAGGAAGGACCCATTACTTGTGAATGGACTTGTGCCTTCCCACTTTCAACCGATAGAAGATGGAGGCCTTTGTTGGTCTTAGTTTGAACCAGATCTTGATAATAGAGATTGGCCTTTATACCTACACTGAGTACATAGGAAGCAAAAGGGATTCTGCTCAGGCATATCAGGATCACTTTTCACGCCTGGAGACTATTACAGAACTAAGGAACTGCTCACAAAGTGATAAAATAATAATAATAAAAATAATAATAATAATGATAGTAAATTACAAATCAGTAAAAGAAGAAATGGCTTATGCAGTTGAAAAACCCTATGATTTCCCACATCTTTTCTACCTTCAGCTATCCTCTACTACCTTGATGACATATTTTTACCCTTTGTTTGCTTGACAAAGAAAAGTAAGGAGGAAAAGAGATGTACTGAATAAACAAAACTGATACCGTTTAATATAAAGTTTAAAACAATCTCCAGTTCAGAAGAGTGAGGGCAGGCAGCATGACTACTCATCTGTTTACAGTCAGTGTTAAACAGTGTTAAACTTTCTCAGCAAGTTCACTTCTCAGAGCTGATCATGAAGTTTGGAAGGAATGAAATGATCAGGTGTGACTTTTAGATCAGAAGAAGATGGTTTTCCGTGGTAATCAGGAACAAGGACACTAGTCACCCACAGGAGGATGTAAAAAAAAACAGATCACGTGCCTGGAGTTCATACTGGGAACCTTTGAATTTCAGGCTTCTGACTCAGGGATGACAGAACTTGGCTTTGCTTAGCGCTCACATGAGATTTAATTGCATGCAATTTTAGAGGCAAAAGAGATATTGTGAGAGACATATGGCCAAATATTTTTTTCTAAATATAAACAAAAATAACATAGTTCACTAGAAAATGACCTATTTTTCTACACATGGGGTGGGTGAGATAATATCTTTTGTTGGATCAACTTTTGTCGGTGACAAAAGGTAAATATTTAAGCTATACAAACCTGAAAAAAAGATCTAGATAGTGAAGGCTTGTCCTTTCACCAATAGGAGATGTTTAAATAAAAGATATTTATCACCCACACACCATGTTTCCAAATATATTGGGACCAATATGGCTACAACAATGTTGCAAACAACTCATTTTTCTACCAATTTATTCAGTAGGGTAAATCAAGACAGTTTCTTTATATGCTAAAGTTTCAAGACAAGTATTGTCTGAACTAAAACACTCAAGATGAGTCATCCACTTTGTCCTTTATTTTATATTGTTTTATTATGTTTCCCACAATACCCGTTGGTGTGAATTTTAATGTCCATGAAAGTGAATAACAGATAGAATTGGATACAATTGAATGTAGTCCAGGTAAATGTGATGTGTGATAAGTTGTATGTCCGTTATGGCAATGAAAGTGAAACTCAGGTATGGAAACATGCAATATCCCATCTGTTCCAGTCTGAATCCTTTCCTGAGAAGAAACTGTCAGTCCAGCTGTATGGTGCTATATTTTGTTCCAGTTTTATTACAAGAGGGGTAGACAGGTATTTAATTTAGACAATTTCCAAGGGATAGCCATGTTAATCTAGTCCAGCAAAACAAAAAACAAAAACAAAAAAACAAGGAGTCGTGTGGCACAAAGACTAACAGATTTATTTTTTGCATGAGCTTTCATGGGAGAAAATCCCACTTTGTCAGATGCTTCGAAGATGAATGAATATGAGATTATGGGTTCTTTTCCCATTACAAAAGGTAATTTGACTTCAGGCTTCCCAGGGTTTGAATCTAACAACTGCTCTGATTTGCTGTTACTGTGTGACCTGATCCTATGTTTTACACCCCCTTGCATTTATTTTCATTCTTTTCTGTAAGTTCAGCCATCTTCGAAGCATCTGACAAAGTGAGATTTTCTCCCATGCAAGCTCACGCGAAAAATAAATCTGTTAGTCTTAAGTGCCACACAACTCCTTGTTTTATTTAATTTAGAAACACTGGAAGTTACATCCAATAAGTCTAAGCTTTGAAGTTCTGATAGGGATTCAAATTCCCCATCATCTGGGCTTTTCAGATCTGGGGTTCTGTACTGATGCATTATGGGCCACATTTCCAGGCTAGCACTCACTCAGCAGCTCCCATTGTTCTCAGTGGGAAGGGCTGGGTGTTGACTGAGAATTTTGGAAAATCTTTCTATAGGGAGTTAGTGGCCAAGTTTGGCGCAGAGTGGAACAGTGATTAATCTATGGTCTTGTCTTCATTTACGGTGGCAAATGCACCACTGTCAGACTGATCTCACTGATCAAGTAACAGGGTCTGTGAAGACCTGCTCAGCCAATCAGGAAGCCAAAGATGGAAGACCACCCCCACAGACGGAGTAGTCCTGAGTCAGAGGGAAGAGGTTTCCCTCAAGCTTAGGCTACTGAAGATAGCGTGGTAAGTAGAAGATAGGCAATCTGAGGCTGATATGCAAGTTATTTTAAGTACTTTCCATATCTCCCTTCGATTGCTGTTAATATCACACAGCAGTATAGACCAGTGCTATACTTTACTATGCTATGCAGTGCCTGCTCATGCCTTACCTTTCTGCTACTGTTAGCTAAAAAATGGGCACAAAAAGTAGGTGTATCAGTCCATTCATTCCTTCCTCCAAACACCTAGAATGACTGTATAGTAGTTGTTTTATGAATATATTGTCTCCCCAAGCACCCTCTCCAGCAGCTCATGCCATTCTCACAGGAGGAAGTAGAAAGAGCCCAGTTACTCAGAGAGACTCTTATCCGTATTCAGTTTTCTACCTTCCTTTGAGCAACAGGATGGCTCCTGTGTGCCTCCCTCCTTTCCCCTAGCAAAAGCCTGGGAAAGGGGAGAGGAGAAGGGACCTCACTGCAGCTTCTCTTCAGCCAGCAAAAGAGTGGTGAAGCACCTCAGGAACTGCTGGAGCTACCAAGATGAGGCTTGGGTTAAGAGATATATTTGATATCAGTGCTGAGATGGTGTGGAAGGCAATGTGGGAGCAGAGCTGATTTTGGGGATGGAGAGAAAAAATAAAGTAGGTCAGAAAGACAGGCTCTACCACTTTCTTCAGATAAGGACTACGCAGAGAATGGGGATTGCACTCCAAGCCCTAAGCTCCAGGCATATTTTACTCAGCTGAGTAGAAAAATGGTGCAAGGCTCA
This sequence comes from Podocnemis expansa, assembly GCA_007922195.1. NCBI lineage: Eukaryota > Metazoa > Chordata > Testudines > Podocnemididae > Podocnemis > Podocnemis expansa. The sequence continues at coordinate 13,032,440 of ML682066.1, forward strand.
TCTGCTCATGAGTAAAAGAACAGCACAATCCAGGCCTAAATTACCATAAGCAATTTGCAGCTGAAACATCATCTTGTTCTCAATTTGAGGGTTTGCTCCTCTCAGGTCACTGAAAGATACCAAGAAGCTTTTAACAGTAGCATTTGTGGGAAAGGTATCATTTTTAAAGCATGCTTACTCCTAATTAATGTTTTTATCCCTAAGCCAAATAGCATATTAGACTAGGAAAGAAATTCATTCTGAAAACCGTCAAGATACATTTTAATTTGTTCCTCTTAAACACATCAGCACAATTTCTTCTTACATCTCCCTTTTCAGGCACAATCCATGTTGTATTTTATCGTCTGTGAAGGTTGATTTAAGAATTGTATATTCAGTCTTACTTTGTGATTTTCTTCATCTTTAATACTGGTGTAGCCTGAGATTTTTGCCATCTCCTTAGTACCACAGAAAAGCAAATAAATAAATAAATAAATAAATTAAATAAATAAAACTAAGAAAATATAAAAACCCATATGAGTAAGAAATGGTAAGGCAATTTAGCAGAGGTTTTATGGCAAAGCTAGAAAATGGCATGATATGCAATAATTAGGGGTAAAGAACTCATAAATCAATCATTTAACAGTGTTTTAAAATTAAATAAATAATTAAATAGATAAATAAATAAATAAAGGAGCATTCAGCAAGGGACAAAATGGAGAGATCATAAAGGGGAAGTGACATAGCTCCACTATCAAATTTGACAGGAAATTCTAAGTACGTCAAGATGGAGGCAAGCCTCTGAACTTTTGAACTCACTCAGTCCCCCTCCCATCAAGTATCTTAGGTATCCACCCACCTGTCAAAAGGACCCTTCAAAAGTATTGATTTTTGTCATGCACTGTCCATGCACCAAGCAGATGGACAGTGAAGTCACTCTTTTTGATTGGATGAAGATGAACTCACCTTTTTGGGACTGGTCAAGAAGAAACTGGGAGTGGCAGAAATTGCAAATAAAAAGGCAGTGCAGAGAGCAGCTCTTCGGAGATCTCTCCCGCTCCTTACTGGGTTCCAATGGCCTTTTGGCTGTGTTACCTATTGCACTAGGAACCTAGAGCTAAGTTTGGACTTAGGCTCTGAAAGCTGGGTTTCTGACTCAGTCTCTAAGAGCTGATTGTCTGACTTAGTCTCTGGCACAGGGTCGTGTCTCTGAGCGGTGACTCAGGACATTATCCTTGAAGTCGGGTCTCTGTGCCTGGCTTCTAAAGGGCTTTCCAAGACCTCACAGCCGAGCAGGTAACTAAGTACTGCCTTGAAGGTCTGTGAGCAACGCTGCCTTTGAGGCTTCTTCTACGATCTCGCAGCCGAGCAGGTAACCAAGTACTGCCTTGAAGGTCTGTGAGCAACGCTGCCTTTGAGGCTTCTTCTACGATCTCGCAGCCGAGCAGGTAACCGAGTACTGCCTTGAAGGTCTGCGAGCTACGCTGCCTTTGAGGCCTTTCTTCCACAATCTCACGACCAAGCAGGTAACCGAGTACTGCCGTTAGGTCGTTTGAGCTCCGCTGCCTTTGAGGCCTTTTTCAGCCAGTGTTCCAGCCTGCCTGCCGCTGTTCCAACTCCTGCCTGCCGCCGCTCCAGCTCCGCTCGCCCAGTGTTCCAGTCTGCCTGCCGCTGACCGATCCACCGCGCGCCTGAGCTCCGCTCGTCCATCAGCTACCTCGGTCTGCCCTGAGGGTTCCGAAGCCACGGTGCCACGGCAACCAGCCCAGAGCTGTGCGAGGCCTGCCGGAGTAGCCAGCTCTTTTCCCCGTCATCCTACCTTTTGCCTTTTTCCCACCTCTTACCTTCTTTCCTTTTTCCCAAACTCCCATTTACCATTTTTCTAGAAATCCTACATTTCAACGCAGCGTTTATCAGCCTCTTGGGGTAAGCGAAAAGGGTCCCAAGGAGGGGAGGAGTGTCCATAGGGAACAGTACCAGAGAAAGCCCAAGTCCTTCTTAAGCAACTTCCAAAGCAATTTATCCAAGTTAAATAAAACAAGTAACCCAGAGTTAGATCTTAAGGAGCAGTATTAGGAACTGAGATCTCTCCATTCAGCCAGCGACTGATCCCCGCTCGCTGAATGTTATTTTAATTACCTCATTGTCTGTGCGTTATAGTTATAAGTTAAAGTGTTGCATATATGTTAATTGTATCTGTAAGTTATAGATGTTATAAGTTAAGCAGTGTCTTTATATTGTAATCTCCTAGACTAATTTTAATGCATTTAAGCTTAATGTTAAGCAGCGGTTTTTCTTAAAGAGACAGTAGCGCTTTAGCCGGTGCTTATGATACATGTCACAATAAAGCCGCTTTTGATTAAAACAAATTACTGAGTCTGAATCCTTGTTGTTTTGCGAGTCTGTGCTTGATCAGTAGGCTGTAGCCGTAGTCCTCAACTCGGGACAAGTGTCCAGGGTGTGGATATTTGTCCGTTTAAGCGAAATAACCTAATTTGGGTTACCTCCTGAAATTGTAATTTAAATCCAGACTGCTGGACGGTCTGAAAATTGATAAATTAAGTGATTGGATTTTGGGGAACAAATATTCTGGGGTAACACTGGGTGGTAGTGAGGAAGGTTATTGATGCATGCAAAGGTATTTCTTGTTTTAAATTGAACTTGTTATGGTAAAGGGTGCTGATGCCAGGTGTTTGTGTAAGTCATCATCAGTTTATATCAAGTCTCAATAAATAGAGGGCTTATCCACTGTCTATGGCAGGGGTGCCACAAATACGGCCTGGAGGCTGGATGCAGCCCACAAAACAATTCCATACTGCCCATAACTGCACTCTACGGGCATCAGAGAGTGTTCTCTCATATTCCCAGCATGCCACAATGCCACAAGACTGTCAGGTATCATGACATCACAGAGCACTGAGTATGTAAGACTGTGCTCTGTGTGGTCATTCTCTCTCTTAGAGAGAGAGAGAGAGAGAGAGAGAGAGAGAGAGTGTGTGTGTGTCGTCTCACAGAACACGGTCTCGCATATACAGTGCTCTGCAATGCCACAAGAGTGCCCTAGTATTTCAATTTATGGTATGTACAGCCCACTTGAAGTACATTTAAGTCAAATCTGACCTGCCATAGCAAATGAGTTTGACACCTCAGATCTATGGTAAGAACAGTAGGGTAATTAGAGGACAGTCAACAGGCTCCAAATTAGAACTTACACTTGCTAAAAAAACCCTCAAGTGTCTGACCTGTTTTGCTTATTGGAAAAACTAGAACTCAGTATTAGAATTGGGAGATAATTTTCAGACAAATAGTTGATTCATCACAAAATGCAATTTCATGGATCAGCCTGAAACTATTTGCAACTTTGACACAAATTCAGTGAATATTCAAAACAAAAATAATATCTCCACCACTTCCTTGCACTAGCATTATGATGGAGGGTAGTATAAAAAGCTAGCCATATCTGTGCTGTGCTTATTGGGGACTATCCCTCTCTGGGATTATTTGTATGGTCAGGTTTCTATATAAACTAGCAAAATTTGGACCCTCAATACCAGCTCAACAAAATCATCAAAGAAAGATATGTTTGTGTGAAATCTGTTATGTGGGCAATGTCAGAGTTTCCTTACCATGCCACATATTCATGAATATGTCCCTCATATTGTGTGTTTCCATTTGAGGTATTGATGGGCGCTAAGGGTATGTCTCCACTAAGAAAAGTTAGTTCAGACTTGCTAGTCCAAACTAATAATAGTTCGAACTAACCTCGTTCCTATAAATTCGAATTAACAATGTGTTCTAGTTTGAACTAACATTTAGCTTGAACTAGAACATGTTTTTAGTTCAAAGTAACTGTCTTTGTTCAAACTTATTAAGTTAAAACTAAGCGTTAGTTCAAGTCCACATCATGCTTAGTCCAAACTAAGTGGTGGTTAGGAGCACCCCAGCCCAGAAAAAGACCTGGGTCTTGGGCACCGTGACTCATGGCTCATGGGTTCTAAGAGTACCACTGCTGTAGCTGCTGCTGCAGCAGACCCGGGGCTCTGGCACCAGGAATCAGGGCTCGAGCCCCATAAGCCCAGCTCCAGTGATGCCCCTGGTGCCGGTACTAACTAGTTTAAACTAAGCGGTCCTTAGTTCAAACTAAGAAATTTCTTAGTTTGAACTAAGGAAAGCCTAGTGTGGCCATGGGCTAAATTAGTCCGGATTAAGCCTCCTTAATCGGGACTAATTTGCCAACATAGACAGAGCCTAATAGTTTAAGATATATTGTACATGCAGAGATAGGGCAGAAATTGCAATGAATAAACAGCTGGCCCTTGACTAATGCATTACATGTTCGTTTTACTAACAGAATGTGCTTATTAAGTTTACATTTTACTAATAAAGTTGTGGTTTATAACAATGTCTCCTATTATTGTGAATCCCACACAAAAAAAAGCATTTACAAATTACCAGTTCCTTCTCATGTACATAAATACAGCAACTATAATTTTATAGTGAATGGAATCCTGTGATAGGGAACAATTACTTGGCAGCATAAGTTATTTTAATAGATGTATCACTTTATACTAAGCCTTCACCATCTGTTCTATCTTCTAATTACAAATTCAAAAATAATGCAATTTGGAATTACATCATAAAAATAAAAAATAAATGATTTAATCCATGTGTATTGTTCATACAGTACAACATGCATCTGTTATAATTTTTTGCTCATGTTTCAAAATCAATGGAGAGTTGCTTTTTCTTAATTTGTTATAGTATTTTATGTGGTCAAGAACTCATATAAAGAGGATTTCCTTTCCTATTGAATTTTCAAACAGCTGTGTTGGAAACAAAAATCTTGATTTAACTGTCTTCCTTATACAAAAAGCTTATCTAGCCATCCACCCCCTATCCCTACCCCACCCAGTCCTTAATCTTCAGAAGTGCCAGAAGACAGAAGAAGTATGGTAAAAAAATGTTGTAATTGAACCTCTTCAAAAGTGTTAGAAAATAAATGATAGTGGAAGCCATAGAAACTTCTATCTGAGAGAGAGAGAGAGCTTTGGCTAGGCTTGCTATAGAGTGAGAGTAATCAGAGGTATTCTGCCTGCATTAGTCAGGGTCAGTAAGAACATCAACATGAACGTTAAGTTAGTATGGTCAATTGTCGTAACCAACAAACCTTTAAATACATTCAGTACCAATGCAAGCACTCTCCATCTGAACCAACCTCTGATTACTACTGAGTGGCCAGGGAATAAAGCATCCTGACATCCCCAAATCTTTACTCCAGTTATCCCCAGTAGTGCAAAAGTTCCTTATAAGTCATTACAAATTGCCACAATTTGTTTTAGATAAATTCTGTTTCTGTTGGCGGACACTAAAATATATCACTTTGACCATAATTATCACTTAGGAAGCCAGAACTTCATCAGCTCCACCAATACTTACATACCTCTTTATGTCTGCTTCTATCCTGTATCTTTTTGGTTTTGCCTCCAGTTCTTTCATTTCTCTCTCTTTTCTATTTCTACTGTTTGTATTTAAACTTCAAAAATCTCCTTTAGTACCCACCAAACATTTGTAATGATCAGTGGGCAGGCATTTCAAAAGCACTAAACTGACCTTCAATAAGACATGCTCCCAGGTGATATACCTGGGTTTGAAAACCCCATCCAGAAGAAACAGCAGAATATATAATCACCTTTTCTTTTGTCTTAATGCCATTTATCCTTTGCTTATGTGCATTAAAGTCTTTATCCTACTATTATGTTAGTTTATTTGCAAATGACTTTTGAAAATGTGTGTACCTGTTTTATTAAAATAAAATGTATTTTTTAAAGTAGCTTTTCACTGTATTACTGGTAAGATTACAGAACAATAAAAGCTGCATGGAACATGGGAAAGATTATGTTCATATATTTCTTCACCAATATAGTTAGCCATGAGATGTATCTGTAGATACATATCAAAATGGTTTCATAGCTCAATTTATTTTTAATGCAATCTTTAGTTCAGGTCAGTTAGAAGTGTTGTCCTATTAAAATTAGATACATTGGCTATGTCTACATCTGCCCAAATTAGTTTGAACTTTTTAGTTCGAACTAACTGCATGTTCTAGTTCAAACTAACACTTAGCCGAAACTAGAATACATTTTCAGTTTGAACTAATAACTTGGTTCAAACTTCTTAAATTTAAACTAAACCTTAATCTGAGTCTTGCCTGCACTTAGTTTGAAGTGAAGTTCGAACTAAGCATGTAAGTCTGGACTAACCCTGGTACTTACTAGTTTGAACTAAGCTTTCTGTAGTCCAAACTGAAAAATTTCTTAGTTCAGACTAGGGAAAGCCTAGTGTAGCGATAGGCTAAATTAGTCCAGCCTAAGTCTCCTTAGTCCAGACTAATTTGCTAGTGTAGTCACAGCCTTTATGGCTAAACATTTTCAAATGTGGATTTCTCTATAGTTAATCTTTTAAATACATATTCAGGCTTCTAAATAAATTTGGTCTGATTTTTAAAGGCGCACTTGCATTTCTGATTAACTTCTTTAAGAGTGATGAATACTGAGGTTTTTATTTAAATATCTTACTAAATATCTTACTGTAGGTACCCAAATTTGAAAAATATAGCCTATGTATAAAGAAGATGTGGCAAAGTAGGTTTTCCTCCAAAGCACTGTGAAATGACTAGAGACCATAGGCTACCAGACAGTAATTGATCATTGATACATATAAGGTTATGTTCCTGATTTATTACCATATTGTATGTATCCAGTGCTTAAACAATGTGTGTGTGTGCTTATGTGAGGCAAGAGGGTTTTCGAGGGGTTGCAGATGCAAATACAAAATAAAATAAAATAAAATCAAGCTGGGTCATAAAGGGGCACATAATAAACACTGGTTTACTTCCCACATTAAGACAAAACACACACTCACACCTTTTTCCAGACAATATTAAGCAGTGTATACTTCTCATAGAACTGAAGGCTTCCACTATTAGTAGATTTTTCTGCTAACACAAGATTTTTGAAATTGCTATATATGTGGATGATTTAACTCATGGGCGTATAGGGTCCGCGGGGGGCCATTCACCAAGAGATGCTGGGGAGAAGCAGAGCCGCCCTGGGCCAGAGGCTGGGGTCTTCATTCCTCTCCCACCCCACGCTTGGGGCGGACAGCCTGCCCCAGAGGGATGGGGGGACCAGCCCAGGGGCCAGGCTTTGATCTCTTGCCCTGCCCCTGGTCCGTCTGGTCTGTCCCCAGGGGCAGGACCACCTGCACAGCCCCCCTAGGACTGGCGCCCCTGCATATGGCAAGGCTTAGAGTGGAGGGGGCTGCAGCCCCAGGTGATTGAGGCCCCAGCTGGGGCCCACCAGTGTGGGAGGCCCAGGGGCCCCTAATCTGCCACTGGCTATATAAGAGAGGATTCATACATTATGTTTTTATTACAATGTTTAAATCTCTTTAGCAAGAATGAATATTATCTAGCTAGCTAGCTAGCTATCCTCCTGATATTAACACCACAGCAGTAGCGGACAATACAAATTGAGACTGGTGATAGAATAAGTGGTTCATATGTTGATATCACTAGAATTTTGAAATTTAAAGGACAGAAATAATTTAAATCAATATATTTTTATAAGATCTAGGACAAAATTTGGTCACAATTATTTCCTGTCCATAACAATCCATTTGAGAAGCAACTTTTGTTAATTATTTGGTTAAACTCCAAACACATGTTGTCTGTGGAAGGAACAACAGAAATATATCCTATGTCTGGGAAGTCTATGGATCAATGCCACAAAGTTAAAACAGCAACACTTGTTAATAAATCATTATTATTTCCTAGTATTCAGTAAAACATTAATTATAATGAATAGTGCTTGGGGTGTTTTGTTCATGAGTTACATTATAATCAAGAACATTGCTGTGGTACTATAAAATGCCACTGCAGACTCTTGTCTATGGTAACATCCGAACAGGACATCTGAGACCCCAGTGCCTTGATTGTCCCACTTCACTGTTGTCTCACATATGTGCTGGAATAGCATAAAGCAGAATCTTGGATACCTGGTTCTTAACAGGGAACATGATACTACCTATTCTCCAGTTGTGGAAGGTCCTCTTGCTATGGAATGTGTTTGTGCTGCACAATGGGTGGACCAGTGTTTCAGGAACCATCACGGAGGATGTGAAGACTCCCAGCCGGATCCTCAGCATGCATAAATCAATGAGAGTCACTGAAGTTATCTGCTGAGGAACTAAAATTTCATGGTCAAAGGAATCTACTTATGCAGAGGCTCTCCCAAAAGTGCTACTCAGTGAGGTAACTGAGGCTCTTATTACCAGATGGAGATTTTGACTGTTGGCACCAGAAATGAATGATGAATTCCCCATGGATACTGGATGTCCTTTGCTATAGTTGCACCAGAAAAGTCTAAGACTTCTGGAAAGTTAATCTTCATACTAACAGGCATTTAGGAATTCCAGAATTGTAGGGGTAAGAGGCTTTATCAGAATACAGCTGGTCCCAGAGAAGAAAGAATATATTCACTGCGCTGCCAGAAGCACAAGGCATCCTTCTCACAATGGAAACTTCCTGTCTCTCTGCTACTTCCTTTATTTCCAGGGCAGCACACTACCCGGACACTTAAATACGGGTTCTTCTAGTCAATAATACGATGGAAAGATGATGAAATTCTTGCCACTTATCCAAGGAAGAGTACCACACTATCAAAATAGATGCAGAGGGACTTAGCTAACTGACACTTGTGCTAAATTTGCCAGTTCAGGCACAAAGACCCAGATTCTCAAAAGTATTTAGGTGCCAGCAATGCGAGTTATGTGCCTAAATACCTTTTAGCCTCAGGACCTGTGTTTTTCTATTTTATGATCAGCTTTTCCAGGCCTTGCTGAACCAGTCTGTGGGCCAAGAAGATTTAGCTGTGTTTACTGGGTTATGCTATAAGAAAAATCACAGAGGTGTTCTAAAGGTGGAGTTTTGTTTGTTTGTTTTAATCTTCTTGACTTGGAGGAAGGGGGTGGAGGCAGTAGGCATTATTATGTTTTGTTTTCTCCTTTCCAAGAAAAATGCAAGTTTCTGTCATTTACAACATTCAGCACATATCTTTCATTCAGATATCTTAGTCATTAGTAAAAGATTAAAAGGGGCAATCAGAAAGGAGGTGGGTAAAGAAAATAAAAGAAACATAGTGAAGATTACATTGTCATTCAGGAGCAGAACATACTGGAGAAGAATGTGAGAGAAAGAAGCCAGCAGACTAAGAAAAAATGAGATAAATACAAAGAGAAGGAAGAAAAAAAAACTGCAAGGAATGTCCAGAGCTACAAAACCTGGTAAAAGACTTACAAGATTTTGCTGACTTCATATGCTAAGTGCAACAATGAAAGATGAAATAATGGGTTTCTTATATATATGATGAGATTTCATTGTATTCAAACATTGCAATAGAAATATCATTGTAGGTTTAAAAAAATGCCTTCAAAAAAGCAAAAGCAAGAAGCTGGGTAGAAACTAATCCCTACGGACTTTGTCCTACAACGATGTATAGTATAATATGTGAGAAGGATGTTGACATCTCTATTGAGGAGATCAAAGCAGTCATTTTTTCATAAATGGTAGCAGAAAGCTGGAAAATGTGCTGCAAGTTCCTCAGCTGCTGTAAACTGATTTCAGTGGAGCTATGCCAGTGTACACCACTTGAGGATCTGAACAACAGTATCAATAACAGCTACTGTTGCTCACTGCCTCTTAAAATGAGATCATTTATTTATGTGTCTAAGTATGGATTTAGGCACCACTTCAAGTATCTAACCTAAGTGACTTGTCCCAAGGTTATAGGAAACCCCAGTTCTGTTAGTGATTCAAGAACTAGGTACTTCAATAAACTGATCTATCTAGCCCCTAGATACTCTTCCTCTGAATATACAGGTTTCCCTACTCCTCTGGTATCCTGTAACATATAGACCCTGCAGGACCAGCTAGCACAGATATAAATAGTGTAGAGGGATAGGCAAAGCTTAGCATTTCCTTCATGGCTGAACCCCAAAGATGTGTACCTTAATGAGCTCACTCAACACATTCAAGCAGTCCATCTGACATTTTCAGTACATTTTTTATCTAGGTAGTATCCCTCTTCCATCCTGCTGCTGGAGCCATCTTCTGCTTCAGGGAAAGGCTCTGACAGCAAGTAAAGGCTGTAGCAAGGTGTGGAAAGGTCCTTGCAGGGAAAGGCTCAAGCACATCCCCAGTGAAAGAGCTTTACCACACTGCTGGAGTGTTATGCTGTCATGTGTACAGTAGCTACAAACCACAATGAGAAGTATGGACATAGCAGGTAGGTACACCTGTGGGACTTTGTTGTACACACCACTAAAATGCAGTCACACTGGCTATGGCTACACTACAGGGCTCTCTTAAGCCGGCTTAATGAAGTCTGCTTAAAGTAAACTTTATTAAACTGGCTTAGCACGTCCACACTCAAAATGCCAGGAGACTGCCCATGTCCACACTGGCAGATGCTAGGTCACCCTAGGAGTGGTGCATTGTGGGTATCTGGCCCACAGTGCACCACAACAGAGATGCTCTTCCAGCCACTCCTTTACTACGGGAAGTGAGTGACCACACCACCCTCCATACTGTGTGTGCCAACAGGCAGGTCAGGGAGCCTGAAGTAGCCCAGTGATGTGCCAGCACAGCACTCCACACCCTCCCTGTGTTGCCCTGACTTCTCTGGCTGTGGAATAGGTGCTACAGGACAACTGCCAGTGCAGGGGCAGGGTGCAGGATTTGTTAAGACTCAAACACTAGGACACAGCACATAGAGCAGGGGTCTCAAACACATGGTCTGTGGGCTGTATGCGGCCCCCAAAGCTATTTCCTGCAGCCCTCAATGACACGATCATTACCAATATCATTGTATGGAAAGGTTTCAGTGGTGCAGCCCTCGGGCTAATGTACTAATCCTCATGCGGCCCTCTACTAGTCCTCATGTGGCCCTCGTGGTGATTTGAGTTTGAGACCCCTGACAGAGAGAAAGGTGAAGTCAAATCACCAGTTATAATGGGGAAAAAAATCCGTAGTCAGGATTTAATCCTGATTTCACACAATCTAATCTAAAAGAAACAGCAACTTTCCTTCTTTCTTTTTCTTTTTCCTTGTGCTGTTTCCCAATGTTTGAATCTTAACAACTGCTTTCCTTTACTGTTAGAGTGTGACCTGATCCTATTTCTTACACTCCCCTGCATTTATTTCCTGCCATTCTGTAAATTCCCCCATCTTCAAACTGTCTGATGAAGTGGGATTTTTCTCCCATGAAAGCTCATCCAATAAATAAATGTGTTAGTTTTAAACAGTGCTAAAGTTGACTTTATTGCCCTGCAATGTAGACAGGGCTTTGTTTAAGTTGACTTTAGGGCCCTTAAATTGACTTAAACAGACAGTGTAGACATACCCACTATGAACTACTTCATGTTTATTTAATATAAAAAAACATGTACTATATACATAATTTTCTTAATGTACTAATTGGCATTAGTAGCAAGATCATTATTATTTTGAAGAAAGCTGTTTAATTCATTAGTATTCTTTTCTGTTTTGCACACAAAAAAAAAAGTGTCTTTCACATTTTCATACCAGCAAAACCACTCTATGTCATCTATTCTAACAGAATTATTTTCACTAAAAAGATCCTGGATGAAAAAAATGACAAGAAGCATTTGGAAGTTCAGACTACTGAAGATAACCTTAAATGACACCCCAACTATTACTGTGTATTTCTTTAGACAATTTACTTGTCAAATCAATGACAACATCATAGTTACTATGTCATTTTCAGCAAAATGATGCATATATGCTGTCTATGAGATAAGGAGCCCATTCTAACAGAAAGACACTAATATAAAATTAAATGCATGTTCAGTTTAACTTTGTCTTAAAGGGGAAAATGTCAACAATCCTCTCTCTCCTCCCTTTCCCCTCTCACCCTATTTTCCAGTATTATATTTCATTTCACAACTTTGTCTGATATAATAGAAAAGGTGTATTTCCTCTCTTTTTCTTAAATTGGTCATCTCATAGGGTAAAATGGAAAAGGCAATTTGGAGGAAGAGTGAACACCTATTGACAGAGACAGAATAGCTGAGTAGGCTATACCTGCTTTTGTTTTTGTTCTGTGCGTGTGTGTGTGTGTGTGTGTGTGTACTTCATCAGGGCTGTAACTATGGCAGGGCCAATGGGGCTTTGCCCTGGGCGCGCTGGAGCGGCTCAAAAGAGCCACTCATTTAAAAGGTGCATTTCGCAGTGCCAGCCCCAAGTGCCACTAATGGCAAGGGGCGCATTTCGATTGGAACGTGCCCCGGACAGCGAAACAGCACATTACGGCTCTCTACTTCATTACCATTATCTTAGACTACTGTTGCTGGGTGGAGTACCCATCCTCCAAAAGAGACACTGTTGGCTAGAGGAGACCACAAGCCAAGCTCCTACCCAGAACCAAAGGGGTAGGCCAAGAGGAGGGGCGGACCATATAAAGGGACGAACTGGGCAGCCAAAGAGGAGAAGGAGGAGGAGATATGCAGTTGAGGGAGGGACCGGCCTTCTGTCCCTGGGAGGGCTGAGGGAGCAACTGGTGCCTGGACTTTCCCCTATACTCACCCCCACACCAAGGTGAGGACCTGGAGGAACTACCCTTGGCTGAGGAACTAGAACGGGTAAAAGAAAAGGAAGAACTTCAGGATCTTGAAGAGCTTCCCTCTGCAGAAGATGCTGTTGGGCTGGTGGTACCCAACCCCTGTGACTTAGAGGAGCTGCCTCTGGTGGATAACTTGGAAGACTTACTGGACCTGTCTCCCCTGAATGTTGAAGGCTTGATTGGGATCCCCCTTGTGAGGTACCTTGGGGTCTGGCAAGGGAAAGTTCCCAGAGATGGGAGGAAAGTTGGGAAAAGGAGGAAGAGGCCAAGGGAAGAGTGGACCTTATCTGCTGAATATCAGTGTGTTTTGACGGGAGCACTGGTGGCCTGTGGCTGCCAGTTAGGACCCTGGGCTGAGATGCCCTGGAGTGGGTGGGCCTGCATCTCCCTCCCCTCAACCTTTTTTGCCCTCAAACCTTATAGTAACCCTGCCTAATGGAAGCATTGTTTGTGTTCTGCCTCAGCCTGCCTGGGGGCTAGAAGGCAGTGGACTATTTACCTGGTCTTACCTTGAGTGAGGGCTGAAGCCTTGACTACTCGTAGAGTTGTAACTATGGCGGGGCTGAGGGGGCAAAGCCCCAAGTGGCCGAAGCAGCTCAATGGAGCCGTGCTATTAAAGGGGCGGCTTTGCAGTGCTGGCTGCAGGCACCGCTAATGGGAAGGGGCACATTCTTATTGGGAAGCGCCCCAGGCAGCAAAACACCACGTTATGGCTCTGATTGCTGGCGTCCTGCCTCGCCCTGCCTGGGGGGCCAGAAGGCAGTAGCCTGTATAACCTCTCTGGCCTCAACTACTGGTTGTGGCTACTGATTTGGTGGCTTGCTGCACCCGACTTACCAAACGACAGTCAGCTGACCCCCAAGAAGACCGTTTACAACTACCATGTTTGTTTATTTAAAAAAAAATGATCACTATGACACTGTGCTTCATGCCCCAGCCCTGAAGGAAAGCTCTGTGTAGGCTGAAAGCTTATACCTCCCACAAAAAGAAATTAGTCCAATAAAAGATATTAACTCACCTATCCTGTCTCTCTCTTGTTTAGGTAGTCACATGGGATAAGACCATGGGATAAGTTTGACTATCAGTTTGCTTCTCCAAATCTAATTGTATACAAGTAACTCAGCACATTAATCTGAGCATTTGCTCATACAGATCTCTTTGGGGAGACCTTTATGAAAGGGGACTCCATTGCAGTGAGAGGATAGCCATCAGTTGTACACAGTTCTGGAAAAAAAAAACATTTAGTTTTGGATATGTTCCAGAGGGATAACCATGATAGTCATTTCAGCAAAAATGCCACAACTTCTTGTTTAGTTTGTGATAAGGACACAAGAAGAAGTCTGAGAGATACAGCAGCACTATGATAGGTGGCTAAATGAAAAGCAGACTCCAAGCAGCAACTGAAGATATCCATGAATATGGAGATGACTATACAAAAGAAAGACTGGAACAACTTTGTGCTAGGGGAATATCCTTCAGAGTCATAATAGTCCAATACGAAAAGGTCAACAAGAGGGAGTAGGAACCTATTATAATACTTATCAGGTTACTATGACCTTGGATCCATGTGCATTTGTGATATTTGCACACCTGCTTTCTAAAGCAGGTAGGTGGGAAGTTGGCAGACAGCGAGGTAAATGGCAGAGTATTGCTCCATTCCTGCTAACCTGCTGTCAGGAGTAGCTGAGCCAGCATCGGGGGGCAGATAGCCATTTTCTATGGTCTAGGAGTCATTGGAGCACTGAGGGTGTTCTCTGAGTCACAATGACTCCTGGGACTTACTCCTGGGTTGCTATAGTTTATACATCATCCTTCACTCAAGACTGCCTAAATTCACAATGTACCTCAATGTTTGTACATGGGTATATTTCCAGCAACTATTCTATATCCCAGCTGTAAAATAAATGAATCACTAAGCATTGGATAGTTTACTGGCAATTCCTTGGGTTAAAATTATTTTATCACTTAACTTCATTTGTGGTTAATAACAATGAAAATTTAAATGTATTAAACACAGCAGTAATGCTTAAAAGAAAGCTTTTACTTTCTTGTTTATTTACAACACTTCAGTGGACAACAGCTTTAGTTATTCAATTTTGGCATCAAAGAATAGTAAGGAAATAAGTTTGAAAAACTTGGCTGCATGATGGATAAAACCCTTGCCTACAAATTCAAATAATCGAGGAAGCAAATTAGAGTATTTATAGATTAGTCAACATCTGTCTATCCAATTCACATCATTAATGTGCAATGGAACTGTAAATTACAGTAGTGAATACACACCTATAATTTATACTCACACAAAATTGTCCTTTGCCTCACTCCAATCAATGATCTGTCAGGACTTCCATTGTAAACTACTAAATTTAAGAATTTTAAACATTCCTTTTGGACCAAATTGTTTCTAAATACCATAGGTTTGGGAGAATAGGAATGAGGAATCCATTTCAGGTACAATAAGAACCTTCCTGTCACACATCTTCTCCTGTATTCAGTCTCACACTGGAACCTTTTTTAAATTTCTGAAATACTCACGTGCCCTGACAAATAATGAATGGCATATAGGAGGACAACCCAGTAATTCTGCTGGTCTTCACTTACAATATAAGTACAATGGAACATTGGTACATGTATAAAGAATATCTGCTTTTACACTAATTAGTTGAAATACATTAAAATGATATCATCCAGCACACTTCAAATTAGTGAACAACAACTAGTTGCCTTGCACTCAAAGGAAGCTTCCTGGGATTCATGTTGTTCCTTAAAAGGCCATTTCAAGGGAGGCACATTTATTTCTTCCTACGAAGCCATGCTGGCAAACATCGAACATAGGATGCTATAATAAACCTATCATTTGTCTGATCTTGTATATCACTTCATAAGCCATTTTCAATCTCTATTTGATGCCAAATTGGTGCACATTATGCTACCTCCAAAAAAAAGTTGCTTATGGTTAACAGAGAACATGTTTCCTGTAGCAAAAGGGAAAACAATATTAATTAAATTAAATTATTTTTGCATCCAGTCAACCAAGAAAGATATGCATTGGAATTATTTAAGTAAAATTCTATGATCTGTGTTATACAGGAAGTCAGATGAACTGATAATAGAATTCCTTTCTGGCCTTAGAATCTATAAATCTATGAAAAATAAACTGTGACTACCAATAACAAAAAGTGACTCTATAAGCTATAGAGAAAAATATTGGGAATTCAAAAAGAAAAAAAAATGTAATATGGAGATTAAAACTGTCCCACATTCAACACATAAATCATCATCCTGACAACAGAAGTCTTAAGTTATATGCAACATTTCAGATGAAAGCCTTCACTATAAATTGAACTCAAGGATATGCCTATAGTCCTGTATCATATGTTATTATCTATGGGAAAGGGTCATTAGATCATTTTCAAAATTTGTATATCACAGGTCATAAACTTTCACCAATTTACCTCTTTATTGAACTTCATCATGTGTCTGACTAAACAAACTTCTGTTTGGCTAAAGTATACCTTCCAGAAGGCTTAAAGCACAATATCGTAAGCCCAATTATTTATCAAGGACTTTGCTATAAGCCTTTTGTATAAGACAGAATAGCTTTTCCAGCTTTTCCTTTTCTAAAGGAAACGTCCATATTTGCATGAATGTAGATTTTCACTAAGTGAGGTTTGTGCTCATAAAATACTGAAAACAGTAAAAGTTCAACACATGGTTTGTTGATATTCACAAAGGCAGCCTGAATATTATGAAGGTGAGTACCAGTTAATAGAGAATAAAAGTTGCAAGGCAAGAGGTCAGAACATACCATACTATATATGTATGTAGCTATATAAATATATATAATTATGCTGGGGCACAGATTTTTTTTGCACATATATCAAATGAGACCAGTAGCCATCTCTAATTTACTAGGAATGTCTTAAATTGACCCTAAAGGATAATATTAGGACTTTTGCATAAAGAAACAAAAGGAACAGACTTTTTATTGAATTCTATATGATATTTAAAAATAATATCTACACAAAAACTTAAAGGGTTAGATTAATCATTACTTTTATGCTGGACAAGAATACATACAACTAGTCTTTGAGTAAGCAGTGGGAAAAGCTAAAATGCTCTCAAGCAAGAGTATTTGAGCAGGGTTGCCCGCTGTTGATCTGTGGAGCTTCAAGGAGCCTTCAGAACATAGGTGGCAGTACAGTAGCTATAAGCTTTGTGACCTTTAAGACAAATAAAAATGCTAAGCAACCTGTATCATATGACTGTATCTTTTAAAGTACCCCAAAAATGCCATACTATTTGAAGGACCCAACATGCAAAGAATTAACACAATGACTAGAAATAAAGCAAAGTCGTCAGTCTCATACTTTGCTTCAGACTAAAGTTACATTCTATTCTGGGGGGAAAAAACCCAGACTTTTAAAAGCTGCAGCAATACAAATGGGGCAAACACATAATGCTGTAGAAAGAATTGATCTACAGCCCACCATTCAAAACCTACATATGGTGCTTCTCCATTAACGAAAACATTGTACCCGCTAATCCTTCAAGTTCCTTATAAGATTTCACAATCCTAACCCCACCTATCCCCACTTACCTCTACATAATAATAAATAATAAATAATAATAATAATAATTAATCAATCAATCAGTGGTCACCATTTAAATGAATACTATTTTCCCAATTTTATTTATTTCCTATTCTAAATGTGAAGGGTGAAAACTTTTACCTCCCAGATACCACTTTATACATGATATTGAGTTTGTAATAGCTACCATTGTAGCCGTTGTTTTCAATTCTGTCTCTAACCTTTCACTTCCTATATGCAAGTTCGTACTTCTTGCCACCAACCTATAGATGCCAAACATTAAAGACGTCTTAACCTCTTTGTGGAGATCCCTCACCTAGTGTTAGCCTTTGGTATGAGTGTCCATCCTGCATTTTCCTGCAACTGATAGAAGCTTGGTAATGCAAAGATAATGGTTCTGCCAGATGAACTGAAAACAAAACTCACCTGATTAGAGCTATGCTAACTCTCACTGAGCCAGCAGTTGTTTTTTGTGTCTACAAAATACGGTTGTGAACTCTGTATACAAATTTGGACTATAGAAACAAGATGTGTGTTTAAATATCTTTTATTGGATCAACTTCTTTCTGCTTGATGAGAGAGACAAGCTTCTGAGCTACACAGAACTCTTCTCCAGATCTGGGAAAGGTAGTCAGGGATTGTTTACACTTGAAATGCTAGAGTGGCACCAGCGCAGCACTTCAGTTTAGACACTGCCTGCACTGATGAAAGAAACCCTCCTGGTTTTGTAGGTAATCCACCTCACCTGGAACCAGGAGATAGATTAACAGAAGAATTCTTCCATCAACTGAGTGCTGTCTACACCAGGGTTTAGGCTGGCTTATCAATGTCTCTGAGAGGTATGGATATTTCACACCTCTGAGCAACATAGCTGGGTTGATCTATATTTTTAGTGTAGACCATGCATTTGAGTGTCACAGCTAAATATAAGGTGGAACCAGCTGTTTCATTAATAAGATATTCTCATGTGTTTCATTAATGTATGGTCTCAGAAACTATTCAAGGTGAAGTGGCCTGTTATTACCTCTTTAGTAAGTTGATGGTGTGCAACATCTCCGTTCTTGTTTCTCAACTTTCCCAACCTATATGGAATACTAATTCATTTGAGTAAGCAGCTAAACTGGAAGAAGAAAATAGATTCACTTAGGCCTGGTGTACAGTAGAATTAAGCTGATATGAAGCAGCTTACATTGACCTAACTATATAAGTATCTACACCACAAAGGTGATCTCATTAATATAAGTTGCCCACTACACTGACAGTGGCTTAGTACACACTTACTGGGAGGTTCTACAGCAGTCAATGTGAGTTGTGTAAGCTACAAGTGTAGCTTGCATAACTTCCATTGATTTCCTAATTTCCTTTTAGCACTCCCTTTTCAATATATCCCCACTAATTGGAAATGCATTCCCATCAACACAGCACTATGCCTTTTGAGGAGGTGGCTGAATCAACTTCCAGATTGACTGAGCAGGTCTCCATTGCTATTTAACCAAGTTAGACAACTCAATCTGACAGCAGCAAATTCGCCATCATCAATGAAGACATACCGTTAATAACTCAACCTCCGCAAGAGGCATAGTGCTTATGTTGATATAGTTAGGGTGATACAATGTCTATGTAGATACTGCATTACTTACTTTACCTATTGGCTGTCACCCCATGTGAGGCTGACAGCCAGGGTGTGCCCCACTGGAGGAGTGAGTCTGAACAGCTGATAGCTCAGGCTGTCAGCCCTTGCATAGGAAGGGCTCCAACAGTCAGTGTCCCACAATGCTCAGTTTCAGTCAATACCCCACTGCAGTAGAAGGAGCATAGTGTGGACACGAGCCATTCTTTAATTACTGTGTTACTTATATGGTCCACTTGAATTGACTTAATTTTGTTGGGTAGGCTAGCCCCAGACACAAAGGTGATCTTATGGGTACTACCACCATCACTGCTAGAATAACTTTTTAAATTTAATTTCTCTTTTCTGTTTGTGAATTATCTGCCTGCATCTAGTTCTCCTCAAATATATTAATTTTTACAAAATTCTTGCAGCTTAATCTCGGTGAGTAACTCTGAGCCTGTAGATTATTTGCAAATAAAGTTTTGTTTTAAAAAAATTGGAATTTGAACTCAGTTGGTTAGTTCTGATTAGATACAAACATCTTATGGCATGTTTGTCTCCCATCATTAGACAACTAGAACACATGAACAGTTTATTGGTTCTAATACTTGAATTCACAGATTCAGAATTTCCTTTCCAAGAATTTTCTCTAATATTCTTTTTAAAATGACAAGTTCCAGAAGGACAACTGTGTACTCTATATACAGCAAAAAAACAAAGAGAGTCCTGTGGCACCTTAAAGTCTAACCAATTTCTTCTGGCATAAGCTTTCAGGGTCTACATCCCACTTCATCCAATGTATCATCCCCCAAAAGTTAATGCCCAAAGATACTGCATTTACTAGTCTTTAAGGTGCTACAGGACTCTCATTGTTTTCATTTTAAAACGAATGCTTCCAATTGCTATTTCTATTGGTAAACCCATGTGCTAGAAAATTCCCAGAAAGCAAACAGAAAAGAGGTATGATCAAATTTGTTTAAGAATCAGGTACTAGTGTAGAATATCTTTGTTCTGCTATTTGCCCAGCTGTTATCATTGTAATGGTAACATCACTATTTACCCCAATTTTATATGTAATTCTTGACTCTGAAATGAAGCTAAACAGAATCAATTTAAAGTTGTTGAATCACATTATCACGTTTATCTCTACTTTACACATTTAACCTCTTTAATCACAATAAGCAACCCATAAGCATGCTTTAGTCTTTTATGATTAATGTCTTTGTTAAATATGTAACTGAAAATAGAAGTCATACCCACAGCATATAAATTACTATTTAAAATCATATTGACAGATTTTAGAAATCATGTTTTACTTACATTACCATCACCAGCATAACAGAGTTAGATGAGTGCAGTACTGTTATGGCTGTGATTTGTGGCTTTCTTACTGTTTAAATGTCTATACTGCAAAATGTTGATCTCTGGGTAAGTCACTACTTGAAATAAAAAGGACGCTAATGCTTTACAGTTTAACTGCAGGAAGAGAAAAATAATTGGGCAAACACTTTTAAAATGGGCAATGAGACGAAGAATTATAATGCCATTTCATGCTAATACATCATGTTTCATTTCTGTAAAACATCAAAAAAATTTGTGGTGCTATTTGTATAAAATGCATTGTAAAATGTCATCTATAAGACAGCTTTTATTTTTAATTGACGATAGAATGCATTTGCCATTTAGATATAATATAATAGCCATTTTTAATTTCAAAGCAACTCAGTTTTAGATGTGAGTTTAGTATAGGACTTTTCAGTTGTGAATAACAATTCAGTCTCCTCCTGGTGGTTCACATATGTCCCTACTGCCAAAAGCTAACAGCAATAAGAGGGCAGGGTTCAATAAAACATGATGTTTAGGTTACATATATCTAAAAGTCCCTTTCTAAACCAATAAAATGTTTAGTTTAGTCTGCAATCAACAACTGTATTCAAACCTTCAGTTCCTACCAATTTAAAACCAAAGCCCGGAGATTCTGGATATTATCCTTCTCCATTCAAACAAGCACACAGGAGTCCTTGGAAACCTGTAATGCAATTATTATTGTTTTTTAGTAAAGAAAAGTGAAAACAGCCCATTAGATAAAATGAATTCAGTTTAAAACCACTACATGCATCTGAGGGATGACATGCCAGTTTTATTCCCACTGTGGGCAGGATGGCATCAATTTCTACAGACATAACATTAGGTTTAAGATGCCCAGTGGCATAAAATCCACAGTGGGATGCCTACAATAATAAAAGGCAACTTAAACCTCTCCTAACCTGCAACTGTCTTAAATAAATAAATAGTCATGCTAAATAGTCATATTGGCTGGGGTGGAGAGTGGGCAAGATACTCAGTAAATGTGTTGATTCAGACTTCTGAGAAAATTGCCAGTGAAACTTCTGCCATAAACGTGCCTGTGTTTTTCCCATGCATTTCCTGATCTGATATACACTGCATGCAAATGTATCCCTTAAAGCCCTATTTTGCAATGCCCCTGAGAACTATGGGCTAGATCAGTGGTTCCCAGCCTTTACTTTGCCATGGCACACCTTGACACCTTCAAATTTTTTGAGGTACACCACTGTTAAAAACGCACGAATATTCAAGTTAACTTAAATTACTTATGAATACTCATGAACCATTGCACAGTGTTTTGGAAATGCTCCTATGTGGGGTAGTAGGGGTAACAGAGCATGGGTGGCAAAACATGGGAGGGCAGGAGTTGTGTGCAGTGGCAGGAGTGTGGGGAGCACAGCAGGGCAAGGGTGGCAGAAGAGGACAAGGGGAGCCATGTGGGGAACAACACAAGGATAGCAAGACTGGAGAGAGGAAGGGAAAACAAGAGTGGCTTTGTGGGGGGGGCAGGGGGGAACCTGGGGAGTGGGAAGGTAGGGCAGGGGAGCATGGCACAGCACCCACTTCCCCCTTCCTCACAGAGGCTCCCTGGCCCCCACGGCTAATCCTCACCCCACTGCTGCTCCCTCCCCTCCCAGTGGGTCCTGTCCCCCCCCCAGGCCCCTGTTGCCTGTGATGGACCCTCCCATCACTGCAGGGGCCAGAACCAGCCCTCCAGCCCCCAGCTACACTCCCCACATACAGCCACCCCCTCCCCCAGCTACACCCCCCGAACCAAACAGCCATCACACAGCTCCAGCTACACACCCTCTGATACACAGCCACTCCCACCCACCTCTGCTAAACACACACACAACCCCCAGCAGCCCCCCGCCCCCAATCCTTACCTGGGCTGTTTGCAGGCTGCAAGACAGGAGCTGCTCCACCCTGCAGGGGGAGAGTCACACACTCCCAGCCTCTCGCCCCTCTCTGCTGGCTGGGCCTAAGGTAGAGCCACCAGAACCCTGCATTCAGGCTGCTCTTGCTATTTTTAGGGAGACCCCTGGAACTCCACGTTCCAGTGCCTTCTTCTATTTTTAGGGGGGGCCAGAAGGCTGCCTGCCTAAAAATGAGGGGCCCCAGAACTGTCTTCTGGTGCCTTCCCCCTTACTTTAACCCTTGCCTTTTCTCAGCCCTGCACAGCCCACATGGCTGGGTTGAGCAGGGAGGGAATTTTAACTCCAGCTCTCAGGGATGCTCACAGCACACTTTGGCTATTGCTGTGGCACACCAGTGTGCCCCAGCACACTTGTTGGGAACCACTGGGCTAGATCCACAAACTTAATGCAGCTGCCTACATAAGTGCCACTTCAGGCTGCCACGTTCAAGTGGAGTAACCATGTTAGTCTAGTCACCGTTGCCATTGTGGGGAGGGGCAAGTGTTAGTTACAGTTAGGGCCCATATTGCTGCCCCACACGCAGCCTTCAGCAGCAAGTTGAAGGCAAGGGGCAAGACAGGGCAGGAGTGCCCACCCCACCTCCAGGGAAGAGCAGTTAGCCCAGGGCTGAGGCAGGAATGCAGATCTCTTGACCAGCCTGCCACAGCCCCCCCCAGATCTGGGGGGGGCAGGGCCCCCACAGACCGATTGGCTCTGCCCCGCCCCCAGGGACAGCCCTGAGTCTAGTTCAGCAAAACAGACAAGGCGTCGTGTGGCAATTTTAAAGACTAACAAATTTATTTATCATATGAACTTTCATGGGTGTAATCCCACTTCGTCAGATTCTTGAAGTGGAAGCTGTAGCAAGTCAGGTGAATAAACACAGAGAAGGGTTAGTCACAAGGTCAGTTCAGTCTTTTTGAGCAAACAGCCAATATGGGAACACTTCAATCTCCATGTACATTCAGTGAAAGACATGACAGTTACAGTGCTTCAGCAGAAATCTGTTAGTTTTTAAAAGTTTTAAAAAGTTTTAAAAAGTAACTCCTCTTTGTTTTACTGTAGGATGTGAATCCCAAGAGCTGAGAGATGCCTTTTGATTGGTGGGTCTTAAGCCACATCCTTTTCCCAGCATGTCCCTGTTGCTAGCTTGGGTGGCTTCCAGTCAGTATGCTGGATTTTGTAGAGTTCATTCTTAGGAAACTAACTCTCCCTGTGCATTATATGGGAAGCCTGGGGTACCTAACTCAAGGCTGTGGATTCCTCTAGGTGGCAGGGTGCCTGAATGTTACGTATTACCACGTTAAATCCCCTTTGTGAAGTTAGCCTACATTCAATAGTGGTATTTATTCTGGCCTGCAATTTCACCAATGTGCAGATGATACTAAGAATAACTTTTTCTGTACCGCAAACATTCAATTTTGTGTTCTTCCATGTTTGACAGAGGACACACATAAATAGGTGTAAACTGGTTTGGGTTGGAAGCCCAGATGAAATACATATATTTCTGGTAGGCAGAGCAAAATATCTATAGGAATAGATAAGGGCTCTGCAATTTTTCAGTCAAGTAATTAACTCACAGAAAAATGCAATGTTGGTGACTGAAATGTTTAGTATGACAAATTACTTTTTGCTTTGTTTTTTGTTTGGTTGAGGAAAAAATGGAAAAAAAATCAGTTTCAGGTAGAGACAAAACATATATTTTTAGTGCTCAGTTTGGCCTCCAAATTAAAATATTCACTTAGTTGTACTCTGAAGGATTCTTGTTTGATTTCTGTTAGTATGTACTGACCAGATATGGAAATCTCTGGGAATATGCTGATTTGTAACAGCTGGATATTACTACCATGGTTTCCAGTCTTGTGGTTAGATTGAATCCATTCCTAAATTGCCAGATAACAGCTGTGGCAAGAACTGATATTTTTAAAATCTTTTCCCTATTTACAACTGACCTACCAGCTGCAAAGTTCCTCTTAGCTGTGATCTCCATTGCAGTGATTCATGCTTTTGTCATTTCAAGGTTAATTTACTACAAGGCACTCTGATTTGGGATATAAAATGGTGTGTTAGCATGCTAGGAAAAGCAAAGACAGTTTGCATCATTTCTTGCAGCAAGTGAGCCATTATTTAACACTTGCTGTTTTAGCAGAATAAGGATGCTGTCTGTTTACTGAGTAGAGTCATAGAATCATAGAAATCATAGGGTTCGAAGGGACCCCACGAGGTCATATAGTCCAACCCCCTGCCAAAAATGCAGGACCACTCCCACTAAATTATCCCAGACAGGGTTTTATCCAGCTGGGCCTTAAACACCTCCAAAGACAGAGATTCCACCACCTCCCTAGGTAGCTTATTCCAATGCTTCACCACTCGCCTAGTAAGAAAGTTTTTCCTAATATCCAGCCTCAACCTCCCCAGCTGTACCTTGAAACCATTACTCCTCATTCTGTCCTCTGTTACTACTGAGAACAGTCGAGCTCCATCCTCCTTGGAGCAACCCTTCAAGTAGTTGAAGGTTGCCATCAAATCCCACCTCAGTCTTCTCTTCTCCAGGCTAAATAAGCCTAGTTCCTTCAGTCTTTCTTCATAGGGCTTGTGATCCCTTTGATCATTTTGTTGCCCTCCACTGGACTCTCTCTAATTTGTCCATGTTCTTTTTGTAGTGGGGAGCCCAAAACTGGACACAGTATTCCAGATGTGGCCTCAGCAGTGCTGAAGAGAGGGGAATAATCACATCCCTCAATCTGCTGGCAACACTTCTTCTGATGCAGCCCAGTATGCCATTGGCCTTTTTGGCAGCAAGTGCACACTGCTGACTCATATCCAGCTTCCCGTCCACCATGACTCCCAGGTCCTTTTCTCCAGTGTTGCTACTTAGATGATCACTCCCCAGCCTGTAGCAGTACCTGGGGTTTTTCCATCTCAAGTGCAGGATTTTGCACTTGTCCTTCTTGAACTGCATGAGATTGCTATTGGCCCACTGCTCCAATTTGTTTAGATCTCCCTGAATCCTGTCCCTGCCCTCCAGGGTGTCTACTGTTCCCTGCAGTTTGGTTTCATTCGCAAACATACTGAGTGTGCAATCTATCCCATCATCCAGATCATTAATGAAAATGTTGAACAGAACTGGCCCCAGGACTGACCCCTGGGGCACACCACTCGTTATTGGTTGCCAACTTGACATGGAGCCATAGATTCATACATGCTGAAACTGTTGATCTAGCCAGTTTTCTATCCACCTTACAGTCCACCTATCCAACCCATACTTCCTTAATTTGCCAATGAGAATGCTGTGGGAAACTGTATCAAAAGCCTTGCTAAAGTCAAGATATATCACATCAATGGTTCTTCCTGCATCCACAAATCCAGTCATCTCATCATAGAAGGCAATAAGGTTGGTCAGGCATGATTTACCCTTGGTGATTCCATGCTGACTGTTCCTGATCACTCTATTTTCCTCCAAGTGTTTCAAGATGGATTCTTTGAGAACCTGCTCCATGATTTTCCAGGGATTGAGGTGAAGCTGACAGGCTGGTAATTCCCTGGATTTTTTCCAGCCCTCTGGCACCTCCCCCATTCGCTATGAGTTTTCAAAGATAATGGCCAATGGTACTGCTATCTCATCAGCCAGCTCCCTGGGATGCAGTTCGTCCAGTCCCATGGACTTGTGAACATCTAGCTTCTTTAAGTAGTCCCTAACCTGACCTTCTGTCACCAAGGGCCTCTCTTGTTCTCTCCAATCTACCATGCCTAATGTAGTGGGCTGGGAGCTGACCCTGCCTGTCAAAACTAAAGTAAAGAAAGCATTGAGCACTTCAGCTTTTTCCTCATCCTCTGTCACAAGGATACCTGCCCCATTCAGTAAGGGACCTACACCATCCCTGATCCTCTTCTTGTTATTGATATACCTGTAGAACCCCTTCCTGTTATCCTTCACATCCCTTGCTAGACGCAACTCCATTTGTCCTTTGGCCTTTCTGATTTTATCCCTGCAGTCCCGAGCAATGTCTTTATATGCCTCCATAGTCATCTCTCCTAGCTTCCAATTCCTGTAAGCTTCCTTTTTATGCTTCAGCTCAGTGCAGAGCTCTCTGTTAAGCCACTCTGGGCACCTTCCACATTTGCTGTACTTTCTCTTTTTTGGAATGGTATCTCTCTGTGCCCTTAGCAGGGTTTCTTTAAAATGCAGCCAACTCTCTTGGACACATTTCCCCTTCAAATCAGCCTCCCAAGGGTTCCCGCCCATCAGTTCCCTGAGGAAGCCAAAATCTGCTTTTCTTAAGTCCAGGGTCTGCGTTTTGCTTCTTTCCTTTTTCCCATTAATCAGCATCTTGAACTCAATCATCTCATGGTCATGGCTACCCAGGTTGGCATTCACTTCTACTTCCCTAATCAATTCTCTGTTTTTGAGCAACAGGTTGAGAGGTGCAAGGCCCCTAGTTGGTTCCTCCAGCATTTGTACCAGGAAATTGTCCTCAACACTCTCCAAAAACTTCCTGGATTGACTGTGCGCTGCTGTATTGGCCTCCCAGCAGATGTCAGGGTAACTGAAATCCCCCATGAGAACCAGGGCCTGTGATCTAGAAACTTCTGCCAGTTGTCCATAGAATACCTCATCCACCTCCTCTTTCTGATCTAGTGGTCTATAGCAGACACCCACCACAACATCCCCCTTGTTGCTCTCCCCTCTAAACTTAACCCACAGACTTTCAACTGGCTTGTTTCCACTTGCATAATGAAGCTCTGAGCAGTCATAGAGCTCTTTTACATATAGTGCTACTCCTCCCCCTCTTCTTCCTTTCCTGGCCTTCCTGAACAGTTTGTACCCATCCATTGCAGAGCTCCAGTCATGCAAACTATCCCATCACGTCTCTGTTATCCCAATTATATCATAGTTCTTTGTCTGTGCCAGTACTAGCAATTCTTCCTGCTTGTTTCCCCGGCTCCTCGCATTTGTGTATAGGCCCCTAAGATACCAGGCGCACTGCCCTAGTTTCCCATGTCGATTTTCATTTCTATTGTATCTACCTCCCTGCATTTTCTCTTGGTGTTGACCTCCCCCACTTGCCTCAGGTATTAGGGCTTCATTAGAGCACTATGATGATTATTTGATTCCCCCTGCATGTTCCAACTACCCTCTCTTCTATCCCTGGTGTTACAGCCCCGGCACCCCCCCCCAAGTTCCATCCCTTCCCCCTGGGCTCCCACATTGTCACTTACCTGTGGGCTTTCTTCTCCTTCCCCCTTCAAACCTAGTTTAAAGCCCTCCTCACTAGGTCAGCCAGTCTGCGTCCAAATATGCTCTTCCCCTTCCTTGAAAGATGGAGTCCATCTCTGCCTAGCAGGCCTTCCTGAAACAGCAACCCATGGTCAAGGAAGCCAAAGCCCTCCCGACGACACCATCTTCGCAGCCAGGCGTTTATCTCCAGGATGTATCTGTCTCTGCTCAGGCCCCTACCCTTGACCAGAAAAATTGAAGAGAACACCACTTGTGCTCCAAACTCCTTCACCCTTGCTCCCAGAGCCTTGAAGTCACCTTTGATCTGCTGAGGATCACCTCTCACAGTATCATTGGTTCTCACGTGGATGACAAGCATGGTGTAGTAGTCAGAGGAGTGGATGATTCTCAACAGTCCCTCCTTAATGTCTCTGATGCGGGCACCTGGCAGGCAGCACACCTCTCAAGAGACCTTGTCTGGGTGACAGATGAGTGCCTTTGTCCCCCTCAGAAGTGAGTTCCCAACCACCACAACTCTATGTTTCTTCCTGGCTGTGGTAGCTGTGATCCTCCCACCCTCAGGGGTGCATGGCCTCTCCACTTCCACATCCTTCAACGTCTCTAGCACCGCATAATGATTCTTCGCCACAACAGAGGGTGGGTTGTGAGCAGGGGTGGAGCACTGTCTGCTGCCAGAGGTAACCAGCTGCCAACATCCTCCCCCTGCCACAGGCTCCCCATCCATCTCCAGTTTTGTGGCAGTAGTCTCTGGCACCTGGATATTGCCCTCCTTCTTGCACATCTCCTCATGGATGCTGTCGAGGAACTTCTCCAGGGTGTGGATACTCCTGAGCCGAGACACCTCCTTCTGTAACTCTCCCACCTGCCTCCTGAGAGACTCCACCAGCAGGCACCTGTCACATTGAGTCCATCTATAGTGTTTGCAAGTCAGAAGAATACCAAACCCCATTTGATGCTCTTCTTACACTTTAGCTAATCAGTAGTAACTTACTGAAGTTAGTGAAATCACAGAGATACAAAAGGTCTCTGAGGGTATGTCCACACAAAGTTTTTATTTCAAAACAACACTGGTTGTTTTGAAATAAAAACCTGCATGTCCAGACGACATTCCCTTGTTTCGAAATGACGGGCTCTGTCATTTCGAAACAAGAGCCATCATTTCAAAGCAGCTTAAACCCCTTCTGTTTCGAAATGACGGTTATTTCGAAACCAGTTGTTTTGAAATAACGCCGTTGGGACATGTTGTTTCAGAACAAACTGTTCCAAAACAACATTTGACCTTCCTCCCAGGGTGCTTAGGGAGGAAGTGCCACCACCTCAGCACCCTGGCCAGGGTGCTGAGGGGTGTTCCGCCACTGGCTAAGAGGGGCTGCAGCCCCCCTCACCTGGGCAGCAGAGCCTGGGGGTGCCGCGGCTCCCCAAGCCGCTTGCCCAGAGGGCAAGCAGCTTGGGGCACCCCCAGGCTCCTTACAAGCCCTCCCCCCCACTGGTGACAACATGGCCCACAAGGGGCCATGTTGCCACACCTCCCAGTGTACCCTTCCCCTAAAACGAAATAGCAAGTCCACTGTCTGGACATGCTATTTTGATTCCCGCTTTTGCTTATTTCAATTTTTTTGTTGTTGTTATTTTGAATTAAGTCATTTCAAAATAAGGGCTTTATTTCGAAATGACTTGTTTTGAAATAACTTATTTCGAAAGGATGCCCTATGTGTAGACATATCCTGAGAGATCAGCCACACCTACAATCTTTATTAACAATTATTTTAAGTAGACAATTAATCTACACAGAGTACTAATATGTTAATGGTTAGCTAGAGCACTATAGATCATATTTCTTAATGGATTAGGTGATCCTTTAAGAAAATTAAAAAAATAAGAAAATCAGAAAATAAGTGTTCCAAGCCCTTTACAGGCTGCATGGTTCAAGATGTTGGCTACAATCTATGAAGCCCTGAATGATATGATTCACTTACCTGAGTCATTGCTTCCACTAGATCATTGTTGGGTCTTCTTTGGATGAAGAGCTCCCAGACTGGCACCAGGAATTCCTCATGGAGACCTGAGGAACCTGCTCTCATAGGTGATCTGCCAAAATTAGTGCTTAGCAAACTTCACAGTTCAATGAAAGATTTTTCCATTAAGTCTTGGAATAATTTCCATGTCATCTACTACCAAGGAGTGATATGTT
This sequence comes from Podocnemis expansa, assembly GCA_007922195.1. NCBI lineage: Eukaryota > Metazoa > Chordata > Testudines > Podocnemididae > Podocnemis > Podocnemis expansa. The sequence continues at coordinate 13,062,014 of ML682066.1, forward strand.
CTCAATACTTTTAATGTAGTTAATGGTTTCTCAGTTTAGTCTATGTATTAAGTTCAAATAGTGTGACAATGATACAGAATAACACAAACTGGTCAATAACATTATGCTATTCACTTTATGCTAAGTACCCCATAACACCTGGCATTTACTGAAGGAAGCATTTGACGCAAGCAGATCAGAAACGTGTCAAAATGAAGATATATTTGTTCCATGTCTTAGTACAAGCTAGGGAAGTACTTCCACAGACTAATACTTGGAATGCTAGTATCTGAAGCAAAGGTAAGGAAAGAACAGAAAAACAAGTTAGAACACAAACAAATTAATGGGTTGGATTTTAGCAATATATAAAAAGAAGTTTAACTCGTAAAATCATGATATAAATAATACCAGCTGCAATGGTTAACATGCTTTCTACATAGGGTGAATGTAGCATAGTTGCGTGGTACTGTTCATAGAGTGGTATCATACAGAACAGCAGTTCCCAACCTTTTTGGCTCAAGGGCCACAGGCATCATTTTTACAGTCATGAAGGGCCACAGGCCTCTGCCGGCAGGCCTCTTCAAAAAGCAGTTTGCCTCCTTGCTTGATGATTTCCCATCTTCCTGGCTACAGCACAGAAACCGCATGCATACTGAAGCTCTGAACACTCTATCTGGGTCCCACAGCAGGGACTCCCTTCTGCAGTCAGGTGGACAGAAGATCAGCTGTCCCCTCTCTCTGGCTCCAGGAAGGACCCCAGCATCTACAGCCCTAGGCACTCCTCCTTGCTGCACCCAGGAGGATGGGAGTGCTAATCTCATATTCCTTTGGCTGCTGCAAGCCACCTGCATTGGTCTTTTAGCCCTGCAGAAACACACTTCTTCTGGGTTCCTAGGCAGTGACTTCATTCTGCAGCCAGGAGGGGAGCCAAGGGACATTTTTGCCCCCCCAGAACACAGGTTGGGAACCAGTAGTACAGAATCTTTCTGAGAATAAGTTAAGGAGAAATATGTTGTTTCACCAATGTTTTTTTGGGTTTTTTTTTGTTTTTTTAAAATATCCTTTCAACCACTTGATTGAGATAATCTAGTTCTTCCACGTTTTGGAGCCGGAGCTTGAAATTTGGAAGGATGAGTTACCTCAAAGTTGGGACAACAAAGACACATTCCTTGTGAAAATCCATCCAACAGTCTCAATCTGAAAATTCTCTTCAGAGTCTTGTTAGGCAAGTAAATTCGCTCTCTACACTGGGCATATCCAAGCTCCTTGCTAAATGGGACTTTTTCTATATTTGCTCCTCCTTTCACTAGCCACAGAAACTGAGAACAAGACTGTTTCTCCTGTGCTGTCAATGCGCCCTGCTAGTCCCCATGAAAGGAAGGAAGCTGAACAACTGGAATACTAAAATGTAAGGAGTAGGCAGACAGAAGATGCAAGACAGAGTAAGCACAAAGGCAACTGCAAATGTGGCTGGAGTGAGGCAGTCTCTCTTGCGTATTGAATGATCCTGAAATCCAGTGGAAAAACTGTATGTTGTCATGTAATTAAAAACTATCCTTATGCGTTCACAGAAATGGGCTTAATTAGGGTTACGCCAGGCAATCTTAATTTCCTAATTTTTGAGTGGTTTTCCTTGAAATCATAATAATGTTCTTTTAATATAGTTTTGTATGTAATTGCTTGGATTGCAGCAATCATAGAGGTCCTAGTTTGAGAGCAGGATTCCATTGTACCAGGCTCTGCACTTTTACACTCTAAGAATAAGACAAAACAAGTAGAAAGAAGAGTTAAGTGATGGAGTGGGGAGAAAGACAAAATGGCAGTGAAGTGACTATGTTTAGATGACTTATTTTCATGTGCTGAAGGTACTGATTTTTACTTCATGACATACATTAAGTGTATGTCTTTTTATAATCACACATACCATTTTATGCTTACTAGTATTATAATATCATGGAAAATACTATATAGCCAAAAATACTGTGCAAAATATACTTAACAGCAGGCACAAGCCAATTAGTTGTATTATATAATAGAACTTGACCTACTAACTAAAATGTACAGAATAACAGAGGAGCTGGAAGTAAAAGGCAAAGAAATCATTCCATCCACACTTCTGTACTGAAGTGAAATAATTTTTGTTTAATTATTTCTTTCCTTTTTTTATGTTCTTGGACCTGTGACTATTTCTTAACATTGTAAATGGGTTGATTTTGCCTGTGTTTCTAGCAATCTTCTCCAGTTGTTACCATAAGTGGGGGGGGAAGGGAAAAACATCTAAAGGTGGTGTAAAATCAGGGGTGGGGGAAATAGTGTCTGAGCAGAGAGACATGAGGTTCAATTCTGAACCCAGAACTACATTATAAAAAAACAACTAGAGCTAGGCATTGAGATCCAAATTATATTCAGCAGTCACAGGGCCGGATTTTGGTGTTAGTAGGCCCTATTCACTTTCACTCCAAAATGTGCAAAAAGAGGAGTAAATGCCAGTTGAATTACATTGATTGACATGATGCACTTTAAACTATTCTAATGCTAAAAGATGTGATTTTCCTTATTTTTCCTGCTTTTTTAATTTCTTCCCTCCTTCGTAGGCCCTAAAAATTTTGCAGGCCCTAGGCAATGTGCCTACAGTGCCTAATGGGAAATCCAGCACTGAGCGGTCAGGTTTGAGATTATAAAAGGGATGGAATTGGATTCTGACAGCAATGAGACCCTGCAAGCTCTTCATGAGATTTCATGTTCTGCATCAGAATGAGATCAAGATAAGGGGTTTCTTCTGATTTTAAATACAGAATCCAGACCAGGAAAGAGAGATCAAAATTTCAGTTTCAGTTAGGACCCATTTTTTCATCAAATATCAAGTCTTACTTTAGTTAGTGAAAAGGGATGTACCAATCCCACAGAGAGCCTGAAGTGCTTAATCAGCCTGTGAAGCAGTTTTGCCCTGCTATTGTAACCTGCTAGGGTGGACTCAAAGTCATTTATCTGCCCCTCTCCAGTGCCTCACAGAAAGCAGAGACCTGCAAAAAGCAGCTGGAGAGCCAGGATCTAGTCTGTAAAGGGGCTCACAGTGAAGACTGTTCAGAATTCATAACAAAAATAAACAAAAGCAATGTACTCTATTAAACATTAACTTTATAAACCTTCTATGAAAACAGAAGAAATTATTAGTATACAGATCTATAATACATAGTGGCTATTTAGCAGTATCCACATGAGTCTGTTACGGTCTCAAATCACCAAGTCCAAAGGCTTGTGCTAGAAGCAGCAGCTCCCTCTTCTTTGGCAGCAGAAATCCTCTGTATGAGTCCTGGAAAACCTTTCTTCCTCTGCTGGGAGCACTGCTGTCCACACAGCTTACTCAGTCCACACTCATTTACGTACACACATATATAAAAAACCCTGTTACAAAGCAAAAATACATCTCTGACAATAACAAAATATAATTACTGTATCTCTTTCCCCTTATTACACAAAAGAACTGTAGCTAAGCCCATAACCCAGAGTATAAAGTTAGAAGGCAACCACCCTTCTTTTCCCAGTAGTTGCTTCTCTGTACCCACTGCCTCCAGACTTCCCTGCTGGAGGGTTAACAAGACTACTGACCTGAAGCAAAATGCCTCAGAGATGGGAAAAACAGCCTGCTGTCTGTTCCTGGCTCAGCTTCTCCCCTTGCACAGAGCACCAGTGCTCCCCTCAATGCAACTGGCCTGGCTGCTTGATCTCAGACCCCTGACCACTGCACTGGCAGGGAACCTTGCTGAGCATGCCCCAAACTACACAGCACATGCTGGAACTTCTGGGTCTAGGCAGCTAAATCTGCCCAGCAACAGCGACACAGCAAGAGCAACTCAGACACCAGCAAAAACTCTTAAAGAAACACTCCTCCTTTAAGCCCATGGGTTACACTATTTCTGCAGGGGCATCAAGCCTGGAGGATGGACTTAAAATGGCTGAACTTGGGTCAGTTGTTGCCTGATCAGGAAGTATAGTTTGGTTCTCTCTCCATGACAGATTCACAGCTGGGCTCGGCTGGGCCGCAGGCAATCTGGACTTCCCTAAAGGAAGATACATCTGCAACTGGAAGCTGAATTCAGTTGGAAAGGCATGTCAGGAAGGGAGTCAGGCCAGGATTTTTCACACTGATGGAGGGCCTGTAGACAGCATGAAGATAGGAAATAGTCCATGGAATCAGCCAGGTGTCTGTGCAGTCAGCCTTTGACTGCCTGGTTAGAGGTGTTGGACCAGGACTCAATGGTGTGGGAGAGTTTGTTTCCTTAGCAGCCCACAGAGGAAAGTGGAGCAGACTCCACTCCATTCCACCAAAAATGGGTAAGGACTACTGAAACCTTACCCAGATACCACAGTAAGGACTAGTGAATGGGACTTGTGCACTCAAAGGTACAATATGAAGTTGAATATAACAGAAGGGGTGAGGCTTTTTACCGGCCTGAGGGCCAAATTGCAAGAAGCAGCAGACTACAGCTGTGCTGAAATGGCTGTCAGCAGGGAAGAAAGCGAGTGTGCTATGTCACACCATGTGCCAGCTGGTGAGTTTTATGCTTATAATCAGCAATCCCTATTAAAAAATATTGCTTCACTGTAGTACTGTTGTCTTTCAAAAGATGCCTGAAGAAGGGTTGGAGACACATGATCACTGCATGCCACAACCGAGTTTATTTTCATAAAGTAGTGTTTGCTTTAGTCATCAGTCAGTTCAAACCCACTCACAACTTATGGCATGCTTTTTTTGAAACAGCTTCTGGAGGTTCACTGTGTGTGTGTTGGGAAGAGAGTTAGCTCTGAACGCTCATTGTGATAATTAAAATATCCATAATAACCTTTTTTCTGCGAATTAAAGCACACAGGGAGACAGGCGGACCATTATTAATGAGTACTTTGAATCGTATCTCATTTTGTTGTCTTGTGATCTCTCAGGTGCAGAGAGCTGGATTGTATTTTGGAAAATAGCATTGCTTCTTTCCCTGCTTCTGTACAGTAGTGTTAATTCTACTGTTGTAATCCAGAAGACCAAGTTTTGGATATGTCTGATTTTGTAGTGTTACACTGAATAGTTTTTAAATGCAGTCACATAGGAGTGTTGTGGTTAAACTTAAAATCAGTTTGGAATTAGAAGCTAGAAGGCTACATTATGCAGTAGAAGAAATTTTATAAATTGACATTTTAGGACAGGAGGACAGATGGTGCATTTGGAACCCTAGGTTCAAACCCTAATTTGGACAGCTAAATAAATCTGGTCTCATACTGTTCTCCTGCAGACATTTTTCTACATTAAAAAAAACCCACCATCATACAATTTGGCACAAAAGGCAGTTTCTACTCAAGAGAAACCCAGAATTAATGGAGTGTTGTGGTTCAAGATTAAGGTTCATTGGCAGAGCTGTATGGGGAAACTTTCACAGAGTTTGGCTCCAGCAGGTCTGATTCAAGAGCTTAATAGCATTGGTTTGACTTTCTCAAAAGAAAAACAACTCATTTTATTTTTGAGGTTTTAAAGGTGACTGCTAACAATGGAAGAGTTTAAAAACAAACAAAAAGTACCTCAACATTATAAGAGCCATAGACTGTGTCTCAGCCAATTAAATTCACAGCCTGAGGATGCCATTTATATTTCCAGTCTTATTAAGTTGAATTCCAAGCATTAGTAAATAAAGGCAGCCTTTTGGAAAAATCTATGCTAAGAAAATTCATAGTGTTATGCTTCAGAATGTACTAAGGCCTTACCTAATCTTCCAGTGTTATGTGCCAGAGCTGCACCACTGTAGCATTTCACCATAGGCACTATCTATAATGCTGGAAGTCATTCTCCTGTTGATGTAGGTAATACATAGGGGTTAAAGTAAGGGGAATGCACCAGAACACACTTCTGGTGCCCCCTATTTTTAGGCTGGCAGCATTCTGGGCCTCCTCTAAAAATAGAGGAATGCACCTGAATGCTGCATTCCGGGGCCCCACTAAAAATAACACAAGCAGCCGGAATGCAGCATTCTGGTGGCTCCACCTTAAACTTGCTCCTCCTTAAGCCCTGCCAGCAGAGAGCTGCGGCAGGCTAGGAGTTTGTGAATCTCCCCCCTGCAGGGCGGAGCAGCGTGTGGCCGGAAGCAGCTTCCAGCTTGTCAGGCAGCGTGCAAAGCAGAGGGGTTTTGTGTGTGTCTGTGTCTGTGTCGGGGTTGCTGTGGGGGGGTGGTATTGGGGTAGGGGGTGGGTTCTGGGGATGGGTATTGGGAGGCCCACCCATGCCAGTGGGTTCCAGGGCTATGTTCCCTCTAAGCTGTGCACATGTGCATGCACACACAGGTCATGAAACCCGTGCACACAGCAAAATAAAGCCTGCACAAAAAAAAATTAAACAGTGCTAATATTTTTATGCCACTTTAAGAAAGCTGTTTCAAGTAGCATGTTTCAAATGAGATTTTGTAATTTATAAAATCATTTCCATCACTGTATCAAAATAAAATTTATATATTATTTGCATCATACACACTTGCTTTTTTGCGCTCACAAGTTTGAGTGCACTCACTGGAGTGCGCACAAATTTGGACACTGGTTCCAGAAATTTGCACAAAAGAATTTTTTTGCACACACAGCCTATGAGAAATTAGAGGGAACATTGTTCCAAGGCCCACCAAATTATACTTTAACCCCTGATAATACACGTCCTTGACTAGTGCTAGCTAAGTTGATGAAAGAATATTTCCATCAGCCTAGCACATGGAGATTCCAGTCAGCTAAACAGTGTTGTTCAGGAATGTGTATTTTTCACATCTCTGACCAATGTAATTACATTGACCTAATTTTCTAGTGTAGATCGGGTCTCAGGCTCAGAGCCTTAAAGGTATTTAGGTGAATAATTCCTATTGATTTAATGGAAGTTAGCTGCCTATGTACCTTTTTGAGGATTGAGGCCTAAAGGCTGAAATCTCACTACTGCAGCCAAAGGGTCTCAATGGCTAGGGCTTTGAGATGTGGTAGTGGCAAACACAGGAAGTGAACTAGATGCAGAGCCAGCCCAACTATATAGGCAAACTAGGCAATCGCCTACAGTGCAAGGCTTTAAAGGGTGTCAAATTAGACAGAACTGATTTCTCGCTTTCTTTCTTGCTTTCTTTCTGAGCAGGCTGCAAAGAGCCCTTCACTCAGCTCACCCTCACTGATTACTCTGTTTAATAAGCCGTTTAACAACAATGCTTTCCTGATTTGCAAATCAGCCTTGGGGCTGCTTCTGTTCAGGAGCAGTGGCTTTCAGATGGTAAGAAGAACAGCAGGCCATGCTCCTTGTCTTGTCAGCAAAAACAGCAAAAAGAAACCTTCTCTCCTGTACCTGCCCCCAGACTCCAGCCATAGCACAAGTTACCAAAGCACCAGGCCAGGTAAATAAGTTCCTTCCAATCCCAGTTGGCCACTTACAAAGCTGGGGGTTGGTGTGTGCAGTAATGGTGGTGGCCCTCGCTGGCCAAACAGAAGTGCTGGACGGGGGATGGGGGGGCGGGTAAGCCCCTGGCCACGTTTGAGTCAGGACCTCATGCATCCAACCTGGCCCCATCAGAAGCTAGGCCCAGTGGGGGCAAAAAGTCCCACAACCATCACCTGCTGGTTGGGAAAACCATGGGGGCTAGGGAGGGGGAATGCAGCAGGATGACTGACTTTTGCCCTGGCTCTGGCAGCAGCTGAGAGAGGAGGCATGGTGTTCTTCCTGCCCCACATCGCTGCTGTGGAAACCACACAAGTGGGGGGGAATACTGATTCCCTTGACCCCAGCCAAGTCAAAGCAGGCATGTGAAGGGGCATAAGTCCTGGTTCCAGTCACCCCTGGCTGGGGAAGTCATGGGGGGGGGGGTTTGAGTCCTTCTTCCCTGCTCTAGCCCATTAGATCCGTAACTTGCCCAACCCAGGAACGGAACCCAGGCGTCCTGATTCACAGCCTGGAATTTTGGGGACTGCTTCTGTGCTGCCTTTTGCCCTGTACTGGAATTTACACACCCCTGTAAGGGTGTCGGAGGGTAAGACTCCAAAACACACACCTTCTGGAGGTAAATGATGGCCTTAGATATAAGGCAAATACAATCCAGAACCCAGAACGGTAATTCTGATCTTGCTTCTGCCTAGTGTAGAGCAGGAGTGATTCCACTATCTTCAGGGCCACCACAACAGGACCAAGTCCAGTGGGGCATCATGAACTCACTTGAGATTTGAAAGCAACTTTGACCTGGAAATGTGATGCAAATAACACTAGACATGACTGGGATCTGGGATGTGTGTGACCGATTTCATTCTATTCTCGTCTTTCATCACTTTTATCCTCCGACCCCATTCCACCCTCCTTGCAGCCATGGTCATAGAATTCCCACTTGGGATCCCTCCACTCCTCCACCACCACCACATACCACCGGAGTCCCCAGACATCAGAAGCTCTTTCAGGTGAGACAGACCCCAGCTTGGTTCTTGGAGTTAAGATAGGAGAAGGAGAAGAGAGGGACCAAAGACTAGATCAAGAGGAGAGGATGGGGCTGATTTTAATTAGGACTCCTGGGTTCTATTTCCTGCTTTGGTTTGGGAGTGTGGTCTAGTAGTTAGAGCAGGAGGGCTCAGAGTCAGCACTCCTGGACTTTATTTCCTGCTTGACCATGGATGCAGGTATAATCTTATGGGGAGGGAATTCAAGTACCTTCTGTCATATGTGCCCCCGTTTCCCTGCCCATTAAATTGAGATGTTAGCTATATGGCACAGCATGAGGGAAGGGGCTTCCCAGTCCCCTGTTGGGTCTGTGCTAGGCTCAGCCTTGGGGAGAGCTGTGCCTGCTGTCTGCACTTGCTCCTGGCTCCATCATTGGGCTGGGTGGGAGTCAGGCCAGGCTTCTGGCTCCAGACTGGGCTCTGTATGAGGGCTACCGAGTACTGCTGCTGCTCACTCTGTTGGCTCAACATTTGTGGGAAGCTGTCTGGCTCCTCTGAGCCACAATCATTGACTTCTTTCTTGAGCCAGAGGGAGTGGGGGGTGGGCTGCCTGTCTCCGTGGTGGTGTGTTCCATGACCAGCGCAGAAGAAACGTGTGTGTGGTGGAGTTGCACTCTGTGCTGCATATAGGCTTGGAGTCAGCGGGGGCCCAGGCCTGAGGAGGGTAGGTTTGGGGGCTTGTGCCCTGAATTTTTTCCTGTGTGCAGCAACACTCCTGTTATGGAGCACAGCTGTATGTAAATAGTTAAAATGTGTCATGGCATGGCTTCATAAGAGTGCCACCTACATTTGCTGTGTGGGGGCAAAGTTTTATTGTGTACAGTTACTCTGACTGCATATTGGTGAGAAGGATTTGGACTCATACCCTAACCTCACACAAGTCACAGTTTACAAATTTAGGAGAGGAAGAGGCTTGAAAGCTGGTAAGAATCCTTGTAACTGGAGATTTTTCTTAAGTTTATACTTGCAGTTTTGATGACTGACATTTTGGACCTCAATGGACAAATTTCTACTGCCCTTTAATGATGGGTTCCCCTCTACCCCCAAAGTTTGTCTATATGTGTGACTGAATGCTCCAAAACCCTGCATGTACTCGTCAATACAGGAACTGCATCCAGAAATGCTGAAGTGCCAGAATATATTTTCTCTTCTATGTATAACTACCTGATGTTTTTAGGGTCTGAGTAAGGGACTACTGTTGGAACAAGTCCGGAAAGGAACTGTCTTTCAGTGAGACCCTGTTTGAGGCACATTGTATAGATTTCAAGGCCAGAAGGAACAACTGTGATCATCAGCTCTGGCCTGTATAAACCTAGACCATATCAAAAAACTATAAGTGCAATCTTAACTTTAAAATTATCAGTGACAGAGAATCCACTACAACTTTCGGTAAATTGTTCCAGTGGTTTATTAGTCTTATCATTAATTCCTTATTTGTCAGCCTTCAAATTCCAGCCGTTGGCTCAAGCTATACCTTTCTCTGCTAGATTGGAGAGCCTATTATTAAACATTTGTTCCCCATGTAAATACTTGTAAACTGGAAACAGATCATAGACCATACCTTAACTTTCTCATTGTTAGACTCAAATTGCTCAGTCTGTTTAGTTCATCATAATACGGACAGATTTTTTTATTTTTTTTGCATGGGGCAGTAAATTGCATCAATCTATTGCTTGATCAGATATACTTTTCTGCTGAGTCCGTAGGAGGAAAGACTCATAATACTCATATTTTTTTTTGTCCTGTCTTCTTTGGGTGGGAATATTGAACATTCTGTCTTTTCTGATTCTCATCCCATGCCAACTCCAGGTTAAATACTCTTTCACAATGCAGGGGGGGTGACATGGGCCTTAGCCACTTACATGGCCTTGTGGGGACATAATCTAGACCTGTTATATAAAAAAAAAAAATTGACTCAATCTCAAATTTTGCAGGGATCTCTATGACAGCAGCAGATGAGCTTCCAGTTTAGGTTTGATGAGTATCCAGATCTGTGCATATTTATGCAAACTACTGGTTTCAAAAAATTACTCTTGAAACAATCCGAGAACAGGCTTTCTCATGAGATTTCAAAGGCTTCCTGGTTTGGATGAGTCAGAAATACTACACAAATAGAGTAGCTTTTACTCATAGGATTTGTATTTATGGCCTTATGCAAAAATAGACATACTGAAGCTTGAGGACTATTGCAAAAAGTTAATGGAAAGTTCTGTTTTATTTTTTAACCTCAGAACATCTTTGGCTTTTGCTTACCTCGTTTATAAAATGTTTTGCAATCTACAGATATAAAGCCTTATATAAGAGCTAATCTTTATTGTTGATATGTGCTTCAGGCAAATGTTTGAGGAGTTTCTTATTTACTTTAATTTGTTTCCACATCCTTCATATTAACTCTTTTGACTAAGGAAAGGGTCACATTTACAAAAATGACTTTCTAATTTTGCACCTACATTTGTTGTTTTCTTTGCAACCTCATTTCCTCTGATCCATCAGACAGAAACAAACACCTACGGGATCACTATCAAACATTATTAAAACTACAGTTCCCACCTCGGGAAGTGGGGGAAAAAAAATAAAACAGATTGACAGAGGCAGATGGGTACCCAGAAGTCACCTACTTCAGGACAAACCTAACAAAGAAAACAACACAACACCACTGGCCATCACCTACAGCCCTCAGTTAAAATCTCTTCAATCCATCATGAAGGCTGTGCAACCTATCTTAGAAGATGATCCCTCACTCTCTCAAGCTTTGGGAGCGTGAGATATTACCTTACAGATAGGCCCCAGCTAGAAGCAAATCACCAGCAACTATACACCATACCAAAAAAACACAAATTGAGGAACATATCCCTGCAAAAGACTCCATTGCCAATTCTGCCCAGCCATCAATTCTAGTGACACCATCACAGGTGTTAACAAGATTAGCCACACTGTCAGGAGTTCATTCACTTGCATATCTACTAATGTGATATATGCCATCATGTGCCAGCAATGCCCCTCTGCCACATACATTGGCTAATCTGGACTGTCCTTACCCAAAAGGAATAAATGGACACAAATCTGACATCAAGAATTATAACATTCATAAACCAGTAAGAGAACACTTCAATCTTCCTCGACACTCAGTAGACATGAAAGTTGTGATCCTTCAGCAAAAACAAACAAACAAACAAATAAAAAACCTTCAAAAACAGACTTCAGCATGCCACTGCACAGATGGAACTCATATGCAGACTTGACACTACCCAACTGGGTCTGAATGGAGACTTGGAAAGGATATCTTATTACAAAAAGCAATGGTCCCTCTTCATACATTCTCACCTTCTAATCAGCTGTTGTGAATAGGCCTCATCTACCCTAATTGAATTGGTTAGCACTTGCCCTTCCCATTGTAATATTTTTTACTCATCTCTGTATGTGCATTTATACCTCCTAACCAATGTTCCTTCTAAGAGGCGCTGGCAGCTGAGCAACTCATGTTGCTCACCGCGCTGGCCCCCCCCCCCACAGGCTTGCTGCACTGCCCCCCCTGTGGGCCTGCTCCTGGCCGCCCCCGCCCCTGGTGGCCCACTCCACCGCACCCCGTGGGCCTGGTCCCGGCAGCCCCCCTGCCCCTGCGTGCCCACTCCCAGCTGCCCCCCCACTCCCAGCTGCCCCCCCCCCCTCCCGGCAGGCCCCTAGCCCCTGTGGGCCCACTCCCAGTGGCCCCCCGTGAGCCTGCTCCCCACTGCTGGCAGCCCCCAAAAGCTTAGCTTCTGGCTGGAGCCGCACGGCCCAGCCACAGCTCCTGGGGCCAGAGAAGCTCTACGGAGCATGCTCAGATTTTCTGGGCATGCTCTGTTAGAGCTTCTCTGAGCGGGAGTTTTGAAAACTCCCAGCCCCAGAGGAGCTCTGTGTAGGGACTCTGGCTGCCGGCCGTGCGCTGCCGGCAGCCTTCTCTGTGCTGGCGGCTGTAGTGGGCTGCGCTGCAGCGCGCCAGCGCAGCTTAGAGGGATCATTGCAGTAGTTTCCACTTCATGAATCTGATGAAGTGGTTTGCTGCCCATGAAAGCTTATGCTTGAAGAATTATGTCAGTCTTTAATTTTTCACAGGACTCATTGTTTTTGCAGTATACACACTAACCTGGCTACCCCTTTAGAACTGTACTGAGAAGACTTACAAACTTTTGGATATCTAACTACAGTGATGCAGATGTGATCAGTTAACTAAAGATCTAAATATGCCAACAATTTACTGCATTTACAGTGTATTGTTGGATTCAAATTAGAGGCTGGCCGTGAAATCGCAGAGAGAACTTTGACCATTAGAGTACAGAATTGCACCATTTTTTAGTGCCCCAATCCAACAAAGAACTTCAAATAAGTGAATGGTCCCAGTGAAGCAAATAGGACTACTCATGCTTAAACTTTAGTACTTTGTTGGATTGAGGCCTAAGTGAAAGTGAAATTAAAACCACCAGGGCCCGGAACATCAAAAGGATTTAGGTATTGAAATCTCAGATTTAGGTAACTAAATCCCATATATAGGCAGTACAATGATGTACACAATCCCTGCTCAGCTGCTGCCTAACCCTGTAGATACGTAACTCCTTGACTCCCAAATTTTAATTGTAAGAGTCTCTAGATGTCTAAATTTCTGCCGGTTAGCATGATCACCAATGCCTCAGACAGGTCTCCAGGTGCCTATTTCCTATCAAAGACATATAAAGGCTCTGGTGACACATGCTCTGAGTATGTCTAACTCCATAGGACACAAAGAATCATAGAAACTGGAAGGCACCATGAAAGGTCATCAAGTCCAGTTTCCTGCACTCATTTCCTACATGACCAATATGTATTCTGTGTCTTACAAAGGAAGCGTATTTGTATAATGAATCAAATGCTAATGAAGAGATTGTGGGGATATCAGTGGAAAAAGTGAATGGGGTGGGGAAGGTAAGTACACTGGGATCTCCTGATTATAAGTGAGGAACAAAGGATTGGCCTAATATATTTAGTAGTGCAGAGAGATGTTCTGGCATACTTACTCAAGGGCTGTGTTCACACACAGATGGTTGTTTCGACACAAGTTGTATCGAAACAACTTTTTTCGAAACAATGCCTTATTTCGAAATGACTTACTTGGAATTAGCAAAAAGTCATTTCAAAATAGGGAAAAAAGCAGGAAACGAAATAGCATGTTCACAGTGTGAACATGCTATTTTGTTACCTGCTGCAGGGGGCTGCAGCCCCCTGGGGTGAGCCGCTGCTGGCTCACCCTGAAGCCCCAGAAAGGGGGCTGCAGCCCCCAGCAGGGGGGTGAGTCCCTGTGGGGGTGGCTCAGCCTCCCACCAGAGCTGCCCCCCAACACCGCCAGCAGGTCCGGGGCGTGGGGCTCAGCTAAGTAGAGACAAGGAGGTCAAAGCAGGATTGGCCTTATGAAAGGATGTTCTTAACTACTCAGTCGGAAAAATGCTGTGAGGAGAACTTTGGGTAAACTATCCCTTATTAGACAAGAGGGTGTCTTGTTAGTTGAGTTTAAAGTCTAAAATAGAGTACAATCTTATTTTATAATTTCCAGAGGGGTAGTCATGTTAGTCTGTGTGTAGCAAAAACAATGAGAGTCCTGCAGCAGCTTAAAGACTAACAGATTTCTTCAGGCATAAGCTTTTGTGGGTTCCAAACCACTTCGTCAGATGTTGTCTATATAATATGATGTCTGACAAAGTGAGTTGAGCCCATGAAAGCTAAAGCCCAAAGAAAACTGTTGGTCTTTAAGGTGCCTCAGGACTCTTTTTGTTTTTGCTTATTTTATAAGTAACTCTTTGCTTCCAAAATTTCTGTTTGCTACCACTAGGCTTTCTATTCTTATCTAAATAAACTTATATTTGCTCTCTCTATAAACAATCTAAGTATTGTGTGTAAAGCAGAGTTGGGGTTTAAGGTCTAACTAGTAAGCTGTCGTGTACCGTTCCTTTGTGAACAGTGGGTCTGGTAATTCTGCAAATGATCAGTGGAACAGGACTGGGATGCTTAGAGATGTTGAGCATTGGAGTGTAACTCTCTCACCTGCTTGGGAGGCAGCGTAGACTGAGGGGGCAATACCTGTACCACCTATGGCTATGTTCACACAGGGCAGGCTTGTTTCGAAACAAGCTGTTTCGAAATAACTTTTTATTTCGAAACACCTTATTTTGAAGGACAAAAACTTTGGAACACTTTGTTCTGAAACAACATGTCTGCACAGGGCTGTTTCGAAACGAAATGAGGTTTTAGCCGTTCCGAAGCAACGGAGGCCATTTTGAAACAAGCGGTTTGCTTGTTTCGAAATGGTCGTGCGTCGTGTGGTCATGGCAGTTCTTATTTCGAAACAACCCCTGTTGTTTCGAAATAAGAAGTGTGTGTGAACATACCCTATGAGTGCACAGATTAACAGTTCTAACTCCTGACAAACACAGACAGGGCTTTCACACAACAAGGAAGAGGTGGTTGTGAGGTGCCTTACAACCCCAACTACCCACAGGAAGCATCACAACTGCCTCCTCCCTGGTTTTGTGTGGAATTAGGCAGCATTAGGCACCCCACAGTAGCCAAGACACTCATACCTAACTCCTATAGAGGAGTGGGGCCTAAGACACACTTCTTTTGTAAGCAACTTCCATTGACTAGCTAAAAGAGCTTAATATCTAGGGTGCTTTCTTTTATGGACCCCCTCGTTAGGTGCCTGTGTCTCCCCATTCATGGCTTAGGGAGACTAACTCTTTGGGTTCCAGTGACTTTTCTTAAAAGTGCTTAAAAGATAGATGTTGCAAAGGTTAGTGTCACAACACTTAAGTCCCTTTCTGGATCTGGGCCCACATCTACTTAATGAGATTTCATAAAACAATGACATTTTCTATACGTCTGAGCTTCAATGCAGAAAACCAAGAGATCTGTACAGAGTAGCAAGTCATCAGAGAAATTAATTTACCAATAGCGAACAACCAGCCTCTCCTTTAGTCCAGACCTCTTCAGCTTCATGACATTGATTTTTGTGGATTGAAGGAGAAAGAAGTTATAATGCATTCACACTACAGGCACAAAGCTTTATGAGGGTGACTGGTTGAATAAGAAATGTGTGATTTTTGTTTTTCTCAGTCTGTGTGTTAACAGTGAAAGAAATCAAATATCCCATTTCATGTCTTATTTACAAAAGCCAGTTCCAATCATTATTACTATGTCTATAATAGGAATGACACCACTGTGAGGTGCTGCTCCTTCTATTTAGTCAAACATGGTTCAAAGAAACATCAATCCACTCTGCAATCAAGACTTCCTAGGGATGAAATCTGCCTAGCAAATTAAATGATTGATAGCTCAAAGAAACTAGCAGTGTTTCCACATGTTACCAGACGGCTTCATTCAACAGGAAAATAAATAAATAAACCACCTTGCCTGGATCATTAATTATATTGAAATTCCCACTGCTTGTGACTGAAAAAATGAGTATGATTGGCACAATCCACTCCCAGTTTCATGTGTATTAAATAAGAAAAACAGAAAACAATTAATATTACTCAGTTGGAAAATACAAAATACGTAAATCAATAATGATTGATCAGTTTGAAAAAGTGCAAAATCTCTATTTGTTACCTGGCCTCCAGCTTCAAAACTTCTTTCTGCTTTCTCTATACTGGAAAATTTCAGCAATCAAAAAACATAAACCCAACAGGACAAGTATTTAATTCCCATATCTCTTTATGGGTAGCACGGGGATCATATTTAAGGAGGAGGAAACAGTTGTTCACTCTCTAGCTCTGTGTAAAGTTCACTGCACAAACAATGAGTCACACAGTTCCAGAGGCCAGAATGACACACAGCTAATACAATGAATTGTACAGATCTTCATAATACATACCTCTCTTATGTTGTCTATGTGTCATGACATCAGTTATGGTTGTCCCTCTCTTCTGCATGTTAGTTAGAAATGAAATATATAAAATTAACAGCTAGATTTAAATAGACGTAATTAGGATTCAGAGTTAATACTCTGAAACAGATGTTTTAGGACCTCTGCATAGTCAGTCAGATATCAATTAATCTGTTTCTTCTTAATTCATTCAGACCAGTCAGACTAACTTTAATACCTGGCAAGATACTGAAAAAAATTATAAAAAGATCCGTTTGAAACCACCCACTGCAGTAGTTCTCAATCTTTTTACCATTGTGGGATGCATATGCAACTCTCTGTGCAACTCTCTGTTATATGGTCCATATTCTCACAATATACATATTACCTGTATGGGCTTGAGTTCGTCACATGAATCACAGCTTTTAGCTAACTGGGCTGCAAGCAACAGGCTGAGAACCACTGACCTGCAGAATTATAGGTTAAGGAATAAGCAGCAATAATTTGTCAAGAAAAACAAAATTAAGCTAACTTGAGTCACTTCTTTGACAGTTATTGGCCTAATGGATGGGGTAAATGAATAGACTTAACATATCATGATTTTTTTTACTAAGGGTTTTCTTATAGTCCCTTATGATACTCTCATAATTAAACTAAGGAAATGTAATTTAGATAAAATTACTGTCAGATGGGTACATAACAGATTGAAAGACTGTACTCAAAGAGTAGCTATTATCAGTTCACTGGTAAGGTGAAACTACTGTAGGGGTCAGACCTGGCTCTGTACTGATCAATACTTTCATTAATGAGTTGGAAAAAAAGAGTGGAGAGTTTGCTTACAAAATTTGCAGATAACATTAATCTGAGAGAGATTGTAAACACTTTGGAGTACAGAATAAGATTTCAAAATGACCTTGACAAATTGGAGATTTGTTCTAAAATAAACAAGATGAAATTTTATAAAGGAAAGTGCAAAATATTACACTTATAAAAATACCAAATGTGTAACTATCAAAGGATAATAACTGACTTGGTTCTAGTGATACTGAAACAGCTTTGAGGTTATAGTGGATCACAAATTAAATATGAGTCAACAATGTGATACTGTTGCAAAAAGGCTAATATTCTGTAGTGTATTAACAAGAATGTTGTATGTAAGTAATGGAAGTTAATAGCCCTACCTTAATAGGCACTGGTGAGGCTTCATTTGGAGTACTCTATCCAGTTCTGGACACTATACTTTGGGAAAAGGGATTAGAAAATCTGACCTATGACAAAAGTTTAAAAAAGTAGTTATCATCAGTCTTGAGAAAAGATTGAGGGAGAACCTGATTATAGTCTTCAAATATTTTAAAAACTATTATAAAGAGGATAGTGATCAGTTCTTCATGTCCACTGAAGGGAGAGCAAGAAGTAATGTGCCTAATCTGCAGCAAGGGAAATTTAAGTTACATGTGAGGGAAATTTTTCTAATTATAAAGATTATTAAGTTTGAGAACAGACTGTCAAGGGAGATTGTGAAATCACCATCATTTGAGATTTTTTAAAATACACTAGACAAACACCTGCCAGAGAAGCTTTAGGGTCACTGGTCCTGTCTCAGCACTGGGGAATGGACTTGATGACCTTTTGAGATCTATTCCACCCGTGTATTTCTATGATTTAGGTTGCATAGATTATGATAGCTAAACTGAGGTCAATCAAGACAGGTTGATTTGTGACACCTTAACAGTTGGAGCATCATAGTAATATATCAAAGTTTAAATTCTGGAACACAAAATGGATACTGAACCAAAGATCAAATCTCCATCAACCCTCCTGCAGCCCTAGGCTGTGAGATTCTGGGCCCCTCTTCATTGGGAGAGCTGCCACCACCACCCTCTCTGCTGAAGTGAACTAGGGGATGCAGATAGCTGCCCAGTGCCCATCTGGGGCAGACACCAAGCCTACGGCTAGAATGAGTTACAGTGCTGCTGGGTAAGGCTGGTCCAGCAGCAACTCCTTGGACCTCAGTAGTCAGTGCAGGTCCTGGCACAATGAAGTGGGTGTGGGGGTAGGGCTGGCACGCAGGGCACTGAAGTGGGCTACCAATGCTCTTTTGGGGGTGGTGAGGCATTGTGGAATGGACTAGTGCAGCAAACAGTAGGGTGCTTAGTCCAGGATGAAGGGGTGTTGGGACTCAGGCTGGTCAGGATGTGAAGTGGACCAGCACCAGGTACTGGGAGCACTGCATGGGGCTGGAGGTGCTCTGGAGCTGAGGTAGACTGTCCTGCTCACCCCAGAGATGTACTAGAGTGGATTTATTTTTACTGGTTGGGGATATCCACCTTAGCCCAGGGATATGGGCTGCAGTCCCAAATGTCCCTGCCTTAATTCAGCTCTGCACAGGACAGCCCTGCTGAACCTGAACCTACTATTCTACAAATACCCACTGATGCTCATTTCCAATCCCCAGTCTGACTTTTGGACAGACCAGAACTAGAGGCCAGTCTCAGAGTCCAGACTCCCAAGAAGGAAAAAGTCAAGAACCTTCCCCATCTATTCAGGGCACTGACAGCAAACAAAACATCAAGTGTACATGAGAATATTAGACGACCAAGAGATGTCAGTGGGCCACAGTGAAATGTGTCACTGTGCCCCTAAGAGCCTTAATGCCTCCTTCTACATAGTACATTGTGCCTTGTCAGATCTAACCAAACCACTACCCCCAACACTCTGTTATGACATTTATCCAAAAGGCATTCTGTAAGGTATTGTATGAGTTTTAATAACATGTTGCTTGTTCAAATCATTGTAAAATGTGTCAACATTATATATGAAGTTGTATGTTCCCTCTGTATGATGTTACTTGGACATGCTGAAGACCAGACAACATAGCTTATGTAAAAATGATAAACAAGAAAATGGGTTTGCATCAGTTTACTTGCTAGCATCTCAATTTACGTATGAGCAGTAAAAAAATAA
Organism: Podocnemis expansa; assembly: GCA_007922195.1. Classification (NCBI taxonomy): domain Eukaryota; kingdom Metazoa; phylum Chordata; order Testudines; family Podocnemididae; genus Podocnemis; species Podocnemis expansa. The sequence goes on from ML682066.1 coordinate 13,081,305, forward strand.
AAAACATCAAGTTAAACAGGGATTGGGGGGGCATCCTGAACATGAGCGATACAGAAATAGCATTGCTTCTGAACCTCAGCCAGACACAAAAAACAATCCACTGGAGACTTTCTTGACCTGTAAGACCAAAACAATCCTGTTACAATGCCCAGTTTACAATCTGCTCTGGTGTACCGATGTGTCTGCATGGCCACCCACTCCTGGGCCCCAACTTACCCCATTTTGTTTGATTGACTCTCCCTCCTAAGTCTACCTGCACCAGCCTCCTGCATGTAATTGGTCCCAAGCAGTGGAAATATGCTCACTGGCCACTCAGGGGACAGTCCCCCCAGCAAGCACACCCAGCACCCAGATGCCACACCAGGGACTTCCATCCTACAGAGATCAGGACCCTTCTGTGATCATTGCAAGTTCATATATTTTGGTCCACCAGTTTAACAAACTGATACACAATTAGCCTTTGTGCTAAATTAAGCAGTCACACATTCATCCTCGCTCTAAAATCCACATAGCTTTAGATAAAACAAACACTAGTTTATTGATTTTAAAATATGACTTTAAGTGAATATTTAGAAAATCAAAGCACAATCAATTAATCAGTCTGCCAGGAGTTCATCAACACCAAATAAAAATAATGATGACACAGTCTAAGCTAAAGTTCACTTGTTGCACTCTATTTTCATGTTACATGGATGGCTACTGGAGGTTTCACAGCTTGACCTTTCTGGCTCTGTGGATAGGTTCAGTCCTTTGGAAGTGTTTCAGGATGGATATCCAAGCAGCAAAAAGCCTCAGTGTCTACTTCTTTGTTCACTCCCCCCCCTTTTGTCCGCTCAGTCCATCCTTAGCCACGGATCTTAATTTGCATCATCTTTGTTATGCACTTCTCTGTATAGATGAAGAAAGATAGCTACGCTTATGTGCCCGCAGCTGAGTTATGTGAAATACAAGGGGATGTGTTTCACATAGGTGCACATGTATGATACTACAGGAAACATACTATCATACCAATAGTGTATAGTATTTCATAAGCATTCAGAAAAAGACCTATATTTTGCATTAAACTATACAATTACATTGCAAAGGTGAACAGGAAAGTTACACAAATCACATTACAGGGACATGGGAGGATGCATCACATTACAAATCCTTCTGTGTATAAAGGAACTCAGAAAGATACCCATTTTCATCTATTGTAGGAGACAAAGAACCCAAGTGATTTGATCTCTGTACTGGATTCTGGCCAGTAAAAAGAGCCTGTGGGTGAGAGAAATCATCTTGAACAAAGATTGTATCTTGCTAGATTGTTTGTTTTTAAGATGCATGTTTTCACTTCAATTTTTTCCTTCATCCATTTACTTGGTATCCTTTAACCTAGGAATTCTGTTTAATAAACTTAGTTTCTTCTGTTATAAGTCACTTTATTTCTGTGTTTGATAGAAAGGGTGTGTTTACCTAAGCTAAGTCTCTAAGTTCTAATGTACTGACTTTTTAACAGAGCAGTCAGTTTAATATCTTCTATGAACAGGTGCTGGGTGTAGCATATCAGAGAAGCTCAGAGACTGTAATAAAGTCGTTGTTTCCTGTCAGGCAAACTTTGGGCTGAGGGAGTCTTGAGGAATTGGCTGGTGAGGAAGACAAGTGAGGGATGGCAGGGAGCTGATATTCAGTCTAACCACCAGTTAAGTACACTCTTGCCAAGATAGATTGGTAATACATTTGCTCACAGCTCTGGGTGTTTTCAGCAGTGTGTTACAGTATCTATGTCAAATCAAAATGAAAATGGAAAGTTTGTCTGAAGAATCACCAATGTATCTCTTTAATTGTTCTCTGACCACTGGATGTTGCATCTTATCTCCTGCTATTGTAGACTGTATAACTCCTGGGCTGATATGTCACTAGATGGCAACTTCAAACATAGAATCATAGGCTTGGAAGGAACCTCAGGAGGTCATCTAGTCCAGCCACCTGCCAAAAAAGCAGGACCACTCTCACTAAATTATCCCAGCCAGGGTTTTATCCAGCAACGCCCTAAATATCTCCAAAGATGGAGATTCCGCCACATCTTTAGGTAGCCCATTCCAATTCTTCACCACTCTCCTAGTAAGAAAGCTTTTCCTAATATCCAGCTTCGACCTCCCCAGCTGCAACTTAAAGCCATTGCTCCTTGTTCTGCCTTCTGTTACTACTGAGAACAGCTGAGCTCCATCCTCCTTGGAGCATCCCTTCAAATAGTTGAAGGTTGCTATCAAATCCCCCCTCAGTCTCTCTTCATAGGTCTTGTGCTCCAGCCCCTTGATCATTTTTTTGCCCTGCACTGGACCCTTTCTAATTTGTCCACATCCTTGTTGTAGTGGGGAGCCCAAAACTGGACACAGTATTCCAGATCTTTTACTATATCCCTGATGAGATACTGAAGCTTTGGCAAGTTCACCTAAGTGATCTGGAAAGTAAAGATGTCAACGCATGTGGGAAAAGCCATAAAGAAGAAATTCAGTGATTTATTTATTTCTTCCTCAACTGAGTCCACCACCAGGACTTCTAGGAGGGAGACCATGAGGAAGACCCTGTATGATGGTCTCCTCTACAATTTGGACTGGTGAATCACTGTGTCACCCCAATCCCTTACTCTTGGAGACGCTCGTGCCCTGCTTCACTGTGAGAATCGCTACTTCTGGGCAGCTCACACAGCCACTTACAAAATTATGCAATCGTACACCAGCCATACCCCCGTCCAAGATGCAGGCCAAGGACTGCCATCTTACAATATTAGGTGTTGCCTATTGGATACAGCAAGCTCATATGTTCATCAATTTATCAAATAAATGGATATGAACTAGCCTTTCTGCTTGAAATGGAGCCTCTAAGGCTATGTCTACATCTCCAATTTTAGTTCGGATTTACTAGTCTGAAGTAAAGAAGCCCATGGTTAGTCCAAACTAACCTTTGGCTAGTTCAGACTAACCATGGCTTTTTAGTTCAAACTAGCCATGTGTTCTAGTTCGAACTAAAGATTTAGCTTGAAGTAGAATGTGTGGCTAGTTTGAACTAATGGCTTAGTTCGAACTTTTTAAGTTTGAATTAAGCCTTAGTTTGGGTCTTGTCCACCCTTAGTTCCAACTAAAGTTCAAACTAAGGCTGCAAGTCTGACCCAACCCTTAGTACTAACTAGTTTAGACTAAGCTTTCCCTAGTCCCAGCTAAAACATTTCTTAGTTTAGACTAGGCAAAGCCTAGTGTAGCCAAGGGCTAAATTAGTCTGGACTAAGCCTCCTTAGTCTGGACTAATTCGGCAGTGTAGACATAGCCTGATAACCTTAAACCAAATGCACTGCTTTAGATAAAACAAATGAATTTGTTAAGTAATAAAGATTTTAAGTGATTATAACTCATAGGAAGGGAGGTCAGAGATTTGATCAAAATAAAAAAAAAAGCAAATTGAGTACTAAACTAAGCTTAACACTTTCCTCAGTCTTTCAAAGTCAGATGATTCTCACAACAGGCTGGCTGCTCTGCCTCTCAACAGGTTGTTTTTCCTTCTCCATCTCCGCTGGTGCCCTGGAGCTTAGTGGCCATCTGCCATGCCTGTGCCAAATGCCCTCCTGGTTCCTGTGCCCAGTCTCACCCTGCACCACAGATGGCAGAGTTGGATTTGAATGATGGAGGAGGAGAAGAGTCACTGTCACCCCCTTAAGGGAGGAGAGGAGAGGACAGTCATCACCTGCTCTCAGCCATGCTTTGAGGGCACCCAGCTGGAAATCTAGGTCCCGTTCTCCTGTGTTGACAACTGAGGCCTTTCCCCAAGTGCTTTATTAACAGGCAGCAAAGAACCAGCCCCCCTCTTCTTCCACAGTATCATGCCTGTCACAGCATCCCCCCCCCACTCATGTCCTCCCTGCTGCCTAGACCTGACCTGCGCTTCACACTGCAGCCTAGAGGGATGTTGATACCTTTCCTCCCAGCTGTGGTTGGTCTGGCATGGCTGGGGGGGGGGAGGGGGAAGAGCGCTACACCCCCTAACCCCCAGCACCCATTAAGGACTTTGCCTCTGCCTCTTCCCTCCAGAGGTGAGTCCTGTCCCCTAGCGGCCAGGCCGTCACCCACTCAGATGCAAGGGGCTCATTGTGTTCCCTGCACTCACACAAAGACAGTGCTTTGCTGGCTGGCTGTGTTGGCAGCTGAGTGGATCTCCCCCTCCCCTGTGCTGTAATAAACCAGAGCATGCTCAAAAAAAAACCAAAACAAAAAAACCAAAACAGGTCATCTACCAGTGATCAGCACTTCAATTGCTTGGTGGTGTTTTTAGATGGAGATGGAAGAAAGAAAGAGTAGTAACTTATGTCCCCTTTTTAAAATATTCCTTCTTCCCTCTGGCTCTTCATCTTCTGCCTTCAGGATTAGGAGTATATTGTCCAAAGGGATACGCTAACTGTGTTAGTATAGTTCAGCAACATAAGAAAAGAGTCTTGTGGCACTTAAAGACAAGCAAATTGATTTATTGCATGAGCTTTTGTGGGAGAAAAGCATTTGATAAAGTGGGATTTTCTCCCATGAAATGTCTGTGTATGGTTCCCTTCATGCCCCAGGTCACTGTGGTTGTTTGTGGATTCGTTTGTTGATAAAATCAACAAGGAGTTGTGTGGCACTTTAAGACTAACATTTATTTTTTGCATGAGCTTTCGTGGGAGAAGATCCCACTTCCTCAGATGCATCGACTAGGCCAATCCTTTGTTTCTGGAATGGGAAGCTGGGTTGTTTTATACTATTCTTTTATGAGATGTGAATTGCTTCTCAGTGCTGTGGAGTTTTGCCTAGATCTGCCTCAAACCATGAAACTTTTATTTGGAAATATTAGATAGCAAAGCCTTGTAACCATGCACATGACCTTGAAAACCAAAAGATTTTTTTATGTCATGAGCATTCAAAAATATCTTGTGTGACATACTTTGCATTAAACAATGCGTTCTTACACTATAAGGGTGATCATGCAGGGGGAGGGTTTCAGTGTGTCTTGGGTTTGCATCTTCATTCTACTTTATTTGTGGGTTTTTAATCATAAACATGACACACAATCTGATATACATAGCTGAGACTGTACACTTCATATCACAGATATGGTCTTCTGAGGGAAAGATCAGTTGCATTGATGTCAACTTGTAAACACCCTTTTGGTTACCTCTATTATTTTACCTCTCTGGGCAATCATTTTCACAACTTGTGTTTCTGCTATCTCCCTGTGAGTCAGCTTGAATATCTCAAACACCAATTAGAATGGTACACTATCCATTTAGTCCTTGTGGTGACTAACATTATATTATTGGTGATTTTCATCTCACATTAGCAAAAGTACATTTGCTATTACAAATATCTTCCTCATAACTTTCAGCAAGTAGCAATTTCCTGTCATGTACAATTAGCAACTTTCTATGACATATTAACAACTTTCTTATTAGGTGAAAATTTTGATGTCACCCACTAGTTTATCAGCAAATTTTGTTTCTAGAAGCTCAATATTTTAGAAAGTTGCTAATAAAATGAACCTTTATGTGGCAGTGAGACTAAAATATTCCAACGTTATGCACAGTCACACATGGAAAATGAAAATCAGAGTATTAGTAACCTTCAACTCATATTAGTGTTTCCAAACTAACAGATAGGATGCCTAATAAGTGTGTGCAGTAGCACAATGATTATGGGGGAACTCATCTTTTTAATGATATTTTATCTTTCAATTCTGAATTTTAAAAACTCCAAAATTGTATTAGTGATATATGGATTAAAGAAATATCAGCTATCAATTTGGATGCTTCCTAATATAGAATGTGTAGGCTCCAATCCTCAAAGGTATTTAGGCATTTAAAATGCATGTGTTAAGGAAATCTTTGGGGCTTAAATTCCTTTGATGCTTCTGGGCTGTTGTCCCTGACTTTTCTTGTGAACACCTGGGTAGGACACAAATACCTTTGCCTCTTACATGCATGCATTTTCCAAAGATCAAAAATGAAGCCAAGGATTTAATCAAAAGCTGCTATATCAATCCATCACCGGATACATCACCCCAAAGGCTTAACACACACGCATGGCTCACAGTATAGGTCACTCACATTTGGACTCCATCACTTACTGTGGCCCAATAAGGAGAATGGGGCCCTACTCAAGTGTTATTACAAGACAGACACTTTGAAAAACAGCCAATGTCCTCTTAATAGATTCCCTGATCTAGAGCTCTTCCCAGGATAGTGAGACTCTGGCTATGTCCACACGTTGCCTTTAAACCGAAACAACCAGAGTTGTTTCAATTTAAAAACAGTCATGTCCAGACAACGTTTCCTTATTTTGAAATAAGGAGCTCCCTTATTTCGAAATAAGGAAAATCATTTTGATACAATAAAACTGAGGTTTGTATTTAAATGAGAGTTATTTCAAAACTCTGGTTTTGAAATAACCACGTCTGGCTCTGTTATATTCATATGTCCCGCATATTGATATAACAAAATGAACTTCCTCCCAGGGTGCATGGTATCCTAGGATGAAGTCCCCCCCCCCCCAGCACTGTGGCCAGGGAGCTGATCAGCATCCTGGCCAGGGTGCTGAGGGAGGTGGGCAGGGCACAGGAGGGTTGTTGGTCCCAGGGCTTTCCTGGCTGCTCTAGCAAGGATGCAGCCGGGGGGGGGGACCACCACCCCCTATCCAGCTTTTCTGGCTGCAGGGTCAAAAATCATCTGCCTATCGGACTACTACCCCAAGCTTCTTATCCACGTGGGTACCAATGATACTGCAAGAGGTGATCCTTGGCAGATCAAACGTGCCTACAGGGCTCTGGGAGTGCGGGTGAAGGAGTTTGGAGCACAGGTGGTGGTCTCCTCAATCCTTCCGGTGAAGGCTAGAGGCCTGAGGAGAGACGGATGCATGCTAAAGGTGAATGCCAGGCTGTGAAGATAGTGTGGTCAGGAGAGATTTGGCTTCCTTGACCATGGAGTACTGTTTCAGGAAGCAGGATTGATAGGCAGAGCTGGCCTTCATCTCTCCAGGAAGGGGAAGAGCATATTTGGACGCAGACTGGCGGACCTAGTAAGGAGGGCTTTAAACTAGGTTTGAAGGGGGAAGGAGAACAAAGCCCACAGGTAAGTGACAATGTGGGCGATCTGGGGGAAGGGATGGAACTTGGTAGGAACGGGGACTGTAACACCAGGGAAAAAAGAGAAGGTAGCTGGAACATGGGGGGGGGGGAATCAAATAATTGTGTTAAGTGTTCTACTGAAGCCCCAATACGTGAGGAGAGTGGGGGAGGAGAACTCCAAGAAAAAATGCAAGGATGTATATGTAATAGAATTGAAAATCAAAATGACAAAGTAGGGAAATCGGCCTGGTATCTTAGGTGCCTACACACACATGTGAGGAGCCTGGGAAATAAGCAGGAAGAATTGGTAGTAATAGCACAGACAAGGAACTATGATATCATTGGAATAACAGAGACGTGATGGGATAGTCTGCATGACTGGAGCTCTGCCATGGATGGGTATAAACTGTTCAGGAAAGACAGGCAGGGAAGAAGAGGGAGAGGAGTAGCACTATATGTAAAAGAGCTCTATGACTGCTCAGAGCTCCATTATGGAAGTGGAAGCGTGCCAGTAGAAAGTCTATGAGTTACATTCAGAGGGGAAAGCAACAAGGGTAGATGTTGTGGTGGGTGTCTGCTATAGACCACCAGAGGCAGGAGGTGGATGAGGTGTTCTATGGACAACTAACGGAAGCTTCTAGATCACAGGCCTTGGTGCTCATGGGGGACTTCAATTACCCTGACATCTGCTGGGAGGCCAATACAGCAGTGCATGGGCAATCCTGGAAGTTTTTGGAGAGTGTTGGGGACAACTTTCTGGTACAAATGCTGCAGGAACCAACTAGAGGCCTTGCACTTCTCGACTTGCTGCTCACAAACAGGGAAGAACTGATCAGGGACGTAGAGGTAAATGGCAAACTAGGCATTAGTGAACATGGCATGGCTGACTTCAGGATGCTGATTAAAGGAAGGAAGGAAAAAAGCAAAACACAAACACTTGACTTCAGAAAAGCAGATTTTGGCTCCCTCAGGGAACTGATGGGCAGGATCCCTTGGGAAGCTAATCTGAAGGGGAAAGGAATGCAATAGAGTTGGTTATATTTTAAAGAAGCCCTGCTAAGGGCACAGGAAGTTGCCATTCCAATTAGGAGAAAGAACAGCAAACATGTAAGGCAACCAGAATGGCTTAGCAGAGAACTCTGCTCTGAGCTTAAACATAAAAAGGAAGCTTACAGGAAGTGGAAGTTTGGTCAGATGACTAAGGAGGCATATAAAGATATTGCTAGGGACTGCAGAGATAAAATCAGAAAGGCCAAAGGACAAACGGAGTTGCGGATAGCGAGGGATGTAAAGGATAACAGGAAGGGGTTCTATAAGTATGTTAATAACAAGAAGAGGATCAGGGCTGATGTAGGTCCCTTACTGAATGGGGCAGGCATCCTTGTGACAGAGGATGAGGGAAAAGCTGAAGTGCTCAGTGCTTTTTTTGCTTCAGTTTTCACAGGCAGGGTTAGCTCCCAGTCCACTACCATGGGTATGGCAGATTGGAGAGAAGAAGAGAGGCCCTTGGTGACGGAAGTTCAGGTTAGGGACTGCTTAAGGAAGCTGGATGTGCACAAGTCCATGGGGCCGGATGAACTGCATCCAAGGGTGCTAAGTGAATTGGCCGATGAGATAGCAGCACCGCTGGCCATTATCTTTCAAAACTCATGGAGAATGGGGGAGGTGCCAGAGGACTGGAAAAAAGCAAATATAGTGCCTATTTTCAAGAAAGGGAAAAAGGAGGATTCAGGGAGTTACAGACCTGTCAGCCTCACTTCAATCCCTGGAAAAATCATGGAGCAGATTCTCAAAGAATCCATCCTAAAACACTTAGAGGAAAATAAAGTGATCAGGAACAGTCAGCATGGATTCACCAAGAGTAAATCATGCCTGACCAATCTCATTTCCTTCTATGATCAGATGACTGGTTTTCTGGATGCAGGAAGAACCGTTGATGTGATATACCTTGATTTTAGCAAGGCTTTTGATACAGTTTCCCACAGCATTCTCATTGGCAAATAAAGGAAGCATGGGTTGGATAGGTGGACTATAGGGTGGATAGAAAACTGGCTAGATCAAGAGTTTCAGTGTGTAGGAATCAATGGTTCCATGTCTAGCTGGTAATCAGTAATGAGTGGTGTGCCTCAGGGGTCAGTCCTGGGGCCGGTTGTGTTCAACATTTTCATCAATGATCTGGATGATGGAATAGACTGCACTCTCAATAAGTTTGCGGATGACACCAAGCTGGGGGGAACAGTAGACACGTTGGAGGGCAAGGACAGGATTCAGGGAGACCTAGATAAATTGGAACAGTGGGCCAATAGAAATCTTATGAGGTTCAATAAGGACAAGTGTAAAATCCTGCACTTGGGACAGAAAAACCCCATGTACTGCTACAGGCTGGGAAACATTCAGCTAAGTAGCAGCAGTGTAGAAAAGGACCTGGGGGTCATGGTGGATGGGAAGCTGGATATGAGTCAGCAGTCTGCTCTTGCTGCCAGAAAGGCCAATGGCATACTGGGCTGCATCAAAAGAAGTGTTACCAGCAGATTAAGGGATGTGATCATTCCCCTCTATTCTGCACTGGTGAGGCCACATCTGGAATACTGTGTTCAGTTTTGGGTTCCCCACTACAAAAAGGACAGGGACATGTTAGAGAGAGTTCAGCGGAGGGCAACCAAAATTATTAAAGGGCTGGAGCACAAGCCCTATGAGGAAAGACTGAAAGCATTAGGCTTATTTAATCTGCAGAAGAGAAGATCAAGGGGGGATTTGATAGCAACCTTCAACTACTTGAAGGAATGCTCCAAGGAGGATGGAGCTCTACTATTCTTGGTAGTAACAGAGGACAGAACAAGGAGCAATGGTCTCAAGTTACAGTTAGGGAGGTCGAGACTGGATATTAGCAAAAACTTTTTTACTAGGCGAGTGGTGAAGCACTGGAATGAGCTGCCTAGGGAGGCGGTGGAATCTCCATCTTTGGAGGTGTTTAAGGCCCAGCTGGACAAAACCATGACTGGGACAGTTTAGTGGGACTGGTCCTGCCTCTGGCAGGGGGTTGGATTAGATGACCTCACGAGGTCCCTTCCAACCCTATAATCCAATGATTCTATGACTTACGGCTCCTCCACGCACTTGCCCCACTGCCGCAGCCGCATAGCAAGCAGGCAGTGAAGGAGACCTGCTGCTCCCCTGCCCCACTTTGCCCGCTGCAGGCTCAAGCCCACAGCCAAGGGGAACCACAGATCTCCAGCGCACTTTCCCCAGTGTGGGCTCAAGCCCGCAGTTAGGGGGACCTGCCACTCACGCCACCCCCCGCTTTCCCCACTGTGGGGTAAAGCCAGCAGCCAGGGGGGAGTGCAGCTTCCCTGCTCAGGGGAGCGGGGGTTCCCCCTGGCTTTGGGCTTGAGCCCACAGTGGGTAAAACTGGGAGGAGAGAGAGCGGCTGTTCCCCTTGGCTGCCCACTTTCCCTGCCACCGCCACAGCAAGGCAAGCGCAGGAGGGAGCCGTGGGTCCCCCTGGCTGCAGGCTTGAGCCTGCAGTGGGGAAAGCATGCGGGGGAGCAGCGGGTCCTCCTGGCTTCCCACTTGCCCCGCCACTGTCTAGGGCGTCCAGTCAGCTCCTGCCCCCACCAAAAGGGCAGGAGCAGCAACCCCGACAAGAGGATCAAGCCAGCTCCCCCACCCCCTGCGGGGGCAGGAGCTGGCCGCCCCACAAGGGGATCAAGCCTCCCGCTCTCCTGATCACCTGCAAGTGGCCAGGAGTGACGCCTGCTCCCCCAGTCCCTGCCAGGCTCCAAAGCCTGGTCAATTTCAAAGGTAGCCAGGGGTTGGGGGACCAGGGCCCAGGAGAGCGCTGCCCCTATGGCCCTCCTCCGGCAGCCCCCCAGACTGGGCAGCTGGGCAAGGGGCTCCAGCACTGGCTGCCACACTAGCCGCCAGGAGCTGGCTCTGGGATCCACCCCAGGCTGGCTGCAGGCAAGCCCCGCAAGCCAGCTTAGGGACTGCCCCCCCCGCAGGATTGCGGAGGCAGTGGTGGAAAGCTAGCTGAGGACCCATCAGCCCCCCCTGCTGCCAACAAAGGGGGGCAGCGGCGAAAGCCAGCTGCCTGCTGGATCCCCTCGGAGCCCAGGCAACAGGGCCAGGGCAATCCGGGACCCAGCTCCCCCCTGCAATGCTGGGGCTGCAGCCTTCATGCCCCAGGCCACAGGGAGCCTGGCGTTCACCCGTCCCCCTGGGGCTGCAGCAGCGGACCAGCCCCAGGGTGGAGCCAGCTCCCACCTACGCTGCTGGGGCTGCAGGCTCAGAGCCCCAGGGGCACTGGAAGCTGGCTCTCACCCACTCCAGGTGCTGCAGGCTGCCCCAGGGTCCATCCCCCACTGCCCCACCAGCAGCGGGGGACACATGGCAGGGTGATTCTTGCCCTGGGGGCTGTTTTCCCTTACCTGGCTCTCCAGGGTGAGAGGCAGGCAGGGGATTGGGTGGCAACATGGCCCTGCCTCTGCTGAATCGAAATAGCACGTCCACACTCAGGACATGCTATTTTGATTTGAGTGCTCCCCTTAATTCGAATTAACATTTAATGTGTGGGCATAGCCTCTGTGGTATTCCTCAACACAAGTACCCTGAATGGTACAATTCATTGCAGTGTGCTTGCAAACATCATTAATGGAAGATCTAGTCTGGCAACAATATGCATAGCACTAATGGACTTCACAGTAATGACAGAATTGCATGAATAGCTTTAAAAAAATCCTTCATTAATATTTCTGGGAGTAAAAAGCACCAAGTTTTATTTACTTTACTGTCATATTATTTATTTACTAATATACAAATTGTTCCAGGATATTATAATTTTTTATTCATTATAGCACAAACCACTTGTCCAAAAATTTACTTCAGAAGTGTAATATTTATTTACCATTTGTTGTTCTTCGGTTTAAAAAATTTTAGTCATCCACTCCGAAAACAGAAACAATAAATGACTAATGCGGCTAATCATACCCAAAATGGCAAACACAATACAGCAAATTGTTGAAACAATCAGTTCAAGACCCCCCCCCCCAATGGGCTGAAAATGATTTGTTTAAACTATTTGGTGAATTCTTCAGAATAGCAAAGAGAGCTGAAGAGAGTCAAATAGGTTGCAAAATCTTTTTAATGTGTGGTAGTATCAGAGAAATTATTATTGGACAGCCACTTATTGACATATTGTATAGGTCATATTTTTGTCATACTTAACAATGGCCAACCAAATAATGTCCTTTGTGTGGAAGAACTTGGGTAAAATGGTGGACTAAGTAGACAGAATTCACTACTACCATAAATCATAGATAACATACTTGCTGCTGCTCCATTGTCCCAACAACATATTGTTCACCAGAATGGTAGCATTGGTTTATTCGGGGAGTGTTTGCTGCTCTTTTTTTCATCAGTGTTAAGTACATATTAAATATTAAGTATGTATTAAGTATCAGTATTAAGTATATATTAAACATCAGTGCCTCACTCCTTAACCTCTTCCTGTCACTAATCCTCAAACCACAGTGAAGTAGGATATCTTGTGCCACCACAACTCTGTAAAACTGGAACCGTAGGTTCCTCTCACACATTTAAACAGCACAGGAAAGTAAGGACATGATTTTGCGCACAGTAATTAAAAGTAGTTTTATTTATAATGCAGTCAGTTATGATCCATATATTCTGAGCCACATACAGCCAGGAAGAATGTGATAGAACTTGCAAATTGCACTCAGCAGCCCAGCAATTTGTAATTTATTTCCATTGTACTGACTATTTTACAATAGCCCATTGTATTTTAACTAGTGCCATTAGTGACTCATGTTTTTAAAGAGGGCCTTGCACAGAGGGGCAGTGATGGAAAAAGAGAAGATGTATATAAAAAGTGATTTTCATTAATTGGTTGGTAATTTTTGAGTTTCCTTGGCTGTTATACTTAATTGAAAATCTTTGTATTTGAATAAAAGCTTTCCCCATCACAAGGATTTTTGTTTTTCTACTTCATTTTTCAGCGGAGTCATAATCACATATTCAGGACATTGCAGTATATTACAAGGGAAATAATGTGCTACAAACCCATCATTTTTATGGAAGCTCTAGAAGATAGGGGACCTTATTTTTAAACATAAACTTATCAGGGACTGCAGCCGTTGAACCCAAGTCCACAGGGCTCTTAGGTTGGCCCTGTAACTCTTATCTCCCAGTAATGGTTTGCAGAACAAAAGCTGAACCCCAAATGAGAACCTTAATCCTGGAATCTGACTGACAGAATGCTGGAGGCCCTGACTGATTCACAGTGTCTATATAAACCCATGACAGGAATAGGAAGATGTCCATGTAACTGGGATCTCTCTGTTTAGGACTCCTTCCTATGCAATACCTACACCATTTATTTGCTGCTTATCCCTTGATAACCTAAGCCTGATTCTTAGTTTGCTCTCCGGCTTGCCTGAAATTCTAACCTCCTCTTATTTGACTTTGCTTGATTCCTGCTAGGTCCACTAGGTCAAACTGCCCAGGCCCTAGTCATGGCAGAATTTTAATGTGAAATATGAGACGAGAAGAAAAATAATGAAGAAAACTTAAGAAAGATGTATAGTTTCAAGCCATGCAATGTTCCTTATGATATTTTGTCAAGTGTAAAAGTCCTTTATAATCTTTCTTCTCATTGGCCAGGCTATTCAGGAGATTAAGCAACTGTCACTGTTTTACTGAATTAACAGAATTGTAGCTGTGACACAGCATATCTGTCATAAGGACTTCCTATAGTAGAGAGAGTATTGTCTAATTCTTAGAATATGAAGCTGGATGTGAAGAGTTCAAGACCTGGTTCTGCTGTTAACCTGCTGTGTAACTCTTAGTTGAGTCATTTAATGCCACATTTTGAAAAGTGGCTTTTAATTTTTATTTCAGTGGATGTTGGATGCCTAGGTACATTTGAGGACCTCAGCCAATCAGCCTAAATCATTCACACAGTAGTGAACAATAGAATGTCTGTGTAGTTACAGATTAAAAGAACAATAAAATAAAGACAGGTAAATTAAATTGTTTTAAATTATTTACCCATGCCATATTTCTTGTAGTTCTCTTTATCTTAGTTCCTTAGTTAAAGTATAGATCTGAGAGTAAATTTTTGAAGGTGTATTAACAAAAACAGAACTGGAGTCCGTGAAAAAAAAGGTGGTTGTAGGATAGTATAATGTGCAAAACTCAAATGAAAATGTAGTATGGAATGTTAAATTCAATAAGTTGTGTTTTTTCCAAATATATCTCACCACATAATTCACAGATGCAATGGGCTTTGCTGCAGATTCACTAACAGAAAGCCCTAGCATTTATGTTTGGTTATTCACAGGATATGTCTGACTAACAGTGCACAAACCTCCAAGGAACTGTATTATTTGAACAACTGCACAAGAGTATGGGGAAACGTAGATTATATTTCTTTTGTTTACCTATACTGGAGAAGTCTTGTGAATGAATCACAGGAGTCAGCATGAATGTGAGGCTATATAGTTGACCTTCAAATATACACTAGTTTGGCAACTATCTATTTGATTCACAATCTTTAATAAGTATTAAATATGGAAATAATGTCAGGTAAAGTAGATATCTGTTGATTACTGACAACAATTCTGAGGATTAACTGCTATAGCTATATAAAAGATTGTCTTTAACCTTGAAAAGTAGACTTACAAAATTGTTAATCCTCAGTTTAAAATGTCTCCAATAAGCAATTGATTATTAATTAATATAAGATAACTATCTTACTAAATCTATGCTAATTACATGCTAGAGAGACAATATCTTTAGTAGTTACCAAAAATAACTGGGCTTTTCACAAATCTCTGATATTTTGCATTTATGAGACATCAGAACATGCATACTAATAGGTTATTAAAAACAGAGAAAAGGTAAACTGCAAAGCAATACCATGAATCTTGGTACACTTCATAGCTTCTTTCTAATATACGAAGAATCCATCAAAGCTGACTTTCATCCATCTACCCCATGCACATTTTCTTTTTTAAATTAAAATACTAAATCCCCCCCCCTTTTGAAGAGGAGGAGGAGGAGGAGGATCTTGACAAGATCACAGGAGAATTTCAGTACATGTATTGCACGAGGGTGTAACCATATAAATAAATAGGGAATCATAGAATCATAGAACCATATGGTTGGAAGGGACCTCATGAGGTCATTTAGTCCAACCCCCTGCCAAAAAAAGCAGGACCACTCCGACTAAATTATCCCAGCCAGAGTTTTATCCAGCCAGGACTTAAACATCTCCACAGATGGAGATTCCACCACCTCCCTAGGTAGCCCATTCCAATGCTTGATAACCCTCCTAGTAAGAAAGGTTTTCCTAATATCCAGCCCCAACTTTCCCAGCTGCAACTTGAAACCACTGTTCCTTGTTCTGTCCTCTGTTACTACTGAGAACAGCCAAGCTCCATCCTCCTTGGAGCATCCCTTCAGGTAGTTGAAGGTTGCTATCAAATCCCCACTCAGTCTTCTCTTCTGCAGGCTAAATACGCCTAGTTCCTTCAGTCTTTCTTCATAGGGCTTGTGCTCTAGCCCCTTGATCATTTTTGCTGCCCTCTGCTGGACTCTTTTTAATTTGTCCACATCCTTTTTGTAGTGGGGAGCCCAAAACTGGACACAGTATTCCAGATGTGGCCTCACCAGTGCCGAATAGAGGAGAATGATCACATCCGTTGATCTGCTGTCAACACTTCTTCTGATGCAGCCCAGTATGCCATTGGCCTTTTTGACAGCAAGCGCACACTGCTGACTCATATCCAGCTTCCCATCCACCATGACCCCCAGGTCCTTTTCTACAGTGCTGCTAGTTAGCTGATCGCTCCCCAGCCTTTATCAGTGCATGGAGTTTTCCCCTCCCAAGTGCAGGACTTTGCACTTGTCCTTCTTGAGCCTCATGAGATTTCTATTGGCCCACTGCTCCAATTTTTCAAGGTCTTCCTGAATTTTCTCCCTGCCCTCCAGTGTGTCTGTCATTCCCCCCAGCTTGGTGTCATCCACAAACTTACTGAGTGTGCAGTCAATCCCATCATCCAGATCATTAATGAAAATGTTGAACAGAACTGGCCCCAGGACCAAACCCCTGCGGCACACCACTCATTACTGGTTGCCAACTAGACATGGAGCCATTGATTCCTACACACTGAAACCGTTGATCTAGTCAGTTCTCTATCCACCTTACAGTCCACACATCCAACCCATACTTCTTTAACTTGCTGACGAGAATGCTGTGGGAAATCATATCAAAAGTCTTGCTAAACTCGAGGTATATCACATCAACGGCTCTTCCCGGATCCACAAATCCAGTCATCTCATCATAGAAGGCAATGAGGTTAGTCAGTCACGATTTACCCTTGGTGAATCCATGCTGACTGTTCCTGATCACTTTATTTTCCTCCAAGTGTTTCAGGATGGATTCTTTGAGAATCTGCTCCATGATTTTTCCAGGGATTGAGGTGAAGCTGACAGGTCTGTAACTCAATGGATCCTCCTTTTTCCCTTTCTTGAAGATAGGCACTATATTTGCTTTTTTCCAGTCCCCCAGTACCTCCCCCATTCACCACGACTTTTCAAAGATAATGGCCAGCGGTACTGCTATCTCATCAGCCAACTCCCTCAGAACCCTTGGATGCAGGTTCTCCAGCCCCATGGACTTGTGCACGTCCACCTTCTTTAGGTAGTCCCTAACCTGACCTTCCATTACCAAGGGCTTCTCTTCTTCTCTCCAATCTGCCATACCCATGGTAGTGGGCCGGGAGCTAACCCTGCCTGTGAAAACTGAAGTAAAAACAGCATTGAACACTTCAGCTTTTTCCTCATCCTTCATCACAAGTATACCTGCGCTATTCAGTAAGGGACCTACACCAGCCCTGATCCTCTTCTTGTTATTGGCATACTTGTAGAACCCCTTTCTGTTATCCTTCACATCCCTTGCTAGCCACAACTCCAATTGTCCTTTGGCCTTTCTGATTTTATCCCTGCAGTCCTGAGTAATATCTTCATATGCCTCCTTAGTCATCTGCCCAAGCTTCCACTTCCTGTAAGCTTCCTTTTTATGCTTTAGCTCAGTGCAGAGTTCTCTGTTAAGCCATATTGGGCGCCTTCCACATTTGCTGTTCTTTCTGCTCACTGGGATGGTATCTTCCTGTACCCTTAGCAGGGTTTCTTTAAAATGCAGCCAGCTCTCTTGGACACTTTTCCCCATCAGATCAGCATCCCAAGGGATTCTGCCCATCAGTTCCCTGAGAGAGCCAAAATCTGCTTTTCTTAAGTCCGGGGTCTGCGTTTTGCTTCTTTCTTTTTTCCCATTAATCAGCATCTTGAACTCTATCATCTCATGCTCACTGCTGCCCAGGTTGCCATTCACTTCTATTTCCCCAATCAATTCTTCTCTGTTTGTGAGCAGCAGGTCAATAGGTACAAGACCGCTAGTTGTTTCCTCCAGCATTTGTACCAGGAAGTTGTCCTCAACACTCTCCAAAAGCTTCCTGGATTGACTGTGCACTGCTGTATTGGCCTCCTACCAGATGTCAGGGTAATTGAAGACCCCCATGAGAACCAGGGCCTGTGATCTGGAGACTTCTGCCAGATGTCCATAGAATGCCTCATCCACCTCCTCCTTCTGGTCTGGAGGTCTATAGCAGACACCCACCACAACATCCCCCTTGTTGCCCTCTCCTCTAAGCTTAACCCACAGATTTTCAAGTGGCTCAGTTCCACTTCCATAATTGAGCTCTGAGCAGTCATAGAGCTCTTTTACATATAGTGCTACTCCTTCCCCTCCTCTTCCCTGCCTGTCCTTCCTGAACAATTTATACCCATCCATGGCAGAGCTCCAGTCATGCAAGCTATCCCACCATGTCTCTGTTATTCCAATTATATCATAGTTCCTTGTCTGCGCCAGTACTACCAAGTCATCCTGCTTGTTTCCCAGGCTCCTCGCATTTGTGTACAGGCACCTAAGATAACAGGCTGACTGCCCTACTTTCCCATGTCGATTTTCAGTTCTATTGCATCTACTTCCTTGCATTTTCTCTCAGCATTGTCCTCCAGCATGTGCCTCAAGTATTAAAGCTTCATTAGAACATCTGACACAATTATTTGATCCCCCACCCCCATGTTCCAGCTACCTTCTCTTTTTTCCCTGGTGTTACAGTTCCCATTCCCACCAAGTTCCATCCCTTCCCCCAGGTCTCCCACATTGTCACTTACCTGTGGGCTTTGCTCTCCTTCCCCCTTCAAACCTAGTTTAAAGCCCTCCTCACTAGGTCAGCCAGTCGATGCCTGAATATGCTCTTCCGCTTCCTGGATAGATGGAGTCCATCTCTGCCTAGCATTCCTTCTTTCTGGGACAGTACTCCATTGTCAAGGAAGCCAAAGCCCTCCTGACGACACCATCTTTGCAGCTAGGCGTTCACCTCCAGGATGCATCTGTCTCTACTCAGGCACCTACCCTTGATCAGAAGGATCGAGGAGCACACCACCTGTGCTCCGAACTCCTTCACTCGTGCTCCCAGAATCTTGTAGTCACCTTTGATCTGCTGAGGATCACCTCTTGCAGTATCATTGGCTCCCACATGGATTAGAAGCATGGGGTAGTAGTCAGAGGGGCCGATGATTCTCGACAGTCCCTCCATAACATCTCGGATGCGGGCACCTGGCAGGCAGCATAACTCCCAAGAGGCCTTGAGACAGCAACAGATGGGTGCCTCCATCCCCCTCAGAAGTGAGTCCCCAACCACTACAACCCTACGTTTCCTCCTAGCTGTGGTGGCTGTGATCCTCCCAGTCTCGGGGGTACATGGCATCTCCTATTCCACCTCATCCACTTCTAGACTAATTAATTCTTTAGATAGTATCCCCTTCTCTTTCATTTGGGGGATTGTGCCAGCTCTTATGACATCATGTCTCAGAGTCACTGTTTTCTCTTGTAGGCATCAGAAAGCTGAGTAAAAGAATTGAGCCTTGCATTTTTCTCTGAAAGTAATGAGATCTCTGGATATTTTGCCACTATTGGAAGTAGAATTCCATTGTGTTGGCCTATCTATTGACAAAATCTTTTCTGCAACCTGAACAAGCTTCACCCTTGAGTTTGACAATTGCGTAGCTCCTGAAGAATGTGGCGATTTATGGAGAGTATCTTTGGGTATGTCTACACTTACAATTTCATTTGAATTAATGAGGATTAATTTGAATTAAATTAATGCATGGCTACACTGGCTTTCATTAATTTGAACTAAGGAATTCCTAAATTCAAATTAATGAAAGCTTACTTTGAAGATATCAGGGGTTGAAGTGAGCCAGAATGCCCCAGAATGGCATTCTGGGGCCCCCTATTTTTAGGAAGCAGAGTTTCAGGGCCTCTAAAAATAGGGGAATGTGCTGGAATGCTGCGTTTCAGCGCATTCCCCTAGGGCCAGCTCAGGGAAGGGGAAGCAGGCTGAAGTGAGCCCAGCCACTCCTCCCCCTCCTTTCCCCAGAGCCTGCAGTGGCTCCACCCCTTCCTGCTGTGCCCAGCAGTGCACACAGCCTGGACCCAGCCTTGGGTCTGGGCCCCCTCTTGCCAGCTGGCCAGTGCCACAGCCTCCCTCCCCCCAGCCCAGCTCTTTGGCCACCTCAGCTGCATGTGTAAGGGGGGCCTAGGGAGCTGGGGAAACTGGTGGGGAAAGCATGGGGGGGGGAAGAAGGGGTCAGGATGGAGGCTGAGGATGACATGGGGGCAGACTCTGATGGGGGTAGTAGCTGTGGTGGGGGTAAGTATGGGGGAAGCAGGAGCTGGGGTTGGGGCAGGAATTTGGGGGGAAGTAGCTGGGGTGGGGGGTAGGTGTGTGGGGGCAGTAGCTGGGGTGGGGGGACAGGTGTGGGGGACAGCAGCTCAGGTGGGTGAAGGGGGGCTGGACCTGCACAAAGGGAGTCCAGTCTGCAGGAAGGGAGTTTGGACCTGCATGAAGGGGGCCCAGAAATTTAGGAGGGTTCTGGGGCCCGCCAATTATACTTTAACCTCTGGAAGTTTTAAAACCTCACTTAACTTTGAAGTAAGGGTTAATTCAAACTTTTGAATCATTAGTTCAAATTAACACTTTTTGTCCTTCTTCTTCCCAGGGTACCTTCCCCTTTCTATGTATTGAGTGGGGGCATGGCCCTTCTTGGGGGGCATCTTGCGACACCTCCCATGGTGCCCCTCTTCTAATTCAACCTTGCAAGTCCTGTCCATGGACATACTAGTTCAAATTAGTTTTCCTAGTGGAGCCACGTTAGTTCAATTTTACTTAATTTGAACTAATCATTATTAGTTTGAATTAATGAGTTCAAATTAAGTTAATTCAAATTAACTTTCTGAGTGTAGACATAGCCTTTGTGAGGAGAGACATTTTCTATTAGGTGTGTGGGACACATTTAATAGCATGCTAAGGATCTTGCAGAAGCTAAATTTCTTTAGACATGAGTACACTTTTAATTACAGCTCAGTGCTGAGGACTACACAACTTTTAACCATACTTCTGACCAGATATATCTTCTTCTTGCACTTCCCTGGTGCATTGGTTAAAGAGATTTGCTGACTCAAGGGACCATCTTTACAAATAAGGAGTATGGTGGCACTTAAAGACTAATAAATTTATTTATTACATGAGCTTTCGTGAGAGAAAATCCCACTTCATCAGACGCCCCCATCTGCAAAGCATCTGACGAAGTGGGATTTTCTCCCACAAAAGCTCAAGCAACAAGGAAATTTGCTAGTCTTTAAGTGCCACAGGACTCCTTGTTTGTTTTACTGAACTAGACTAACACAGCTGCCACTTTGGAACTTGGCAACACTTTTTAAAATAAACCATGCAGATTTTCTAAGCAATCCCACCCTTCCACAGCAGTACTGTAAGGCACGACCTGGCTAGTATTTACAGCCTCTCTTATGAATGGCATAACAATCTTTCAGTAGCAGGTGAGGTGCTGAACTAATGGCGATTTCCTTTTGTTCAAATGAACAAAGCAGTAAGATGTGATCTTTTGGAGCTGAAGGACCTGAATTTTTTCCCCCTTGATTACAGTGAAAAATCCATGAAGCAAATCAGGAACTGTGAAAACTTGTGTGGCCACCAATTTGTCAGAGTGTACATGAGGTTATGGAAAATATTCCCAGGACAAAAATAGTGAGCTGGAGTTAATTCAACATTATTCGCCTAGCACAACGTGTGCTGTGTGTTGTGGGAGGTGAGGACAGAACCAAGTGGTGTATATATATGCACATACAGTGGGATTCAATGAGTGTATGTTGTGCAGCAGAAATGTATAATTTACAGGTTTTTTGCCTCAAGCCTGGGATGCTGTATACCACGACTGTGGAAAACTGTGACTGGAGTCATTTGTATAACTAAGTTTGAAATAAAGCATATTCTCTTATTTAAATGCCTAGTGTGTTTGACATGGACTACATTCAGGTTTTTTTTTTAATTATTAAAATAAAAAGGAAGCAGTATATTAATTAAGGAAATATTGCAGATTCTGCTCCTATTTTTGGCATACTAACATATTTTGGAAAATCTGCAAAGGCCTCTCTTGGCAGATAGGAAAAGCACATTTTCAAAGGTCATTAATAGCCTTTGATCAGCTAACAGTTCCCCCACCCCCCACTTTGCTCTATTCAGTTATATAGACAGCATATGAGCTCCATGAGAAGAGCAGGAAAAAGGGTAAAATATCCTTGGCCCCTCTGTAGTATGCTAAGGGATCACATTAAACTTAGGAGCTAACTATGAAAAAAATATTGTGTATAAACAGGGAGTAAGCAGCATAAAGGGACAATTAGGACCAGAATATCACACAGGGATTGATCCAAAGCTTATTCAAGTCAATTGATTGTTTCCATCATCTATTTAGTCTGCATTAGGAAATAGGACACAAGATCATCTGTCAGGAATAGAAGAACAGAGGGTCTATGACACTAAATGCTTATAAGATAATAGGAAAGCCTCAACACACATTGAAAGTGAAAACAGTGTATTTGCCGAGAACATCCGTATTGTCAACAAGAGCTCTTCAGCAGTCATTCATTCTACCATTCTCTCTGAAGTAAGCTACATTTGGCATGTGGGATTTTGGGTAGGTTTGTGAAATTGAATGGACTTTATAGTTAGTAGTGTACATTCTCAAAACTTGCATTTGTTCACCTCAGTTTTCCCTTGACAGCAATTACAATAAGCAGAAGGAAAACAAGGAGTCCTGCGGTGCTTTTGAAGCCTAACAAATTTATCATGCATGTGAGCTTTCATGAGAGAAAATCTTACTTCATCAGATGCTCTGAACAAAATTTCTCTTCTTAAGGCATCTATGTATACAAACTTGAACTCTTTCTTAGCTGCAATTGAACAGTTTACGTGCCTTTCATTATTACTTGGATTTGGTAGCTCTCATTGCCAGGATCAAGCCTTTGTGGTGTTAGACATTGTACACACACATAAACAAAATGTGGCCTCTGCCCAACACAGCTTGAGTTACATGATTTGTGTAAAAATATATAGGAAGCAGGCTTCCTGCAGAATTTTTTAGAATGCTGTTAGAATTTTATATTAAAACAATCACCCTGTTTAATTAATAATTCCATGTTTCATAGTCATTCCTAGCAGAACTTCATTGGGTTAGTTCCAGGGATGAGATTTGACCATTAAAGGAGCAAGGCTAAGGATACAGTGATACAACATTATATATATACCAGCAACAATTCCAAAAAAAGGTGTGCTTTTTTCTTTAAAGCAAATATAGCATTTTTTATAGCTCCTGTTTTGACAGTCCTGGAGTTTCAAAACCTTTCTATCCCCAGACAAAATTATAGCATGGACATCTGAATCTTTTCCTCTAATTAGAGAATCATGGAGGGATTTAGGATTCAACAGCCACTCAGTCCTTGACCTTCCTGCTAAGATTGCCTTCTGATAGCTTCTCAGAGGCTTATTTGAAATGAGTTGTTGGTCTCAGTCAAGATCCTAGTGTTAACCACCATCACAACTGACATCATTGTTAGTAATCACTGTTTTTACCTCTTCTAAAGTGAACTCATTCATGTGTGTGAAAAAGAAGTGGAAGACAAGTTCTGATTGTCTATCCCAGTCCTCTTAATCAGGTAGTCTATTAAAAAAAAATCTTTTCAGCCATAAAAATCAGTGTGTGTTCCTCAAAAATGTACAGAAACTTCTCAAATGGGAGAGCCAAGGATATACAGAACAAGCTATGTTCTTATTCAAATATATAAGGATTTGCTAAAGTGAATGTTCCTAATGAGTTGTGCATGTAGCTTATCATACATCTGTATGACTGTGTCCCAATTTTCAGGTATGTTGTTGTAGGTAAAATAAATGACATTACCTAGACATTTACCTATACCTTTTTACTTCTCCCTATTACTTTCCTTATAGTATAATTTAATTCCTGGAAATACTGCATACCAGATTTTAGGAACTGATTACAGCATTAATCAATCAAAATTTCTATGGAAGGAAGTGCAATTGCTGGTATCCAGTGAACACTGTTTCCGGAATAGAATCATAGGGGTGGAAGGGACCTCATGAGGTCATCTAGTCCAACCTCCTGCTAAAAGCAGGACCACTCCCACAAAAGCATCCCAGCCATGGTTTTGTCTAACCAAGCCTTAAATATCTCCAAAGATGGAGATCCCCCCACCTCCCTAGTTAACCAATTTCAATGCTTCACCACCCTCCTAGCAAATTTTTTTTCCTAATATCCAACCTTGATTGTCCCAGTTGCAACTTGAAACCATTGCTTCTTGTTCCGTCCTCTGTTACTATTGAGAACAGCCTAGCTCCCTTCTCTTTGGAGCACCCCTTCAAGTAGTTGAAGGTTGCTATCAAATCCCCCCTCAGTCTTCTCTTCTGCAGACTAAATAAACCTAGTTCCTTCAGTCTCTCCTTGTAAGTCATGTGGCCCAACCCCCTAATGATTTTCATTGCACTCCACTGGACTCTTTCTAATTTGTCAACATCCTTTTTGTAATGTGGAACCCAAAACTGGACATAGTATTCCACATGTGGCCTCACCGGTGCCAAATACAGGGGAATAATCACATTCCTTGATCTGCTGGCAACACTCCTACTATTGCAGCCCAATATACCATTGGTCTTTCTGGCAACAAGGGCACATTATTAACTCATACCCAGCTTCACATCAACCATTACCCCCAGGTCCTTTGCTCCAGTGTTGCTACTTAGCTGATTGGTCCCCAGCCGGTAGCAGTACATGGAATTTTTCGATCCTAAGTGCAGGACTTTGCACTTGCCCTTGTTGAACTTCATGAGATTTCATTTGGCCCAATGTTCCAATTTGTCTACGTCTCCCTGAATCCTATCCCTGCCCTCTAGCATGTTTACCATTCACCCCAGCTTGACGTCATCTGTGAGTTTACTGAGCGTGCAATCTATCTCATCATCCAAATCATTAATGAAGATGTCGAAGAGAACCGGCCCCAGCACCAGCCCCTGGGGCACTCCACTAGTTACTGGTTGCCAACTAGACATTGAGCCATTGATCTCCACCCACTGAGCCTGATGATCTAGCCAGCTTTCTGTCCACCTTATGGTTCATTTATCCAAACCATACTTTCCTAGCTTGCTGACAAGAATGCTGTGGGAAACCATTTCAAAACTTTACTAAAGTCAAGGTATATTACATCAACAGCTATTCCCACATCCACATATCAAGTCATCTCATCACAGAAGGCAATCAGTTTGGTCAAGTACGATTTGCCTTTGGTGAGTCCATGCTGACTGTTCCTAATCACGCTGTTTTCTTCCAAATGTTTCAGAATGGATTCTTTGAGGACTTGCTTCATGATTTTTCCAGGGATTGAGGTCAAGCTGATTGGTCTGTAGTTCCCAGGTCTTCCTTTTTCCCTTTCTTGAAGATAGGTAATATATTTGCCTTTTTCTATCATCCAGGACCTCCCTCATTTGCTAAGAATTTTCAAAGATAATGGCTAGCAGCTGCGCAATCACATCGGCTAACCCCCTCAGCACTCTCGGATACAGTTCATCTGGCTCCATAGATTTGTGTACATCCAACTTTTCTAAGTAGTCCCTAAACTGACTTTCCACCACCGAGGGCTGCTGTCCTTGTCTCCATTCTGTGTTATCTAATGTAGTAGCCTGGGGGCTGACTCTGCCTGTTAAAACTGATGTAAAAAAAGCATTGACTACGTCAGCCTTTTCAGCATCATCCGCCACAAGGATACCTGCCCAATTGAGTAAGGGGCCTACACCATTGCTTCTCCTCTTCTTGTTACTAACATACATGTAGAACCTTCCTGTTATCCTTCATATCCTTTGCTAGCTGCAACTCCAATTGTCCTTTGGCCTTTCCGATTTTATCCCTGCAGTCCCAAGCAATATCTTTATATGTCTCTCTAGACATCTGTCCAAGCTTCCACCTTCTGTAGGTTTCCCTTTTTTGTTTTAGCTCACTGTAGAGCTCTTTGCTAAGCCATGCTGGACACCTTCCCTATTTGCTGTTCTTTCTGCACAGCAGAATGGTAGCTTCCTGTGCCCTTCATAGGGTTTCTTTAAAATACAGCCAGCTCTCTTGCACACCTTTCCCCTTCAGATTAGCCTCCCAAGGTGTAGCCTGAGATTTTTGCCATCTCTTTAGCATCACAGCAAACCTTGATTGAATAAGGACACATATGAGTAGAAAATGGTGTAAGGCAATCTAATAGGAATGCTATCTTAAATTAAAGCTGGAAACAGCATAATATGTAATAATCAGTGATAAAGGATTCATAAATCATCATTTATCAATGTTTAAACAAAGTTGGTATTCAAAGGGCATTCAGCAAGTGAAATGGAGAGATCATAGGTTTAGCAGATTCAATAGGTATATCTCTTTCAGCAGATTCAACAGATATATCTTTTGGAAGAGTAGGTCAAGATGGAGGAAGATTTTGAACTTTTGAACTCACTCCATCCCCCTCCCATCAAGGATTCTAAGGAGTCCACCGCCTGTCAAAGGACCCATCAAAAGTATTGATTTTTGGTCAGGTGACAGGTGAAATCACCCTTCTTCCAATTGGGTGGAGATGAAATCACACCTTTGGGATTGGTCAAGAAGAAGATGGGAGTGACAGAAGAGCAAATAAAAGGTGCTGCACAGAGCAGAATATTGGAGATCTCTCCCACTCCTTACTGGGTTCCACTGGCCTCTGGCTATGTTCCCGCTGCACTAAGGAGTCTCACTCACATTCATACCAAGAGGGAGTGACAACGTCTCTAGTGGAGCCTGGGATCTGGGTCTTTGGACTTAGTCTCCGAAAGGCACAGGGCTGGGTCTCTGAGCGGTGACTCAGAATTTAGTCCTTCAGCTGGGTCTCAGACTCAGTCTCAGAAGGGCACTTCGATAAAACTCACAGGCAGGCAGCCAACCGAGTCCTGCATATAGTCTGTGAGCAACAATACAACTTACAAGCAGGCAGCCAACTCAGTCCTGTGTATAGCTTGTGAGCAACAAACTGATACTTTGTAGCTCCAGTCTCAGACCAGACTGCACTTGCAAGTTTTGGGAACATTCTGAGCTGCTCTCAGTCCCAGTTTCCACGGCAACCAGACCAGACTGCACTTGCAAGCTTTGGGAACATTCTGAGCTGCTCTCAGTCCCAGTTTCCACGGCAACCAGACCAGAGCTGAGCAGAGACTCAGAGGAAGAAGAGCTTCAGCCTGCAGCTGCCAGCCACCATTTTCAAGAAGAGATCCACCATTTCGCAGCAGAAGGAGAGACTTTGCCTTTTTCTTCAGCTTTTGGGGTAAGAAAAGGGTTCCAAGGAGGGGAGGAACACTAGCAGAAAGCCCCAAGATCTTTAGATTATTTTAGTACTGTCAGGAAGCCTAAGCCTTACAAAGTAACTTTATGATTATAAGTAAACCACCTAGAAAGAGTGAGATAAGAAACCCAGATTGAGATCTAAAGGAGTAATAGTAAAATAGTAAGAGTTGAGATCTCTCCATTCAGCAAGTGCCTGATCCTCACTTGCTGAATGTTCCTTTTATGTACCTAAGCGTTGTTTTTCATGTTGTAATTATATAGAATAGTTTTAATGTCTTATATTACCATTGAGCTATCCGTGAAAGAAGTAAAAGTTCCTTGTCAGTTTCCAGAGTAGATATTACAATAAATCTGATTTTTGCCTTTGACAGATCATTGGCTCTAAGTCTTTTATTGCTTCTGGTCTGTGCTTGATCGGCGGGCTGTAGCTGTATTCTCCACTTGGGACATTTATCCCGGGCGCTGGTATTTGTCCATTTAGGTGAAAAATGTTCCCCCCTCATTGTCCCCAATGGTTTCCAAATTAAACTTCAGACTGTGGGACGGTCTGGAAATTAGTAAACTAATCAATTCAATTTTCTGGGGTAACAAAGGAATCCTGCCCATCAGTTCCCTGGGGGAGGCAAAATCTGATTTTCTGACGTCTAGGGTCTTGTGCTCTGCTTCATTGTTTTCTTCCTTTGATTAGGATCCTGAACTCTAGCATTTGTACCAGGAAATTGTCCTCTATGCTGTCCAAAAACTTCCTGTATTGTCTGTGCACTGCTGTATTGCCTTCCCAGCAGATGTCAGGGTAATTGAAGTCCCCCATGAGAACCAGGGCTGGGTGGGACAGGCAGTGGATTCATCATTAGTGTGGTTAAGTAGTAATGCAGGAAGAAAAGTACTCACCTTAGCCCTATGGCTCAACACATACAATATCTTTTCTATAGTATCTGCAACAACTTTTTGTTCTCTATGCCACATTTCTCAGAAAATGTACTTTTCATTCTATTCATACTAACAGCAGCACAAACAGCACACTATCAGGAATTCAGGCCACATAGAAGTAGTCTAGCATGTGAAAGTCTGTCTGACACAGAATTTTACATGGTCAATATAAAGTGTGTTATAAATTAATTTAAAGTCACGTCAGGTTACAGAGAAAAAAATATAAAAGGTACATTTTCAGGAATCTTATTCTAGTGAAAATCCCACTGATTAATAGTTGCAACGCTATGCTATGTTTTATCCTATTTTGACAGTTTGAAAGTACTTTCTTACTAAATGCTTAAATCTTGTAACTACTTGCTCTTATTGCCCGATTTGGCTACTGTTGTTCACACTGAACACTACATCCTCAATCCATGAGTCATCCCACTGATAGAAATGGATCCACTTGTGGAGTAAGGTGCTATGCCATGGGAGTATGGGTATCAGAACTGAGCACAAAAAGGACATGCTTCAAAGACTGGACAACACATACTGCAACATGCTCAAGTGAAATCAAATAACACGCCTGCAAGAAGAGATAAAGACTGCTTATATTACAAAATGGGGAACTTATTATTTCTCCTCCTTTAAATGTTCTTGGACAACAGCATACAGATATGTGGTCATATATGTTCACTAGCACTATTCCTGTATTAACACACATACCAACAGGTTTTCCCATGTGAGCCAAAGGAGATCCTTTCAACCCCCTTATTCTGACTAACAAGGTGCCTGTCTCATGAGTCACTCATTCCTTCTTTTGCTACATGAAAGAAAATGCTAACTGCATGTACAAACAGGGGCTCACACTAAAGAATGCTTATGAAGATAACACTCAGTGTGGAATTTTTCAGTGTTGCCTAGTGGGTTTGGATACCTAGAAACCTTTAGACAGTTATTGAAAATCCCACCTTTAGCACGAATATAGATACTTTTTTTAAAATCTGAAATCAGAAAGTGTTACAAAAAAGGCTAATTATTAATACATCCCATTTTACACATAAGAAAACTAGGGAAAGAGAAGTTATCTTGTTATCAGATGTGCCCACTACTACTTGGGTGTCTACTTAGGCACCTAAAAAATCAAGATATCCAAAATAAATGGATACTTATGAAAATGCTGGCTTTAGCAAATTGCCTGATACCAGTGGCAGAGACTAAAATAGAACCCACATTTCCTGATTCCTAATCCTGTTCTATGACCACACTACTCAAACGTTAAGGTTCTGTAAACATAGCTGCAGAGCTGGGCTCACCACTGCAGACTTCCAGCTGCAGATTTTACTAGATGAAGTAATTTCAGCAGCAAGATAGCAATATTTTGGCTTCTCAATTTCATAAGCACAGTACCACTCTCTGCGACCAACAGAAAGACCTCCTTAAAGACAGAAAACATCCCTATCAGCCTGAGAAGTCAAATATATTATGCAAATGAGAAAACGGAAAATTTACTTTTCAAGAAAAAATGGGAGTGCTGTCTTTCTGGAGACTTGGTAGTTAAATAATACAAAGGTATTAGAAGGAAAGAGCCAGCTAAATGATTCCACATGATGCCTACATAGCATTATGTAACACACTTGATGGTAACTGGAAATGGAAGTAGACTCAAGGGCTGAAAGAAGGTTCTGCAAGTAGATCTGTGAACACAAGAACTTAGAAATAGAAACCCTGAATGTCCTGGAGATGGGGGTAGGGGAGGTAAGGAGGTTTTAAAAGTCACTCACCGTCTGCAGGAAAGAGGTTGACAGACTGGGAAGGACTCCATGTATCCATGTGATCTCTAAGAATATCACAGTTAAAACAGGTTGAAAAATGCCACAAATTTTTGGGTAGAACATTTTGAACATTTTTAAAAGTTTTTCTAAATTTCCTGCAAATTATTTTCTAGATTTTGACTGAAAACAGCAAAAATTTCCACAAATTTTTCATTGTGCTTGAAAAGAGAGTTTTCATCCAAGGCATTGACAAATTTTTATCAGTTCTAGTCACAATTTAGAAATAAGAAGTGAACATGTTGAATACAAATAGAAGAGCACGGTTAAAGCACAAAATAGTCTGTCGCACACATAGAGGAATCAGTGTTCTATTTGGGATGCCTCTGCTGTCATCAACAGCTAAATTATCGCTACCACCAGTTATCCATTTGCTACCCCAATGATACTCGCACCTGACTTAGTGTTGGATCTTCTGTGAAATAAATAATATATATGATATTATAGGGAATATTTTGTGTCACTATTTAACACTTAAAAATAAAATCTATGAAGAGTTCATAAACATACACTGTGTATGAAAAAGTCCCACAAAAAGCTAATGGACAATTCTGAGATATGAATCACAACATAACTGACTTAAAACATCATAATGTCTTCCTATGCTGTCAAAAATTACCCTCTTCAGAATCCTATTGCTTTGTAATCTTCAATTCCTGCACCTCTTTCCTTCAGGAATTTAAGTTTTTAAATTTAACCTCTTTGTATAGTCCTCCTTTCAGTCATCCCCTTTATTTTTCAAGCTTTATATATTTACTCTCTTTATTTCATTCTGTAACTTATTTCAGTCCTTCTTTGTATGTGATAATAGTTCCCTATATATACTCAGAATGAATTTACAGGAGGCGCTTAAAAACTATAGTGATGACGACTCCAGATAACTTTACTATTCTTTTACATACATACACACATATATACTTATATTAGTGTACGTACTGCTGAATGGTACATTTAACTTGGACATGCATCTGTAAACATTTTCCATTGCTCTCCCTGTTACTCAGTTAAGCTGTTACATTTGTGTTTTAGCTGGCAGTATTGTATTCATTATTATTATTGCTATAATGCGTACAGGTCCAAGCTGAGGTTTCACAATATATAATGAGGCTTCAAAAACTTAATGGGAGGTCATCCTGTCCAAGAGACTTATAGCCTAAACAGATAAAAGGTGGGAGAGGAAAAACAGAGGGGAAGTGCCTAAAGTCACTCAGCTAATCAATGGCATAGCCAGGAAGAGAGCTCTTTTCTGATTTCCAGACTAGTATCATATATAATATATGTTAATGACACTGCTTGCTGTGAGGCAAAAGTAAGCAGCAGTGCAATACTGTAAAACTACAAAGCCTCATGCTAAGTCTATACCACAGCTGGGACAGTGCCTTGCAGCACAGGTAGACAGACTCATACTAGCTCTGCTTGAGGTAGTGCCCCAATTTAAAAAAAAACAAAAACAAACAAAAAAAAAAAAAGAAAAAACAGAGAGGATGCTGCAGTTCTGGCTACTCACCCAGTCTCTAATCCAGCGAGTCAGGTGGGCTTAGACTTGAGCAGCTAGCCCATGCCACCATCTGTGCAGCAATGTCCCACTCTGCTATTCATAGTGCACCAGCTCAAGCGGGCTGGGAGGCATATTTCTAGTTGCAGTGTAGATGTACTCTCAAAGAGAAGGGATCTCCTGGTGCTGCTGTTCAGATATCTTACAGGTGTTGAAGTTAATGGCAAGACACTTCTCAAAAGATGAGCTATTCTTGTAGAATACATATGTATAGACAATACTGAGGTATTTATTTATATCATAGTAGCTTTCAGAAATGACTGTCAGGACTAAGACTATATGGTCCTAATCACTGTTTAACCTTACAGAAAGGTCTGGAACCCTGGAGAATTTACATTCTAGTTTTAAAACAAGTGAGTGCAACAAAAAGGCATATTCCTGAAATCTGGTCCACAAGAGTGCAACCTTATGCCTACACACAGTCCCATCCAAGTCAGCAGGCCTGTGCAGCAGCTCAGTGATGCACCTGTAGTGATCTGGATACAAGAATGGGGTAAAAGGAGGGAATAGGGAAGGAAGAATAGGAGTAAGAGTGATAGGAGCACATGGCTATTGAATAGTCAAGGGTATAACTTGATTCTGAGGAATTTAAAGGGTTTGATTTATATATATAATATGACATAAAGATCAATAATCTTTAACAACCAAATACCCCATTTATTTGATGCTTCTGAATGAAGCCTGAAGTCCCAATAGCACACTGGCTTCTGCCTGCATAGATCTTCTAGCAGGATTCAGGCACAAATTGACTTTAAAACCCTAGTTTAACAAACAGAACCCCACAAACAGACTCCTGCAGTCATGCAGAGTCCCATCAACTTAGATAGATCTTTGTGGTTTCCTTTGCCCGATTGGGGCCAAAGGAATTTAAACCCAACATAGATAGCTCAAAATGCATGTCTTTCATATCAGTATTTACACAATTTTAGCTTTGTTTTTTCCCCCACACGATCATGTCTATGTAAATTTATAGCCATGATAGTTATTTAGAGACCTGAGATTAATTGTAATGTTGCATTTTAAGTAGAGATTTTGTACATTTTAATCCCTGTTTATTTTACAGCATTATAATTTATGATAATGGTAGAAAGAATACATACGATAACAGTACTATTTTAATTACAAGTCAGAAATGTACCATTCATTTTCAATCATTAATGTGAATGTTACTAAAAATGCTTTGCACAGTAAGAAATTTACTCAAAAAAAAAAAAGTCTTTTAATACAGTCCTGAAAGACTGAAGGTCACTGACTTAACAAGTTTCTTAAAACCTCCATCAGACCCTGTTTGAATTTCAACATATAGATTAAGAGTTAACTACAAGGTACATTTCAAATGAGGTTGATGAATAGAGGTTTAAAGCTATATAAAAATCTGAATTGGCACAAGAACTATCTGTTTCTTCCTAACTCAAAGAACCTAATGGATTATACTTATTTTTGCAGTATCCTGAGCCTCAACAGACTTCCTGCTCCAATCATCTGATACATTAGCTCACCCTCAAAAATGGGTCAGGCTCCTGGAGCTTGTTTTCTCTGTATGGCTGAATGGTAAATTACATGAAATGAACCAGTTGGGCATAGATTAGAGAAGTAGCAAGGAAGTCTACAAGGTTTACTTACTTTCTGTAGAAAAATTTCATCCACATATATGAATTTTTTAAAAAATTGCTATGAGTATTGCCGAGAGAATTCATGTGACCTTTCCTACACACACAATGTAGTTCATAGTGGACTATATCAAACTGTGCAAAAATATGCCATCTCAGGCCTACTGGCCTCAATAGTTGTTCCTTCACCTGACAACTGTGATCAACATGGCCTGCCCCTCTAAGGACCAGTGTTCCTAGGCCAGTCGGACTAATGTTAACAGATTGGAAGGGAGCACAGTACGATAAAAGAAAGAAAGCCTCTCATGGGAGAGCAGTTATATGTAGAAAATGGGCTCCTGAAGCAGGGAGATTGAAATTATTGAAGGGTTCATCCTGTCAGTACTGGGGAATGGCAAGGAAGAAAATCTCTGAGAGCTGTAGCTCATGATGCGCAGGGGAACTACTGTTTGTTTTGTTGTTTTGCCTAAGATAAGAATAAACTTCTGCTGTGAAAGAATTTGGCCTGGTCTACACTGTTGCAGGCAGTCGATGAGAGACATGTAAGCTATATAATGTAGCTTATTTCCCCTTGATTTACTTATATGACCATACCCTTGGTGTAGGAGTGAATCCTTCCTGGGCTGTGAACATAGACTAGCAGGTCACATGTTGTGGAGAATGCAGATATGCAATCAGCCCTTTACTGAGGTGGAGGCTGGCCTGAAGTCAGACCCGACAGGCGATGCTGCTATAGTTCCATGCAAGTAATTCTGGGTCTTTTGACTGCCAAGATTATAGGTTTATAGAAGCTTGCTTTTGGATGGATTTCATTTGGCTTCTCATGAGGCCAGCTTTTGGTTTTCTGGATTTCCTGAGATTCTAGCTTATGGTTTTGGCTAAAATGTCCTGCCAGAACTGAAGCCAATATCTGATGAAATTTTGATTTACTGGTATTTATTTATTTATCATTATGCTACTGTTTCTTACAATTAGAAGGTTAACTTCAATAACTGGATTATCTTTACTATAATCTAGATAGATCTAAATATATTTTGATTGCATCTCTAGGCTCTGTATCTGTCCCAAAAGATAGACAAAGTGTTACTTCAGAGTTATTATGTAAATACAATGTCATTCATCACCTGGATTCTTAATAGGCATGTACTAAACTAACAGAATAATACATAATTCAGTCCCATAGTTACCTTTTTTAGCTATATAAAGTGACGATTACAAGAATTAAAGCAAGTGCTTTGTTTGTGATGGCATGCAGGAGGCGGAGTACTGGCACCTTTTTTGCTGGCCCCGTTGCCCAGCTGGGGGCGGGGGGTAGGGTCAGTAGAGGAAAGGAGAGTACCAAGCCTTAAAAAAAAAATGTCACTCATTAAAGCATAACCACAATATAATTACAAATGCCTCTTAATGTCAAACTCCCTTCTATTTAGCTATTGGCAACTTACTTTTCCCTCAAGCATGTTTGTTGTCTCACCTTCAGCTTGACTTCAGTCTTTGCACAGCTCCTGTCTCTATATAGGCATTTTTATATTGTCCAGCACAAACATACTGAAAGCCTTATTAGGGTCTCTGGGTGTTACTGTAATTATAATAATGGAGGAAAATCAAACTGAATTTTCATGAGTACTTCCACAAACCAGTGGATTTCTTAGCTCTACTAAACAGAAAACACCAGACCCCTCCCATCATAAGGTTTACATATAGCAAATGTGCTAAACAAATTAGTGTAACAGAACAACTAAAAAAAGGAGCTAATGTAATGAAGGCAGGGCCGGCTCTACTATGAGGCAAGAGACAGACATGGCTTCAGGTGACAGTTCTTAGGGGCGCCCATCCTCCTGAAGATCAGGCTGGCTCCCACCTCTTCAACTGTTAGTCAACTTGCAGCTTAAGTCATGAAGGCAGAGTGCACTTTAAATCCCTCTGTAGGCAGACACTGGAGATTTTTGCACTTTGCACTTTGGAAAACCGTTTTCAACCTCCATGAATGAGATGGGGGGGGAGGGCACCACAACCCCTTGAGCAGGCCCTGAGTGAAAGGATATCTTTTATTACCTCAACTACATTGTCCTTCTCATATTCTGGAATCAACACTCCAATGCATTTTTTTTTTAAGTTGCAGTCTGGGGAGAGGCAAATTAAAGAGGGCATTGAACTGATACCAGAAGATGTTGGTTTTATTACTGCCTCTGGCCACTGATCTCTTGAAAGACTTTGGACACATTTTAATGGACATTGTTTGAAACCAGATCTGATACTTACATAGTCACAAAACAGCTTAAGTTCAGGCAGCTATTGCCAATGACAAAACTGTTGGTGAAGTAGATATCTGAAATGGAGTTCAAAGTCAAAAAATAAATATCTTGTCAGACTCAGCAGACAGTAATTCTATGTCAGGCCTAGATTTCCAAGTCAGATTTTTTTTGTCTAGTAAAGTGAAAGTACTATTTGGAAAAAATCTTTAGTAACCTACAAACCTCAAATGCAGACACTCAGGGTCATGCTAACCAAACTGTGGAGGTGATTGGGTATGGATAAAACAGACCAGGCAAGTTGGAGTTCTGTGATGCTCAGGTTGACCCTGAAAATAGTGAAAGAAGAAACAAACTGCATTTATGCACCTTGTGGAGCTCTACAGAATAACAGGAAGTGAAGGAAAAAGGAAAACCTTCCTGACTTTAAGAAACTTGAAGACCAGATTAATAATCTGGTATGGTCAACATAAGATTTTGGGGTTTTTTTAAAGCATTTAAGACTTAAATTTTATTACCATGGCAAAAATAGGGTGCTTTACTAATCTGAGGGCCATAGACCCTGCTTTTCTGCATGAAGTCTGAAGGTAGAATCTATCGGGTAGTCTTAAAGTGCCACACAACTCGTTGTTTTTTTTTGTTTTTTTTAATAAAATGGTGCTGTAAAACTATTTGCAGCAAACTCCTATTGATCATGCATGTTGAAATCTATGAGCTGTATTTGCCCCGAACTCTTCATCATACTCTGGAAACATTTCTCCTCTTTTTCTGGGGTTAACATTTGCTATCATACACCTTTCTCCTGCTAGGTTTGTAGGTGTTGAGGCCAGAGGTGTTGGTGTGCTACTGCATTCCCCTGGCTTGAAGTGGTTTCCATTACATGCAATGCTTATGTTTGGTTCAATGGCTCTCAGTACCCCCACTGTAAAAACTGTCCCAGCACCCCAACTAGGTGCTGTGAATTCTGGTTCTCATTCAGCAAGCTACTGAACCACTTGCTTAATTTTAAGCATGCATAACAGTAGTCCTCATCACACTAATGATGTCTGTGGGACTATTAACATCTATTGGGACTACTGGCATCTCCTTGACTTCAAGTACCATATTATTTTGTTGGACTGACGATGCAGTGCAGAGCCCTTATACTGGATGGCTGTGTTCTCACACAGCGGGTTATTTCGATACGGTTGTTTCGAAACAACTGTATATCGAAATAACCCTTATTTTGAAACAACTTATTTCGAATTAACAAAATGTTAATTCAAAATAAGGGAAAAAA